>CM059221.1:3573957-4173957 GCA_030347435.1 Clarias fuscus
TTTTATTTTTTTGTGTTTAAATTTGTGCTGCTGTGGTTTTACATTGTATGTCGTGTTTAAATTTTCTATGTTGTAATGTAAGAAATGTTTGTCCAAGTATGGATGGGAATTTTCGTTTTTCATTCTTTTCTCTCTTTTTTTTTTTTGCTGCAAAAATAAAGCAACAATTTTCATTTTAAGCGAGTGTGGGCTTAAAAAAACAGCAATTTAAAAAATGATATTTTAACTTCAAATTATTTTTTTTTCTAAAATATTGGTACATGTAGAAGGATTGTTTTTTTTTTTTTTTGGTTTTTTAAAGGAAACCAGAAAAACAACAATTACACCTAAAAATATGCATTTTTTAGATATATATATTTTTTTGTTTGTGTGCACATGACTATGTTTTTTTCTTTTATGTAAAAATAAATCGTAGATTAAAAACTGTTAGTGAAAGATCTCAGGGAATGTAAGTATAAACTTCTGAACGGGAGGAGTAAACAAATATTTGTGCGCTTGTGGTTGAGAAATATTTTAAGCAGCGGTACAAAGACTGCATTTGTTTGTTTGTTTTTAAACTAAAAACTACTATGATAAATATGTTTGCGTTTGCGTCTATAGTGCACAGAATCCGTAGTAACTGTGGCAACCAGGAAAACGTACAGCGATAAGGGTAATAATGTTAGCAATCAATCGTGTTACCGCCAAGGGGAAAGAATGCTAACGCGTCTAGACGCAGATAAACATCTAACGTGGAGGGTCTCGGCGTCTCGGCTGCAGTCTTGCATTTGTTGCACGTTGCTGCTTTAGGTTGCTGGTTGTGTTGCGGAGCTGCAACATCTGACAGGTGTGTGAGCGCTTAATTACTGCTGAGCCGCTTTCCACATCAAACCAGCTGTCTCCCAAACACAATGCAGGAAACTAGTTTGTGTGTGTGTGTGTGTGTGTGTGTGTCAGAAAAGAGCCACCTCCCGGTCTCATGCATAATTCACGAGAAGCTAAGGAGCGCTTTTAATCTTGGCGTTCGTCACAGATGTTTTCGCTGCATCACTCGCTGCGTGATCAGCACATTTTAATGTACAGTGTGTGTGTGTGTGTGTGTGTGTGTGTGTGTGTGTGTGTGTGTGTGAGTGTGGGTTGTGTTTGCGACCTTCTCTGATCACAGCCACACCACATCGATGTCAGGACATCACTCAGCCCTTCATGGTGTGTGTGTGTGTGTGTGTGTGTGTGTGTGTGTGTGTGTGTGTGTGTGTGTGTGCGTGCGTGTGCATATCACCGTAATTACACGCTCAGAATTACTGCAGTTACACATTAATTAACCTTGCGTTATGATCCCGGCCGTTGTGTTTGGTCACAGAGGTGCGTTACAGTCTGATGTATTTCTTACTAATTTCACGTCGTTAATTACTGTATTTATGGAGCGCGAATTATACTGTAATTACACCACAGTTCATCATTTTGCAGTTTTGTTAATTGTGACATACGCTGCATATTACCAGGCTGTAAGTTATTAACTTGAATTGCCCGGTGCTTCAATTAAGTAGTAATTAACTATTTATAATCTCCTGTTACAAAGCAACATGTAACGCGATTATTAGTGTAATTACATTTTAATAATTAATACCAGACTGCTTGATTGGAGGGATAATTACAGGGTAGTCATGAATTTCATTACATCATCAATTACCAATTAGCTGTTTATAACTTCAGATTTTTTTTTTTATTCCAGCGAGGAATTATTAGTAAATTGGTCTAATAAATTAGTTCTTGTAATTACATGTAGTTCACACTGTAACTTCTTTTTGTTAAAAATACTATTTAAAAAGTGTTTAAGATTTTCTTAGATTATAGGTATGTAATTGATTACTATAAGATAATTTATATGATAATAATAGCGGAAGCAATAATACTAATTATAATAATAATAATTATTATTATTATTATGTATATACCAATTTTCAGCTAAATGTCAGTGCTGTATACTTTCTATTTTATATATTTTTGATTAGAATTTAGGTACGTACATAAATAAAAAAATTAATTAAATAAACCAAAAGAATCATAATCTTATCATAATTAATTCATTATATTACATTAGCAGTATACTGTAAATAAACCCATGCACAAGAATTAAAATAATCAATTTGGTCACTAATGAATGTAATTACATAGTAATTGAATAGTTATAATTTTCCTGACATCATGTAATTGCTATAATGATTATAATACATGTGATTAACCTGCAGTGTGTAAACAGAGCACCGCGTCACCTCCGACGTGAACACTGATCGCTATGTTAATCCACAAGCCGAGCTGCTTTTATATAACACGGTCACTGTGTGTGTGTGTGTGTGTGAATAAAAGCTCATGTGATCCATCACTGATCTCTCAGTGCAGACCGTGATTACGTTTGCGTTTCCTCCAAACGGTTAATTGCTCTCCCGTGCCGTGAGTCACGTCGCCGAGCGTACGCGGCCCGCTTCCCCGCCTTCCTCCACCGACCTCAGACGCCGTGTGATCCGTTCTCCGAGATGACGTCTGACATACAGAAGCTCCGTCTGAAAACAGAGCTCACACTCACCTCCACCGCCGCCTCTGAACGTAATAAAGAACGCTGGATTCTGATTGGTCAGGAAGCATCGATGCAATTTTAATCTAACACCAGGTTTCTATTACTGCACTGTGGTTTCTATGGTAACAGCTCGTTCACAGGGAAGATCACTTGTAATCGTTGGTACGAGGAGTTTTTCTCTTCAAGGCGACAATTATGGAACATGTAGCGTTTATGGGTGGAGTCTCCAGTGTCAGCGCTTTGTAACGTCGCATATAGAACTGTTTGAGGTCATTTTAAGCTCTTTGAAGTGGAGGAGGTCCTGGACGATCTTTGATTTCACTATAATTTAATGAAACATCATCATGATGAGGAAAAGCTGTAACAGCTGCTGTAGTATAAGTGGAATAAATCACTCCAGGATGTGATCTTATATAAGAGTTCATTCACTTGTCATTAAGTAAATAAAGCCCCGGTGCTCCGCGCTCAGCTTTTACTTACCCAGAATTCAGTGCATGACATTACAAGCAGAACGATTAAATGGTTAATCTGAGCAACATAGTGCTTTTTCTTAATACTTTCGAACAAAAGCAAGCACAAACTGAGTTTCCTGCTCAAGTTTTCTAGATAAAGCTCCTCACACAGCGAGCGAACGAGCCAATATCTCTATAACGCTCATGTTCTTTTGTGCGATGCAGGATAGAAATCTCGCAATATTTGCATCGCTAATAGCACTTAATCCTTCCCAAATCACTTACAGGGCAACTTTCACGTTATTCTAATTGAGACGTCAGTCGAATCTTTCAGTCACTCGTGTGAGACAATGGTGGGGGGGACCAGTACTTCATCCCTGAGGGGTTTTATCGTTTAGTGCCAGCGCTGCGTTTAAATCTTTTCTCTCCTGAAGCCGCGGAAGGATAAGGCGTCGAGCGGGGAGAAGAAGTAATCGCGCTTGACTTTTTATCCGCCATCCATCGAAGAAATACAGCAGCTAATGTGCTAAAGTAGAGATAACTGAGATATTTAGTTTCAAAATTATGAATTCATTTGCAGCGAGGTGAACAGAGAAATAAATAAATGATCTCCAGAAAACACGATAAGGCTAAAACGCTAAGATGTGCCTTTACACGTTATCTGTTTTCTTTTTATTGTATTTAATCATTTACTAAAAAGGCTTTTAGGAATTTAAAAACCCTATTTAAAGTCAATATTCTGTAGACAAGTCAGCAAGTAAAAACAAAAAAAAAACTCGACCTACAGTAGTTGATTGTAATAATTCGAATGAATTGCTAGGAAAAGCTACTAAGGTTCCAGAGTAACCCGAGTCTGAATACAAGGTAAGCATTAACGTAACCTTTAAAGTTTTTCGGACGTCTCTGAAAAATAATTGAAGAATAAATTCTGATTAGGTACTACATATAATTTTGATCAGAATGAAAATAATTTTTATATTCTTACTATTGTGCCTGACACCCAAAGTATTACTTTTAAATGTGTCACCTTTTAATACGTCGTGATTTCTGACATCGTCAAATTTCTTTCAAAATTGCTGCATTATTCCACTTTACATCAAAATTGTCATTTTTAGCAACAACAAAAAAACTTCACCAAAGCACATGTTTAATTTCATGAAATTGTAATAATAGTTTACGACAAGCATCGTTTGGCTTTTACAAAATGGAAACGTTATTCTGAAGTAATGCTGATCCAGATTTTAGCTTGTTAGAGTTCGTTGTGAAGTTAAGACTTCATAAAGCCATTGATTTCATGTGAACTAAATAGTCCTGAAAGCTATTGATTATAATTTTTTTTTTTGCTATTGATTTTTGTCAGTGACTTTTACAAAGACTTTTGCTTGTGATGAAAATGAGGAAAAATGGCTGATTAAGTTCAAATCAGACTTTTATTTGGTGAGTATTCGATGCAGAATCGATATGAAAATAAACAAATATAGAGAATTTCCTTAAAAAAACACACCACAGTTAGTGGAGAAAATACAAATACTCACATTTTGCAAGAGTATCACTTCTTCTTCTTTTGTGCTTATGTGCAGTACCGCCACCTACTGGATTGGAGTCTGGAGCAAAAGACTGGCAGGCAAAATAGTAGGTGATAGATTTGTATGAGACGTGAAATTTAAACAATCAACAACACAGGTTACCAGAATTTCAGTGTTTTTTAGATGCTTTCAGTAGTCCACAGAATATCTCAAAACCTGGAAGAAATGCACGCTCGAGACAAACCAGACAGTAAACACTAGTACTATACAATCGATCCGTAAAGAAAATTGAGAGCTACGGCAATAGACCTATGATTCCCAGCTCGATTATTTACGCAGGAATAATTAATCATACTCAGCCTCGGCTTACTGAGATGTTTGCTCTGCAATGCACATAGTTTGCAGTTAGATGCGAGTGTATTTTAGCATCCTGTAAGACTCCCCCACACTTCTGTCTGCTTTTCTTTTATAAATGATCCCCTTGAAATTTCCTCTCCCTCGCCTGCTCTGTGATTCAGGCCTCTGCTGACTCTCCTCTCCTGTATTTCTCTTTCCGAGAGAGAGAGAGAGAGAAATGGATGGGCCACAAGCTGAGATGTGTTTAATGCGCCAGAGGGACTCGGCATTACCGCGGCTCGCTTCAGAAACAAGGCCACCGAGCTCCCGTCGGCTCTTCCGCGGAGGTTAACAAGATGGGCCGTGCCCTGAAGCTGAGCGATGGTCGGCGTGATTGGTTTCATCGCGAGTCTGAGCGAGATCACCTTTCTGAGATGAGCCTCATGTTACCTAACAGACGCACAGCTGTTGCTGAAGTGTGAAATCTAGCAGTCAGGAGGGTCCATTAGCGGACAGTTTTGTGAGGTTTAGCTTTCATCTGTTGGATAGGAAAATGAGATTAGTGTTTTCACTGCGATGGCGAGCTCAAGAAGGGGTTGGAGATTAGGCGCAGACTTCGGGCTAAGTGGTTAAAAAAATTCCTGGAATGTTTTGTCTGACTGTCGTCATCAGTTTGAGCACCATAAAGATTGTTCAGTTGCGGCTAGCAGCTAGCGGTTATCTCTTTCACCGAGGTCACACATTATTCATTCAAATTCAACTCTTGGCTACAAATTTCTGTCACAGCGTCTGGAATTAAACGTTCTTGAATGAAATTCTTTATGAAATTGTACTGTACTCTGGTTATGATTTCTAGATTACCCTTACATTGAAAATCACATATGGACTTGTTTCCCGCCTCTTTTGGATCTATAAAATAAGCTAGCATTGCGGTTTGGAGCTACGATTTGAGTAGCATTGTTAACGAACTAGCGGCTCCGTCAGAACAAGCTGATCCGTTTAAAAAAAAAAACTATTTCAAGAAGTCAGCTATGTGACTAGCTACAAAAGTTTTCCGGTAATTCTGGTAACCTGTGTTGTTGACAGAAGTGTGGGGGAGTCGGACAGGATGCTAAAATACACTCGCATCTAACTGCAAACTATGTGCATTGCAGAGCAAACATCTCAGTAAGCCGAGGCTGAGTATGATTAATTATTCCTGCGTAAATAATCGAGCTGGGAATCATAGGTCTATTGCCGTAGCTCTCAATTTTCTTTACGGATCGATTGTATAGTACTAGTGTTTACTGTCTGGTTTGTCTCGAGCGTGCATTTCTTCCAGGTTTTGAGATATTCTGTGGACTATTGAAAGCATCTAAGAAACACTGAAATTCTGGTAACCTGTGTTGTTGATTGTTTAAATTTCACGTCTCATACAAATCTATCACCTACTATTTTGCCTGCCAGTCTTTTGCTCCAGACTCCAATCCAGTAGGTGGCGGTACTGCACATAAGCACAAAAGAAGAAGAAGTGATACTCTTGCAAAATGTGAGTATGTGCAGAAAAATACAGCGGTTTGTATTTTCTCCACTAACTGTGGTGTGTTTTTTTAAGGAAATTCTCTATATTTGTTTATTTTTATATCGATTCTGCATCGAATACTCACCAAATAAAAGTCTGATTTGAATGTCTCTACATTTGTCTTGTAATTTGGTTGTTGCGCTTTTGTGTTCAGCTGTCTTGTGTTCGGTTTGTCTTCACATCATGTGTTGTGATCTTTTGCCGGTTGTAAATTTTTTGTGTTACACAATGTCCTCGCTTTGTCGTTCACGATTCTTTATTTTTAAATAGTGATGGACTTCACAGCTGAGGTTGAATTGACGGTCGAGGCGTTTTAGCGACACCAGATCACACCCGAACAGATTGCGCTTTTGTCTCGTCCGTGTCTTCCTGGCGAACGCAACAGCACGGCTCGTACCGTGCGCAGTTTATAAACAGAAAGAGACTTCCTGTCCACAGAGCCACCGAGCAAACGTGTGGATCTAATCATATAAGAGCCGCCATGTACCTCAAACCCTCTCGTTCCCTTCCCTAATCTGTCCTCCCTTTGTTCTCTCAGGCTTGTCTCGTTCTCCTGCATCCTCCAAACACTAGCCGTCGCAGTAGCTCGAAGCGGCGCTCGTGTCGCACCGGGAGATTCGATTTGCGCAGGAACAAAAAGATCGAGAGTGTTTATCTAAAATCCATTTGTGATGTTGCTTTAAATCTTCACCGTGTGAAAGCACATGAACGATGCTTTCCAGAAGGGGACCATTATTACACCGTCACGCAGGATTCCCGCTCTGTCACGGAAGCTGTCGAGCTCAGATGGAAACATCTTCGGAAACCAACGCTTTACGTCTTGAGGAAATGTTCCAGTCTGTGTGTGGTTTATTGAGCGCTGGTTCTTCTCGTTCTCATGCTGTTTGTTATCAGAGCGAGAGATAAGAGGGATGTCTCCTCGGGAAAGGACGAACTCAGAATTAATTCCGTCCAATTCAGCTTTATTTATGGAGCACTTTAGGGAAATGAGTATGAAATGTGTGAGAACATATGCATCTACTAATACTTTGTGCACTTTTTTAGTTTTCCTATTTAAAAGGTAGATTATGCAAAACTTTTAAACGTTCACTGAGTGTACAGATAAAAAATAAATATTCACTGTGGTTTGTCCTTTTCCCATTTTTCTATTGACCAAGCCAATTACATTTTCCTCCTAATGTGACGTCGTACAAGAAGTGCCCCTCCCCCAGCTTTGCTGTTCTCTGTAGGGCGTGGCTCAGCAGTAGATCATTTATATAAACACTGAAATTGTGTGTTCAATTAAGGGTGGAGCTCTGATTACACTATTTATGATGAAGTGCATGGTTTAGCACTAATTAAGTCCAGCTTCAAAAATATTTCTTATATTGGATTGCCAGTTTTTTATTATTATTATTATTATTATTATTATTATTATTATTATTACATTTTCAATGTACTGATGAGGAAACAAGACTAAACATGGATTCCCGCTTTATCCGCCCGTGGCCTGACCTGATCTACAGATGTCCTGAAAAATTTTGGGACACTTGTGGACATTTCTGTTTTCTCCTTTTTTCTTTTCTTTTTTTTTTTTTTTTTTTTACAGGAAGCGCTTACGGCACTCAGGGCTAATTTTATCCCCTTACCCTGGAGCTCCTGTTGCTCTCAAACACACGTCTTCTGTGGTTTTGCCCAGGAGGGTAAAAACAACAAAAAAAACCTCTGTCACTGAAAATCCATCTCCACTTAACGCCTCCTGGCAATCTAATGTGTGTGTGTGTGTGTGTGTGTGTGAAAAAGAGAGAGAAAGCAGGATTTAAAATCAATAGAAACAAACAAAAAAAAAAAACAGCAAATTGATTTTCGATAGAATTTGACATAGATACGTAACGTAATCACGCTGCATCAGTGCTGTGTTCATCCTAAGGACACGGTACTGTTTACCATAATAATGCAAAAAGTTTAAGTCAGCAAGGCCGTGCTTATATTTTGCTCCAACGACCGACTTTCAAACTCTAATCTGCCCTTTAACTTCCAAGGTGAAATCTATAAATATTCAGGACGATTATATTTCTAAACCATGACCCACACCATCCACCGGCGAACTCATCTGCATTAAAAAAGCCACACGTCCTGGACTTTCTGGACGCTAGCTCTTTGACACTAGAGGACAGATGGTACAAGGATCCTTCAGTCTCTCCACACTCCCCTGATGAGAATGTTTAATATTTCGTTGACCTCCAAATGAAGGGATGAGCAATGGGACAGCTTGAGAAGCTTCCTGCCCAAAAAAAAAAAAGTAAAAAGAATAAAGTACCCAGATGAAAGCCATCACTCTCTTTTCTCATTTTTTTTTCATCCTTTTGTGTGGATGAATATCGAGAGATCGACATCTTGAAATATATATTTGAAAAAAAAGAACAAAATGAAGCAGCAAGACTTTGTCTACAACCTTGAAAGTTGACAGACCGACAAAAACGTCTTTACGGTCACGGTCAAGGCTCGGGTTAGCGGCTTGTTTTTGTACAGTAGCTCAGTTTGAATTCGAGAGGCTTTTAGATATTTTTATGGTTTTTTTTGTTTGTTTGTTTGTTTGTTTTTTGGAAAGATTTGTGAGATCAGATAGAAACCTGCTGTAATTTGATTACATAACTGTACGTCACTGAAGTAAGGGAGGCTAAGCCCTGGAATGATTTTCGGTTATGAGGTTAACAGTTCTAAAGGTGCTCATAAAACATAAATTTTTTACTACAAACTATTAAATCAGACATCTTTCCAATAGAAGAGAAGAAGAGAAGAAAAATTTGAAGCTACCTGGTCTGAGAATTTGCAGCCATCTTGGCTGTTCAGCTAACTGTCATGTCAACAAAGTAACCAGGAACATATCTAGCTAGTTAGCTAGCATGACTAGTTAGTTTACAGTTGTACCTCCGTATACGAATTTAAACAGTTCCAGAGGCGAGTTCATAAGGTCAAATTTCGCATTCTACCCAAAGATATTACCAATATTACCAGTTTCCAACACTAGTCATATTTTTGCATATACAAACAATCAAAACATTTAGAAAAGACATGTAAATAAAGTCAAATATCAAATGAATAGAGATGAAACCTCACTCAACCTTAATTTATGATTCCACTTGGCGCCGGCTGCTTTAAAACTGAAAGTAACATTCTTGGCACGCATGGTGCTACGTCTTCACTAAGTCTTACACAAAATGCAAAAATGGAAAACTGAAAAATTGCAAACTCTCTTCGCTTGGCTTTCCACTGACGCATTTCCTGAACAGCCTCCGGACGTACGCGCAACTTGTGCACATGGACAATGTAGGTGCAAGCCCGCATTCGCTTCAGCTCGGTTCGTTCGTTCGTATGCTGAGGCAAATTTCGTGCAGAATTTCCATTCTTATGGTGAAATTCTCTTAAGGCGGGGCGTTTGTATGCTGAGGTACCACTGTATATTGCATTAGGAACATAACCCTACACCAAGAAACTAGCTAGATGGCCAGGTCAGGTTTTTACTGAGGATTTGCGCACAGCGAATAGCTAGCAAAACCTTTCTTCAGCTAACAAATGGGTTTTTAGCATCTCAGTACCACAGTGTCATCCATTTTGTGTTTGTAAAACATTTCGTCTTAAATGGAACAAACAACACTAGTCACAAGGCGTATATGCTTATGGTTTTAAGCTAGCTTAGCCAAATTCTAGCTTAGCCAAATAGCATGTACTGTCTTTTAGTGCTAATCTGTATTAATAATGCGAGGCTAGTCACATCTTTTTTGTTTGTTTGTTTATTTATTTCTTTAATTATATTATTTTGTGGTTTTGACCCATTTATTCAGGTTTATGCGTGTAACAGGAAGGTTTTAATTAAAGTTTTGAATGAAACTTTTTCTGGCTAGCATGTTTGGAGTTCAGAGAAAACAATGGAAGTCATTAGCGCATTATATACTATAGACTATAGAAAGTGTTTCTTTTTGTAGCTGATAACAGACATCAGAGTTTACTCTTATGTTTAATGGTTAGCACGATAATATGAAGCCTTCTGTTTAGTTTAGCTAACGTTTGCATAACATCCAGGATTTGGCATTTCTGTACAGTCAGTATTTTTTTTTAAGGTTTTTCTATATATTTTTATTCTATTTATATCTCTTTTTTGAAATTATAGTAAATTGTATTTTATTTTTATTCTAGTTTCTAATTTTCTTCTTATCCAATTGTATTTGTATCCTTTGAATATGCAGCCACTGGAGAAACAATTTCCTTCTGGATTAATAAAGACTTATCTTATCTTATCTCATCAGTGTATAAATATAACGTTCCAACTCCGTAGCAAAGCTTTTACAGATGCTCTGTGTTTTGCACCATAGTTAAGATACCCAATAGGAGAAAATCAACAGGACAATAGACATGAGATGGCTCTCGAATATAAATATTGTTTTTTATACTTCTTCTTCTCGGGTTTATGTGTGGTTGGTGCAATACCGCCACCTCCTGGACTGGAGAGTGGAGCATAAGATTGGCAGGAAATAAAGATCATCGCGTTGGACGAGAAGTGTCATTTAAGCAATCATAGCATTTCAGTGTCTATTAGATACGTTTAGTAGTTTTGTATATTTTAAAACCTGTGCGAAATACAGATGCTTGAAACAAATCAGACAAATAACCATTAGTGTTGTTAAATCAAATAAAAATAAAACACAATGCCCAGAAATCAAAAGGAATCCACAGTCTACCATCGACTGCTCTGTTACTAACCCCTTTAAATAAAGCCCAGGTTGTTGATTTCTCTCAGGTTGTTGAGTTTATTAATATTGGCAACCTGACATCAAGTAGCGCTTTTTGTTTTTGTTTTTAGTTTCGAAGGTTTCTAATTTTCCAAGCTGTGAAGAAGGGTGGTTTTCAATCCTGGTCCTTAGGGACCATACTTTGGTGTCCGCAATCATTGGTTTGTTGCCTTAGTGTTGTTCTGTACCTCTCATTTAAACCCTTGGTGTGGAAGTGTTGGTGTTGTTTTATATCCTGAGCTTTGATTTCCCCCAGTGGTTTCCTGTTTATTGTCTGGTTTTGGCCAGTTTATGATTATGAATAGCTTCCTTTTACCATCTTCCATCTGTGTATTGACCCCGGCTCACTATGATTTATGAAATCGCCTTCCTAAACACCAAGGTAATTATGTGCACTTAGTGTATCCAACTGAACCACAGCTCGACTTCTTTACACTGTGCCAAGGTGTAGACTCTCCGTCTAACCATAAATCTATAGCTGGTGAACTAAAAATATAAATATGAAGTAACAGTAGAGGTGGTCTGACTTAAACCTCTGAGTAACAATTAGCATTTAAAAGTAGCATGTTGTTGAAATTTGGGTTTCTCATAACCAACAGTGTGTAAAATGAAACTAGATTAAAAATTGTGCCATCACCAGGCAAACAGAAACATGATAAGCAGGAAGTACTGCGGGTACTGATCCAGACTATTTCCAAAAATTCCAAAAAAAAAGCGATGTGTAGTATTATGTTTCCTCTAAAGTTGACAGTAGTCGCACCATCGTTGATTATATCATGTGATCGTCAGAAAAGAGGCATGTATTTTTCATGTTGATATAATGTGTAAAAAATCTTTTGCCTGACTCTAAGGGCTCTGCCCCATTTTTCAGTGAAAGGAACTGAAATAGTGCTTCAGCATACCAAGACATTTTGGACAATTTCATGCCCCCAGCTTTGTGGGAACAGTTTGGGGATGGTGCACAAAGCAAGGTCCATAAAGATATGGATGAGCAAATTTGGTGTGGAAGATCTTGACTGGAGAGTCCTGACCTTAACCCGATAGAACACCTTTGGGATGAATTAGGGCGGAGACTGTGAGCCACGCCCTCTCGTCCAATATCAGTGTCTGACCTCACAAATGCGCTTCTGGAAGGATGGTCAAAAATTCCCATAAACACACTCCTAAACCTTGAGGAAAGCCTTCCTAGAAGATTGGAAGCTGTTATAGCTGCAAAGGGGGCGGGGCCAACATCATATTAAACCCTATGGATTAAGAATTGGACGTTACTCAACTTCATATGCATGTGAGGGCAGGAAAGCGAATACTTTTAGCAATATAGGATCCTATATATAGAGAGCGATATACTGTATCATCATATCATCATCAGCACGCCCCCCTAGTGGTCCAGTGGTAAACATGCAGCGCTGTCCTCACAGAGTCTCGCTCAGGTCATCAGTTTGGTATTAATATTGCTTTGAAGTCATTTTTGCACTGTTGCGTTGGAGGCATTCGTTCAACATTATCGCATTATCATGCAGTCAGCGTTGTTCCGAAGTCATTTCAATCTAACTTTTAAGAATGACCTAAAACTAGCATTGTCCCAACATCATATTCCCAGATTGACGCCACCACAACGCTTAGACAAGCAGATATTGGTGCAGATATTTAAACACAGCAGTATTTATGTAGTTTAAAAAAAAACCTTCCACAGATCATTTATCTTAGCGCTATAACTGCTACTGAGACTGAAACAGTTCTTAGCATTACCAAGAGGAAGTTCTGATGCTCCGGATTCAGTACCTGATTAGCAATGCTAATGCGGTAGAAAACGAGCGGGGGAAAAAAAGAAACCTACTGGCGCAGATTGTTCCAGCCTGATTTGTATTCTCCTGCACTAATTTCTCCCTTCCTTGCTTCATTCATTCTTTTTTTTTTTTTTTTTTTTGCAGGGAAGAAAGTGCTGTAGTTTAATGGCTAACCCAGCAGGGCGATCCAGACTAATACAATAGCCCATTAATGATATGTATTTTTGGCTCATACACGAGGACGCGCCAAGTTTCTTATACTGGTTTAGCATTTCTATGTTGCAGATCCCCCCTGGAGAAGGGAAAGAAGGTACAGGAAGTGCTTAACATATTATTAGCGCAAACAGTAATGTTTATGGGATTACAGTGGTTCTCTGAATGATGTATAAAATATCCGATTGCGTCTGTGGCGTAGCTGACTCACTGTTGTGTTTTCCGTCTAATAGGCGGTAATAGTACACGGACGAGAGCGCTGACTCACGGGCCAACGCAAATCTAACACTGAATCATTGGTAACAATTAGCGAGGAATAAAGCTATTTATTTTGAGAATACTGCTTTTTTTTTTTTTTTTTTGGCTGTGGCTCATAAGTGGTATGTATGAAGATTTGCAGTCCTAACGTCATACCTGCCGGATGTAGATCAACGTAACAGGCTCTCAAAGACGTTTCTCGTCTTTCATTATTTTCTTCCGAACCCGAGTGAGATCAGGGTGTGTTTCATCTCATGTAAGGTTCTGAGAACTGAACCCCAACTCGTTCTACCTCCGGACGTTTCAAGTGGACGGAGGACAGAATCCATATTTAAAGGTCCAGTGTAACCGGAGATATCCCTCAGATAAAGCACTTTTTCATACCTTAAAATTGTTTCACTCCTTTTCTAAACGCACCATTTCAGTGTCTATGTAAATGAGCTACTCCTGAGCCACGGCCCTTCCGAGATCAGGAGAGCTTCATGGAGCTGGGCAACAATCCAGGGGAGGGGGCCCTTCTTATGTGAGGTCACCAAACTTGGACAAGCTTAGACAGCACTACCACAATGGACATTTTTATTAGATGAAGTAGATATTAAAATGTCCACGCCATCCTATTAAAGCTGGCCAGTTTAACAGGGGTGTGTGGAGTTTTTAGATCCAGGTCATACTTAGGTTTTGTTCTGCAGCGTGTCCTCGTGAACCTTCCCCTGAATCGTGAAACTGAATCACGGCCGGGAAGGCAACCGAGTGGAACTGTGGCGACTTGTTCCTTTGGAATTTGATCGAAGCACCATATAAGGGGGACAAATTAGCGGGAGTGATGAGGAGGGCTGCATGCTTTATGCCATGCCCTGGAGAAAGGCACGTTCTGTTTTCCTCAGCGTGTGGTGTTCGGGGAGAAAGCGCTAATAAGAAAAGCGCCGCAATAACGCAGAGACGAGATCCCGTTTACTCAGTGGGTTAATGTTAGGTGGCAAAAAAAAAAGAAGAAGAAAAAAAAAGCTAATAAAATAGCCAAAATAGACTGTTCGACTTCACCGGATTCAGCATTAGTGTAAATGTTATTCTTCCTGGAAGAAGCCTCATTAAAGCATGTAGACCATGCAAGACTGCCAGCGCTTTCACTCTCAGTGCTCTCTTGGGATTTTCTTGGCGATCATAATGAAATACATCGGATGACATGGCTGGGATTCATAACGGAGGAAATTGATGATATGTAAATGTAATTTGTGTAGAAATGGATTAGGGTTGTACACGTATACATGCGCGCGCACACACACACACACACACACACATATTGTGTATATGCAATCTAGAATGTCTAGAAATTCTGTCATCTGTGACTTGGGAGTCTCTAGTGTCAGTGCTGTGAACGAGGTGTTATTTTGTCTGAAATAGGAAATGCAAAAATGCTTTGTGTTCTCTCAATGACATGACAGAATTTTTTATTTATTTTTTATTTTTTTTTGCCTTATTAACCTTGACAGAGACAGAAATGAGGAGCTGGTAATAGGGCGACTCTTTATAGCTGCTGTAACATAAGGGAGAACAGGGAGCATGTTTTCAGGATGCTCAACATCATACAACGTACACCACGTTACAATATGCGAGGCAACTACAGTATATAGATAGATAGATAGATAGATAGATAGATAGATATACTTCCATACTATAATACTTTTATTAAATTTGATACTATTATGATGATATAATAATATTATTACAATTATAATATAATATAATATACATCATACTATTTTTCTTTTCGTGAAGTGTGTAGAAGTACAGTTCCAATACTACAAATTAGTATTTCTTTTCTTTTGTTCTTCTACAGTTTGTTAAAAAATTTCATTGACAAACAGATTGTGCAGACAGAATTTAATTGAAATTTTCTTTGTTCATGTAAATGTGAGTCAGATATGTAGCTTGCGAGAGTGATTGTAAATTCTTCCTTAGTAACTGCCTTGGTCAGTTTAATTGACTGTTCACCGCAAATAATGCCATAATAGTGAAAATATCTTAAAGTGAAAGGTGAAAATATCTTAAATCTTGTTTAATACGTTAACAAATTTGAAATATAATATTACAACAAACCAAAGTTTTTCCAAAATCATATTTCTGGATGAATATTTTGTTGCATTGTTTGTAGATTTTCTTTTAAGGTTCTTTATTTGTAGCTAACATTGCACATTTTAAACAACGATTCCTAGAAAGAAGCTAAATTATCCTCTAGTAAAACAAGAAAAAAATCATTATAACATTACATTAATAATAATAATGTATGTAGAATTGGGCTTGATAATTTGGTATTAGAAGTATAATAAGAAAGAGTGCATATATTTAACAAAATTTTCTCTTGCTGAGACGTCGTCTTTTTATAGCATAGCCCACTAGTTAGCTTATATTTTGTTGATTTACGTAAAAATAAATCAGGGGAAGAAGGGAGGCGAACGAAGCGATCATGCACAGTGTCCACTGTCCGAGCCTCTGGAGACAGTGTTATGATCTGGAGTTGCTTCAGTCGCTCAGGTCGAGACTCAGCAACGTTATGTGGCTATAAAATGAAGTCATCTGACCACCTGAATGTACCGAATCACCAGGACATCACATCTATGGAGTTTTCCTTCTCTGATGGAACAGGAGAGAGAGAGAGTGAGAGAGAGAGAGAGAGAGAGAGAGAGTACCTTCTGGGAGCATGAGGAATCATTTTCACTCATGACCTGGACACCACATTGTGTGTGTAATCAAAGCTGCAGGTGACTGAATTCACCAGACCCTCGTCCTCAACACCGAGTCCAGGCACTCTAGCGGTTTTTATTTAGCTCCTCGGGCTGTTAGCTGAAGAACAGACCGAACTGGAGCGAGCTGATTTTGGTGAGATGTCTGGCCAGGTTTCTGGTCTCAAGCTAAAGTAAATGAATGTGAACATTCAGGGCTTTACGCTGGGGGGGGCCTTCAGGACTGCTGGAGCATACAGAGAGAGAGAGAGAGAGCGTGAAAAACAAAAGCATACACACTATTAATGTGATTCAGTACGCTGGTTACAGCAGGGGCTTGTTTGCTAATGGGGGCAGGAGATATTTACTAATAGAGCGGCTAAGAGGTTTTGCATAAGTGTGTGTGTGTGTGTGTGTGTGTGTGTGTGTGTGTGTGTGTGAGAGAGAGAGAGAGAGAGAGAGAGAGTGGAAGAGAGGATAAATTGAGCACCTGTGGCGAAAGTAATTATGCTAGCATGGTCTTTATAGCATAAAGACTGTAGCAAACAGATAGCAAGCGACATAGATAGATAGATACAGTAGATAGATAGATAGATAGATAGATAGATAGATAGATAGATAGATAGAAGAACTTTGGTGAAAGTCTAATTAGTATATCTGCCAAATGGCTAATTGTTGCCTCTCGTCTCTGCTGCAGCAGTAGCGTGTCAGTCACACCCATTAGCGATGGCCTTTAAAAAGAAAAAAAAAACGGATCCATTTTAGATCAAAAGCTGGATCTAAGACACATTGACCAAACTGTTAATTGACCCCTAATAACCTGTAATATCTTCATCTCGGTCGGTCTGGACTCTGCAGCGAGGGTAACAGATACTGTAGCTAGCTCATTAACTCTCGTAAAGGCCACGCGGTCCGACAGAGACTCAGGCGCGGCATACGGCTCGGCTTTCATAACGAGCAGCTTCATGACTCTTTCAGCACACAGAGAGGAGATGAAGGTCCCTGAACACACACAGCGTGGTGCCACTCACCGGAGTGTGAAACACTCTACGAGTTCTACTGGGGTGAAGATTTCTGAACCAAATCCACCACGTTAGCGGGAAAAAGCTAGTCGGGGTAGAACTGAAGGATCTGGAGTACTGATCAGGGAGCTCGCAGGGCTGTGTCCCAAATCAACAGTTTTGTTTTAGACACCTCTGGAAATCTGTAGAAACTTCTTTATGCTTAAAACGCAGAAGCATACAAACAGACTGAAAGAGAACTGATCTATAATCACGACATACTACAGTAGCAAACATTACCTTACAGTACAGTACATCACATTACAGTATCGAGGCTGGTGTCATTTTTGTGTACTGTATATTTTGGTGTACTTGTGTATTTTTGGTGTGTTAGTGCTGTCCTAGTGAACTTTGGGTTTAGTGGTGTATTCATTAGAGTACTGGTGGGTGAGTGTACTTGTGAGTGAATCTTTGGTGTATTTAGTGTACTAGTTTTGGTTTACTATGGGTTTACCTTTGGTGCACTAGTGTATTTAGCCGTACTTTTGGTGTAGTGCTGCTGTATTTTGTAGTGTGCTGTAGGTACATTTTTGGTGAAATGGTTTCCTTTTAGTGTACTGGTGGGTGAAAATTTTGGTTTACTAGTTTACCGATATATTTTGGTGTTCTGTGTATTTTGCTGTAGTGATGTACAGTAAATAAGGATGGGTTCTCTGTTAAGTCAGCTTCTTTGAAAGGTTTCTTCATACTGCCATCTCAGGGAGTTTTTTCTTGCCACTGTCGCCCTCGGCTTACTCACCAGGGACAATCTGATCATTTAGATTCACACGTAGACAACGTCATGCATTTCATACAGATTTCTATTATATTCATTTGGTTGTGTAAAGCTGCTTTGTGACAAATAACCACTGTTAAAAGCGCTGTACAAATAAAATTGAATTGAATTGAATTGAATATTTTGGTGTACTGAATATTTTGGTGTAGGGGGTATTTGGGGGTAGTGGTGTATTTTGGTGTAGTGTGTATTTTGATGTAGGGTGTATTTTGGTGTAGTGTGTATTTTGGTCTAGGGTGTATTTTGACATAGTTGTGTATTTTGGTGTAGTGTGTATTTTGTTGTAGTGTTTATTTTGGTGTAGGTGTGTAGTGGTGTATTTTGGTGTAGGTGTGTATTTTGGTGTAGGTGTGTATTTTGATGTAGGGTGTATTTTGATGTAGTGTGTATTTTGGTGTAGGTGTGTATTTTGGTGTAGGGTGTATTTTGACATAGTTGTGTATTTTGGTGTAGTGTGTATTTTGTTGTAGTGTTTATTTTGGTGTAGGTGTGTAGTGGTGTATTTTGGTGTAGGTGTGTATTTTGGTGTAGGTGTGTATTTTGATGTAGGGTGTATTTTGGTGTAGTGTGTATTTTGATGTAGGGTGTATTTTGGTGTAGTGTGTATTTTGGTGTAGGTGTGTATTTTGGTGTAGGGTGTATTTTGACATAGTTGTGTATTTTGGTGTAGTGTGTATTTTGTTGTAGTGTTTATTTTGGTGTAGGTGTGTAGTGGTGTATTTTGGTGTAGGTGTGTATTTTGGTGTAGGTGTGTATTTTGATGTAGGGTGTATTTTGGTGTAGTGTGTATTTTGATGTAGGGTGTATTTTGGTGTAGTGTGTATTTTGGTGTAGGTGTGTATTTTGGTGTAGGGTGTATTTTGACATAGTTGTGTATTTTGGTGTAGTGTGTATTTTGTTGTAGTGTTTATTTTGGTGTAGGTGTGTAGTGGTGTATTTTGGTGTAGGTGTGTATTTTGGTGTAGGTGTGTATTTTGATGTAGGGTGTATTTTGGTGTAGTGTGTATTTTGATGTAGGGTGTATTTTGGTGTAGTGTGTATTTTGGTGTAGGTGTGTATTTTGGTGTAGGGTGTATTTTGACATAGTTGTGTATTTTGGTGTAGTGTGTATTTTGTTGTAGTGTTTATTTTGGTGTAGGTGTGTAGTGGTGTATTTTGGTGTAGGTGTGTATTTTGGTGTAGTGTGTATTTTGATGTAGGGTGTATTTTGGTGTAGTGTGTATTTTGGTGTAGGTGTGTATTTTGGTGTAGGGTGTATTTTGACATAGTTGTGTATTTTGGTGTAGTGTGTATTTTGTTGTAGTGTTTATTTTGGTGTAGGTGCGTAGTGGTGTATTTTGGTGTAGGTGTGTATTTTGGTGTGGGTGTGTATTTTGGTGTGGGTGAATTTTAATTTAGTGTGTACTTTGGTGTAGTGTGTATTTTGGTGTAGTGTGTATTTTGGCGCAGTGGTGTATTTTGGCGTAGTGGTGTATTTCGGTGTAGTGTGTATTTTGGCGTAGTGGTGTATTTTGGCGTAGTGGTGCATTTTGGTGTAGTGTGTATTTTGGCGTAGTGGTGTATTTTGGTGTAGTGTGTATTTTGGCGCAGTGGTGTATTTTGGCGTAGTGGTGTATTTTGGCGCAGTGGTGTATTTTGGCGTAGTGGTGTATTTTGGCGTAGTGGTGTATTTTGGTGTAGTTTGTATTTTGGCGCAGTGGTGTATTTTGGCGTAGTGGTGTATTTTGGTGTAGTGTGTATTTTGGCGCAGTGGTGTATTTTGGCGCAGTGGTGTATTTTGGTGTAGTGTGTATTTTGGCGTAGTGGTGTATTTTGGCGTAGTGTGTATTTTGGCGCAGTGGTGTATTTTGGCGCAGTGGTGTATTTTGGCGTAGTGGTGTATTTTGGTGTAGTGTGTATTTTGGCATATTGGTGTATTTTGGCGTAGTGGTGTATTTTGGTGTAGTGTGTATTTTGGTGTAGTGTGTATTTTGGTGTTGTGGTGTATTTTGGTGTAGTGTGTATTTTGGCGTAGTGGTGTATTTTGGTGTTGTGGTGTATTTTGGTGTAGTGTGTATTTTGGCGTAGTGGTGTATTTTGGTGTAGTGTGTATTTTGGCGTAGTGGTGTATTTTGGCGTAGTGGTGTATTTTGGTGTAGTGTGTATTTTGGCGTAGTGGTGTATTTTGGCGTAGTGGTGTATTTTGGTGTAGTGTGTATTTTTGTGTTGTGGTGTATTTTGGTCTAGTGTGTATTTTGGTGTAGTGTGTATTTTGGCGTAGTGGTGTATTTTGGTGTAGTGTGTATTTTAGTATACTAGTGTGTGTTATTTGGGTGTACTGGTATAAATTTTCACTCTGTGATTACCTAGTGTAAAAATGTCAGAGTTTTATAGAAACAATCAATCACTTAAAAACACACAAGCCTGTGGTGAAAATGAAAGTGTATTGATGGTCAACATCGTCTCGTTAATAAAACTTGAACTGGTTGGCAGTAAAACACCCCAGGACATGGTGTTATTGGACAATAATTGATTTTGGTGTAGTGTGTATTTTGATGTAGGGTGTATTTTGGTGTAGTGTGTATTTTGATGTAGGGTGTATTTTGGTGTAGTGTGTATTTTGGTGTAGGTGTGTATTTTGGTGTAGGGTGTATTTTGACATAGTTGTGTATTTTGGTGTAGTGTGTATTTTGTTGTAGTGTTTATTTTGGTGTAGGTGCGTAGTGGTGTATTTTGGTGTAGGTGTGTATTTTGGTGTGGGTGTGTATTTTGGTGTGGGTGAATTTTAATTTAGTGTGTACTTTGGTGTAGTGTGTATTTTGGTGTAGTGTGTATTTTGGCGCAGTGGTGTATTTTGGCGTAGTGGTGTATTTCGGTGTAGTGTGTATTTTGGCGCAGTGGTGTATTTTGGCGTAGTGGTGTATTTTGGCGTAGTGGTGCATTTTGGTGTAGTGTGTATTTTGGCGTAGTGGTGTATTTTGGTGTAGTGGTGTATTTTGGTGTAGTGTGTATTTTGGCGCAGTGGTGTATTTTGGCGCAGTGGTGTATTTTGGCGTAGTGGTGTATTTTGGCGTAGTGGTGTATTTTGGTGTAGTTTGTATTTTGGCGCAGTGGTGTATTTTGGTGTAGTGTGTATTTTGGCGCGAGTGGTGTATTTTGGCGTAGTGGTGTATTTTGGTGTAGTGTGTATTTTGGCGCAGTGGTGTATTTTGGTGTAGTGTGTATTTTGGCGTAGTGGTGTATTTTGGTGTAGTGTGTATTTTGGCGCAGTGGTGTATTTTGGCGTAGTGGTGTATTTTGGCGCAGTGGTGTATTTTGGCGTAGTGGTGTATTTTGGTGTAGTGTGTATTTTGGCATATTGGTGTATTTTGGCGTAGTGGTGTATTTTGGTGTAGTGTGTATTTTGGTGTAGTGTGTATTTTGGTGTTGTGGTGTATTTTGGTGTAGTGTGTATTTTGGCGTAGTGGTGTATTTTGGTGTTGTGGTGTATTTTGGTGTAGTGTGTATTTTGGCGTAGTGGTGTATTTTGGTGTTGTGGTGTATTTTGGTGTAGTGTGTATTTTGGCGTAGTGGTGTATTTTGGCGTAGTGTGTATTTTGGCGTAGTGGTGTATTTTGGCGTAGTGGTGTATTTTGGTGTAGTGTGTATTTTGGCGTAGTGGTGTATTTTGGCGTAGTGGTGTATTTTGGTGTAGTGTGTATTTTTGTGTTGTGGTGTATTTTGGTCTAGTGTGTATTTTGGTGTAGTGTGTATTTTGGCGTAGTGGTGTATTTTGGTGTAGTGTGTATTTTAGTATACTAGTGTGTGTTATTTGGGTGTACTGGTATAAATTTTCACTCTGTGATTACCTAGTGTAAAAATGTCAGAGTTTTATAGAAACAATCAATCACTTAAAAACACACAAGCCTGTGGTGAAAATGAAAGTGTATTGATGGTCAACATCGTCTCGTTAATAAAACTTGAACTGGTTGGCAGTAAAACACCCCAGGACATGGTGTTATTGGACAATAATCGACTTTGAGGTGGAAACAGGAAATTAGTTTCATCGCACCGTCTCATTGTTGATTATCGTTCCGTAACCACACAGTATTAGAGTGTTTAATTCCTTGTGCAACCATATCATTCAGTCGTGAGTAAACACCACAACCTTGGACTAATGGAAAGGTTGAATGCGTACGTGTGTGTTTTCAAACACGGTTCCGATGTTCTCGAGATGAACAAAAAGCCGAATTGCGGCTGCATAAGAAGCAAAGTGATGGTGGATCGCTGCTTTGAAAAGCGGTTGATGCTTTTACAGAAAGCTAATTTACGACTAAAGAGAGCCACTTGCCAAAGGTAATTTTTTTTTTTTTTTTTTTTGTCAAAGGTAATTTTTTTTTCTTCTCTCAGCGGGATGATAAAAAGCCTGCTTGGCTCGGTGACTAATGATGGACGCAGCACTTGTCTGCATGAGCACTACGGCCCAGGAATATCATCAAAGGCTGCGGCGCGCTTCAATTTCCATTTCTCAACCCTACGTGTTATAGTCATTAGGCAGGAAGACGCCGCTTTAATCAACAGAGGACTTCAAAGGTGCGTGTTCCCGTGACTAATGTTAGCCTTGTGCTTTGTTATTGAGCTTTTATGCCGTGTGATAACACGGAGAGAGAACATGACAAAGGACACTAGTGCGCTTTTTTTCACAAGCTACATAGACCTCCTACTTAGTTCTGGTACCTTTATAATATGTGTGATTATTACTCTCGCTGGACGGCTTATTTTTATCTCTTTTTTTTGTTGAAGAAACTAATTCAGTATATAAAAAATAAAACTCTTGGGGACGTGCTGTTGCTGAACGATAATTAATGACAGCGTGATGTGGTGGATCAGAGCTACACTTGCTTTTATAAACTGTCTGTTATTTAATTAACAGCATGAAGTGTTTTATTCCAGAATGTAAATGACTAACATTACAGCTTCACTCTGACACTGGAGACTCATTCCTTGAATGCTGTTTTTCTTTTTCTTTTTCTGTAACTTGGGAATATAGCGCTACTGTAGCCATACTGCTCTGTAAGCTAACGATCTACCAGTTATGCTAACGATCTGCTTATTAGGCTAATTAACCTACATTTGTGCTCCATGCAAGTGCAAGTCTTGAGTGCGTCACCGCATCATACCGTCATAAGGCTCAAAATCTAGACGCAGGTTCTCGCTCGATACTAACTGCCCCTGAAGAAATCGTTGACTCATATGAACTATGGGTAAATAACTAGCGTTAATGAATAAGCACAGTGTGACCCTTCCGCTGAAACAAACAAGCTTCTCATGATTGTTAAAAATAATTCTGCTTCTGCTGCTTTCAGACCCGGAGCCACGAATCCCGCTGTAGAGAACAATCGTGCAGAAAACCTGCAATGACAAGCACAAAGTTTCAGCATTTCCTTCCCAGTGCAACACTTTCTTACCCATAAACAACCATTTCTCACACATCCTGTGCACACACACACACACACACACAGACGGACACGCACACAAAACACAACGCCTCGAGTCATCACTCTGTAGGGACGCGTGACATAACTTTTTCACACTCTTCGTCTTCCCCCTCCTCGGTTCCCCTGCTGTGAACAAGTGTGTGTGTGTGTGTGTGTGTGTGTGTGTGTGTGTGGAGGCAGAGCTGCTATCATTCTTTAAACCTCCTCTGAGGCCGAGGAGCAGGACCGAGCCATAGCAGCAACACAGCCAACATGGCACCGCGTCTCTGTGTGCTCCCTGTAGATTTCACACCACAGTAAAAGTAATTATAACTACAGAGACGCTTCGTCTTCACCAGATCAGAAATCCTGAGCCTCGTCAATCCTGAGAAACATATTTAAGGAAATAAAATTGAGATACGATTCAATCAAAATAAGAAATAAATAGGGAATCTAAAAGGCCGTGCCTCCCTAATGGGGTTAAAAAGTGTGAAAGCCACACCCCACTTGCTCAGAGGCCACACCTACTTGTGCTATTTTGGCCCACACCTATTTCACTAGGACAGACAGGTATTAGGGATACACCTCCTTGACAGAGACTGACAGGTGCAGAAACCACGCCTCCTTCTGAAAGACACAGTGGCCACTCCTACTTTATTTTGCTAGTTTATTTACTTTAAAAATGGACAAATAAGGGTGTAGAATCCAGCCGCATTTCTTTAACCGAAAAGGTACAATGGCCACACCTTCTTTTTTTAGAGTGACACTTTCATTGTAACTCACAGACAGGAAGGCCACGCCTCCTACACTAAAACAATCATAAAGACAACGCCTCCTACTGTAGGACAGTCAGAAAGACAATGCCTCCTAGATAAGGACAGTCATAAAGGCCACGCCTCCTACAGTAGGACAGTCATAAAGACCAGATAGTTATAAAAATTACACCTCTTTTACCAGGATTGACTGGCACAGAGGACACACTTTTTTCATTAGGACACGTTTTCATAAACCTCTCCCCTCTCGCAGATGCAGAGGACACGCCCCCTCCACTGTTACTGACAGTCATAAAGGCCACGCCTGGCTTCACTTTCACTGGCAGGTCCACAGGACAGGTCCGCTTCACCGCAACAATTCCTTTTTGACTGATTCTGAACCTGAGATTTATTCGCCGTTTCATTAAAACCTCTAAACTAAATTGAGGTATCACGGTGCGCCGTGTCAGCGCGGGATACTCCGTCTCCATCGACAGCCAGCTGCCTTCATAACCTTTATTTCAGCCTGGTGTCGCTGGGACAGAGAGGTGTTATTACATCAGGTGATGAACGAGCTCCTGCTTATGACGTCTCGTCCTTGAGGCCACCAACGGTTCACGGCACTCATAACTCTGGTTAAGTGGCCGGGGCTGAAAAGCTCTAGACCGTAGAACCGAGTTAACTGGTTTATTCGGTAATCTGCAGGTTGTCAATAATAATTATTTAGGAGTCTCCGTGTAATTGATTGATATTTCTCCTCCGAAAGGCAAATTTATTCCTGGAGATAATCGGAGGAGAGGCGCTGTAGGCGCTCGTGACGGGCCGAGGGTGAGTCGTGGACGTGTTGTCAGACAAAAGCAGCAGCCTGTGGTCCGTCGCTCCTTCGCGTACTCATGGAGACCTGTCTCCAGGCCTGCAGACCAATCTCCAGCATGGTCAAGAAAACCCCAGGTGGGAAGGGAATATGAATTCCTCTGTAGCGTATGGTAAGCAGGCCTGCAGACAGTTTCTTTGCCCGAGGCTTTGCCGCAGGGTCGCAGCGGTGTCCAAATACCCAGAATACTGGTGGCTCACAGCCCTTGTTTTGGGGAGCAATGATTATTAAAGATCAATTCACTACTGCAAGATCTATAGTCGCAGAGGAAGCTAGTGCTCCCTGGAAAGCCTTTCAGAAATGTTATAAAGAGAGAGACAGCTCGGGGGGATCGGATATGATGGTGCAGACAGGAAGGATTGTCTAGTCAGTATCAGAGTACAGCATGTCCCAGAAACTTCATGGACATCCAAGATATGTTTGGATGGCCAAACTTTCAAGGATTTACACGTATATTAATCCAAATATTAGACATCACTATATGCAACAGCATTTCTTTGTCCATTTTTGCGGCATTTTCCCTCAGATGGCGACACTACCATGCGGCTTCAGTGAAGACGACGACGTTTCTCAGTTCTCTTTTCTCCGTATTGTCTCAGTTTGGTGTCACAGCACTTAAAAAATAAAAAAAATAAAAAAAGGCTTCGCAATTACATCCAGTCGCCTCTGGCATGTCAAGTGCCTTGGCTGAAATGAAGTTTATGGCTTACTGGCTTGGTTAATCCTTCATTTGCAAAGGATTTGAAAACGTGTGCTAATCATGATGCTTTTGTTTGTCCGGAAGCTCCGATACGGATCCGCTGAACCGGGACATGGATTGAGCTAAAACATTGCCTGGGGATTGGATTGTTTTTAATCAAATCTACTGACATGGCACATATGTTACACGTGAGGTTGGATGGTTATACTATAAGTTTTGATGTTGAGCTGTTCTTACTACAAGGAAAGAAAATGATAAGGGAAATCTTGCTAAAGGTATAAGACAGAAAGAAAAAAAATGTCCAAATCTCATATCATGTTTTCAAAATAAAATTTTAAAATGAGCAGAAAATATTGATGCTTAGAATAAGGAGAATTAAAATATTGTTAATAATAAACGGGCGGCACGGTGGTGTAGTGGTTAGCACTGTCTCCTTGCACCTCCAGGGTCCGGGTTCGATTCCCGGGCCAGGCTCGATTCCCGTCTCTGTGCGCACGGAGTTTGCATGTTCTCCCCGTGTTTGGTGGGTTTCCTCTGGTTACTCCGGTTTCCTCCCACAGTCCAAAGACATGCAGGTTAGGCTGATTGGCGTTCCCAAATTGCCCGTAGTGTGTGAATGAGTGTATATGTGTGTGCGCCCTGTGATGGATTGGCACCCTGTCCTTCTGCGATAGACTCCAGGCCCCCCGTGACCCCGAATACAGGATAAAGCGGTATAGATGATGAGTGAGTGAGTAATAATAAACGTTTGCAAATTTCTCACACTTTTCTTAACCGATTGTTACATATGTTAAAATGTACTAACCAATTAGAAACCAATAATGAATAGATGTCCCATTTTATATTTTACTTAAATAATCAACAAATTCATTATATAAGACAAATCTGTGTGTGTTTATTCAAAAACAAAGCCGGTAAATTACAACGTCCAACACTGCATATCACCTGAACTGCAGGTGCGCCCTCTGGTGGTGTACAAGTTAATAGATAAATAAGCTGCAGAAAAATATTTTGAAAAACAAACATTATCCATTAATGCCTTTTAAATTCGTAAAATTCTTTAAATTCTTTAACACAGACTAACCGATTAATAATTAATTATTAACATATACTGAATATTTAACAAGAACTAACAGAGTGTTCCTTAATTTGCACATCCTTAATATTTCTGGATGTTCACTGCAATCATTTTTTATTCCTATGTCATCGTCAAAGACTGCCTCAGGAATTAACATTTGGCCTTTGATGTTCAGTTTGATGAAGGAAAGTTTCGAGTTAAATATTTTGCCATGAGAGAACATTACGAATCTGACGGCTCCTTCTTGCTGACGGATTAAATCCGACTGCGTCAGCATGAAAGCCGAACGTTTAATACGACTACGACTTGAAGCCCGACAGGACCATGTGCAGAAGTGTGAGAGAATGGCAGCATGGAGACAGATCTCAGGAAATCTCAAAGTCGTTTCGGTGTCTCGATTCGGTGAACCTGTTAAATGATTCGTTCAGCTTAATCTGCAGGCTGATCTCATCACACAGCTTTCTAAAACAAGTAATCAATGCAATGTGTTGTTTTCATAATATGCTTGTTTGTCTGTGTTGTGTGGAATCGTTTTCACACGTAGCTCAACACACACTGCTGGTGCTCCAGCTGTGACACAACCAGCCTGAATGGGATTCATTAAACACACTAACCGAACTGAGTCTCTGAATGAGTCGAACGCGCAGGACATCTGGTGTACACCTGACTCACTGAACAGGAAAGCTGAGCATCTTGTTTTGACTTAGAGTCACTGACTCAATAACTGACTCGCTGAATGAGAGACGAGCGAATTTCAATCTCGATTAAAAAACTTTTAATGACTCAGACCCGCTGAATGTGTGAGGAGCGAATGTGGGTTATGATTGACAGACTGAGTAACTCACTAACTGATTTGCAGAATGAAAGATGAACGAATCTCAGTCATAACTGAAAGAGTCAATGATTCAATTACTGACCCACATAATGAGAGATAAACGAATCTTAATCATGATTCAATGATTCATTGTACGAAAGCTGACTAGCGAATGAAAGAGGAATGAAATGTACAGACTCACTGAATGAAGGACAACGAATCTCAGTCATGACAGAAAGATTCGTTGACTCACTAATGAAAGAGGAACAAATTCTGTACTCCCTAAAAGATTCACTGACTCACTAATTGACATTAAGAATGAAAGACTTGACTTTTTGAAAGACAATGAATGACTTTTTGAATTAGAAAGGAAGAAATCTCAATCTAGATTCACTGAATCATACGTACTGTAGATTCACTGATTTACTAACTCATTGTATGAAAGGAGTGAATCTCAGTCATGAAAGAGAACAAATCTTAGTCTCGGCTTAGGGATCGATTGATTCACTAACTGACTCACATTATGAAAGAGGACTTTAAATTAAAGTCTTGATTAAGAGATTCATTGGCTCACTGAATCACTGAATCTCAGGTTTGACCTAAGATTCACTAAGATTCACTGCCTCACTAATTGACTCACAGAATGTGAGAGGAACAAATTTTAATACTGATTCACTGATTCATACATACTCTCGATTCAGTGATTCACAGACTATACTGACTCATTGTGTAAATGAATGAATCTCAATCATGACAGAAGCATTCAAGGACTCGCAAACTGACTCGTGGAGAAAATGAAAGAGAACAAATCTTAGTCTTGGCTTAGAGATTGACTGATTCACTACCTTGACTCAAAAAATGAAAGAGGACCAAATCATAGTCTCAGTTAAGAGAGAACAACTCTCAGGTTTGACCACAAGATCCACTGATTCAACATTTGAGTTGCAGAATGAAAAAAGGAATCTAATCTGAAAAGACTCACTGACTCGCTATTTAACTCACATAATGAAAGGGGAGCGAGTCTCAATCTTGGCTCACTGATTCATACATACTCTAGATTCACTGACTCACTGTATGAAAAACGTGACATTCAGTCATGACAGAAAGATTCACAGCCTCACACCCTGACTCGGGGAATCAAAGAGGAAAACATCAGTGATGACCAAAATGATTCACTTTTTTGAGTCATTTAATGAGAAGATAGAATCTCAGTCACGAACAACAGATAAGCGTGTAACATAAAAATACTTGGAATTTAATATTTAGTGGAAGTCTGGTGCTTTGGAGTTGCAGAACGTGAACGAACGGCAAGAATGTAAAGTGACTGATACGATTCCTTCACTTCACTGACTCGTTCAAAAAGACTGAATCTTTTGCAAATGACTCATATCTAATCAGTATGAACGAATGTTATCCTTAAATTTTCTACATACATACTGTTGCGGCCCGTTTGATCTCTTTCCTCTCGTTCATGAGGCGTGCCGATCATGAATCCTAATCCTCATTACCAGAAGCCAAGGAGCCGCACTCATCCGAAACCAGCTCTTAATGAACGGATTTGACTCGGTGGACTGCTACTCTGGGTGCGTATTTATGTTAAACTGTGATAGCTTTGTGGTTAAAATTTAAAATACTGCAAGTACCTACTTGTTAAGTCCTGGCAGTGTGTTATTAACAGACAGTTATGAGCTGTAAGCGAGCCCTCTGCGCGGCTGTGCGATTTCCTTTCCCCGCGTCACCAAATGCTAATTTGCGCTTCCCCTCCTTACATTTGCTTAGTTAAACACAGGCCTCGGACTCATCTTAATGGCTTTTTAAGTCAGTTACATTCATGTGGAGATTTTTAGCCTCCTCCAGGGAGGGATAGGATCTGAACAAAGCGGCGCTGCAGATGGTGCGCTTCGCTTCTCGCTGCTTTCGTTCGCTGTCATGGTTGTGGTGCCTTAATAAGACGTGGTACGGTTAAGACCATCGTGCTGTGCTGTTTGAGGTAGAAATCCCTCTTAGCGCTGACCTCAGTAAATGGTTCGTGATTGCGTCTTCTAATAGACAGCTAGCGTTGCATGCTCGATCTCGAGGACTTAAGTGGCTGCCAAATGTGGCATGTCTGGCACTACGTTAACGCTAACGAGCGACGCGGAGCTGCGATTTGATTAATGAGGACATTAAAATTGAGTTTGTCTCCATTCTATGCAAATTAGGTAGAATCACAAAAGAGGGACAAAGCCAAACACACAGTACGATTGAACAATCAAATCAAACATCGATCGAATAAAACCATGCATTTTTACCCAGATTAGTATATCATGTGTGCGTAACATGTTAGAAATGTTAGAAAGTGATTTATTTAAAAACAAAAAAGTTGCAGAGACAACCTCCAAAACACGAGCAACTTGTAAATTAGTAAATTAAACTGAATTGCAGGGTAGATTACAGAGATTTGGCAACCCATTTCCTGAGCTTATTTACCTAACTGGAGTACCTCCTGTATGCATGTTCAGCCAGGAGATGTTTGAAAGAAAAGTGATGGTCTCAGTTTCATGTAGGATTTAATTTACTGGAGAACTAGAACTGTTCACCTCCCCAGTTTTAAAATGTATTTTCTTCTCTCTCTCTCTCTTTCAAAAAAAATCCCTAGGTAATAATTTTTGTAACAAGTAATTATCTCCTTTCAGAGTCATTTACATGATTATGAAATGATTCAACGGTTTAAAAGGTGCTCGTTCAAGTATCAGATTTTGGTCATTTTTGGTTATAACCAAAGGTTAAAATGAATTCATTTAAAACTAATCAAATCATTGAACTGGGTTTTTTTTTTTTTTTAAAGAGAAAAGTTTTCACAAATCATATTCCATTTACTGGATCCCAAAGTTGCAAAGTGTTGAGTGGAAACTTTATATATATACAGTACAGTACAGACCAAAAGTTTGGACACACCTTCTCATTCAAAGAGGTTGAATTTGTATTATGGCAAGAAAAAAGCAGCTAAGTAAAGAAAAACGAGCGGCCATCATTACTGAATGAAATGAAGGTCAGTCAGTCCGAAAAATTGGGAAAACTTTGAAAGTGTCCCCGAGTGCAGTCACAAAAACCATCAAGCGCTACAAAGAAACCGGCTGACATGCGGACCGGCCCAGGAAAGGAAGACCGAGAGTCGCCTCTGCTGCGGAGGATAAGTTCATCCGAGTCACCGGCCTCAGAAATCGCAGGTTAACAGCAGCTCAGATCAGAGAGCAGGTCAATGCCACACAGAGTTCTAGCAGCAGACACATCTCTAGAACAACTGTTAAGAGGAGACTGTGTGAATCAGGCCTTCATGCTAGAAGATCTGCTAGGAAACCACTGCTAAGGACAGGCAACAAGCAGAAGAGACGCGTTTGGGCTAAAGAACACAAGAAAGAACACAATAAAGAAAATTCTTTGAATGAGAAAGTGTGTCCAAACTTTTGGTCTGTACTATATATATATATATATATATATATATATATATATGTATATATATATATTATGGCATGCCGTTTAGGAAAATATTCATGAGAGAACTTAATGAAAACTCTGAATATATTGAATGAAACGTGAGAATATTGAATGGATTCCGAATATATTGATTGAAACTCTATATATATTGAATGAAAAGTCTGAATATATTGAATGAAACATGACGAAATTTCTGGTCTAATATAATATTTGACGGAGATTATGTAGGGGGTGCAATCTGTGGCAGGGGGGGCATTTTAGCGCATAACACCGGTCTTCCGCGGTGAAATAGCGAATATATTTCTTCATCCGTAGTCTGATACTGAGTGCGGCTTGTGCCACCACTTTGGGCCGTACACACACTCATCAATGTGTTCACCATCTCTCCATTTCTCACAATTGCAGCAACCAAGTTTCGCGCCGACTCACTCATCCTTCCTAAAGATGGCGCTGTGTTTCGATGACGTCATGTTTCATTCAATATATTCAGACTTTTCATTCAATATATTCAGACTTTTCATTCAATATATATCAGTTTTCAATCCATATATTCAGAATTCATTCAATATATATATTTTTCAATCAATATATTCGGAATCCATTCAATATTCTCACAGTTCATTCAATATATTCAGATTTCATTCAATATATCAGTTTTCAATCCATATATTCAAAATTCATTCAATATATATAGAGTTTCAATCAATATATTCGGAATCCATTCAATATTCTCACGTTTCATTCAATATATTCAGAGTTTTCATTAAGCTCTCTCATGAATATTTTCCTAAACGGCATGCCATAATATATATATATATATATATATATATATATATATATATATATATGTGTGTGTGTGTGTGTATGTGTGTGTATGTATATATACAGTGGAACCTTGGATTACGAGCATAATTTGTTCCAGAAGTGGGCTCGTATTCCAAAACACTCGTAAACCAAATTGAATTTTCCCATAAGAAACAATGAAAATGTAAATTATTCGTTCTACAGCCCAAAACAATAAATACATAAAAATAATTAATACAATATATAAAGTAAAAATAAAACAAATTAACCTGCACTTAATATTTTATTTATATTTTGAAAAAAGTACAAATAAATCCCGACAGATAAGTGTTTCTGTTTGTGCGCGCAGGCGCCGTGTATTTGTATGTGTGTGTGTGTGGAATTAGGCCCTCGCCTCGTCTTAAACAGTAAAACACCTCCTCCCTCCCCCCACCTCGCTTTTTAAGTTTCACAACTAACACACACAATGCAAACACTGTTTTAACAGGGAAGAAAAAGAAATCTCTCTAATGACACTCGCGTGAGCGCATACTAACGGAATCACTGCTGTAAAGGGGAAAAAAACAAACAAATGAACCAGCACCTTACCTTTGAAAAGAATCGCGACAGAGCTGAGTTTTCTGTGTAAATAAAGCGCGTGTGTGCAGCCGGGAAGAGTGTGTGTGTGTGTGTGTGTGTGTGTGTGTGTGTGTGTGCGTGTGTGTCGGTGTCAAATTACGCGCACGCACACACATAGGAAAGAGAGAGAGATGTTGATTATGCCAGTAAGAGACGAGCACTAAGACCCAGCAGGGGAGACGATTTCCCATAATTCCGCAGCGTAAGGGAGAGAAAAGTCATTGGCTCAGTTGTGATCACTTGCCGCTCGGTGTCAAAATAAGAGTCATGATACTTGGCGCTCGTAAACTAATACTTGCTCGGTTTCCAAATAAATATTTATTAAAAATTTATTAAACACTTGTAAACCACGTTACTCACAATCCGAGGTTCCACTGTATATAGATATTATAATATGAAAAGATAACATTAAAAAAAAGGATTGTGTTGCGGTCTTGTAATCACTTCTTTAACCAAGTATGAAGAAAATTCAAAGTGAAACATCTCCAAGATCTGAGTAATAATAACCACAGTGTTGGGACTATGCAGGTTTATTGCAGTGTGACTCAGAGTTTAATTCTGTACTGTGTCTGGTTTAACTGAGAGAATAATAAAGAAGTGGGAAGTTGGGAAGTGGGGTATATATACACACACACACACACACACACACACACACACACACACACACACACACTAGCAGTCAAAAGTCTAACTCCATGGTCTTTCCTGAGTTCTATTTCTTTCTACACTGTAAAACAATGCTAAAGGCGTCCAAAATACACAGTAATCTCCTTTGAACAGTTGATATTGAGATGTGTCTGCTACTTCTACTCTGTAAATCCTTCATAACACCTCTAATCTGAGGCTGGTGACTCTAAATCAACTTCTCCTCTGCAGCAGAGCTAAGTTTTGGTCTTGCGTTCCTGGGAAAGTCTTCATGAGAGCCAGTTCCATCATGGAGCTTGATGGGTTTCACAAATGCACTTGACACAATACGGTTCTTGCAAGAACTGATCCAGAAAGGCTGACCTTCATGACGTAAAATAACAACTGACTGTTTTAATTACCTAATACCATATGAGTTATTTCATATATATATATATATATATATATATATATATATATATATAATGCATTGACAGACCAAATGTGAGTATAAAGTGGAAATGTTCTCAAGAACCGAACAGAGGACGGAGAACACAACAGTGTTTGAAAGCAATCTAAATAAAGAAATTGCAGGTCTGTAGTCATCCATCTTTACCGTTATGATGTGTTTGTACACTGACCTCTATCTCTCTCTTTCTTTCTCTCTCTGTCTCTCTCTCTCTAGCCCCACATGTAGGACGGTAGACTACTGTATGATAGACAATGTCACCTCAGCTAAAACATTGTTTTGTGCATTCCTGAGAAACAGGGTAAGGTTTGGAAGTTTTGCTAGTACCCCACACACATGGAAATGTCACAGCTATGAATTACACTTCGTACAGTCGGTAAGCGGTGTAATCCCTTTTACAGTATAATCAGCCTGCCAAGTCATCAACATAAAGAGGCTCTTCTGAAAAGCGAATTGGACAGCTAGCAGTTGTGAGATTCTTTTTTTTTTTTCTGAGTGAGAATAATTTGCCACAGCTTCCATTAATTTCAATTAAACTAAACGCTCTATTCTGCTCCAGCAGCTTGATTTGGCATTGTTATCATTTCAGAAATGGTTGTGCAGCACGAAAGGAAAATCATTTGAGCATTCAGATTGTGGATGAGATCTTTTTTTTTTTTTTTTTTTTTTTTACGATTTGAGACGGAAACATTTAAACCTTTTTTAACTTATTCGAATGGAACCTGGAAAATTGGAAAATATTGTATGGATTTGGATTTTGTTCTCGTTCTAATTTGCTTTAAAAGGTGAAGAAATAGATCCTGATTACTGAGAATACCCTTCCATCCTTATCAGATGTTTTATTTTTAAGGTGTAAATATATGGCCTACCAAATTTACGACTAGTCAGTATTCCGGTACAGAACACATTTCATCCTCCAGAATCCAAGGTCACGTTGACCCAACTTAAATCTAACTGCTTCCTTGATACATTCTAAATGAACTTCAGTATCAAGTCAGCGCTCAGATAGCCTGCACGATGTCACGTGCTAAGCTGTGGCGTTTTGCGGGGATTGATCTGGAGGTTCAGCAGATGCTGGCTGAATGTTAATGAGTTTCCGAGCCTCCCTGATGGCCTTGTGAGTCATCTGGATTGTGAAGCTGCACCGCTCCAGCCCCATTGAGGCAGCGCAGTGCAGCCACTGCTGAGCGCTAGCTGTGCTCGGCATGCTAATGGGGTGTTTTGTGACTAGCGCTGATGGTGTGGGAGAGAATGCCACTGATTTTGTGAATGGGGCTTTGCGAGGCTGCAGCTGGGAACGGGTGCTGATGATTCTGTCAGCGTCACCGGCAATTCAGGCTTTAAGATAAACGTCCCTTGTGCATGAATTACAGCTTGTTGAAAGGGTAGCAAAAGATGGAGGAGGGGAGGAAGCGAGGCAAGCTGTGAATGACATTCAGAAATATTGTAGGCCGAGACGGCATACCGAGGGAACGGTGCGGTGCCGGTATGAAAGTTTAATGTAAGTATTAAGAGGCTCTGACTGGTTGAAGAACACCGCATGTAGCAAACACTCTTCTTTTTTTTTTTTTTTTTGAAAAGCTTGCTTAGCACTGGAATCTTTTCTGAGGTTTTCAGATCTGCTACCACCAAAATTTGGTAGCACAAGTTTAATTATTCCTGTAGTTGGTGAATGTTCTAGAATACCCCTTTAAGAAAGATTTGTTGGTTTCTCCACCAGGTGGTGCCCTCCAGGCCTGTAGACTCACTCAAGCAGGGATCATGTTCTAAAGCGGAGCAACCATGAAAAGCTTAGGGGCCAGCCATGCTCGTCACTTGTCGGACTCCTGCATGCCCGTGGCAGGTCCCCAGGAGCCGATATGCCCCTTGACCCCAGACCCCCATGGGACATTCCTCCTAAGTCCTGCCATCGGCCATTATGGCACTCTGGATCCCCACATGCACCACTTCCCTCCAGCAAGCCCCATCGCTTTGCAGTCCGACTGCCTGCTGCCTCTCAACAACCAGCTGGCCACCAGCAACACCTTCCCTCACTTCCAGTTTCCATCCCAGGTCAATCAGACCGACTACACTCAGGTAGGAATATGAGTTTAATTTTCATACCTAAAATGCTCCTTCTTTAAATATACTGTACATTCATCAGGTACGCACTAGAATCGCTAGAAAAGGTTGTTTGTTGTACAGGTACAGGTGCTTTGCCTACTTCTATTCCCAGTGCACACCCCAAGTGTCCAATGAACCTTTCTGTGCAACCTTAATTATACGCCTAGTACACCCTTTGTGTTTAGTTGTATTTGTATATGTTTGATTAGTTCATCCTGAATAATGTATTCATATTTGGTTTAGTCACTTATAAATATAAAGTTTAAAAGAAGTTTAAACTGAGCAGGTGTGGAATGAAAATATGTATGGATATCACAATGAATGACAATTAGGACTAAAAGAAATATAACATATGTAATGTCTTTATTTTGCACTTAATTCTTATACAGCACAAACACAAGAGTGTTGCCATTCCTAGCCCAGTCCTTGGGAATTACACATTATGATTTATTTCCTTCTCCAACTACATTTGACCAGGTTAATTTGCAGTTTATTACCTGGCCCAGAGGCAGAAATAGCACAGAGATGTGGACTCGCTGTTCCCAAAAGACTGGGTTAAGATAATCTGAAATAGTGTGTATTGCTGAATCCAGCAGGACTAAAATTTTCCTCTTCGTTGCAGCAGGGTTGCATGTCTCAGTCAGCCTCTCGCACTGGCACCCTCACCACGTCTGCATCTATGGGAATGGGTTTAGGTCTAGGACTCACGGTTCCGCCAATGATCAGCAGCGGTACAGCGACCATCTCCTCAGCTGCGGCAGCCAAGATGAACCGCATCCCAACTGGCCTGCTGGACCAGCTAGAGCACCATGTTCCACTGCAACGTGATGGCTTTAGCACGCTTCAGTTCCATAGACGAAGTCGCGGCTCCAAGCAGCGCAGCGAAAGCCCTGGTCGCATTCGCAATCTGGTGCACTCTGTCCAAAAACTGTTCTCCAAGACGCAGTCTGTGGAGGGCTCAGGTGGCAAGGGGACAGTTCAGGGAGCCGACAGCACCAAGGCCGCACGCCGATCCAAGAGTAAAGACCGAGCCAAAACTGAAGGCGCAAAGAGGCGGGGCCGACCCAACCTTTCCGGGTTCTGGAGCTCAGATGACGCTCTGGAGGACGAAGCAAAGACACAGGAGGCAGCTGGTCCACTGGCTGTAGCTTATCGTAACCCATTAAGCATGATGACGCTGGGCAGGGCAGTGTCAGACAGCCAGGCGCCTCCCAGAACCCCCTTACAGGGCTACAATACTATTGCAGCTCACCGTTCTCTCAAGCCCTCTAAGAGCAGTGGAGAGCTGAAAACCCAGACACTGTCCTCAACTGGTGGAGCAGCAGGGGATGGTACACTGGCAAAAAGAGGCTCATGGTCAACTCTTACTCTAAGCCAGGCTCGGCAGGTGCTGCAGAAAGGCACGGCCACAGTGAACCGGACACTGCTGAAGTCCAAGTCCTACCACCAAGAGCTGGCCACCAACTTCCTACAGGTAAAACAGGATTCAGGGTGGGTAATTCTTCACTTGTGCTTTGAATTGGTGGCAAAAACACGCCGAAGGAGCAATGAAAAGCTAAGCTTATAATAGGAAGGCTGATGTATCAGTGAAGAGGAGATGTAAACAGGTGATGTTTAAGGTAATGTAGACAGGTTCTGTACCAAAAGGTTTGTTAACTTTTCAGAAATTCAAAACTTTGCAAAACATCATGGTACCTTGTGTAGCAAAATGTTGAACCGAATGTAGGTTTTAAAGGAAATCATTTGGAAAATGTACAGATCTGAATCGCAGTCAGTAATCAAATTTCATACAGAGTTAATGGTTCACCCACAGACTTAAATGCCATTTCAGTGCACTCAAACCTGCAAGAATTCATTGAACATTAAACATTTGCTACTTTAATCAGAAGTCCTTTGAGGACCAGAGCAATACTGAGGTGAGCGTATTGGATGTTACTTTGTGCTGGAATTATTCCAGGTTCCTGTTGGAGAGTGGAGTGCTACGCTAGGTAAAGCAGCGGGAGCGGGAGGGGAGATCCCATGCAGGAGAATGCGCAGTGGCAGCTACGTCAAAGCCATGGGCGACCCAGAGGACAGCGACCAGTCTGACAGCCCTCCTTCACCAAAACCGTCGCCAAAAACAGCCGCTCGGCGCCAGAGCTACCTAAAGGCCACACAACAGTCACTCAGCGAACAACAGCCGCCTCTGCCACCTCGGAAGTGAGTTAGACGTGCATGCTTTTTAAGAAAGGAAAATGGTGTTTGCAGGGTACATACGGTGTTAGTTTATAAGAATTAAGAACATCATGGAAAGGAGTCTTTTCTGTCCAACTAAACAACCAGAAAACGTTTTTGTTTGTTTATTTGTTTATTTTTGTTTCTAAGATCCAGGAATTATAAGGTGATGTTTACAAACGGAACATGTCTACAATAGCTACTGACTCTTACACTAGACAACCTTTTTAAACGTGCAAAGCAACATTCTGCTAGTTAGACATACTGTATGCTAACAACACTACTGGCAAGAACCACGTGCTACCAGCAGATGGCACTATCTTGGTATAAAAGTGTCAGGTCGCTTTCTTCTTTGACGGTTCTTTCTTTTGGCACTGTTCCTTTATTTTTTATTCTGAGTCACTTACTAAGAGGTTTCAAACCATCTCCCTTTACGATTTGCTGGACATTTTAAAAAGTACAAAATATTCAATGTATAATATAATAAAATAATAAGGGCGTAGAATTGTGCATTTGGTTTCCCCTTCACTGAACATCACCTAACAGTACAGTGGAATAAAAATGACTCTGAGTCATCCCTACAGTATATCCTCTTATATTTTCATTCTGTTAACTGCTAACACGGGTCTATGATTTTTTTTAGCTACCATGAATACATGAATACACCATAACAGAGTCGAATTGACTGAAAAATGGATAAGAAGCATAAAGAAGAACCAGCATGGTGGAATTTATCTTAGCTAGAACTTTGCAATCCTTGAAGGACTCTGAAATGTGATTTCTTGATATTATAGTGCATCAAATATTTTAAAATATATATATTGTCTATACACTCTACTGCACTGATCCTCCATGGCCCATCGCTGGAGTTAAAAATTCTAGTCTTCTCTAAAGCCAGGTTTGCTCTCATTTTATTTATAAAAAAAAGTTACATAGAGAATGTTTTTGGACATTATACTGGCATTTATATTCAGCCCCACATACTGTACGTAGGTCAATCTTTTGGGTGAAAATTCCACCCGTCCTCTTGCTTGTTTAAGCAAAAGCAGTCTTTAATCCATTTGGACCAGTTCCAAAGTACAGTGCTAGAATCAAAGCTCTAAACCAATCTCTATGAACATGGAAGTGTCTTTGTTTTTTATAATGCTCCACCTCCAATACCATCCCCACCCAACTTGCTGACAGATATCGCTCATGCCCATTTATGCGGGAGCACTACGGGGTGGTGTGGGCACCTCTACAGAACGCCTACTCCATGCAGCACCTAGCAAGGTCAGTGGCACAGCACCACTTGAGCAACGCCATCGATCCTCCCTGACCACATCTAACCACTCTAGAGACCATGGCTTTATCCTAATCACTTGCCTCATCATCGACCTATTCTTTTCCTTCAGCCACCATACATGGACTGAAATAGAACAAAATGGCTGCACTAATATGTGGTCACCAATCAGTGTTTGGATTTTTGTGAAGGAACTCGCTATTTAGGCAAAATTTTGTCATAAAATTTACAGTGAGAAAAAGGAGATTATCAGAATGACGCTGGTCAGTGTTAGCAACCCTAGTCCAGGAAAACCCACTGTTCCACAGTATCTCCACTAGACCCCCAATTCAGTCAACCTGCAAATGTAGAACTTGTGGTTTACTACATGTGACACTGTGAATCTTAGATAAATTTTATTGTTATATTCTAACTAGTTAACAGCTCTAGCTTTTCCATGTCCAAAATGGTTGTCTGATCAACATATGCTACTCAAAATCTTAATATGTAACTTACTTAGGTTGAACATTTCACAAAGTTGCATCGCCATCTTCAGCAAAAATGGTCACGTAACTGAAAACTACTTTCAGAGAGGATGTAATGCTTTCAGATTACCAACATCAGCTATGTGATCAATTAACTGAAAAAGATTAAACAATGTTGACATAATGTTCAACCTACGTAAGTTTCAAATTAAGATTAGCGATTCTAGAGGAGCCAGTTCTTACTCTACTTATTTAATCTGTGCAATTTAATCAATTGACTTATTTAACCACAATTATTATTGTTTTGCGAGATTATTGCTTCTTCTTCTTAATGGGCAAATGGTGTACCACAAGAAGATTGGCAGAAAAATGTAAAAGATTATTGCTTTGTATGAGACATGACATTTGAACAATTAACAACACAAGTTGCACAGAATTGTAATGTTTATTAAATACTTTAAATCGAGGCACCTTTAAATTTCCTGACCAATCACAGGCAAACAGTTTGGTGAACATAGAAAAGAAATTGCACTGTACATGTATCTGCTTAAATTGCAAAACATAAAATTTTGCCCTTGACATTAGAAAACTAAAGGGGCATTGAAACAACCAGATGAACAGGTACTGTCGGACCAGTGCTGGGAACCACTGACTACTCAGTGACCACTTGTAAGTCACAACCAGAAGTGTTTTACTTTAAACGTGTACAACTTGCTAACCATCAGATGTCCTGAGACCTTCATTTCCAACTCAGAGCAGACACAGTTTGGTCCACTCACTTCCAGATTTTACTTCTCAAACAAACACAGCTTTTAACCACTCACTCAGCGCACAGGGCAGAGGAAGCATCGCAAGTGACCAAGAATGGACTAATGCTAGAACCTTGAACCCTGTAGAGAATACTTGGTCAGACAGGTAGCGAAGATCTCCTCTGTGCTGCAGCTCTTACCCATCTGTGCATGTCTGTCAGAGTAAAAGCCCAATCAGGAATTGCTGCTTGTCGTCCGCATTCTGGGAGTCGGGTATATTTCGGCAATTCCTGATCAAGGCTTTAAATTATCCAGTTAAACCTTTCTGACCTGATTTTTCCTCCCCGCTGTTCCTGCCTGATAAAGCTGGACGAAATCTCTTTGTACAAATTCTCACTGCCCTTATTCTTGTCTCTTTATCTATCATCATCCTTCTTCCTCTTCTCCCCCTGCCCACTTTTACCCTTCCACCCTATCAATGTCCCTTATCCCTTCATGTCCCGCATTGTCCCTTCTTTGTCATCCTTCCTCTTTTTCATCTCTTCTTGCCTCTATTCCTTCTCATTTCCTCTGTCTCAATTTCTTCTGTCTCAGCTGCTTGCCGTCTCTGCGAGAACTCACCACCAACCGCAGCCTGGATAACCTGGACTGCCTGGTGGGACAGAGTGAGTCTCAGCACTGGGACAGAGAAAGGAACTTCGGCTCGTCCTCACTCGGACGGGGTTCTGGTATTAGCCAGGTCAGATCTTTTACTCTCTCTCCTTTCCAAGCTTTATTTTCACACGCTTTGTCTCCTTGCCTGCTTGACTTCACAGTCTCTTCTTGGGTATGATGTTCCTGTCACATTTAGGCTTATTTAACTTTCCTAAGCTGCTAAACTTATCATATCCATGAATAAATATGACGGCAGCGTGGCTTCAAGGTTGCAAGGGTCAATCACAGAACATGGCCAGAATATATTTTAATAACAGATCCTCAAGAACATACACAGTACAAACAACTATCTCTCCTTACAACGAACAAAACGAAGGTCTTATACCCGTAGGTAGCTCATGTTGTCCCAGACTTCAGAGCCTTTTCCAGAGCAAAGAAGCGGTTGGTGATGAAATTTTGGAAAGCTTTGATTTGCTTTATCTCCTCTGCATTTAGAGTGTCTTTGAATCTCTGTACTTTGAGTGTGAAAAAGACATTGTGTTAACAAGGAAGCTGCCATACAAATAATTATTTAAAAAGCTCAGATGATCTGTCTTGATGCTTGTTGTATTGCTCATCCTGCATTTTGGTCTGTTGGCATATAGATCAGTCTTAGTCCACTATCATTGCTAGAGATATAAATACTGTACGTTTGGGCACAGGTGCATCACAGTACAACCAACCAAAGTGTCTTATTTTGAAGAATGAAAGTTGTAACTGTGTATTCATGCCCTTGCCTTTAATGCCTGTGTTTTTAGCGTCATCTTTAGTTGGAAGTCGAGGTGCCGGTGAAATATGATATTGTGGTTAATTCCAAATCTAACCAAGAACCATAAGGATAAAAAACTAAATAAGGATAGTTTGTCTCTAAAGGATGTCTATAAATAAGCACAGCCATAAGAGTAAGCCCTTTTTAGAGCTCTAGTGGCTTCATATCTTTTATGCGGTTTGATTATGAGCTGGTTGGTTTACTCTATTCAGCTGGAACATCCTGGTTGGTCTACAATAGACAGAAAGATGGCGGCTTTCGAACTTTGTAACTTTGTATTCGTCTCTGTGTTTACCTTTAGTAACGTCCCTGAGCACACAGAGCAAGCAGCGTCCCCATCTTCTCTCAGTGCTGTGGGAAATATCGCCTGCTGATCGGACAAAGAGAAACGTCTCTCGCTTTTCCCACATCAAAAATAGGTTGAATCATTTCTGCGTAGCAGCTGCTCTACCCGTTCTCCCAGCAGGCTGTGCGGCTGAGTGAATAGCACAGTTGCCTTTTGTGCTCAGGTAGAGACAGGAACGGGTGAAGATGAGCTCGATTCACTGACGAGCAGCGCTCTGAATTGGCCTTAATTAGATTACATTTCCGTCTTCACCTTCTTTCACGGATGTGTAGTTTCTCTGCGTGGTTTTTGCAATGACGAGCTTGTAACTGAACCGTAATGTTTTGTGACCTCTTTTAGGTTTCGGTAGAGTCTTTTTTTTTTTTGTTTGTTTGTTTGTTCCTTTTTTTTTTTTTGTGCATGTCAAAGACACAGCTGTGTGACCGCACTTTTTAGTGAAAAATGCATAAAATGTATTCCTCTGCAATACACCAACAAATTGTAGTACAATTTTTATTTGTCTAAGACTGACATGGTGTACCTTTTATTCATTTATCGTTAGGTTTATTGTTTAGGGCTAGCGTTCAAGTCAAACCGGGATCTCCTGAATGAAGGCGATTGACCTTTACAGAAGACTTCAAGCACAGTACGGTGATGAGACTCTTAGCCACTTGAACCGTGCAAACGTTTTAAAAAGGTCGTACGTCCATGAATGACGATCCCGGAGCCCACAGCAGTGAATATTCAGCGAGTACTCCGTGCTGTGGGCTCCGGGATCGTCATTGGAACGCCTGATAGCTGAAAATCGACAGATAACTTGTTGCCAACTTGTGAAAGAGACGCATCTGTCTGTGGGAACTGCACACACAATCATTCACCAACACGACTTGAACAGTACAGGAACTCGGCTGGGAGTTATTACCACGTCCCCCGTACAGTCCTGACCTCATTCTGAGCCATTTCCACATGTTTGGCTTATTAAAGGAGTTCCTGGGAGGCCGGCGTTTCAGACGTGAAGCAGGCAGCTGGTGAATTGAGAAAACCTTCTACCTCGATGGTGTCCAAGCACTAGTGAAACCCTGGGATAAGTGCATTAGTGTAACAGGGAATTATATAGAGAAATAAAGGAGTTTTTACCCTCATAACTTCATATTATGTTGTTCTTTACAGTTAAAAGTCTCGGTTTGACTTGAACGCCCATGGTACAAAGAGCTGACACTGTTCCCTTAAATGTTAAAGCATCTCCTCAGAGAAGACTTCACCAAACCAGCGCTTTGACAATTACACACATCCATTAAAGTTCCACTGTAAACGTCCCTGTGATGTAAATGAGCTGTTGCTACAGAAACGGTAACATATTAGAAGGAGCGTGTTAATATATAGCTAAAGCTGTGATTTGCAGCTGCACCACTGTTAGAGCGTGTTATAAGAATTTAACAACACTGTGTTATAATAATTACGCGCATATTTTAAATGAGGCAACACGTTATATGGTATAAAGCTAAATGGAAGTACTTCAAGTCCCTTACGTAAATAAAAGACAAGCCAGGAAGTTTAATCTACTTGTCTATACAATAAAACATTTTATATCATGCCAAAAAAAAAAAAAAAAAAAAAGGAATCAATTTACTTCCGTATCAAAAACCGGTTTTTTTTTTTTTTTTTTTTTTACAGAATGAGACAATTCCTCTACCTCAGATTCCCCTCAGGGTTTTCATCTCATCCTGCTTTTATCGTTCCAGATGGATCAGAGCTGTCTGTGCTCGGCGGGTTACGGCCACATGGAGTCGCAGGCGGTGGAGGCGCTGGATCTGCCGGCGCCGACCTGCTTCCGCTCGCGCAGCCACAGCTACCTGCGTGCCATCCAGGCCGGCTGCTCTCAGGAAGACGACTCGGACTCGGACGAGCCTCCGCTGAACACCGACAGCAACACGAGCAGTGAGTCTCACAGCCTCGTCCTACAGACGTCCACAGCGCTGTCCAAAAAGTCTTAGGCACATCTACATACAAGAATGCGAAATAAGAAAACAAATTCTATTAAAATTCTACGCTGCCTGGTCTAAAATACGTCGCACACTTAAAGATTTCATTCAGTCACCTTTAACTTTAACAGCACACAGTGTGGTGTCCAAAAGTCTTTCAGCGATCTCCTTAGTTGTTTTCTTTGCTTCATGCAGGACAAGAATTCTGGAAGGCCGTTTTTTTTTTTGTTTGTTTTTTTGGTTATTAAAAAACATCGTAAACAACATAAAGAGCAGAACAGAGTTATAAAATATTTGGTTTGACAGCCGTTCACTTTTAAAAACACACCAGTAGTTCAATTTTCTGTTTTTCAGACTTTGACTGGTAAATTTCCTTTGATTATTTGCACCTCATCCCTGACAGCCAGCTTCGATTTCTTTTCTTTAGTCTGAAAAATCTGTCACATAATAAATTACATTCTTTTCTTATGAACTTTCTTTTTTTCTTCTTCTTCTTCTTTTTTTAATGGAACTTTCATTTCTATAAGGAAAGTGGTGTTTGGAAATATAAATAAATAAACAAATAAATAAATAAATGTCCTTATCCGTTATGACTAAAATGTCAAATTTGTTCATTTGGAATCGGCGTTTCAATAAACAAACACTGAGTTTCAATAAACAAACACTGAGTTTCAATAAACAAACACTGAGTTTCAAAAAACAAACACTGAGTTTCAATAAACAAACACTGAGTTTCAAAAAACAAACACTGAGTTTCAATAAACAAACACTGAGTTCTGCGGACAGACGTGTCAGGAATCAAATATAATTTGTCCATTTTTAAAAATCGAACTCGTGGTAACTTACGAAGCAAACTTGAACAAAACAGCAACGTATTGAGGAAAAAAGGTGAAATTCAATGTTTTAAACACTGACATTCTTTTTGTCTTTTAATAATCAAATTCAAATTTTATTTGTCACATACACAGTCATACACAGTACGATATGCAGTGAAATGCTTATAGGACCGCCTGTGACCTTAAATTTTTTTTACAAGAAATAAGGAAATAAATAGTGAAAAATAATAAGATTGTTTTTTGTTATTTTACACAATGGATTTGTAGTTTTTTTTTTTTTTTTTTTTTTTTTCATGAATGTTTTCGCTGGATTTTTTGCTTTTCTCCCCTAATTTAGTCGTAGCCGGTTCCCTCTGTAATTAGGCCTTTCTCCCAACAAGAACCAGGACGGTGACCAGACAGGGCAAAGGCTAACATTAGACACTTTTCCCGCGAGACATGTGACGCCGGCCGCCTGTATCTTTTCGAACCGCTCGCTCACACACCATAGGGAGCGGCGTAACGCACTCGGAGGGAAGCGCTATCCTCCCGTTCTGCTTGACTTGGCTCCATGGCTGAACATCACTGTCAGGTTTCCACTAGTTATTCAAGTGACTAGCATAACTCCTCGTCAGCCAGACAGGCTCGAACCAATTAGTGACATCACCTGATCTGTGCACAGGGAGAACTATAATACATTGCACACTGTACAGTACAGTATGTTGTCTTGATCCTTTGGACCACCACTGATGTGAGCTTTAAAGCCAGACTTCTGATTATCATTTTTTTTTTTATATTTTAAATAGTTTGGACTTCACGTTTCAATACATTTTATCCACCTTCTTTATGCAAACGTCTGAGCAACATGTCCGAAAGTTAGCTAAAAGGGCGGATAATGCCAAAAAAATAGAAATTAGTGCATATTTAACGACCCATCGCTTCATTTGCATGTTGTAAGAAAACAAAATGTTTTATTCTGATACGAGGGAGAGCACAGAACCCGAGCGTGTTACACCGCGTGGAGACGTCTGTTAGCGAGCCGAGGAAACCGTGCTATATTTAACCGCCGAGAACAAACAAACGCCTGCTGAGTGACACCAGATGTTCGCTGGAAGACAATTTCAATAAATCATGCAGGACGTTTTCATCCCGCCGCTGTCACACCAACACCGCCGCTGATTATTATTGTCCTTATGAAACTATTAAAGAAGAAGAACTGCCTCTAAAAACACATACCTGAGGACGGGGACCGCTCCAACATGTTACCGCTAATAATTATTCATATTTTCATTACTGTCCTTTTTTCTTTTCTTTTTTTTTTTAACAGTGTCATGCATAAGTATTGACACCCCAACGTGGAACATTCTCGATGTGAGACGAAATAGCATGTGAAAAAAACACTTCCACAGTTTGCAAAATTATTTCATACCTGCATACTGTAATGTACCTTACTGTGAAGCCGCTACATTAGTCAGAAGGTCACATGGTCAGGTGAATGTTTGCAGTGGTCACATGATCTGACGCAACCGACGCCCTTCAGCTGATCATGTGACTTCTGATCAGCAATCCTTTGGGGGGGGGGGGGGATACTTTCCTAATTACCACTTTTACATTCATCATTTGTAAATTGTTTCGCGAACTGTAACAATTGATTTTATTATTATTATTTTTTTTTGTAATCTAAATTCACACCCTGCAGTTCCATCGTGCACACGCTCAGGGGGTAAATACTTATGCACAGCTGTTCATCCGGTTCATTTCTTGTTAGCTGCATATTTTTATCTTATCTTAGCCGCTTATGCTTATGTGACCTTTACACGTTGGCCAAGCTGCAGGATTTATTTCTCATTTTTAACAAGCGGAGCAGCCGCATGATGTTCTGATAAGTAGTTCAGATGTCCCGCTTCCTGCGATGATCCCTCCACCCTGTCGAGACCCGTTTGGACCGGCTTTTTATAACCAGATTAGCGTGACGCACACGTCGCCGGGTCTTGTTGAGCATCACATATCGCTCTGGTGAAACACGCAGGTGGTGGAGAAACGTACAGGCGTATAGGATGTACTGTACTGTATATGTAAAGCTCGAGGGTGCAGATCAAGCTGAATTGATTTGACAGCTGCACTTATCTGCGTTAATGTGTTTGCCATCTGTAATTTTTTTTTTGTACCTGGAGTGTCTCTATCTCTCTGTGGGCAAACACACACACACACACACACACACACACACACTCACTGGCCTACATTCTCAGGGACAGTGATGAGCAGAGACTCTCTTGGAGCTTAAAGGCTAATGTTTCCAAATCGCACTCTCTCTGTCTCTGTCTCTCTCTCTCTGTCTCTGTAGCCTAGCAGCAAGCTTGGATCTTATCATAGCCATGTTTATTTCCAACCATCAGATCTGCTTATGAGCCAGATACATGTTCACATTTGTTGTGAACTAAAGACAAACAAAAGGTACCACCTACTAGGGGTGAAAACTTTCAATCGCACCTCTTACTCTGTTTCCACATTTCTTACTTTTTTGTAAGGAAAATTTAAAGGAATTTGTTTTTTTGTGCAAGAAACATCTACAATCATGAGTAAAAGTTAGTGCCCCCCCCCCCCCCCCCCTTTTAAATTCTATTTTACTTTTTTGTGCAAAAACGTAACAAAAAAAAAAAATCCTCTGATAATTTCAGGTCTCAGTATTACGCAAATACAGTACAGCCTCAGACTAATAACAAGATATAACTTCTTTCCGCCATGCTATTATTTGTTCAGATGGCACAGTGGTCAACCCTGTCGCCTTGCAGTTTCAGGATCGAGGGTTCGCTTCCCGCCCAGGGTCTGCATGCATGGAGTGTACTAGTTAGTCAGGCTAATTAGTGATCCTAAGTGATGTCCAGAACCTTAAATAACTGCCACATAAACAACAGATATACAGTATCTCCAGGATGGTGAGGATGTGTCACTGATGTGCTGGATGCCTTTGGATTGACCAAAATACCAAGTAAAAAAAAAAAAAGGTTACATATCAGATGAACTAAAGCAATGTTGTAAAGACGAATGACGTGAAAGACTGATAAATTCACACAGAAAACAATTACTTAAAGTTATTGCTGCTAAAGGTGGATCTACACGCTATGATTCATGGTAGTATTGCCAACAAGTTTATTCTTTTTGGCTTCAATTTTGTTAAATAAATAATGACACAGTGAATTTTATTTTTATTTTTTTTACTTCTGCTACGATCAGATGATTTTTTAAAATATTATTATTATGTTTTTACACACAAAAAAACAACATAGAATTAAAACAGGGTGGGTGGCACGGTGGCATAGTGCTTAACTCTGTGGCCTTGCACCTCCAGGGTCTGGGTTCGATTCCTGCCTCTGCGTGCGCGAACTTTGCTTTTTCTTCCTGTGCTTGGTGGGTTTCCTCCCACAGTCCAAAGACATGCAGATTAGGCTAATTGTAGTGTGTGTGTGTGTGTGTGTGTGTGTGTGCGTGCCCTGTGATGGCCTAAGTCTGCTGGGATAGACTCCAGGCCTCCTGCGACCCTGTATACAGGATAAAGCGGTGTAGACGATGACGGAATAAGTAATAAAGGCGGAACTAACTTTTACAAATAACTGTAGAGATTTTGCTGTGCAAAAAATAAATTTCTTTCTATTTTCATCTTTCAATTAAGTCGGTTAATGAATTAATCAGTCGATTGATTAAAAGTAAGAAAGAGGAAAACAGAGACTGAGTGCAAAGGTTTTCACCCCCAGTGAGTTGATTGGATGTATAGGGCTTGATCTCAGAGATAATTGAAAAATATAAAATAACAATAATAAAAATAATAAGAATTGGAAAATACTGGAGATTTAGGTTGCAGGTGGTCAGGTGTCCATAAACATGTGGACATTGAGACTGAGTGAGATGTTAATAGAAATAAATGTATATATTATGTGCATATATAGTTTCTAAACGCCAATGATAATAGTGTAAAAATAGAATATATATTATATATTAACTATTATTATTATTATTATTATTACTATTAATGCCAGCGTGGCGTGTTTTATCTACTTTACACGCTCCCCATCCGCTATCTTTTCTATCACGTGACTCAACCACGTGTCCGTTTTCGCGCGTTTCTATTGGTGAACACAGCAGACCCGAACACGGGCGAGAGTCTGCGGCCGAATATCAATCGCCTTCGTCGACCCTACACCGAGTGCTCTACACCGCGCTTATGGCTTAAGGCTCACGCGCTCCACCCAGCGCCCTTATGAGTGGATGAGAGCGCGATTTGCGATTCGGCCCCGTGTGATTGCGTCGCAGGTCCCGGAGCGGCGAGAGGCTCCGATCCGCTTGTTTTTAATTCCGCTGCGCTACGGGATGCTTTTGCGCGGGTGATGCTGGAGTGTGTTGGGATATATGGGAGAGAGAGAGAGAGAGTTCCGTGTCGGCAAGTACCGAGTTATTTTTAGCCGAGTCGGTTTGTTGTAGTATAAGCAGCGACGTGGAAACGGGTTGCTTTGAGTAATAGAACAACGGATTTGTAAGGAAAAGTGCCATGTTTGTGAGGATTGTGCTACAACACGATGGAGCTCCTACATCTACATTGATCTCAGATAAATAAGAAGAGGAATTATTTCACGGTAAAGTCCTACAGTTGGTAGAAAGTCTCCCAGTTGAGCATGCAGTCAATAAAAGCTCCATGAATATCTATAATGATATTAATTTCCTTGTTCTAACTTGTAATAAATATCAAAAAGAAAGGTGATATCTTTCAGTAATTCCTTTCTTCCTGAAAGTTAACCTTTGTACTCAGGGTTGCCAGATCATAAGGAAACTCCGTCTAGTTCCGACTTGTTCACCATATAAAAATAGATCATTTACATACAGAGACACGTTGATGTCATGGATCCATCTGTGTGTATTCATTAGTTTTAAATTACAAACAAAATAAAATGATGATAATCAAGTCGTGAAATATTTCGTTATAATTAAAAACAACATCTTTTAGAAGACATAGTACAAATCTGGCAACTCGTTCTGTGGTCACTCGGTTGCTAGCCGTTCAGTTGCTAGAGAGCTAGTCAAAGCTAGCAAAACTTTACCTCCATTAAAACCACTTTATTCATTTAAATCTTTGTTATTTCATATTAAGCAATTAAAAATGTATTCAAAATAATGTGTCTGGCTAATTAATAAGTTTTTAATCATTTCATTAGCTGAAATTGACCAAGTTAGCTAACTTCCTATATATATATTTTTTTTCAACCAGTCACTATAGCAACACATTACTGCTATTGTTATGTTAAGCTAAAGTAGTTTAAGCTTAAAATAATCTGTATGGTTTGTTTTTCTTTTCTTTTTTTTAAGTATAAAAAAAAAACCTGGTAAACTATTAGGTCTGAGGTTGTTAAGAGTGTTGAGTAAGAAATAAATCATTTCAGGGAGCGCTGTTATTGGGAAATAACACACAGCCGAGTTGTGAGGTGACGCTCAACATGATTCATTTATCTATTTATTTTTAATGAAGTGGAGTGTTTTATTCCTCTTACACCACTGCAATTTGAAAAAAATAAATAAATAAATAACCATGTAGACCAGAGCTTCTCAAAGTCCAGACTCCGGTCCAGATCCGGACCGTGCGGCAGGTCAAGCCGTACCTGACACACACACCAACAACGTAATTTTAAAAAAGTTTGTTTTGTTTACAGGACTTTTTTTGTGGGGTTTTTTTTGCGTTTTGTGTAAGATTTAGTGAAAACATAGTGCCATGGAATAGCAAGAATGCTATCAAGGACGGCAGCAAGAAGTAAAGTGAGACACCCATAGTTTGGTTTTTAAAGTAGTCAGTGTCGAGATGAATCATAAAATGATATAAAGTGAGGTGTAATGTTTGTTTATTTTATATTTTACTTCATTTACATGTCTTTTCTAAATGTTTGGAGTTGTTTTCATATGCAATAATATCATAGTATAGTGTTGGAAATTGGTACTAATGTAAAAACTTTAGCTGCCTGGAACGGATTATTTGCATTTACATTATTTCCTGTGGGAAAATGCGTTTTGCGATATGAAATCTCGCCTCAAGGACTCGCCAGAAATTTGTATGGCGAGATACTGCTGTATACATAATGTCTTCTAAAACGGAGGGAAAACTTTGTGATGTTAAATGTTGGAGCTGTTTATTTACGGTCACAAGCAGCAATTTGCAGGCAAACGGTGCCATTACTTTTGCACTAACTTCGCCAGTAGTTTGAAACTTTCTGAGACTTGAATGTGAGTCGAGTTGATTTTCTCTGGTTTAAGCTTCTGTGTCTTGTCTCAGAGTGCCTTAGGCGTAATCGTACACTGCTTGTAAGTTATAAGCAATAAGGCATTTTCTTATCACTAATGGTTCTGGACTTTCGACCCTGAATAGAAGTCGGATCCGGACCTTTGAATAATAAGTGTGAGAAGCCCTGGTATAGACTAACATCTTACAGTATGTTGTGAAACGTCTGTTAGAGCAAGTTATTCAGTGTTATTACTTAAAAGAAATAGTTTTGTCCTTGACAAGCCATTATTTTCTCACTTTTGTAGTTAATAAAACCAAAATAATAAAAGTTAATGCGACTGAGGAACTCACATAGTGTAAAAATAAATGTATGAAAATATTTAAGGCACATTTATTAGATTAGTGAAGTAGTTATCTGCTGCATGTGGTTGCTTGTATGGTCATAATGGGTGGATTAGTACAGTCTGTGTGTGTGTGTGTGTTTTGTGGTTTTGTTTTAAGCAAATAATGAGAATGTCGTTCTCAGGTGAACGCCGGGAGGAGCAGCGAGTGACCACTGTCTGAACGCTCGTTACTGAACACTTGTTAGAGTTCACATAAAGAGAATCGATTTGTTTAACAGCGAGATCGTTATGATACGGCACAAAAGCTGATGGAGGTGTGTGTAACAAAACATCAAGAGATCCAGAGTCTGGAGAAATGCGATGACGCCATCCGTAGTTTGTTTGTCTCTCTTTTGTCACGTGCCATTCAGCGGATTCTTTAGAGAAAGCACGTTTCATCTCTCCATGAAAAACACAAACTCCTGACACGGTGCTGAACCGTACATTTGGGAATGCAGGGAGATCACATGACCGCATGCGGCAAACTTCATTGTTTGTCACAAAAAAAAAACTATAGATATTTTTACACCGCGCTTGAAAGTCACGTGTTGTTTTTCTCACCGAGGAGAAAAATGTCAATCGAATCGCATACATCGTGGCGATAAACTGATCCCATCTGAGTACTGCTGACGAGGACGAAGAGAACGTTGACGGCGCTAGCGACAGTGAAGAGGAAAACACTGAAGAAGCAGGACATGAAGATGATGATGAAGAACGTAGATGAGGATCAACTGGAGTGTGTGAGGAAGGTTTCACTGAAACGTATGTCGCTCATCTGCCCCCTACATACTGCTCTTCTCCTTACATTGTCAGTGTCTCTCCTCCCGTACTGTGGTCTCTCTCTCTCTCTCTCACACACACACTCACACACACACAGCCTCTGGGCCTCGCTCTCACTCTCCGTGCCCCTGCTCTTACTTCGTATTGGCCATTTTAGCACACGGTCCTCTGCCTGTGACACGCCATGGGAGCAACCACACTGTTTCTCTCCCTCTCACTCTTTCTCTTACTGTCTCTCACACACACACACACACACACACGCAGCGAAAGCAGAACCACCATACTGCAGCAGGGGCTTTCTCAGTCCTCACGTCAGTCGTCTATGGAAGTGAAATGCTTTGATTTTCTTGTTCGAAGCGAGGACACGGGAGGGACTGAAGATCCGGAGGCTTGGCGCTTTAAAAGATGAACGTCCACGTCATAAGCTGAAAGACTCGAGACTTCTAAACAGCTGACTGATTGTTGGTATAATATATAGCACTGCTTAAAAGTCGTCATTTTTATGAATTATAATGATTATTTTATTCCTATAAATTTCTTGGATTTTTAAAGCAGTATCGAGGAACAGTTCTCCAGGCAACCTGAACTGTTTTTATTTATCCATTTATTTATTTATTTTTGTCTTTTATTTATTTTTTATCCAATCCTGATGTTTTTTGTTTGTTGCGCCACACAGTTGACCTATGAATCAGTGTTTTTTAAACAATCCATTAATGACAGGAGCTCATGAGTAGTGAAGCACGCGCCTTGTAAGACTTCGTGTTGCGGCCTGAAGATTTCATCATCGCTTGAGGTTTTTATCTCAGCGGCGCGATAAGCTTCATGTCTGGAGGATTCGCAAACAACAAGCTACAAATCTCACTTAGCGCGCTAATAAGCCATTATACCGCATTGTTAGTGTTGGAAAGCATCGACTCCGTGACCAGGACGAGCCGAGTCACGCTCATCCACTTTCCCATAATGCATCTCCACCGGGCGTGTGAGAGTTCTGAGGGTCACGCCGGGTTTAAAAGGCCGCCTTTGTTTGTGCTCGCAGTGTGTGTGTGTGTGTGTGTGTGTGTGTGTGTGTGTGTGTGTGTGTGTGTTAGACAGCGCTGCCCTGATCATGACGGGGACAGGAAACGACCGTCTGTATGCTGTTAATGAGGTGCGGTCCTGTAGTACTGAGTCAGACTTCAGGCTTTTATACATCTGTAATGTTTATTATTGGTATAAGAAGTGAAATGGAATTAAATGAAACAGTAACAATAATTACAGTAAAGAAGCGAATTTTAAGCTGTTAAAAAATATTTAAATGTTTAACCCAAATATTATATACTACAACTACAGTTAGTGTTCAAATAAAAAATTTAAAAAATGTAAATAAAAATGTATTTATATGAAATCTTGTATATAAAAAGTTATAGAAATTCCGATAATAATAATAAAAGCACAAATGTTATTATTATACAAAGAATATAATTTTATTCCATATAAATAAATAGCAGATGTGAATTCTGTACTGCAGGAAATTTAATCTATAAAAAGTAAAAAAAAAAAAAAAAAAATCTAAAACATAAAATAAAAAAATTCGACCTGGAGAAATGTTGCTCAGGGGGGGAAAAAAAAAAATGAAAAAATAAAAACATTAGCGAAATGTTCAAAAGTTCTACATGAATAACAATTCGGGGGAAAAAAAATATTTACACTTATTTTTAAGGAAATCGGAAGGGAAAAAAATCATAAATAATTTGTGTAAAACAAACTAATAAAATTAATGCTCATGAAATAAATCTGACGTGTTTAAACAGGTAATTAATTTAATATTCCATACAAATAAAAAAAAAAGTTTAACTCAAGCTGTTTCTGATTGTGTGTTTGTGTGTTTGTTTGTTTAAGCTGATGTGATGATGCTAATGACAGATAAAGCTTCCTGTTTCTCCTCCCCAGCCCGCACCAAGACTCCGCCCCCGGTCCCTCCTCGCTCCGCCTCCAAGCCGTATATCTCGGTGACGGTGCAGAGCAGCACGGAGTCGGCGCAGGACACCTACCTGGAGCAGCGCAGCGAGGCCAACAGCCAATCGGGACGCAGCAACTCCACGGACAGCACCACCAGCTCCAGGACGGGGAGCCTGGCCAAAGCTCCTCTCCCTCTGATCCCCCACATCCCCGTGCCCATCCCCATCCCCGTCCCTCTGGTGCCCCCAATCCCCATCCCCATCCCCCTGGTGCCCCCCATCCCCGTCCCGGTGCCCAGCGCGCGCGTCAGCAGCCCTCCTCCTCCTCCTCCCGGCCGAGAGACCCAGACCGTGGGCGTCGGCTTCACGCAGGACGAACCGCGGGCCGTCGTCAGGAGGAAGCTCTCGTCCATCGGCATCCAGGTGCGTCCGGCTGTCTCTCGCCACAGGTGTGCACGTCACGGGAGGTCATACGCAGAACGGTGACGAGTTTTTACACCAACAGGAGCCGCGGATGAATTTAAAACTCACTTTTCACTTTGTTTAAAGACATAGAACGCTCGGATAACAACGTCGTTCTGAGTTAAATTTAATGCAGAATGGTTTTCAGTGTTTACGCTTAAACAAACGATTTAAACGAGCAGAGAAATAAATAAATAAATGACGAGTTTCTTATATGAAAATAGTGCATGTATCTGGGGAATCCTGATTAACCTGGCAACCGTAAACGGACGGTCTCTTTGGAGTGAGACGGAGACAAGCGACATGTGAGCGCTGTAGACTTTCCTGCCCTCCTGGACCGATGTGAAGCTAAAACCTTTTTGTTTGTTTGTTTAAAAATCTTAGACGTAAAATGTTTGCGAGCTGATGAGCAGAGCTTTACTTCTTAAAACTTGAACTCTTCTGTAAAACTCTCTCTCGCTCGAAAGTCCGCTAGAAGTGACCGGCTAGTTTCTAAGCGGTCTGCCACGTGTGCTATGTATATGATAAGTGTTTTAAAAAAAAAAATAATAATAATAATAATTATTACCTGAAGATGTAGACGTCAGCGCTGCCTGAAACCGTGTGTGTGTGTGTGTGTGTGTGTGTGTGTGTGTGTGTGTTGTCTTAATAAACCGAAAACCTGAGAGAAGTTATATAAAGTATGATAACTTAATCATAAGATGAGCGATTACCTGCATGGGTGGGGTTATGAGTGTGTGTGGGTGGGTGGGTGTTGAGAGATATTGACCGTGTGTGTGTGTGTGTGTCGTCCAGGTGGACTGCGTGCAGCCCGTGCTCCGTGAGGAACACACCCCCACCACCAAGTTCCAGTCCATCGGGGTTCAGGTGGAGGACGGCAGGCCGTGAGTTCACGCTCCTTCACTTCATTTCCATTTCGTTTCCATTTCAACTGCAGAGAATCAGACCCGGCTCATTTCCATACGCCGGAGGAAGAGCTGAACATAATCTCGTTATGTTTAGTTTAGATCAGAGGACGAGAGCATCAGCCGTCACCTCCGTCCACAGTTTCTCATTCTTAAATCCAAAGCTCTGAATAATTTTTTTTTTTTTTACTTTAGTATTTTTTTTTTAATGAAAGATGCTGTTTAACAAAAGGTGCACTTTGTTTATTTTTTGTTTGTTTTTTTACATTAACATCAAGTACATCACCGAGAATAAAATTTACATTTATTAAAATAGAATAAGCTCTGAGAGACCGCTTTCCTTTTTCCTTTCTTATCCTAAATTCAAATCTATATTTCACAACCTTAAACATGACAGTAAACAGATAAATAGACTCTAAAACATTAGATTTGTTGGTGTTTACAAAAAAAAAAAAACATGCTGTTCTGGGAAACTAATCATTTTTGACGTGGTGAAAGCGCTGTTCAGTCACACCACCGCGCGGATGATTATTTTCCTGTAACTGCACGACGTACAGGTTTATTAATGACTTTTTTTTGTTAATTCATCACATCCAGGAGTCGTCAGGGACTTTTGTCTAGATTAGTTTGTCTGTGTGTGTCTCTGTGTGTGTGTGCGCATACTGACGGATGGACGTTGTGTCCACACGCCGCTCAGAGCTGACAGGAGGAAGAGCCGGGCGTAATGGAGATAATCAAATCCCGCAGGTCGCATCATCCGCTCCTCGCTCCCTCCGTCACGCTGTATTTCCATATCCGTCCCCCTCACACTCTCTCTCTCTCTCTCTCTCACACACACACATTTGCATTTATCCTCCTGACACACGTACTCTGACTTGCATATCCTCAAAGATAACGATCCATCAACTGTCTCTCTGTGTGTGTGTGTGTGTGTGTGTGTGTGTGTGTGTGTGTGTGTGTGTGTGTGTGTGTGTCGTTTCTCTTATGCTGGTCAAACACGGTCACCGTCAGCCTCAGTCTGTCTCCTGCTTTTAAAATCCTGAAAAACTGCAGCCGAATGTGAAAAATTAAAAAAGTTGTTTTTTGGGTGAATATAATAATAAGAACTCAATAAGGACTAAATAAGTGTTAATGCTGAAACGAATGAAATGAAGGAAAACCCACTCAAGCTGGAATTCCCACCGCGAGAGTCAGGAAGCGCAACACCGCGGCCATCATTCGGCAGAAGCTATAAGACTTGCGCGTAGAGTTCGCCGTTTTGATAAACCTGTATTCATCCTGGAGGAAACTCTTGTGCCAGTAATAATCTATAAGAAGCAATGGAATGAAATAAATACATTTCAGTCCAAATGAAGCATAGACGTAAGATAAAAAAAACAAGTAGAAGGTCTGGTGTTGCAGTGTTTCCAGGCTGTGATCATCATGTCACACTCTCGTTCATGAGATAAGAGGCGTCCATGGTTCTCTTTGCTTCTATGACGTTTCACATTTCCGAGTTCAGTCAGATACGACAGTTTAAGGTTTCGGCGTCTCGAGACTCGATTCCGTCTGATGTTCCTACTTGTGAGACGAGATGACACGACGTCATCGGCGCCTTCTCTCACGTTAATGGTGACATTTTTCTTACGGATACAAAACCAGTTTTTATGGAAGACGCACTACTGGTCAAAAGTTTGCACACCCCTTCTAACTCCATGGTCGTTCCTGTTTTTTTTTTTTTTTATTTCTTTCTACACTGTAAAACGATACTGAAGGCGTTTATCCAAAATACACAATGATCTCCTTTGAACAGTTGATATCGAGATGTATATCTGCTACTTCTGCTCTGTAAATCCTTCATAACGGCTCTAATCTGAGGTAATGTTTGTTAATTGATGATTTCTGAGGTAGGTTTTGGTCTCGCTGTCCTGGGAAGGTCTTCATGAGAGACACTTTCATCATGGAGCTTGATGGGTTTTGGAAACACACTCGACACAATACTGTTCTTACAGGAACTCTTCCAGATCAGTTTAAGATGTCTTAAAGTAACAACTGACTTAATTACCTGTACATATGTGGGTTTAAAAAATTTTTTTTAATAGTTTTGAAATCTCCAGTATTGTACTAGAATGTAGAAAATAAATATATTTAATTAGAAGGGGTGTACAAACTTTTGAATGGTACTGTATATAGAATGTGATATAAAAAACAAACAAACAATAGATTAAGTAATTTGGAATAGAAATAACAGGCTCTTTGGATGCGCCCTCTGTCAATCATTTCCTAGAGAAACCAGGAGGCGGAGCTTTAAAAACATGGGCGGGAATCAACATTAGAAAGATTAGATAAAAATAAATAAATTACACGAGTCTTCCGTAATCCATGGTTTAACCACTGGAGCTCATTATTAATATGACATTAATCGACTTGGCTGACATTAACCGCGTGTGCCGTTAGCATCTGCAAGGAAGCGGCGGGAAAATGTCATTTTTACAACCGATTATTTCCAACATGGCTTGAATGATCGAAGAGGAAATTTTAAACTCTCTTGTTTATATTTTATCTCTCTTGATTTTACGTGCGTGTTTGTGTGTGTCCAGGCTGAGCCGCTTCAGCAGCATGGCGTCCAGACAGGAGACGGCCGACGCCGAGACTCAGGACCGGATCGACGGTAAAACGACAGAGAACAGCAGCATCGCTTGCAGCACTCAGACTCTGGACTCCCCCGTGAGCGCCGCGAGAGCGCAGAAATCCTGTTCCACGCTGACCGAGAGCGTGGAGGCGGCGCTGGACCCGTCCTCTCTGCCCCCTCCTCCTCCGTCCCTGCAGAGCGTGAACGGCGCGTCGGAGCAGCCCGGAGCGCCGGCGGCGTGCCTCAGGGACGGACACTGCTTCCTCCGCCTGCTGCAGGCCGAGACGGGCCGCATGGACGCCTGGTGCCAGCAGATGGAGCAGGAGAGCAAAGACAGGCACCTCTCAGAAGAAGGTGAGAAGGAGCATTAGGTGGGCGGAGCTAGGGGCGTGTCTTTGTGCAGAGAATTTAACCGGTTGGTTTTTGCTGCTGCTAAAAACGTGAGGTTGTCTGGTTCTCAGCTGGTACTGGAAAGTGTTTTGTTTTCCTCGATGTGTTTTTTTAAATAGTGCAAAAGTCGGTGTATCCTTTTAAAAAAGAAAAAAAAACTTTCACGAGTTAAAGTTTAATAATAAATGAGTCTTGTTTGAATGTTGGCTAGCTAGAAGTTTCTTTTGCTAGCTTTTCACACTTTATGATAAACTTTTAGACACATCATAACAGACTGAAGGCTTTAGAGCGACGTGACGTGACGTTCTTTTACACCCGGTTTAAGGCTGCGTTCACACTTGATGTTGTCCGTTTGGTTTGTTTTTTTGTAGTTCAAGTGCTAATAGTTGCTAACAGCCCGGCCTAGCGTGCGTTCCAGATGAGGTTTGTAAATAAAGATTGGTGTAAATCTGATGAGACGAAAATCAAGAGATTTTTGAGATTTTTATTTTTAAATTTTTTTATTTTGTGCGTATGAAATGATCAATTTCATATGCACGCGAACATTTTTAATTTCCTTTTCACCGGCACTTAGTCGTCCATATCTGCTTGCTTTTGTTTGTTTGTTTGTTTTTTTTCTTCTCACCTCTCCCCACCCCGAACTTCTTCCTGATCCGTCACAAGGTAATAAAATGATTGACGTAATTTTATTTTTTTTATTTTTATTTTTTTTACCCCGCTGCCGTTTTGAAAAGCGTCCACATTCCGCCCACATGGCGCTCTCTTCCTGTCGGATCATGTTACTGCAAGCACTCAAGACAAAAGTCTGAAAGCAGCCTTAACGGGAAACCTTAAGGTCGGCTCGGGATTGCCAGACCCGCTCTCGGTGGAAAATTTCACTCGGTTTCATCACTGCCAGATTTAAGACGCTAAACGGCAGATATTTCACAGACCAACCCCCGCCACCCCACCCCACCCCCGCCCCCCACCGTTTCATGATCTCCACCCAAACCCGATCATGTTTTTCTAGCAGAGTTTCGGCAGCGCAACATCGCGCATCACCCAGTTTTTTTCCGGACAGCGCAGCACATTTCCTATTGCTTTATTATTATTATTATTATTTTCCTTTTTTCCCCTCTTTGTGTTTGTACATCCTCCCTCTCTCAGCTTTTATCCTCCTAAAGGAGCTACATGTAAGATTTCTTTAATTTTACTTTCTTTCAAGCATTTCTCATGACATTAACTATCACTCATGTGCTCATCTGCGTAGCGTCTGGCCAAATCTGGGGTCTGATTGTCGACGGACGGGAACGGACAGGCCAGATGGGGACGAACATCTGGAAAAAGAACGCCTTCATCTTACATTTAGCTCCTTTAACGGATCTCCTTAGCCCAACTGCGACAGATCTGAAAGCTCTTTCTTTAGCTCACCGCGCAAATTCAGAGGCTTTGTGAGTCGTATGTTAACGCCACACTGAGACGCCGTGAATCAAAAGGAGGCTCTTAGTGATGACCGATGGCCACCTGTAAGCCACGGCATGTGTGTGTGTGTGCATGTGTGTGTGTTCATGTGTGTGTATATACATATATACACACACACACACACACACAAGGGCTATTACAGTGGCTTCAAGATGGAGGTTTAATCACGGCTTGATAAACCAGGAATAAACGATGAGCTCGCCAAGAACTCTGGCTTTAATTAAACTGCTATTTTTGGCTTTTAATTAAAACTCAGTGTGGGTTTTTAGGGTTGAACCGGATGTCAGAATCCCGCAGGAAGAATATTAGCGTAGTCATATGATGTGAAATTTGATTAACATTAACGTTAACATGAACACTGGGACGTTTAGGATTTTCCCACGAGGAGGATTAACGTAGGACGTGGCAACCGGATGAGTGCAGTATGTCTTCCATAAAAGGCTAGTGTTTAAGCTTAAGTGTCTCTCATCGTGTGTGTGTGTGTATGTGTGTGTGTGTGTGTGTGTGTATGTGTAGTGCTGGGGAAGATCCGCAGTGCGGTAGGCAGCGCTCAGTTGCTCATGTCTCAGAAGTTCCAGCAGTTTCGAGGCCTGTGCGAGCAGAACCTGGTGAGTCCCAGAGCCTCAGGCTTGTGACGCGGCTTCGTTCCGCGCTTCTTCTTCTTAAAGGAGCTACATGTGAGATCGCGCGCACTTTCAGTTTCTTTTTACGCATCAAATCATCCTCATGAGCCACTCACGCACACGATCGCGGCCACGCCAATCAGCAGCCTGTTCGACTCGGATCGCGATCTCGTTCACGCCTGACGGAAAGTTTAACATCAAAGGAAAATTATTCTGTTTCAGAGCGAAAACGAACGTCGTAAGCTCCTGGAGAACGTGAGGATGTCCTTAGATACGGACTAGAAACCTCTGTGGCGTGTCCCTCGAGCTCAACTGCTTTTCTGACAGCACCGGTTGCTTAGCAACCAAACAGACGATTAGAACTAACCGGTGACGAACAATGATTCAACTGTAGCGATTTCTTTTGTTTCGTTTTCTTTCTTTTTTTTTATTGTTTTTTTTTTTTTTTATCATTAACCCTTTAACATCCTTACTAAGAAAAAAAAATCTATTTAATAATGGCATATTTTTTATTTTCTTGGGACAATAATCACAACAATGTTTATGCGTCAACAGACCTCAATATAGACCTTTTCCAAACGGTTGAGATGTTACTTCATGGAAAAGTATCACTATATTTAAAAACTTTTTTTTTTTAAATAGAACAATTTATGATTTAAACATATAATGTAATATGTATACAAATATAATTGAAAAATATTAAATATATATTATAATCATAAAAAGCATTTGTGCATTCAACCGCCTTTATTTCCCCATGATATGCTACTAAGCAATTGAAAAGACAAAATATATTACGATACAGTGACCTCTAATGGATTTTTTATTCATTTATTTTAAACATAGCATAGCTCAACCGATTGGTAGAGATGACACAATCAGGTTAATTTTGGCACATTTTAAATAGGATATAGCGACTCAAAATGTGCTCTACCAAAAGGTTGAGCGGAATGTTAAAGGGTTAATCTGAAGCATAAGTACAGAAGTCAGTGGTGATGCACTGTGAGGTGTGTGTATCAAGGCTTTTATAAAGTCTTTTCGAACCGAAACAATCCATGTTGTTATTAAAAAAAAAATTTAAAATCTCGATTGGCGGATGTTTTACAGAGATATAAATACTGTAGGTCACAATGATCATTGAATATAGTGTTCATGTTGTGTTGAAATAAAATAAAGTACCTTTGGAGAATATGTTACTATTAAAAAAATTTATTTTATATAATTTAACAAACAATATATAATTTATTTGTATATATTTTGAAGATAAACAGTTTTCTTTAAATAGATTTGTTTTTCCAAACATGATTCAGATATTAAACGTACTAAAACGTTTCTTTAATTCGTATCATGGCTCTAATTTTACATTTAGCTCCTTTAACAGCTAGCGCAGGAGTCTGAACATCCGCAAAATTTAGTTAGTTCCTGTTCTCACGTACATTGTAGCGGACAAAATAGTCACTTTTTCGCCATCCTCCCTCTTTTTTTTTTTCTTTTTTTTTCATTTTTTGGACGTAATAAAACACAAAAAAGGCGTGTAGATCTGCAGCATGTAAACCCCTTCATCCTGAAGAGACCAGAGCACAGAGAGAGAGAGAACAGGAGCTGACTAAGTTTGCCGAACTGTGAGAGGAATCGAACACTCTGAGACGTGCTGTGATCGGCTATAATCAGCTACGGTGTGGTTACCGTGGTAACCGGTCGAATATTTCCCTGTAACAGCACGGACTTGAGTTTTCTATTCCTCATTTAAACTTCTCCTCTTTGCACTTTGTGTGCGTGTGTTTGTGTAACTTGTGTTAATTTCTTTTTTTTCTTTTTTTTTTTTCCCCCCCTCTTTCTCTTGCGTACACCAGGACGCGAACGCTCAGCCGCGGCCCACCGCTCAGGACCTGGCGGGTTTCTGGGATCTTCTGCAGCTCTCCATCGAGGACATCAGCACGAAGTTCGACGAGCTCCACCTGCTCAAGGCCAACGGCTGGAAACGTCCAAAGAGCAACAGCAGCAGCAAAAAGGTGCCGCGCCTCACACGGTTCACCTGAACAAACGAGTCGGTAACGAACGAGGCCGTTGCTATAGAAGCCATAATCGATTCGAGCTGCTTTTCTGAAGAATTTGACAGCGCTGTGTTATATGTACACCTATTAAAATCCAGATGTTCTCACACACACGCACACCTGTCCGTTCCTACAGGAGGAGCGGAAACCGGCTGGCGTGACGACGCCGAAGAAGGTGCCAAAGCCCAAAGTATCGGCGGCGGCGGCGGCTGCGGCACCGAAGGAGAAGGGCAGCGGAGACTCGGCCGCTGATAAACAGAGACAGGAAGCGCGCAGGCGTCTGATGGCCGCCAAACGAGCCGCCTCCGAGCGCCAGAACTCTGCCACGGAGAGCGCCGACAGCATCGAGATCTACGTCCCTGAGGCTCAGACTCGCCTCTGAGAGAAACCAACCCCACACACACACACACACACACGCACATTTTGCATACTCACGTGCTTCTAAAACATACCTGAGACACGGAACTTGCAAACAATAACAGTACAGACTTGGGAAACATTAATAATAATAATAATAATATAAAAAATAAAAAATAAATAAATAAAGTGTGCGTGTCAGGCGGCGCAGGCGGAGATGTTTATTACCGAACTTGTTGTTTATAATAAGAATTATCATACAGAGCTGTAATTATCTCACGGAGTATATCAAACACCCGCCTGTAAATTGTCCTCGTGTCTCGGACGCCGTGCGGCGCGCGTCCGCGTGGGAGTGTGTTTTAAAGAATCCGAGGCCCCCCCCCCCCCCCCCCCTTCAGTCACTCCGCCACGCCCTTTCCTCTCGCCATACCAACACCCCCCTCCCTCTCCCCACGAGCACGCACTCAGGATTCTGCACGTGTGCACTTGTTTTACAGCAATGTGGTCTTCCTCTCCTCGCCTTCATCATCATCATCACCACCGTTATTATTATTATTATTGGTACATCAATTTTTTGGCCGTTGTATAGGAATGTGAGATATAGGGTTTTTTTTTTTTTTTTAAATGCATAAATTACTAAGAATTATAGATGGTTGCATTCGCACTCGCAAGATCTGTTTCATATTAAACTCCAGGGCGATTTTCTCCTTTTGCTTCTTTTTTTTTTTTTTTTTTGTAACATCATAAGGAATAAAAAAAAAAAAAAAACATTTTTACAAATCTTCAAGGCATGCTGTCAGAGGAAAATAGACAATGACTGTTCAGTTTCAGCAGTTCGACGACACAATTCCAATGATTTACTTATTTATTAAAGATTAAAGCATACTTGTTCTGCTTGTTTATCGTTATCGTGTCGGCCCTAAACCGTCGTTCCCTCGATCCCAGTCTCTCACGATTCGGTTTAATTAAACAACAGCAACCACATTTATATAAATTAAAAAAAAAAAAAAAAACACACACACACACACACACCTCCTCGGTCTTGAAACCATGGCAGCTGACACTGGAGACTCCTTCCAGATATGTTCCTAATCAACCTCTCCTTACTGAAATACATCAACATATCAACAATTATGCAGTTATTTAAAACACGCTTTTTTTTGTTTGTTTGTTTGTTGGTTGGTTTTCCTCTTCAGTGATCATGTTTAGAATGACGTAACCCGCCCTCGTTCCCCCTTCAAATTCTGATAGTAACATTACGATAATCATGGCGTATGAGAACGAGTGTGTTAATGTATAAACTTAATACTCTGATAATCAGCCAATCAGATTTGAGAATTCTAAAGGGTTTACATTGATTTTTATTTATTTTTTTTCCTAAATGATGATTTTTTTTTTGTTGTTTTTCTTTCTTCAAAAATATCCTCCTGTTTTCCATTATCTGTGTGATGTGTTACTTTTTGGGGAAAGGTTTTCAGCTCATGCGTCTCGCTCACACACACTTGCACGTGTGAACTCGGGGGGCGGGATACAGATTGCAAAATAAATTTGATCATTTTTATGTTTGCATTGGCCAGAGATCAGAATTTCAGTTTGCAGAATGTCCAGGTAACATTTTATTCGTCCTGAATTTGGATTGAATTTTCCCACAATCTGTATCTTTTTTTATTATTATTATTATTATTATTATTACTATTATTATTTTTATTACTATTAAATTAAAACGATTTTGTTGTCATGGATTTTTCTGCTTTGTGAATGTAATGGGGGGAATCTAAAACACTTTGTATGTGTGTTTTCACACACTTGACTCATTTGAAGCACTCTGATTGAAAAGGGTTTTGTTTTGTTATTTGTTGTTTTCTTCCTGAATTTTTGTTCCATTCACTGTTTTTTTGTTTGTTCCCCCCCCCCCCCCGTGAATGTAATGATGTCTTGTTGTGGGTTTTGCATCACCGTACGTTGCCAGACATGACTTTACTTTCTCCAGAGCAGCACTTTATTAATCAGAGCAGAGATCCGAAAGAATATATATATATATAGCTTTATTTTATTATTTTTTTTAATTTAGAAAATGTAGAACACTTGGGGAAAGGGTCCTGGTTGGATGAGGCTATGCATCATGTTTTATTTATAACCATTACCCTTGGGTCAGACTCCAACCTGTTGGGAAATCCTTCATAAAATCCTTGATTGTGCAGCTTTCGCCGGTCTGTACACACACCATGAAAACACACCTAATTCTGTTCCGTTTTGCTCCGCGTAAATGTATAATGTACTGTATCAGACGCCACTTTCCACACCTCACCCTACTGGCACGCTAACGACAATAAGCGACTTGCAGGATTATCTTTTTTTTTTAGATGTAATTTCAGCGACACTTCAAACATTCAATTCAAACATTTAGATTTCTTTTTATTATACTTTTATTGCGAATTTGTATAAAAAAAAATAAAAGTCCAAACGCTGACTCCAGGCTCGAATGATGAAAGTGAAGCTTGGAGAGAACTAGCAGAGATCGCTGGTGCTAGTTCGCGTCTTAGCACGCGCGATATTACGAAGTAGGGATGCAAAGCGAGCGACTAGTCTCCACGCCGATTAAGCAACATCATTCATGCGACACAATCCGATTTTATGCTGTTTCAGTCATGGCATGACATGAGCAATGCTATAATCCAACCTTTTTATTATTATTATTATTATTAAAACATTCTGTACAATAGACTGAAGTGTACACTAGCATTAGCTTTAGAATCTGCACTTTTGGGATCATTTTTCAGACGAGCTGTACATTTTTCATTGTCCAGAGAAATATTAAACTTCATTTTCGTCTTTTTTTAAACCGCGTGTTTGTCATCATTCATCTCTCAGCTTTTTTTTTTTTTTTTTTTTTGTGCAGTTCTTGTCACCATTGCGAGCATGACACAATCACCAAAGCAACACCATTTCATATTTTACACTGAAAAAATATGTTCTTTACCCGATCAAGGTGTGTGTGTGTGTGTGTGTGTAGGGACCCTGCTTGTTCTTTAGGTTCATATTGATTTTTTATTTTTTTTTAGGTGAGTAATGAAGCTGAAATGTGTCAGAAATAATTTTTCATTCACCCGTCAGGTGTGAACTCTTTTATGAGCCACTCACTGATCTCTGCAATAACATGACGCTTTATTAAAAGCGCAGCGTCCAGCTCGACTTTATCAAACGCTCTGTTCTTAAATTTCCGTGCTAAATGTTTTCATCATAATCAAGTTGTAACGACGTTGAGGAAAACGACGTTGTTCTGTCTTCAACCTAAATGCTCAACAGTCCTACAGTCATAACACGTAACAGCATTTCACGTAAAAACTAGCCGATCGCTTCGGGAATTTGAATCAGAATATCGTCTGAGAGTCGCGGTTTGAAAACTCCACCTGCTAAAACATCTTGTTTTTAGTGGCATCAAACTTTTTTTTTTCCTCATAAACTTCATTCTTTGCGATTGTTACTTCCTACAAAACCCATGTGACAGGAGTTGACGTTCTGCTCCTTAAAACAGGTTTAAGATTAGAAATACGAGTAATAATCTTACTGATGAACTAAAAATTACATTTTAAATATTAGAAATCGATTCAAGATGTTTTGTAGCATTTAATATTATGTGGCGTATGTAAAGTGGGCGTGTCTGTACATGGATGATATTTCCAGAAAAGTAATTTGTGGGGACATAGGATGAGTAACAAAACACATTAAAATGGTTTGGGTTATTTTTGTTTGTTTGTGCACGCATCACGTAAAAACTACTGAACGAATTTTAATGGGCTTTTCACAGGTGTATTTTCCCGAGCGTGAGGTAACATGTAGGCTTTGTTTAATCACAATCGGCCCACGGGAAGGGAAAATATGCTACTTTGAAATTTAAACGCGAAATGCCCTTAAATCATAAAAATGTAAAAAAAAAAAATTATAATTTGACTTTGAAAAAATCATTAGTTCATCTCAAAATTCAACAGATGGCGCTGTACATTTTTAAAAACGCACTTATGTGTGTGCAGGACACAATATCAAACCAATATCAATATCAAATGCTACAAAACATCTTGAAAAAAACATTTATTTCTTGTATGTATTTTTTATTTTTTTTTTGCCTTTTTATGTCTAGAGTCTAAACTCCTTAAAGATGACAGATCTTAACTTTTGGATCAGTAAAATATTCCGTCATTTACATAAACGATAAATGATGATCTTTTCCTCATAAATGTTTGCTCCGGTCCTTTTGTCCCTGAGTTACACAGTAACGGATGGATGCTACCCCTGCTGTCTCCTCCAGGGGCGCTGTATCCTCTCTGACCCTGCGCTCAGACTGCAGCGTCCTGCCTGGGACCTTCTAAGAAAAAATTTTTTTTTCTCTACTATAAAGTTCATGTAACAAATAACGGCTTTTTAAATCTTCCCAAATCTGGTTGTAATGTGGATCGACAGCAGACGCTTAGCGCGCTTAGCAGTTGTTAGCCTCTGTGAGGTTCATTCGTACGTTTCCGTGTCAGACGGATGAGTGTGAACAACGTGTGACGACTCGTACGATGCTGAAGACGTACGTAGCTATTAGCTTGGTTCACTTCCGAACGCGACTTCATTCTGACTGATCACGTGCATTTCTTTCATTAAAGCCAACATCTGATGTAACATTTTTATTTAGCATTCATAGAGACCCTTTTATTTTTTTAACCCATGTTTTCATCTTTATTTGCAAGAGGATGATGTGAATAGTGAATGATTTCTGTCTCCAAAGCTCGCCTTGGATTACAACACTGTGGGGTTGAAACTGTTTGTTCTACGCTAGTTTCGATGATCCTGTGTCCTTTTTTTGTTGTTGTTGTTGTTGTTGTTTTTTCTCAAACACAATGTATGTATGTTTATGTGTGTCTAATTTGTTGTGTATGGAGAAGCAACATGTTTTATAATTTACCGCCCAAACCTAGCACAAAAGGAGTTGCATGGTATAGCAATATCTCCCGGTCGGTCCTCATCGGTCCCTTTCTGCAGGTTATGTGTTTGCCTCGACGTGTTTCGTGACGGATCGTCCACCATCGGCTCATCAAACGTTAATAATAGGGCTACAGCTTGCATCGACTCAGTGATGGAGGAACGACTCCAGCAGACTTTCAGCAGACGATCGAGGCTGCTTTTTATAGCTCCTTCCCTCTGTTTTAGAGGAACGACCCCGAGGACCTTGAACATTCGAAACACCTTCGGACGAAAGGACGATATCGGATACGTCTGTCGTGTAAATCTAAACTGGACGTTAAGTGTTAACGGGGATGTTTACGATGATGATTTTTAGCACTGGAGTGTCACTTTGGGACTTCTGCTTTGTATTCTGTTCATATTCATGCCATCAAATAAGCTTATAACCTGCTTCACCAAATCCTGGACCAGTTCTTAGTAGACTCCATTGGACAAATGATGGAAAAATGTTCTATAAATTTAGCCGCAAGCTAGTAAGTATCCCTGCTATCAGGCTGGCAAGCTCGCAAGAGATCACTGCATCGTATCAATCAATCAATCAAAAGAATGACTTCAAGTCTGACCAAAGGCACAGGGACCAGCAACGAACACGACCTCTAGCTATGTTAGCTACAGAATGATAACTTCAGAAATCCTGTTTTGTTGCACTAGCTGGGTCTGAAATCATACCCTGAAATCCATACCCTGTTTGCTATTTATTATAAATAGCACGAGAGACCCGTAAGTGCAACAACGTGACCTGCCGCCATGCACTAAACATCGCAAACACGCAAAAATTAACTGTATTAAAAAGGGTAACAGGGCTATCACGCGTAATATCGAAAAGAAAGATAACGATCTTTTGATGTTTTGTAGCGATTTTTAATAGTAGATTTTCAACAGTTTAGTCCTAAACAACAGTTTCCTTAATGAGTTGGCTGTTTATATGTCAAAAAAGGCTATGAATCATCATACTTAATAACGTAGTGTGTAACTATCCAGGCTAATAGCTAATCATTTCCTACTACAAAGCGCTACAAAGTGACTGAGGCAGAAACTACTGCTCTCCCTGGGTGTGTACGGCTTAAAACAGAACAGGAACGATTTCAGACGCGTCTTATGGTTCAATATGAGTTGAAGCTAAAACGTTCGGGACGGGGCTAGTCGAGGACCCGCGAGGACGCAACAGCACCGCGGCTGGATGTCGCAAACGATACTTCTGTTAACACTTGTTTAAATCACGTACAGTGCGATCGACGTGTATTATGTCCTCTGTGACACTTCAGAGTATGTTCTACGACCCCTTGTAAAGAACAGTAATTTTAAATAGTTTCAGTGCCGTGAAAAAGTATTTGCCCCCTTCCTGATAGATTTTTTGTTTTTTTGCATATTTGTCAAACTACTTTTAATATCACACAAAGATAACCCGCGTAAATACAGAATACAGTCCTTAAATGATTATGAGGAGGAAAAAGCTGTCCAAACTTGCCTGGCCTTATGTGAAAAAGTAATTGCCCCCTAAACCTACTGCATCGACTGCAATCGAGAGTTTTCAGTAATAACTCCAATGAGTCTTTTACATCGCTGTGGAGGGGTTTTGACCCTCTCTTCTTTGCAGAATTGTTTTAATTCAGCCACATTGAAGTAGTTTTGGAGCGTGAACAGCATGTTTGAGTCCGGACTTTGACTCGGTCGCTCCAGAACCTAAATTTTTTTAGTTAGTTTGATTTTTTTTTTTTCTGTTTTTTTGAGCCATTAAGAGAGGAACTCGCTGGTGTGTTTCGGATCATTGTCCTGCTACATAATAACCCAAGTGCGCTGTAAAGCTACTTTTTCACGTAGGGAAGGCTTTTCCTCCTTTAATAAATGGAATCATCATTTAAAGTATTGACTGTATTTCCATAATTCAAAGATTTGTTGGAAGATTTTAAGTGTGACAAATATGCAAAACAAACATATGGAAAAAGAAACATATGGGGGAAAAAAAATCAGCAAGGGGTGAATACTTTTTCACAGCACAGTATATGTTCTTGCATCTGTATAAGTTTCTAAAGACATGCAAGACACTCGTGGGTTTATTATAAAACATGAGCACTGAAATGTGTTACATTTTTGAGCAAGTAAGCTTTAGCTGTTAATACGTTATTAATACACTGATGACGTTCAGCAGCTTCAAGAGCAAAAACTGGATTTTTATTTATCTTTATAATGTAACTAGAATTCTGTTAAAAGATTTACCAATGATTTAAAATGTCCTAGATATTTGGCTCCGGAGTAGCCCGTCCCCATATAAACCGACCTCTTTGGAACTTTCACTTCTTGGCACGTTTCGGTCTGGTTCTGTTCCAATCTGTTTTCAATCCGAATCGGATGGGAAAAAGTCGCCATAATAAAGGGAACAAAGTTTTGGTGCGTGATTTTTATTTATTTATTTATTTATTTATTTATTTATTTTTATCATAAAACTTCAAAATTCAAAATGTCAGCTGATCGAGTCTTGCGCCAAAGGGGGAAATTCGGGAAACCTTTTGTGAATTGCTCTTGAATAAAGCAGACATTTTCTCGATCATTTCTTTTTGCTTTTTGTTTGCCGTCTCTTCTGACATGTACAGTATCTGAATGGAGCTTTGGATCTCTTGTACGTTTGACTTCCTGATGAGCACCTGAACGCAGCATTTGTTATACAAAATGTGCCTCCTCAGAGGTGTCTGGTCCGAGATCAGGTCTTTATTACCCCCCGAATCAGAACCCGCGCCGTTCTCACCGTCACGTTTCACGCGAGAAAGGGCAACGTTGTTATTGTAAATGCTTATTTTACACATAAAGTGAATGAGGATTAGGTGATGAAATGTTATATTGTGTAGATTATAGGGGTGTTTGTGGGAAGATTTCTTTTACAACAGCAAAAAAAAAAAAAAAAAAGAAGAAAAAAAAAGAAAAATACTAATAATAAAGTTTTATTTAAGACGTAATGAAAATTTCTTTTGGAAGTGTTGTATTTGTTTCCCCGAGTGACGAGGAGGGGCTGGGACATGGGGCTGACGTGGGGTGAATTAATGATATCGAGTCTCATTCTTTCCCAAACAGGGTGGTACAGCAACGCATGAGCTGCTTATCTTGGCCAGGATCGTGGACGTGTTTGCTTTAGAGAAAAACGGAGTCATTAAAGTCGGATCATACTGTATGCAACAGGCGAAATATGAAGGTACAATATGTACCGAAAAATATCGACACAGCGCTAATATTGAGATTCCTTCCTTCAAGGAAAGACACCAGATACATTCGACGAAAATGAAATGCCATGCATCTTCACATACCTTAGAAGGAGATATGATTGATTTCTTGCTTTACAGTTCAACATGTTTCATTTTGGGTCTCCTCCAGAAAAGTGACCCAAATTATACCAGGCAAGAGTTTAACCTTCGAATATAGTAGCATGTAGGATGCCGTACTTACATACATGGAGAGCAGTGGCGCTTTCCTGGAGAGCCGCTACACAATGTTGATCGAGCATGGCTGACACACAGTTCCCAAAATAACAAGGACTCCTGAGTTCCTGAGCTCCTTTGGCAGACGTCCTTGTCCAGAGCAACTTACAAATTCATCTATCTCATTATACAGTACTCTGCAAAAGTTTTGACCCCCTCATTATTCATATTTTGCTCTCAAAGAGCCAGACTTCCTCTCTGGTTTTTTTTTTTTTTTATGGAGTCATGAGATATGAATAGTTCTGCAGGCTTCCTGAAGACTCTCACTTTCACTCCAGTCCCTGTACCTGAGGCATACTGTACAGTATACAGTAGTTCATCCACACAGCGACCTGTGAATCATTCCAGCATAAAAACCATCTAACCCAGTGAGAACCAGCTGCAGATGTTGGCAGATGATCAGGAGGTGGTTAGTATACTGATGACACTGAACGCTGGGTGGTCGGAGCAGACGAGAGCGGAAACGAGGTCGCTGCTGAGGCTGGTACATGAACGAGTGATTGTAAATGAAATCCCATCGTGCAGCCTGCCGCAGGAAAACATTTGTTCCCAGTTCTTTTATTTAATCAACATCACTTAATTTTACGTGATATAATGGTATGAGGGTTGGCTGGCTCAAGACTTTCACACAGTACTGTATATCTGTGCAGTTAAGGGTTGAGAGACTTGCATTAGCGACTTGGTACAGTAGTGCTGGGGTTTGTGCCCATGACCTTATTTCTTGACCTTGCTGTCCTAACTGACCAACTGAAACCCCTGGATTAACCACTTATCCGACTCCTACTTAAATGCTCGGCTCCATATTAGACGTTCTGCTTGACATTACGTAGATAAACGTGTCTGACGAACGAATGTCTCTACCTTTATCCTACATCACCATTGGTAACAAAACCTTCTCTGTAAATCGCTGGCTTGATCGGAAGCCTGATCTCCACCATGCTAACCAAATTTTGCCAAGTCTTGTGGTGCTTTTGATTAAATTCCCCTTCAGGCACAAGATCTTATTCTCAATAACAATGGGAGATTCTGGAAACCGAAGCCGTGTTGTTTTATTCCATTTGCAATCGTTCTTATTTAGTTTCGACAAAGAAAGAGAGTCAGAGAGTGTGTTCACATCCAAATACAACAATAAGTGAATACGTTTTTTTGGCTTTAGGCACATGATTATATGGATATACAGTCAATATGACAGAATGAAGCCTTCGTGAAGCTGATCAGGGGATGAATTTGCAGACAGACATTAAGCCAGGATGGATAACAGACTAAATGTTAAGAATAAGATTCTTCAATTTAAATATCTCTCTGGTCTAGCAAAAGGCTTAACCTGTGTGTGTGTGCAAAAGAAGCCCCGGAGAGTGTATGCAGGCACAGTAAGATCATCAGCATTTTGATAATAGTCCTGATTTTAATAATATCCTGGTTTGTCTTGTTTGGATTTATATGTCGTCCTTGTCTTTGGCCCCGTGCTTGAGGATGCGGGTGAACTCTGTGTAATTGAAGTTTCCTTTCTTGTCGATCGGTGCCTCGCGGAAAAGCTCGTCGACCTCCTCGTCTGTGAAACGGTCGCCCATGGTGGTGAGGAGCTCGCGAAGGTGGTCTTCATGGATAAAACCTTCAGGGTGAGACGCATGTACGATCAGGAGACCAGAACAAACACAGAAATTTGAATGATTGGTGACAACCTCAGATGGGGATTTGGGATGGAACTACACTATAGATTGACCCCGGAATCAACTTTGTAGTAAATATTTTCAACAGAATAACAGATTCACTCCAACATGATGGATTTCTACAATGCACAAACTTCATGTTCTACTGGACGCCCATTGGAATTGGACTACTCTTGGTCAACGTTCCAATTAGACCATTCTCTAAAGGAAGCTTTGAAACATCTAGTGGACGTACTGCATGGTGTAGAGAATGATGGGATCTTGACCAACATAGAATCATCCACGTTTACTTTCTCCATGGTGAAATTTATGAAATTATTAGTTGAATAGATGTATATGTATACCATTTGTAAACCATGGTGGATGATGCCTTCACACCATGGCTGTATCAGTGCATACCATAAAAACCAAAAGCTACCTGAGCCATCCTCGTCAAAGCAGGTGAAGGCGTTCCTTATGACGTCCTCGGGATCCGTGCCATTGAGTCGCTCTCCAAACATGGTGAGGAACATGGTGAAGTTGATCGGACCAGGAGCCTCACTCATCATGCCCTCCAGGTACTCGTCTGACGGGTTCTTTCCTGAAAAACACGAAGACAGGATATAACACACATAGAGTATTTAAATCTCTGGTTTGATGAGCGTACACTGCTTTTCTGAACAGTTACCAAGAGAAGCGAGCATGTCGTGAAGATCCTCCTTATCAATGAAGCCATCGCGGTTCTGGTCGATCATGTTGAACGCCTCTTTGAACTCCTGGATCTGGGACTGGTCGAACATGGCGAAGACGTTTGAAGTCGCCCTCTGGGGGCGCTTCTTCGTCGTCTTCCCCTTGGCGCGCTTGGCGGCAGACATTTTGGCTGAAGTGTTTTGACCTTTAAAGGAAAGTCACGGCGGTTAAATGTCTAGTACTCCCCTCATAGATGTTCCTCAAGGGTTTTTTTTTTTTGTTGGCTGGTTAAAAGGATTCCACAGGCAACATTTACTGAAAGAATGACCTTCAATACAAATCCAGAGTACACGGCACCGAAAAGTCTAACAGTGACTTTTGTTTTAAGAGTTCAGGAATCATTCTGGACGCTTGTAGATATCGAACCTTTGTTCACATCTGATGGTCTTTTTCAGGTTTGTTTGGTGTGACTGGATTTGGAGACTTTTTACTTCATTTTTAGAACATGATATCTAACAACCATGCTAATGGACAGAAAACTGTTCTTATTACATGAATCACACCTATTTGAGTTTAGGCAAGCCTCTCTTTTTGGATGAATTCCAGAACATTCTGATGGATTATCCTGTAGTTCCACAGATAATAAATGGGATTTTCACTGATATGATTCTGACATGGAGAATTTTTTTTTCATGTAATGTAAACATGTAGCGAACATGGCGCGCAGTAATAAGCAAAATGTAATGATATTAAAAGGCAGCGGTAGATGCGCATTCTAAACCTGACTTAAATGAGGGAAGCGTCGTGCACTGATGTAACCTCCAGTTACTGGAACATTCGCAACATTGTGGTCGGCTAATAACTGAGTCGAGGCTTAAATATATATATTTTCCTGGTAATAATTCATCCAGTATTGAACAACACCAAACCTCAGAAACTGGACGAGTATAAATATTAAATGAGAAGATTGAATTGTTGGGTTTGGCTGAATTCCAAATGGCTCGGTGTGAAAGATTGGCTTCTTTATTGAATTTGTACTTGAGAGCTGAATTGAGACGTTACCAGGAAGCACTGTAGACCCGAGCCGTTTTCCTTATTGACTTGGACTTTTATTGCCATTTGGACTAAGGTATACTGACAGTTTTTTTTTTTTTTTTGCTACAGTGGGACTTGTCTCGTTCTTTTGCTTGTTCTTGTCTCGTTCTTTCGCTTGAGCTGGTCTCAGTATGGTTTTGGTCTAGAATTCATGTTGTCATTTCTTTCCTCATGCATGAAGTTTAATGAAGTCCTTCCTTCCTCATGGTTCTTGGTCTTGATCTCGACTCGGCTTCACTTTTTGAATGGACTTGACTCTCTTAAGCTTCAGTCTAGACTTGATCTCAGCTAGTCGTAGTCTTGTTTGTCTTGTTTGTCTTGCTATGCTATGCAGAGTGGTGGTTTTGACTCCAGTTGTATTCCCAACGAACTGGTGATACTGGATCATTTATTAACAAGAAAAAAAAAATGTATTTAAGCCACTCGACCCAGTTATTAGCCGACCACATCGTTGGGAATGTTCCAGTAACTGGAGGTTACATTAGTTCATAGGCTTCCCTCCTTTAAGTCTGTGCAGTTACTAACTTTGTGCTTATTACTGTCCAACATGATGTCTGTGAATGTGATACGTGATAATATTCTCCATGTCAGAATCATATCAGTGAAAATCCCTTTGAGTGTCTGTGCAAATACAGTATAATCGATCAGCATGTTCTGGAATTCATCAGTTTTCATTCCATTATCGTGTTTCACTCACTGTACGTACTGTACTGACATCGGCACCATGTTGTCTCATGAGTTACACCGTCGCATACCATCACCTCATGAGATCACCTCACGATCTAAAGAGCTTTTAGTCTCCAAATCCAGAGTTGGAAAGAGGTTGCCAGGTTACTGATATTTGGACAAACCAAATATCTCCCTACGAAGCGGCCCTGAATGGGAGACTCATCCAGCGATACGCCTGCTAAGTCGATAACCATGTAAAAAAAAAAAAAAAAACCTCTCAGTGAGGGAATCAACAAACTGTCAAACGTCAAACAAGTTGTGGCGTTCGTACAGCACTGGGCTTCTAGAGCGTTCAGACATCCATGACACACCCACGATTGCGAATGAGTAACGGCTCATGCTAACCACCTTCATCTGGCCCACATCCCTCTGCGGAATGACAGCGAGGGACTCATCCGTGTCCTACATCGAGGCGATGCAGCCACAACTCAACCTCGAACAAAAATACTCTGATGTGATATGGATGGGGGATAAAAATGGAAACAGGCTACAAGATATTACATGTTTCTGGGTCCAGATCGAGTTGGAATCCAGCAGAAACACTTGCGTTGACCTCAAAAGGAGGATATGCGTCTAGACTGGTTTTTGTTCTGCTGGTGGAATGAACTTTCTAGACGCAGTACGGTCGAGTCTAAATGAATAGAGACACATAGAGAAACTCTGGATAGGAGCATCTGACAAATGTCCAATAAATATCCAATTCAATAATAGGTCTAATGTGCAAATAAAAAAAAAAGGATTGTGTGGATAAAGTCAACGTGCAGCGGCAAAAATTCACCGTCATTGACTCGTCTCTGCCGAACCCCAACCAGATTTGTCCCGGCACTATGTCTCAGAAATATGTCCCAGTATGACCACTGACTGCCTCTCATCTCTGACCATTATTGTTTATTTCCCTGCGAAGCTGAAGTCTCCTTCCTCGCTCTCACGTCACCTCTCTTCACCGCAAAGGAAAGTAGAAGAATGTTATCAGATGCTTATTTCTGCTTCAGTCACGTCACAGCCACATTCTTCTGTGCGTCTTATCGTAACACTGCATGGGACGTTCAAGTGTTAAATAGCGCTATTCAATATTTTCTCATATTAGTTCATCATCTACTTCTTTCATTGTTCATTTGCAAAAAAAAAAAAAAAAGAGAGAGAAAATGACTTAGCTGCGCAGCCAAATTCCTGGTAACTGAGGTCTTATGGAAGTAAATCAGATTCCGTGAGCTCTCGGGCTCTTTGTTTTGTTTTTTTTTTGTTTTTTTTTTTTAGACAATGCTTTTTGTTTATTGAAAAGTTTTACTTCAGAAAGGAGAGGAAATAGGAAGCTGCACAAGCACAAGCACGCGTAAATCAGATTATGCTACTGTACACACACATGCAGACCTGCAATGATTTCATTAGCTGTATAGAAACTGGAAAAGTACGAGCACGAAGTTGCAGTGCGACGACAAGAGCTTCAAAGATCCTGATGTTTCCCAGTGCAGGACGATGAAACATCTGGCAAGCTCTTAGGGTTTCTAACGGTCCTCGGCTCAGGAACAAGTCCAAACACACAAAGTTAAATCATGACGCACGATCTATCTACTCGAACGCCAGAAAACAAGCACGAATGAGACGCTTTGAAGCGAGATAAAGAGCGTATGTCAGGACTGAGCGTGGTGTGTGAAGCTCACCTCGGTGTGGAGTGGCAGCAGGTTCAGCGTGAGGCTCGGGCTCGCTCCTGCTTCTCCCACAGCACGGGCCGTTTGTTTAACGTTCCAGCGTCTTCGGCGCACCTCCCCGTCCCTGGCTCAGCCAATAAGGTCAACATCGTGCCTCAGGCAGCCGAGCGGGCCTTTAGCCTTACAAGGCAAAGGAATCTGGGAGCTCCTGCCGTCCCACATCCTGAGATGTTTTTTCGCAAAAAGAAACACACTCCGATCCCCGGAGGAGTCGCAAGGCTGAGGCCTTATTTAGCAAGCAAATGAGCGCTTATGCCACAGCAAGGCGATGTTTCCTTTACGAAAGTGTCATGGAAAACAAAGAACAGAGCTCTGCTTGTGCGCGTGTGACTGATTACAATTCCTTATACAGATCACAGGGGAGTGGAGCGCGGCATCAAGGGTGCGTTCCTCGTTTCTCTGTAGAACATGAAAAGAAGGGCTGCGTTAATAAATACCGACGCGCACAAAACCTCTCCTGTGCAACGTGCAATGTTGTGCAAAAGTATTCCCCCCCCCCCCCCTCTTTAATTTACATTTTGTTTCACTACAATCTTTGTGATGAATCAGAATCATAGATCATGAATGTGTACAAAATTATTTCATCAGTAGTGAGTAGAAAATGTTTTTCACAATGCACAATTAGCTTTTCCAGATAAATAAATAAATAAATAAATAAATAAAGTGAATTGTGATTGCGGAATCACATTTCCTCTGGGTACTCCGGTTTCCTACCACAGTCCAAAGACATGAAGATTAGTGTAAGTCTTGTGAGGCCCCCCCCCCATGACTCTGAATACAGGATAAATTGGTATAGACGATAAGTGAGTGCGATTGCATAACTCATAATAGAGACATGTCCATTTCCGGCTTGTAGACATAACTGCTATCAAAGGTAGAAAATATTATGCATCTTCAAATCAGATATTAAACTTTAGTCGGTTTGAATTCTTTCATTCCATTAATTTTTTCATTCATAGTCTGTTCCGCTTATACTGTCATACACACACACACACACACACACACACACACATACACTACGAACAATTTGGGAACACCAATCTAAAAAAAATGAACTAAATGCAGTCCATTCCAGGAACCCCAAAAATATTTTCAATATTACAAAAAAAAAAAAGGTGGTATTGTGAGTTGACTCTTTCAAAGCTTTTTTTCGCTGACTGAAGGTGAAAATTTTGTAAGTGTAATTTTTAACCAGAGAGGCACATTTTCTGAAGAAACTGTGAGTGGTGCTTTGCCGTGACGTCATAGAGCGTCCCATGTCATAGTCATAGATGTAGCTGATGTCATAGCTGATGTTGGTCTCAATGTTAAGTCTATGGGACTTTTTGGGACGGGAGCAATTAACTGCCGACCCCTTAGAAAAGTCATAGCACCCCATTCCCGACCAAGCCGCACGTTTTGACACCTCATTCATGGGTCTACGACAAACGGTGCGGGACTAGTTACGCGCCAAACTTTCATACGGAAGAATAAGAATAAAAAGAAAAATAATAAGCCTGTGAGATTATAATAGTAGTCCTTCGCTTCGCAAAGCACCACTAATTACACTGTCTGGCCCCAAAAATTTCAAAAGGGTCAAATTATTGGGCTGCATCAAGCAAAGACAAATACAAATTAAAAGAAAACAAAAAAGCAGATTTGAAATGACTGGAACTGGGTTAAGAACGCTTCAACACTTTATCGAACCCTGGGCGGAGAGGGCTGGTCCGTCAACTCTGTGGAAGTAAATGTGATAGGATGAAAAGAATCATGAATGGAGATCATTTAGTCACGGGATTAAAACCACAACAGTAAAAACCAGGTCTAGACTCAGCAACGCTATTGTGGCAATAAAATAGTGTGTGTGTAAGTAAAGTAAAGTAAAGTAAAGTAAAGCCTTTATTTTGCACAGTGAAATTCCTTCTTCACATATCCCAGCGTAACTGGGGTCAGAGCACAGGGTCAGCCATGGTACAGCGCCCCTGGAGCAGTTAGGGTTAAGGGCCTTGCTCAAGGGCCCAACAATGGCAACCTGGATGAGCTGGGAATCGAACCGCCGATCTTCCGATCAGTAACTCAGTGCCTTAGCCCTCTGAGCCACCACTGTGTGTGTGTGTGTGTGATTAAAGCTAAAGGAGACTGAATGAAATCCTAGAGTGTGAAACAAACATATAAAAATAATAAAAGTGTAATAAACAATGCAGTAAACAATAATAATAATATATATAGTCTTTAAAAAATAAATGTAAGATTTTTAAAATATAAATACAGATCTTAATGTAGTGAATTAAATAATAACAAACAGTACAATCTGTCCTGAGAAGAGAGAGAAAAAGAACCCTCCCCCCCCCCAATGCATGAATTTTGATCGACGTGCTCGGCAGCCAATTATCAGAGTTCGCTGGAGCGCGAGCGTAACATATCCCCCAATATTAGCGCACTGTGGTTGCCATGGCGACGTGAGCACTTTCTTCACCGCCCGGCCAATCATAGCGCAGGATGGGGGCGGGACTTGTCCGAGGCACTTCCTGAAACGAAAACAGGAATCCGTAGTGAAAGCGCGCGCTTCGTAACACGCCTTTTACGTTTTTTTAACGGTGAAGTCGAGAAAGAACACACACACACACACACACACACACACTGAGCAGAGTGTGAAAAGTTACAGCGGTTGAGTTTAACTCTCCAGGGTAAGTCTCTCTGTGTGTGTGTGTGTGTATATATATATAAACGTCCTTCACCTGTTTGACATCAGTGACCTGTAGTGCACTGGATAGTGAGGAGAAGCTTATTACTGTAGATTACAGTGTAGTGCACTTGGGCAGGGACTGCTGTGGTGTTTGGGATTGATCCGGGAAGGCACCAGCACCCACTCCAGGGGGTAAGTAACATCATGCACTTGTGTGAATAAGTAAACAAATGACATTAGTGACATATTGTTTTCTGGTCGCCTGTTTTTCATGGCCATCACATAGGAGTACTGCAGGAAAACAAGACAATTCAGTTACATCCATGACATCATGCAAGACAATGAGTTAATTAAGTTATTGTCATGTGACACAGTAATGCAAAGAAACAAGATTATTATCCTGCAAGTGAACTATCTCAGGGGAGATCTGCATCCAGTGGCTGGGGTTTGGGCATTGAACCCGGGCCTTTCGCGTGAGACGCAGGAAACCTACAATACCACTATGGACATGACACAGTACTGCAGGACAGAAAGAATACTACGTTTGTCCCTGACATAGTACTGCGACAAAATGAGATAATTAAGTTTGGGTCGTAACACTGTAGGGCAGGAAAACAAGATGATTAAGTTATGGCCGTGACATAGTGCTGCAAGGAAAATGAGATAATTAAGTTATGGCCATGACATAATAATGCCGAAAAACAAGATATGGTCATGACATAATAATGCAAGAAAACTATGTTATGGCCATGATATAGTACTGCAAAGAAATGAGATATAATAATCTCAATGCCAAGAAAAAAATGATTATATTATGACTATGACATAATAACGCAAGAAAGTTGGGTGAAGACATACTGTAGTACTGCAAGGAAACCAGATATTTAAAGTTACATCATACTTTATACTGCAAGAAAACACTATAATTACGTTATGGCTGTGATTTAGTAATGCAGGTTAACAATTGTAATTAAGTGGCCATGAAAATATACTGCAAGGAAACAAGATCATTAGCTCATTAGCAAGTGACGGACGCGGCCCTTCACAGAGGAAGCAGTGGAAGAGTTTCTGTACAAGCTGAAGTCACGTTTTACAGGAACCAGAAGCAGCCGTGTAGTTCAGCGTTCAGATAATGAAAGCAGTCCAATGTCTGACTGATGAACTCTTGCTGATCAACTGTGTGGTAGCCAATGAGGAGGATTACAAGTCTGGACAGCATGTGATCGGATCAGATCTACGCCCCACACACACAAGTACATGTTCACAGTGAGAACGCATCAGAGAGTGTGGTTTCTGGAAACCTTGCATTCAGCGTGCACCGGATGAAATGGGCGGGTCTTTCGCTCTCAACCAAGATGTGAAAGTTAGCAATTACAACTTTGACACGTTGACGCAATACATCGGCACCTTGACTTTGGAAATGGACTTCCTGCAGCGGAAGAACGCAGACAGCAACTCCAACGGCTCAGACAACATGGCCATTGAGTTCATCCAGAATTTTAACTTGTTGCTATTCTGCTTGGGTCAGCAGTTTGTGTTTAGCTTTGTGACGAGTTATTTTTAATGGTAGTCCAAAGCATGGAGGCAATAGACCCCAGCAGACTAATTGGTCAGCAGTGCTCCAGCAAGGAGGAGATTGAGATGGGCTTGTTAAACAGTAACAGTCAGGTGATTTTTGAGAAGGCAGAGAGCTCCTCAATCAACCTGGGTGGAAAAGCAACCCCCAACTAGAACTTCAAGCAAATTGGAATCGGAGGCTTTGACAAGGTAATCTCCGACATCTTCCATCGAGCCTTTGCCTCTTGGATTTTGCCTTCAGGCCAAGGACCAAGGACTTCACCGTTGCTGATTTAGCGGGACTTGTCCACAGTCCTATGCTATAAGCTGTATTCTCAGGTTCGGTAATAATTAAGTGGAGGTGGACAATGAAAAGGTAGCAGCACTACAGGTCACCCAGAATGACCTCTTGGTGTTACTGAGTAACGACATCAAACCCACTGGAATGGAACGTTGGCTTTAAAAAGCTGGGAAGGCGAGGGAGAACAAGACCTGCAGGTGGAGGTAATACAACTTTCCAACAACCGTTAAACAATGAGGACGAAGAAGACAATAGTCATTAAAAAGGTGGCTGGACTTCGTTGGCTGCGGCGCTGCTGCTGTGCTTGGCTGGGGCAATGGGAATTTGGAAAGTTTGAATACGCTGTCAAATGTATTTTAGAAAATGAAGACAGAGGATAAGGAAGAAAGTATTTGATGGGCTTCTTAAGGGCTACTGCACTAGAAATGATAATTGAAACTGAAAGGAAGATGAGGGAGATCAAGACCAGAAGGTGGCGGTAATGCAATTTAGTGGATGCCAACGCTGGTTAACACCAAAAAACACCAAGAGCCATGGTATAGTATAGCAAGGAAACAAGATAATTAAGTTATAGTACTCAAGGACGTCATGACCGTGACATATGAGATAATTACATTAAAATTGCTTGAACATTGTACTGGCTTCACTGCAGGTCCTAATAGTTTTATTATTTTTATTACATTATATTTTATTTTTGTTCTTTGATGAAAGTTCCTACAACTTAGAGTGATATTAAACAGCATGAGCTTTGAGTCTGCATGTGTTAACGACACAACAGGAATAAACCAGTCAGGTTATGATCTGAGGTCAGCTTCTGAACATGTCGGCAGGGTAAAAGAGGACAGGAGTCAGCGTGGGCGTCAAGGGCACATTCCTTGGCCGTGCAGCAGGAGCTATACAGAGAGCCATGGAGACAAACAACCGGAAGTTCGAGCCAAGAACCAGCGAGAAGAAATGCTGTAAGTAATGTACGGTGGAGGTGGATGCTGCATATACACTACCAGTCAAAAGTTTGGACACCCCTTCTAACTCCAAGGTCGTTCCTGATTTTTTTTTTTCTTTCTTTCTACACTGTAAAACAATACCGAAGGCGTTCATCCAAAATATACAACATATACAACAATCTCCCTTGAACAGTTGATATTGAGATGTATATCTGCTACGTCTGCTCTGTAAAGCTTCATAACGGCTCTAATCTGAGGTGCTGGTTGTTAATTGGTGATTTCTGAGGCCGGTGACTCTAAATGAACTTGAACATGAATGAACAAGTTTGAGTCTCGCTTTCCTGGGAAGGTCTCCATGAGAGCCAGTTTCATCACGGAGCTTGACGGGTTTTGCAGATGCTTGTAATTCTTGCAAGCCGTTCCAGAGCAGCTGAACTTCATTTCTTAAAATAACTACTGACGTCTTGTTGTTGTTAATTACCTAATGCCATATGTGTTCTTTCATAGTTATCAAATCTCTAGTAATGTTCCAGAATGTAGAAAAGTAAATCCAAACTTATATCAAAACTTTTGACTGGTACTCTAGATGGATTAAAATGTGTTTACTTAGCAGTGTGGTAAGATTTTCTGTAGAGACATTTAAGGAAGGAGTCTCCAGTGTCAGTGTTTTAATGTTTACCACAGCACTACTACAGCCTGCATACAGTTTTCATAACAACGTGTACCAGTACAGAGGATAAGCTCCATTAATTCCAGTTTGAATAAAAGGCTGTGAAGTTAGGAAGTCTATAGTGTACATATGAACATTTTGACACCAAAACAAATAAACCATAGAAATCGTTTGTCTGTCACTAGGTACCTAATATTTGTTGCAGAGTACGAAATATGTAGAAGAAAATGTTAAATTTGAAAACTGCTGTTTAGCTTTTAGAAGCTTTAAACTCAAACATTTTGAGCAAAGCACATATAGCCACTGGGGGGAAAAAAAAAAACGGCCCATTGTGACGAGCCAATCACATCGCTTCCTTCTGTCATGTGATCAGTAAAGCAAAGATACTTGTTGTGCTGCCTCGACTGGTTTGAATGTGTCCAAAGGGTTTTTGGAGAAAGCTGAAGCCAAGGAAAGGTTGTTTTCCCTAATCATTGGCATGAATGCATCGCTTAACACCGGCGATATGAGATATCCAAGAAACTGGATGGGAAATGGTGTGTCTAAAAGCATAAAAACAAAGAAAAAAATTAAATGATTACAATACAAATGGCTAACGAGAACTTGTATCACCCCTGTCAAAATTATTTGCTGGTCTCTTGAAATTCCAGATAGTAGTAGAGAAAGGTACTCTTTTTTTTTTTACTAGGTATGGGATTGTGAAGAAAAGAAAAAGTACTGGAAGATGATGAAATAGACTAAATCTGATATAAAGGTGCATTACCAAGCAATGCGAAAGTTTGGGCACCCCTGTGAACAGTTAAACAAGTGGAAAGTGAAATGATCTCCGCCCAAGACATACATTTACAGACGACACATTCCCTTTATATTTTAAACAAAATCATTTCTTTTATTTTTATCTTTTACCTTTATTTATTTTTTTTTAATAACAGAAAAGGAAAATGGCCTGCAGCAAAAGTTTGGGCACCCCGCACAGTTAGTACCTAGTAGCACTTTTAGTTTTTGTTTGAGGGATTTTCGCCCGTTCTGCTTTACAGCAGTTCTACGAGATTCCTGGGCTGCCTGACATGCAATGCTTAAACCTTCAGCTTGCACCTCTTGAGGTAGTCCATCGTGGATTTAGCATCATTATCCTTTTGTAGAAGCCATCCTCTTTTCAACTTCAGCGTATTCTTCCCTCAACTCGTGAAATGTTTGCGGTTTCATTGGCTGTAATAATGATCGATCCACCCTCATGCTTTGCAGTTGGACTGGTGTTCTTTGAACATGAAATTCTGTGCCCTTTGTTCTCCAAACATACTTTCACTCATTGCAGCGCTAAGGAGATCTATTTTAACCTCTTTAGTCCACAGGATTTTTTCCCAAATGCATCAGGCTTGTGTAGATGTTCTTTTGCAAAAGTCAGACGCTGATTTTTTTTTGTTGTTGTTGAGGACTTTTGCAGTCAAACAGGGTTGTTCTTACTTACTTTTTCTCGCAATCCTACAAGCAGCTCTGTCTGATATTTTTCTTGGTCTTCCAAACCTCCACTGTTTCTGGTACCTGTTATTTCTTAATTACATTCTAAACTGAGGAAATCAGTACCTAAAAACACTTTTGCTATCTTATATCGAATCATATAGCCTTCTCCTGCTTTGCGGGCGTCTGTGATTTTAATTTTCAGAGTGCCCGGCAACTGCTTAGAGGAACCGATGGGTTAGAGGAGACTGAGTATTTAGAAGGCTTTGAGATTTGCATCACTTGTCCTTTCCGAACGATGACTGTAAATAAGCCATGACCCTAACAGGCTAATTTCAGGTCTGATATCTTGGTCAAAGTTATCTGAGAGCTCAGGCCTCATTCTTTTGCAGGGTGCTGCTTTCCTTTTTTTTTTTTTTTTTTTTTTTTACTCTAAAATTGTAGAAAACAAGAACAATACACTGATATTGCTTAAAACATTGCTAAAGAGTGTTTCATGTTAACCTTTATAACATTTATTAAAGTGTAAATGTCCTTAAGGGACAATCTTATCATTTTGATTCATACGCATTGCATACAAACTTACTTCTTTTATTGTGTAAAGCTGCTTTGCGACAGTGTCAATTGTTAAAAACGCTATATAAATAAAATTGACTTGGCTTGACTTGACTTGACTTTCCTTGGCTTCAGCTTTCTCCAAAAACCCTTTGGACACATTCAAACCAGTCGAGGCAGCAACAACAAGTATCTTAGTTTTACTGATCACATGACAAAAGGCAGCGATGTGATTGGCTTGTCACAATCTGAAAATCTGAAGGCTACATGTTACACTTTGCAGAACATCTTTAAGTTTAAACTTTTTAAAAGAAAGCTAAATTGCAGTTTCAAATTATTATTATTATTATTATCATTTTATTAAATTGAATTTGGACTCCTGAGATAATGATAACCCTACTGTATCTTGGAGTAAAATGAATATACCTCCAGTCTGGATAAGAGAAATGACATCTTGTATGACATTGGGAAAACGAACTTATATCGAGTCAAGGGAAAAGAAACAGAAATGAAAAGTGTGTAGAATCCTTTAGTAAAGTTTATTAAGGTGCTTTTTTTTCCCATATAAATATGGTAAAGTCATCCAAAAGGTGGCACGGTGGCGTAGTGGTTAGCACTGTCAGTGCCTTGCACGTCCAAGTCCTGGGTCCGATTCCTGCTTTGGGTGGCGTACATGGAGTTTCCCCCGGGTTCTCCGGTTTCCTCCCACAGTCCAAAAACATGCAGTTTAGGCTAATTGCTCGTAGATGGTCCACTGGAGAAGGAAGTGGCAATCCATTCCAGTATCCTCGCCAAGAAAACATCACAGCATGCTATGGTCCATGAGGACGCGACTAAACTAAAGGTCATCTAAAAGAATGGCCGAAATTGGACGATACATTTTATTGTCCAGTCCAAATTTCCTTCTTTGTCATCATCTACTGACGTGTACGGAATTATTTGTAAAAACCTGTGGGTAAGCAGAGAAATGAAATTGCAGAACTTAAAATATGCGAGAGTAGTTGTTTGTAATGTCTCTCCTGATCTTTAGCAACCTTTGTAATTACAAAAGACAACAAAACTCAAGACTTTTTTCCCCCTGATCTAATTTGCTGCCTCTTCTGGCTCTCTGTCTGACTCGATACAGATTCACAAGTCAAAGCACGAGTTTGCTGTAATTTGTATTAAAAAAAACTCAAGCAACATTATTGATTATGAATTGTGTCTTTCAATAACCACAAATCAAACTGCATTGTGAGGAAACTGTGGGTAGTGGAGTTATAGCGTTTTTTTAAAAAAAATTTTAAATGACACAAAATTCACACTCGTACACTGAAAAACAATTTGGGCAAAAATATTTTGTTTAAAAAATATTCTAAATCAGTTTGTAATACTTCTGTTTTAATCAAAACTGCATAAAAAAAAAAAAGGAGTTATCTCATTTTGCTGTCAAACTGTTCATATGTGTTATAAAAGCTTTTTTTTTTTGTCGCACAAGGTGGAGGTGTACAGATTAAAAAGACCTTGCTGTAAGATGATAACTGCATGACAGGAAGTGAGACAGTGAAAAATGATGCTGAAACAGAAATCCATCACAACTCCGGAGTGAATCCAGCCTCAGTAGCATGAAGTGGGGAAACCGGTCCGCGGTTTAATTATCCCCGAACCTCACATTTTAAACGAATGAGCCGGGCTTCGCTCGCGATTTAATTTGAAAGCAAACACGGACGCCTCGTTGCCGGGGCGCAGCTTAGTGGACTTTTGTCTCATCACACCGAGTGTGTGGGAAGGAAAAACACAATTTCCGCTTTCATGCCTCCGAATGAAACGTTAAGACTGAAAAGGAAAGCTGAATGCTCAGTGACCCTGACTTTAAAGAGATGATTAAACCTTATGTGGTGAAAGATTTGATTTCGCAGCGAACAGGAAATGACGACCATATAAGGAAATTCAAAGGGAAAATCTACAGACAGAACGGCGTGATGTAATGTGTATGTGTTTTTATTGCTTAGGTATGTGCTTGTGTTTGTGTTCCTCAGCATGGGCGTCCTACATGACCAACTCGTCCACCCTGATCGTCATGATCGGCCTCCCCGCCAGAGGAAAGACCTACATGTCCAAGAAGCTGACACGCTACCTCAACTGGATCGGAGTTCCCACTAAAGGTGCCGGAATAATGATCTGTAAAACATTCAAGTTCACCTAAATTAACTGCATCCTTGCGCAAGCTTCTAACGGCTCTCTCTGTGTGTGCGTGTGTGTGTGTGTGTGTTCTGTGCAGTGTTTAACCTGGGCGAGTACCGGCGTGAGGCTGTGCGTTCGTATAAGTCCTATGAATTCTTCAGGCACGACAACGCAGAAGCCATGAGGATCAGGAAGTGAGTCGTCTTTTAATATCCCACATTTTCATACCTGTGCAATAATATTGGCGCCGCAGCCGGAGGTCTAGAGAGAGCTGATTGGCCGAGCTCTCTCAGAGGGGAGGGATGAGAGGTACTTAGTGCTCCCACATTAATCACGGCTCTACAGCCAATCAGGGGCGTCTGTGAGCTCGCGCCAGAGGAAGGAGCGGAAAGAGGCGGACGGCTGGCGTCACGTGGTCCCGAGGAAACACGTGATAGTCTTCGGCCCTCCAGACTGAGTGGTAGTAGTAGTAGTAGCCGTAATGTGGAGCCCCCTAGTGACGGGGAGGAACTGGACACGACTAAATTAGGGAGAAAATCGGGGGGGAAAAAAAAAAAAATTAAATACATTTTAATGAAAAAAATATATAATAATTTTAATATTGCCGTCCACTCTGAACACTTTTATCGTGTTTAACAATGCTTACAATTCAGTCATACTTTTTCAGTCAATTTGTTTATAATTACATTTAACGAATTCCTGTTATCCCTTGCATTGCTCTTTACATCACCAGCAACTCTGTCTTGAAATAAATGACACAAAACGCTCATGGAGAAAGACGGCACGGTGGCGTAGTGGTAAGCACTGCGGTTCTGGCACCTCCACGGTCCACCTGCATGTTCTCATCGTGCTTGGTGCGTTCCCATTTGGGTACTCAGGGTTTCCTCCCACGGCCCAGAAACATGCAGACGGGAATCGGCGGTCATCGCCAGATACGATATTATCATGATACCTCGGTGCCGATTCGCTTAAAATTATGATTCTACAAATATCTTGGTTTTTATAAAATTATCCTGATTCAATATTATATACCCCCCCCCCCCCCCTGATTTTTAAAGATAATTTTAAAACTTAAAGTTTAATGAGTTATTGATTGTAGTCCGTTCTTTATAACATCAGTTTCCTCACTTAAAAACCAGACGCGGCATTTAAACAATACAAACTTCAGATACAAGAGTTAAACATTCAGCTCCAAATCAAATTAAACAAAAGGCCTAATTTGTACTGAGCGGCGCGTATCTCTGTCATCTTTCTAGTCTAGTTTAAAAAAAAAATAAATAAATTGGATAATACATGAATCGCCGTACAAAAGAATTGAATTCATAACTGCATAGATTTTTTCCCCTCTCTACTAATTGGTGTTCCCAAATGAATTAGTGTGTGTGTGTGTGTGTGTGTGCCCTGTGATGGAGTGGCATCCAGTCCAGGGTGTACAGTACCCCGCCTCGTGCCCGAAGTCTCCTGGGATAGACTCCAGCAATCCCAACGCCCCCCCCCCCCCCCCCCCCCCTTCTGTACGCAGGACAAAGCTCTATAGATGATGAATGAATAAATGAATGTCGTGGAGAAACTGGACATCTGAGATCCCGAAGTCCACTCTTCAAGTGTTACTCTGAAGGATCTGTCACTCATACAGCAGCGATAACATATCATACCGATATATTAAATCGTGACCGTCCCCTCAGCATGTGTAAATATTTAATAAAAAATGACGATTGTCTTTGTGTGTCAGTGCTCTCTGCTGACTCTGACGTTTCTCCACAGACAGTGCGCTCTCGTGGCTCTGCAGGATGTAAAGGGTTACCTGAATGACGAGGGCGGGCAGATCGCTGTGAGCTCCTCTTCTACCTGAAACTGGTTATTATTTTTACGGTTGAACAGTTTGACAGCAAAACGAGATAAATGCCATTTTTGGACATGGACTCATTCTCACGTGTTATTTCCTCTGGGGTGCCAGGTCGGCTATAACGGCGCGTTTAATTAATTACTACTTTTAGATCAGTTGAAATTTAGCCTTTTTGGCAAATATAACACAAAGTGGCTGCAAAAGTCAACATGTTGTGGAAGGCCAATCACATCGCTTCTTTCTGTCACATGGTCAGTGAAGGGGGGGGGGGGGGGGGGGGGGGAAACGCTGGCTGCCGTGAGTGAACTAAATGTGTTTTCACATTATGGACCTGGGATTCTTTCCAAGAACACTTTACCACAAAGCATGGTGAAGGTGAAGCATTGACTCCAGGAGGGATAAACATCAGGAATGCATTTGCTTAACGACCTCGATATCCGTGAAATAGGACATTTGGATGTCGTGCGACCACCATTTTATATATTTAACGAAGCTGGTCAGGATACCGTAGTGTAACTTTACATTCACATCAAATGCTGCATTTGGGGTCCATGACGCACACACTAATATTTTCATAAGAAAATGAAGCAAGGCGATAACACTACAACACTAACAGTAGAAATGCACGAGCGTTTATGTGCAGGAGACACGTGCTGTGTGTGACACGCCGATGTCCTGCATGTTCTGTTTGCTCCGTCCTGCTCTCCGCTGCGGTTTTTGAGTCATATGATACATGACTATATACAGAATCTTACACAAATAGGACCCGGACTAATACGCAGTCGGATAATGAACAGACAGTCGTGAAACCCTGCATACGTGTAGTGTGAGAGGGCGCCGACGTCGTGCACCATAGAGGGTAGACGATGAGGCTGGCGATGATGTAATATTAGGTTTTGGTATTGTTTTTAATGTTCCTCGTGATCTTCAGCAGTCATTGTACTTAAAAAGAAAAATTGCTATTTTCTGCGACTTTCTCTTTTCTGACAAAAAAAAAAAAAAAATCGAATAAAAATCAAAGCGCTTGCTATGTTTTGTAAATATTTCCAAACCTGATCAGTATATTATTTATACAAAATTGGTGCATCCATTTATTTGATTGATTTATCAATTGTGACATGTTGGAGGTGGATTTATAGCATTTTGAAAAATCATACAGTAGCACTCAAACAATTTCGACCAACAGTTTCGCCATTTGTGCTTTTTAACACCGTTGCGACTCAAATGAAACTCAGAAAATATTCTCAGTTTGCAAAAGTTTTTGCTTTATTTGGAAAGTTTTTCTCAAAACTGCAAAAAATCTCATTTTGCTGTCAAACCGTTCACACAGAAAAGTGAAATTAATACAAATGATCGTTTATTGCAATATTTTTTTTCCTCTTATCAACTGAGTATCCGTTTGTTCACATTTATTTATAGACATTTGCGTCCCCATCATATTCTTTCACGTTTTCACATTAATAAAAAAGAATAGTCTAGTTTTTCTTTTATTTCCATCCGAATTGATCAGATCAGTTTCACTTGTGATCTCTTGTGCTGAAACACTGCAGGTGTTTGATGCCACGAACACGACGCGAGAGAGACGAGATCTCATCCTGGACTTCGCCCAGGAGAACGCGTACAAGGTCGGAGTCTCGCTGTGTAAAGAGACTGATGCATTACAGTCACATTTTTTCAATCACTTATACTCAAACCAAAACTTTCAGGATTTGCTAAAAATAACTAAATAAATGAAAATAAATAAATAAATAAATAAATAAATACATGGCATGGGAAGAGTGACATTTTCCCGCTGTAATTACAATCATAAATAGTTTAAAATTATTGCACGAAATCGGTCAGATCAAGTCTGATGTGTGTGTCACAATTATTGGCACCCCTCGCATTTAGTTTAGCCTGAGACCACTTGTTCATTCGGAAACACTCCAGATGTTCTATGGGGTGCCAATAGTTCTGTAGCTGTGAATTCTTAGATAATTAAAAATGCTCAGTAATACGACATTTTAAATACCAATGATAGCAGTTTGATATAATATAAAAGAATGAATCTGCTTCGATTAGAAATCATTAGAGAGTCATTTATGTACTGTAATGTGTATCGCAATGTCATCCAGTGATTTATTAATTATTACATTTGTTTGATGATTTATTGCATGAGCAGAATTTTGTTATTGAAAGAACAGGAAATTTAACCGACTGTTTATTTGCGTTCCCAGTGTGAAAACCTCGCTCATGTTTTGCAGGTGTTTTTCGTCGAGTCGATCTGCGACGATCCAGATGTTATCGCCGAAAATATAATGGTATGTTTACTGCAACTGAACCCAATCGCTGAGCTGAATCGTGACGCACGGTATAATTAATGGGATGATTGATGATGATGGTGGGATAGACGGATAGAAACAATATTCATGCTTTATAATTAAACATCATTTTTATTCAACAAGCATATTCATTAATGCAGTGTACCAAGTGTAGCCACAAATATCTCGTTCTATGCATATGAAACAACATTTTACAAACAATAAGTCTTAATAAATGCAGTTAATATTTTTTTAAAGAATTGTACTGTAGGTCCTGACAAACAACCAAGTGCTATACAACATTAAAGCAGAAAGGAAGAAAAACATAACAAAGATAGACATAATATAATTTAATTAAACAGATAAATGAAACGTAAACAGAGAAGCAGATAATGTCTCAGCCAGGTGTGAACGCCATTAAAAATATATGGGACTTAAGTCTGGACTTAAAGGTTGTTAGTGATGGCGAGGAGTGGACTGATCCGTAATGTTGGAGTTCTGACTGCTCCTTTCAGGTTGAGTCCAACAACCAAGAGCATCTGATCAAACTACAGTACGAGGGCGCTTAAAAATTAATTGCCTCGAAAAACAAACAGTAAGATCTTAAAATCAATTCTGTATCGAACTGGGAGCAAGTGAAGAGACGTAAAAATCAGAGGAACTGTGATCGCGCTTGTATGTGCCAGACAAGAGCCTATCAGCAGCGTTTCTGCATATAATGTGTTACAGTAATGTGGACGAGAGAAAATAAACACATGGATCACGTTCTCAATTACTGTGAAGGATTAGAAGGATTTTAGATAAAACTCTCAGCTGGTAACATCTGGATTTGTGTATCTCAAATTTAAAACCAGTGTCAAATATACAGTACAGACCAAAAGTTTGGACACCCCTTCCTTCTCATTCAGCGAGTTTTCTTTCTTGTGTTCTTTAGCCCAAACGCGTCTCTTCTGCTTGTTGCCTGTTCTTAGCAGTGGTTTCCTAGCAGATATTCTAGCATGAAGGCCTGATTCACACAGTCTCCTCTTAACAGTTGTTCTAGAGATGTGTCTGCTGCTAGAACTCTGTGTGGCATTGACCTGCTCTCTGATCTGAGCTGCTGTTAACCTGCGATTTCTGAGGCTGGTGACTCGGATGAACTTATCCTCCGCGGCAGAGGCGACTCTCGGTCTTCCTTTCCTGGGGCGGTCCGCATGTCAGCCAGTTTCTTTGTAGCGCTTGATGGTTTTTGTGACTGCACTTTCAAAGTTTTCCCAATTTTTTCGGACTGACTGACCTTCATTTCTTAAAGTAATCGTTTTTCTTTACTTAGCTGCTTTTTTCTTGCCATAATACGAATTCAACCTCTTTGAATGAGAAGGTGTGTCCAAACTTTTGGTCTGTACTGTATGTATATGTAGTTCATCCTGCCGTAGCACAGGGTTTATAATGAGGAGCCCAGGCGGGTATTAGGGGAAACAAGGGACTCAACTATTTCAGTGCACCAAAATCTATATACTATATTTAAACTACCGCTCAAAGGTCTGGGATCACTTTCTCACTCCATGCTTGTTCCTGATGTTTATTTCCCTCTACACTATAAAACGATACTGATGGCGTTTATCCAAAACACACAATGATCTCCTTTGAACAGTTGATATTGAGATGTATATCTGCTACTTCTGCTCTGTAAAACCTTCATAACGGCTCTAATCTGAGGTAATGTTTGTTAATTGATGATTTCTGAGGTACGTTTTGGTCTCGCTGTCCTGGGAAGGTCTTCATGAGAGACACTTTCATCATGGAGCTTGATGGGTTTTACAAACACACTCGACACAAAACCTGTTCTTACAAGAACTGATCCAGAAGAGCTGACCTTCATGTCTTAAAATAACAACTGATTGTTGTTGTTGTTGTTACATAATTGTCTAATTCCATTTGTGTTATTTCACAGTTTTTATGTAGGACGTAGAAAAATAAATCACTAAACAAAAACAAAAATTTGCGAGCGATCCCAAACTTTTGAGCGGTAGTGCGTCTACGAACCTATGAATGTGTAGTGCACTAGGTAGGGGGAGAAACTATTATTTTTATAAACTACTATTCTTTTTATTACTGTATAGAGAGAATGACGAGGAAGTAATACCGACATTATAAATGATGGATGCATAGATGGATGGAAGTAATATTTTGTCAACATACAGAATTCATAATAATTTTTCTAAAATGGGAATATGAAATGAATGACCTCCTCGACATACACTCTACACCGCTGTGCACCAGGACGTGAAGGTGTCGAGTCCGGATTACCCCGAGAGAGACCGCGAGAGCGTCATGGAGGACTTCCTGAAGAGAATCGAATGCTACAAAGTCACATACCAACCATTAGACCCAGACGGACATGACACGTAAGATTGTGTTTTTTTTATTTTTTTTTATTGTGTTTGTGTGTTTGTTGTAGTGTTGAGATTTGAACAGCAGGGGGAGCTAAAGATCACAAGTCCACGTGGATGAGACGAGATTACTGTTTTTCTGTCAGGGTTTTAGCCAGTCTGCTTTTTCAGCCAGTTATATTCAGGGTCTGAACACTCAAGCTCTGCTTTGTAACGGTTGTACGCAGTATCTTGAGTTTATTTGTGGGAATGGGGGGGGAGGGGGGGGGGGTGTAATTTGTCATCCTGTTTGTCACTTCTTGGCTTTCCAGATAACTAAAACGGAATTCAGGAAATGATCTGATATGATCAGAATTCCAGAGAAGAAATTCTTTTTATGGGCTTTAATCCATCTCGCACACACACACTTAGTGCTAACCTCATGTTCAGACGATTCAGATCCATTGCCTCCTCTACATCCTGTTTATCCTCTTCAGAGATGAGTATCTTTAAACATGGGCCAGCAAACAATTTAGCCTAATTTAATATGGAAACATTTCAAAGAAATCACTGTCTTGTGTGTGTGTGTTTCCGCAGAGAGCGCTCCTTCATCCAGGTGATCAACGTAGGCCAGCGCTTCCTGGTGAACCGTGTGCAGGACTACATCCAGAGCAAGATCGTGTACTACTTGATGAATATCCACGTGCACAAACACACCATCTACCTCTGCCGTCACGGAGAGAGCGACCACAACCTCCAGGGTCTGATCGGGGGCGACTCGGGCCTGTCCGCTCACGGGAAAGAGGTGGGTGGGATGCGCGCGCTATCATAGTGTTCTTTAACATACGCCTGGTGTTATATGTGGCCCATAAAAAAAATAAAAAAAAAAGACATTTAAATGTTCTGGAAATGGAATATTTTATATTTAACCTGTTCGGATTGCATTTCCTGAGCAAAGAAAACAAGCAGATGGACACTTATTCCTCTGTAGATGATCAACTCTGTTAACGTTCAGATTATTGGGTTGAGTCCACTCACTCACTCACACTCACTCATCTTCTATACCGCTTTATCCTGTATTCAGGGTCACGGGGGGCCTGGAGCCTATCCCAGAAGACTTAGTGCGGGGTACACCCTGGATGGGGTGCCAATCCATCGCAGGGCACAGACACACACACACTCATTCACACATTACGGGCAATTTGGGAACGCCAATCAGCCTAATCTGCATGTCTTTGGATTGTGGGAGGAAACCGGAGTACCCGGAGGAAAGCCCTCATTGTGCACGGGGGAGAACATGTAAACTCCATGCACACAGAGACGAGAATCGGACCCAGACCCTGGAGGTGCAAGGCAACAGTGCCAACCACTACACCACCGTGCCGCCTGGGTTGAATCCGAAATAGTGTTAAATGGAAAGCTAGTGCGCCATGTGGGGTGGACAATCCATTATCATCCATTGTGTTAGGAGCTAGGTAGCTTTGTAGCCATAAATGAAAGAACACTAATAGTTGTTTAAGATGACAAAACGTTATCAGATGTGTGTTTGTACTGAGTTTGGTTGTGAAGGTGGGTTTTGGCAGGCAGCTGCTCTCTACGACTGTCGAACACCTGGGGCGCAGCACGCTACATATAGTTAAACGCCCCAGTGCTGTTACTGTCTATTACCAGTACTCACAGAATGCCTTTGGTTTGATCAGGTTACTCAGTCGGAACAGACTTTCGAATAATTATTTTGAGGTGATATCAAAAAAGTTTGGAGACTAGTTTCGTAACACGTCAACAGATGGCAGCAATCACAGGGAGCACCATTTTCACACAAACTGAAAGTTACGGCGACGCTACAATGAATGGTCTGAGGCGTTTTTTTACGTGGACGCACATGCTATCGTAGTGTGTAACGTGCTTCAAGAGCAGGAAGACGACGAGATATCAGGAAGACCTTCAACGAAAGTGTCATTGTGTATTGATGTGCATGACGAACTTGTGCATGACGATCGTCAGAGAACGATCCTCAACATCGTTGCGGCTGTCGGTGTGACATACGGAACAGTCCAGACGATCCTCGCGCGTGATTCGAACATGCGCCGTGTTTGCTGCCGAGTCCGTGGACGACCCGTCCTTCATGTCAAGGATCATCACCGGTCACGAAACCTGGGCGTGCTCGTACGACCCTGAGACGAAGCAACAGTCTTCACAGTGGAAGAGTCCATCATCTTCACGACTGAAAAAGCCGACGCAGGTCCGCAGAATGGCTGAAGTATACAGTGAGGGTAGAAAAAATTAAAACACGATAAGAACTAAACAGGCAGTGTAATTCTTCTTAAGCAATCCATGATATAATCGTATAATCTGTTGTTTAATGATCATAGTTTTGCAACATGTAAAGATAATAAGGCTCAGCAAAACAAATGAAGTCCTTCTAGTTCAATCAGGTGCACGATAAAGCAGGATTACGTTCTTTCTTCACCGTCAGAGTGACATCAGTTAATCCCCACATTAAAGCTACCAAAGCCTGGCATTGTTACTCCACTCAGCCAGGATTAGAGTGGCTTAGGAAACTCTGACACGTGTGTAGTAAGAGATCTCGTCCTAGGTTTCGGATACAGTAGAAGCGGCGCAATTTTACTGCCGAGCTGTCCAATATATCACTAAAAAAAGATTTGTTTTGTACGTTACATTGAGGATGTAAATCATCGACACTTCTTACATCAGAGGAAATGAAAGGAACGTCGCAGTTTACGTTCTAATCCTGAATTCCTGATACGAGGGTGTGATGTGATGGTAGTCATCAATTGTGTTACTACACAGATCTGAGACGAATGTTGCTGGACATTCCCGTTTGACCGCAGGGTTTTCGCATTGCAAATAGAATTTTTGTGAACGTGTGTCTGTATCGTCTGTTTTTATCCTGTGTGTGCAGTTTGCCGTGGCGCTGCGCGATTTCATAGTGGACCACCAGCTCGTGGATCTTAAGGTTTGGACGAGCCAGCTGAAGCGCACCATCCAGACCGCCGAGTCTCTGGGCGTGCCGTATGAGCAGTGGAAAATCCTCAATGAGATCGATGCTGTGAGTCAGAACGCCTCCGCGTGCCGCCTGCTACTGCCATTATAGAGCGTCTGCAGGACGAGGGCTTCTCAACAACACCTCTAAAGTTCACAAAAGTCTAGCAAGTGTTCTGTCTTCACCGAGAAAGTGTGCTTGACATGTGAACCTGGGGTTTGCCATGGGTTTAATGATCTCCAAGAACTTTGGTGTTTTCTTTTTCTGGGGTTTTATGCTTATCATTATGGTGAGTTTATAGTGACGTCACTAACAGGTTTAAGTGTGTTTAAGTGTGTAGGTGTAAAGAGAGTTTACAGCGGGTGTATAGAGGATTTACAGCATATGTGTAGTGAGTTTATGGCAGGCGTATAGTGGGTTTAGAGCGGGATTATTATTATTATTTTGACTACGGCATAGACCCAATATGTTTAATCCCACCATATACAAACTGTAGTCAGTTTACAGATGATGTATAGTGAGTTTACAGTTTACTGGTGTCCCTTCGTCTGAATAAAAACACTACAAACACTACAGATTTTTTCTTTCTGAAAATTCATTCTGAAATCAATATGGCTGTTATTTATTTTATTTTTTTTTAATTTTTTTTAAGGGCATCTGTGAGGAAATGTCCTATGATATGATCAGGGAGAAGTATCCTGATGAATTTGCCATGAGAGATCAGGACAAATACCATTACCGTTACCCAGGAGGGGAGGTGAGCATTAACAGCTCATGCTTTATTACTGCAGAAACAAACACATTTTCAACTCATTGCTTCCCACCATGTTATATAGATAATAGAAATAAATACCTTCCCAACCATCTTATTGTCTGTCTTTTTTCTGCCCTACCCGGTTGCTGTAGTCCTACCAGGACCTGGTGCAGAGACTCGAGCCGGTGATAATGGAGCTGGAGCGGCAGGGCAGCGTGATGGTCATCAGTCACCAGGCCGTCACGAGATGCCTGCTCGCGTACTTCCTGGACATCAGCGCTGGTCAGAATCGTCATGAACACACAAAACCCATCATTTATTTACAATGGGTTTACAGTATGTTTATACTGGGTTTACAGTGAGCCTGTATCAGCACAAAAGCTCCAATGTCAATTTTTTTTTTATTGATTGTTAATTTAGATACACTACAGGCAAAAGTTTGGACACCCCGTCTAACCCCATGGTCCTTCCTGATTTTTATTTCTGTCTACACTGTAAAAAAAATACTGAAGGCTTTTATCCAAAATGCACAGTGATCTCGTTTAAACAGTTGATATTGAGATGGATCTGCTACTTCTGCTCTGTAAATCCTTTATAACGGCTCTAATCTGAGGTAAAGTTTGTTTAATTGGTGATTTCTGAGGTAAGTTTTAGTCTTGCTTTCCCGGGAAGATTTTCATGAGAAATAGTATCTTTTTTTTTTTTTTTTACATTTCATGTTTTTTGTCTTTTTTTTTTTTTTTGAAGAGAAAATACAATCGTAGGCAAAGACATTCACAACTTCTCTGCATCAAGATAAATAAATAAATAAATAAATAATACTTAAAAATAAATAAACAAGTAAATAAATTTATATAGTAATACACATACAAATAAATAAATAGGTAGATAGATAGATACACACATATAAAATAATAATAATATACCTATGCACATGCATACACAAATGCATATAAAATGAAAAAAAAAAAAATTAATACAAATATAAATTAATAAAATAAAACCTTAAAAAAAATACCAATATAGGGTATGTCCCCAGCCTTTGAGAAAAAAACAAACAGCCAAAATGTTACATCCATGTTGTATTTTCTTCCACTTAACAACTACATACACAACTGAACAACCGAACAAAGGGAGATTTTTACAAAGGATGTTAATTCATGCGTAACTGCCTACAGTGCAATTGTTACAATTCAGGAAAAATCTGGGCGTATTGGTTTAATGTAGTCCATCCATTTACTCCAGATCTGAAAAAAAAAATTTCCCATTTGAGCATGACAAACAGTTTCATCATGGAGCTTGATGTGTTTTGCAAACGCACTCGACACAATACTGTTCTTACAAGAACTTTGCCAGAAAAATCTACAGTATTAATACTTCATGGAGAACTTCATTAATCCCAAAGGGCAGTTGTCATTTTTGGATATCCCAGTTAGAAAGTTGGGGTCAGGGTGCGGGGTCAGCCAGGATACAGCGCCCCTGGAGCAGGTAGAGTTAAGGGTCTTGCTTAAAGTGCTCAACAGTGGCAGAGCTGGGGCTCGAACCCTTGACCTTCCGATCGGAAACCCAGTGACCTACTGGCTTAATAAATTACGGCCGTTTGAGCTGCCACTGCCCTACTGTATTGTTTTAGCATGTAGTAGAAAATAAATCAGTAAACAAAAAACATTTGAATTAGAAGACATGTCCAAACTTTTGACCGGTGCTGTATATGTGCGTTTGAGGATGTAATGTGTTGCCATTCATCTTTAATCCTTAGGTAGCGCACTCTATACTATTAACACCGCACAGCATCCTGTGTGGTAGGGGCAAATGATTTGCTAAGCCTGTTTAGAATTACAAGATAAGATCATTTCCAGATGACGAAATCTGGAAAAAAATTGTATTGAATCAGGATGTTTATTACATTTTTATCTGTATAAAGGTTTTCGGTGTTTACTAACAGTTTACCAAGGATTCTGTGTCTCCCAGGAGTTCTGTGGTTACCAATGGTTCTACGTTTACTAACAATTTATTTTATCGACATATTTTGCCCTGAGCCTTGAGCCCTTTAACATAATTTTAGCTGATGATTTTAGCCGTGTGGACATGTCCTTCCTGCACCCCGGTGTCTCCACTGGAGTTGTCAAACTGTTAACTGGTGGTGTGTGTTCCAGATGACCTGCCGTATCTGAAGTGCCCCCTCCATGTGGTGCTGAAACTCACCCCTGTGGCTTACGGTAAATAGATCGAAGGTTGAATCACTTGCATTACACTGCATTTACTGGAGACCGCAGATTCACCATGCGCTCATAGAGATTGATTAAGACTGCAATAACGTCAGAGATAAATAAAGCAAAAGTATGACAGAGAATATTTTTTTTTATCCACACTGCAAAAAGAGTGACTTTCACTTCCTCAAAACTTCTATCTGAGGCACTTGCTTCCTTCAGCAGAATTTCTCATGTCCTGCCCTATAACCACACTACCGCTCAAAAGTCTGGGTTCACTTTTTAACTCCATGGTCGTTCCTGATATTTATTTATTTCTACGCCCTAAAACAATACTGAAGGCGTTTATCCAAAACACACAATGATCTCCTTTGAACGGTTGATATTGAGATGTATCTGTAAATCCTTCATAACGGCTCTGATCTGAGGTAATGTTTTGTTCATTTATGATTTCCGAGGTAAGGTTTGGTCTTTCCTGGGAAGGTCTTCATAAGAGACAGTTTCATCATGGAGCTTGATGGGTTTTACAGATGCACTTGACACACAATACTGTTCTTGCAGGAACTGTTCCAGAACAACTGACCTTAAAATAAAATAACAACTGTTTGTTGTTGACGTTGTTGTTGTTACTTAATCACTTAATGCCATAAGTGTTATTTCATAGTTTTGAAAAATCCAGTACTGTCATGGAATGTAGAAACCAAAAAACAAAGAAATTTGCAAGTAATCCCAAACATTTGAGTGGAAGTGTACGTCCTCTATCAGGACAGTGACCCTTTAACGACCCTTTAACGAGGACCCGAGATGCTTGAGACAGTCTTGCAGTTCTTTTAACCCTTACTCTTTGTTGCCGTTTGTCTTTCTGACATCTGGGATTTACGCCATTCAGTTTGTGCGTTATCCTCGGTTGTGAAATCATGAAGTCATGTTTTTGTCTTTTTTTTTTTTGATTAGCTGTTTTTTTTTTTATTATTATTAAAAGAAGAACCTCCGTATTGTGAATGATTCCTCTCAGCTTCCTGTCTGATAGGTTTAGAAAAGTTTTATTTTTATTTTTTATTATTGTCTATTACATTTCTGCTGCAATAATTGCCAATGTGCTATATGGTCAAAAGTTTGTGCACCCTTGACCACCACCCACACGTATTTGCTTGTTGAAAATCCCACTCCGGATTTATTCCCCCTTTTTGCTGTTCTAATGCGCTCTACTCGTCTGTGAAGGCTTTTCACAAGATGTTGTAACCTGGCTGTGGTTCAGGTGGATTTGTGTTCACATCAGGTATCAGTGATGTTCAGGTGTTGAGGCGGCTCCAGTTTCGATTCATTCCAAAGGAGTCCAGTCAGAGTTTTCGATGTCCACCATAACCAACCTAAACACACCCATGTCTTTGGGCACACTGGCATTGTCATGCAGGACCAGGTTTAGTTTCAGGCCTTAGTTCCAGTGAAGGAAAACGTGAACGCTGTAGCACACACACATCCTGTCGTTTCAACATTTGAGAGAAATGGGTTGTGATCGTCAGGGGTGCACATACTATTGACCATGTAGTGTATTTTCTAGATTAGATCATGTTCAAAATGTACCACTTCCTTAAAAAACAAGATTTGTTTAATTAAATTTAAATAAATGTAATTAATTTAATTATTGAAATTAGTAAAGAAATGTAAAGTTATTTTAACTGGATGTAATGTTCAATGATATTTGCAGGTTGTAAAGTGGACATGTTCGACCTGAATGTTGAAGCTGTGAACACACACCGGGCCAGACCACTCGTAAGAACTCACGTTTTATTCATCTCTATTTTCAGAAAACAGTTTATTGCTTCTTTAAATTTAAGTGATTATGGATTAAACAAGCCATTGTTTAACAAATAAAATGTATGTATGTGCAGTGCTTTGCTGAGAAATCTGAGCGTCCTGTCCTGCACACAGCAGTGATTCAGTTAATTGTCGTGTTTTAGGAAATTCCTGTTTGCGTGCCGTTCCGATAATAATTTGATACTACAGTAAATACAATAGGAAATGCACAGAGTTGGCTAATTATGCCATTTTTTATATGTTCAAGGGATGTTCAAGGTTCAAATATACATCATGTAACATTGTAATGTTTTTATAATCGTATAATCATAACATATATACAGTATTGTATTTTAGTGAATCAAAAAGTAAGACAAAATGTTGATGTCAGTGTAGCATGTCTTGAACTTAAAATGTAATTTAATTTAATAATTTTTTTTTTTTTTTTTTTACGAGATAAATGCCACAGATAAATGCGGAGAGTGATTTGGGGGTGATTTTGGGGTGAAGGCGCACCGCTGTTAAGCAAATGGATGCAATGGATTCAAATTACAATACGGAAAAAAGAGACGCAGTAATCGGTTAATAAATACAAATAATCCGCAAATCATTTTTAACACAAGCATTATTATTATTATTATTATTATTATTGGGGTCCTGTTTTTGAAAAGAAAAATTGAACCTAATTTACCACTTTAAATTATATGATTACACAAAAATCATTCCAAAAAACATTTCCAGACAACCACTCATTTGTAAGTGGAATTTACTTGTTCTATTAGCATGCAATTTTGTTTACAGTACTGTGCAAAAGTATTGAGCCCCTCTTATTTCTTCGTATTGAATTATATTCATAACATAAAATATATGTTGCAAACAAAATATGAAGTGTAAGTAAGTATCCTTAAACACCCAAACACAAGAATGGATAATAAATTGCATTCAGTGATCTGCTGCGTGTTCCAGTAGATGAGTTAGATTTATTCTGGGACTTTCATTGGCAGTTTCTCAGTCTCAGAGCTGTTCTTTTAAATAGAGGCAGAGAAAGGGATTTGCAGTTCTTTATCAGTTTTTTTTTTTTTTAGAGAATATACAGTACAAAATTCTTGAGCCCCTGGTCATTCCTTCATATTTTTTTTCCAAAAAGCCAAACTTCCCTGTACATCATTTAATATACAGTGGAACCTCGGATTGCGTGTAACACGGTTTGCGAGTTTTCTGCAAGACGAGCAAAGATTTTTAATACATTTTGACTTGAAAAACGAGCAAGTCTTGGATTACGAGTGACGAGTATCATGTATGCGCTCTTGTTTTGACACCGAGCGTCACGTGATCACAACTGAGGCAATTATTTTTCTCTCTTGCGCTGCGGAATTATGGGTAATCGTCTCCCCTGCTGGGTTTTAGTGCTCGTCTCTTACTGGTATAATCAACATCTCCCTCTCTGTTTCAGAGTGTCTCCTATGTGTGGGCGCGTGCTTAATTTAACACAGACACACACAACCCTCCCCAGCTTCACACACACATACAGACACTCTCTGCTTTACACAGAAAACGCTGCTCTGTCGCGATTCTTTTCAAAGGTAAAGTGCTGGTTCATTTGTTTGTGTGTTTTATTTACTTTAAAGCAGTGATTCCGTTAGTATGCGCTCACACGAGTGGCATTAGAGAGAGTTCTTATTTTTCCCGTTAAAACAGTGTTTCGGTTGTGTGTGTGTTTGTTGTGAAACTTAAAAAGCAAGGTGGGGGGGGGAGTTTTACTGTGCAAGACGAGGCGAGGGAAGAGGCTAATTCCACACACACGCGCGCACACAAATACACGGCGCCTGCACGCACAAATGGAAACACTTATCTGTCGGGATTTATTTTTACTTTTTTTAAAGGTAAAGTGCAGGTTAATTTGTTTTATTTTTACTTCATATATTGTATTAATAATTTTTATGTATTTATTTTTTTGGGCTGTAGAATGAATAATTTGAGTTTTCATTATTTTTTATGGGAAAATTCAATTTGGTTTACGAGTGCTTTGGAATACGAGCCCACTTCCGGAACTAATTATGCTCGTAATCCAGGGTTCCACTCTAATTTAATATGAAGAAATAAGAGGGACTCAATTTTTTTTATATATTTTATATTATTATTATTATTATTATTATTATTATTGTAATCTTATCATCTTTTAAAAATTGGATTTTAAAAATTTTGTGTTAGAAGAAACTGATTAGGTTAAAAAATGTTTTGTTTTTGCTTGCTAATATATCTATTTATTTTTGCAGTTTTGAAAATGTCAGAACCTCAGGAAACTGCTCTGAGGGCAAGACAAATTATTTAGTGACGAGCACAAACTCAGTAGCGTGCAGTAAATGCCAGTTAACTAACATTACTCAGTGATGCTGTTGATGAAATTAGCTGTTTTAAACTTTATGTTTAGAACATTTTTTTCCCTTAAAGCTAAAGCCTGCGTAAAAAAAGAAGAAAAAAAATCATAATCAGTGTTATGTACTGTACATGTTACAGTGTTATGTGTATGTGTAAACGAGTGTGTGTGTGTGTGTGTGTGTGTGTGTGTTAGCTCGTTCGAAGTTCACAGGGATTTTTTTGACAACTTGTTGAAACAAGTTTGTCACATATTTACCGATCATGTAATAAGATATTGTGGCCAGGATGTGGCTCTGAGAAACGACACTTATGTTTCGAGTCACGATGAATATTTCCCTCAACGGTTTGTTCCGACGGGATGTTGGTTTTGTGGATTACCCATAATCCTCCACATTGTTTTGTTAGGATCTCAAACCTCAAACAGCTTCCTGTTCACTTTGCTTGCAACCCAACGTTAGGTGTAAGGGTGGACATCTGGAAGGGTGTGTATTTACGCTGTATTTACACTAATGAATAAAGTAATGGCACGCTTGATTCCGTCTGATCCTCAAGTAGCAAGCAGTTTGTTCCAGTTCGTTTCCTCTCAATAACAAGTTTCATCATTTTAATTATTATTGAGTGTTGAGTATTAATTTGCTAACTCATCTCTTACAAACTCCAGAGAAACTCCTCCTCCTACATGACCGGAAAGCCACAAACACTTAGAGATATTTATGGACTCTATTTCAAGCCATCTACGAATTAACTGAGGCTGGAATTCAGCTCCGGGCTTTTTCCGGCTTTCGTTGTTTTCGTACTGTGGGTGTAAAGGTTTGACCACGCCGACTATTCAGGCACACTACGCTCTTTTGTGTGTGAGGTCCCGCAGTGAAATCGTAAAAACACTCAAATGAAAAAAATTAATCATAGAAACGAAAGGTCTGCACAGTTAATGGTTATCAGAACGCAACGTACGAAAATGAAACTTGAAACCCTCTCACCTTGCTCCCTGTCTTCCTCCTCCAGCCTCAGGACTAGAGCCGCACAGTTAGGCACATAAAAATCAAACTCGCCATGTGGACCTGCGCAGTTATTTAATCACAAAAGGCTGAAACTTATTAAAGGTAATAATCCCGCATAGTCTGGAATTTATGTAGCGTTTATAAAAAAAATACAAAAAGTGTATTGTAAAAAGTGTAAGTAAAACACTTTTTTTTTAAATAAATTTTTTTTTATTATTTACAGTATAATAGTTTTGAGGTAATAAATAGTAATACTGACAAACATCATCTTAATAAGGTCATTTTTGCCGTTATTTTGTGTCAGTCTAGATACTGTAAATACGTTTAAATACACTTAATTTAAAAGTTTACACATCGCATTTATTTATTTATTTTTATTAGTAGAAATACAAAAATAGGCTGAAATTTGTCATTTTTATTAGTCATTTTATGTCAATTTTTTTTACATGTAAAAATATGTAAAAAGTAAGCTTAAATAAATACGAATACGTACAGTTAATTAAATAGTTTACATACATTTATTTATTTGTTCAATAGTTTACGTTTAATAGATATTTCATAGTTTAACTTTTTTTTATTTTTTATATATATAATTGTAATGTGTGTCAGAATAATTTGAACTACTCCTGGTCAAGACTATATTTATGAGCTAGTTTTTGTAGCTAAATAGGAAACCTGCTTTTAAAAATGTTAGCTGTGCTATTATAGAAAAACATAAAATAATTGGTTAGTACATTAAGTAAGTTAATATAAGCTCAAACTCATTACTGTCTCAGCTGTGTTTCAGAAGTAACGTTCTGTAAAAAGAAATATCATAAAGTATATTATTCAAATCTGCCTAGTGTCTTAGTTTTACCTCAGTATGTTTGTTCTGTACTGCTTCTTATACTTCATTTTATTTTGCAAGTTTTTCAGCAGTGTTTCACCTAAACCTGGATGTTCCTGATTCTGGACACGTCATTTGCAAATGCTAATTAAAAAACAAAAAATTACAAATATTAGTGCCAATCCCGGGGGCGATGTGTGTAGTGCAGCAGGTGGATGGATTCGTAATGGGAATTGTGCGCTATAAGGTGAGCATCAGGTTGAATTGAAACATTAAATCAACAAAGGAAAACTTTAATATAGTGAGTAAATAATGGGTAGAGTTCATTTCCTTTCTCTTGTTATTAACACGGTGGACGTGACTCATGTTCCGAGGCCCGGCAGTAAACGCGCCTCTTCCCTCAGACAGCGCGCATGCTTTAGACATCAAGGTCGTTTTTAATAGTTGTTGCGATTCCAAACCCGTTGTTGTGTCTCCTGTGCGGGAGGGCAGACAGACGACAGCGTGCAGATGTGACCTTCATGAATCATGAGCTCTCTGCCTCTAAACACTTCATTTTAGACTTGAAGGTAATAAAACTGTGGCCACATTGAAAAAAAGCAAGGACAATTAGAAACCCAAACAAAACCAAGCACAGTTAGAACTTTAAATAATAAGCGTTAAATATAGTGTAAAAGCATGAAAAGTGGAGAATAACATACTTGTAAATGAAATGGTCTTTGTTTGCAAAAACATTTTTTTTTCCAAAAGTAATTTAAATTATAAAAAAGTATATATATTCTATTCATAATAAAACTAGAGATTACAGCGATGATACAGGAATGATATCGTGCCAAGTAGGGCAGCGTGATATGACCATATACATATACAGTAGCACTAAATAAATTTTTTTTACTTTTGTTTACAATTAAGAGACATGACTTTTTTTTTCTTAGATTTAATTTTGATTACAATTATACTCATACTTTTATTCAATTTGCAACAGAAATTTATATATATTTATATATATTAAAAAAAATGTTTTTTGTGAAAGTTGTGTTTTTAAGCTATAAATTCTTTCCCCTCTTTTTTTGCTTACATAAAAAATTAAAGTTTTAAAAGAAGGGAAAAAAAACATGTATCAGCATCAAGGATCGTTGAGGATTTAATATCAGTCATCTCTAAATAAAACTAATAAAAATCTGAATGAACTGTAATATATTTATAAATAATAATTAAATAGAATGCAAATCTGTAAAAGTACAACACAGGCGTTCTTGAATTATAAATACATTCATGAATATTTCTAGAGGATTTTTTAAACAAAAAGATGCAGTTCAAAATATACTACTACTACTAATGATAATATAATTCATTAAATTAAACAGAATAAATCATGTATAATGGAACCTTTTCATGTAGATGTAACTCTAAAACTAACGGTGTCCTGCCAGCAAGCACCTCTTTTTTTTCCCAACTTGTCTTTCGCTCGTTTTTGTCCATTTTTTTTTTTTTCTCTGTGTGTTCCAGACATAGGCAGCATTGTTCCTCTGCCAACGTGTGCTCATGACTTTTCCTTACGTATGTCGCTGCGCAGGCCAACAGGAAACAGGAAGGGCCGATGAGGAGACACAGCTTCACTCCCATGTCCAGTCAGGACCAGGTGAAGCGGCCGCGGGTCTTCAGCGTCGGAAACCCACCCTGCACCCCTTTGCCTCCGTCGCTGAGCTCCTCAGACGTCCCCGAGTGGCAGGAGAACGAGGAACTCGCAGAGACGCAAGTTAGATCATTTTACTCTCTACTCTGTATATATCTACACTTGTATGTAGAGAATGAAGAACCTGTGCATGCTGTTGCCTCAGAATCCTGTTCCTGGCTGACATGAGGCGCTTTTCTGCTCAGCACGGTTGCAAAGAGTGTCATACTGTAGCTTTCAAACCTCACTGATTGTTTTACAATTACATGTACACAATTTTTTCCTCTGTTCATGCTAAATGTAATCAGTCAGTTTGATCAGGTTGGTATTTAAGCTGCTAACGGTTAAAAGGACCTGACAGTTCAGCATCATACGCTCTCGATTGTGTAATAGCAGAAAGTTATCAGAAATATCACGTAACCTCATCGTGTTCCCCCCCGCACATCTGGCTTGGCGACGATCCAAAGGAAAGTGGGTGAAACATGCCCAGTCATTCGACACGACCGCAGTGGGATGTTTCCTGGCACTGTTTATGTCCTGATAGTGCACGCTGAGCCTGAGTTCTGTTCTGTTCCACAGGAAGCATCCGATTGCTCGAGTCCTGGAGTGTGGGGAGATGGACAGTGAGGACATGCAAGCGCTTCAGTCTCCACGCCTGCCTGCGTCCAAAGACGAACCCAGAAACTGTGTCTCTGTCTGTCTGTTTTTATGGTTGACTCATTTTAAAAATAATTTATATATTTAAGAAATGTACACACTGTTCTCATCTCATCACATGCTCGGCGTACAAATTTTACTTCAAGTCTAACGTAGTGTAGCTAACAATTCATGAGCATTTCGTTCAGAAACACATCCACAAATATCAATATTTTTTCTTCAAACAAAAAAAAAAAAAGCTGCATAATAACAGAGGAAGTCTGTTTTTTTTTAAGTCTAATTATTATTATTTTTTATTATTAAAAATAAATTTAAGTCCAAATTGAATCTAATATATCGAAACGATTTTAGAGAGCTGTTGAAATATCGATCGGTCGATATTGAGGTTGCTTTTTTACTTCGCGTAAAACGTAATTATGAACGACTAAAAAGCATGACATCATTCTTTAATAAATAAACAGGTGTAACGGTCGTGAATTGGTGTAATAAAATGCATCAGGATGTGGTTATAAAAAAAAAAGAAATAAAAAAAAAAAGCATCAACTTTTATCCATATCCGCTCCAAGTCATTAAACTCCCCGCGGTGTTAATGACGAGAGGTGTTCAAATCAACGCGGGACCTTTGGTTGTGCAGAATAACAGAAAACAGTGTATAAGAGTAAAAACTCCCTTTATCTCTATATAATTCTCTGCTACACTAATGCTTGGACACCATCAGGGTAGAACGTTTTCTCAGAGCCATGATCAGACTGCCTGATCAACGTGGCAAGAACTTCCTGTAATCTGCAAGTGGTGTTAGTGAATGAGTGTGTGTGTATAGTTCCCACAGACAGATGCGCCTGTCTCTTCAACAAGTTGGCAGTCGATTTTCAAAAATCAGGCGTTCCACTCGCTGAATGTTCATGGAAGCGACTGCAGCGGGCTCTGAGCCACCTCGGCCGGGATCATCATACACAGATGTACGGCCTTCTTTATTCGCCAGACAGTTTCATCACAAGCTCCGGGTTTGACTTGGACTCCCCTCGTATTTTCCTCTAGCAGCGTGTTTCAGAAACTGCTCGGCTCTAAACTTCTCCTTTCTGTATATAAGTGTACTAATAGTGAAATTTTAAAGTGATGTGATTAATATTATTGTTCCATTTTAAACTTTGGTAATTTTATATAAGAGCTTAAACATAATATTCGTTTATTAATATTTGAAAGAAAAGAAAAAACAACGTAACTTGTATTTAGTTCGAGTGCAAAGCTAAGGATGTAATCCGACACCAAACTTGCCTTGGATAATAAATATTTTTTGGGGTAAAAGCTACTTGGGATAAACGTTTGCTAGGAAATTGTGCCTTTACGCAGAATGCCGAATGGATCGCGTGAGACAGCGAAGAGTGAATTTAATTCCCAGATTGAATAAGTTATATGTATTTAGATATATCTAAGAGCTCCAACAAGCCACTACTGAATCCTCAAGTCTGTAACTGTGCCATGTTCACGGATAATGAGTTAATGTGAGCTGCATTACTAGTCCTGTAATCCTTTTGGACGCTAATCTCCGGAAACCCAGACGCGAGTGTGTCTTACACAAACAGAGATCCCGTCCTTCACTCGGCAACGCCCAGGTTTCTTTCATTCACTTGAACGGATGCTGGTGTACTACACACCCGTATTACTGTGAACCCCAGGCGTCAGTTTGTGCCTTTTACTGTATTATCAGAAAAAGGGGCGTGGCCTGTGTGCCTGTCAGGTCCTCGTTCTCCGTGCCTGCAATGCTGCATTTAACTTACCTCGGAGCTCGGAGTTGCATCATCTCCGGCCTCCATGCATAAGAGCTACAAAGTGTGAAAAAGCTAGTGTGAATATAAATATTAGCATCAAGCTAACTAGGGTGATTAGGGTTTGTCTTTTCTGTCTCAGGACGGTGAACTGTTCAGTCAGTGTTCTAGATTTTCGTTGTTGTTGTTGTCGTGGTTATTTCAGTTATAGGTTGCTCGATGTGGTGTTGATGCAGCCATGTTGATGTTCATTTAACGTCACTTGCTGAACTCGTGGGTTGAGGAGATCTGGTTCCGCTTCCCGATTCAGAGTACCAAGGTTTTCTTTGTCTTTTCCTAGTCGGAGGTTAAAAAATTGCAAGTATAAATCTTAGTGAAAGCGGTGTTGCCTTTGTGCTTCATTTTTAATAACTGTGATCATATTTATTGGATGTATTTCCCATTTTCTGTGGTGTTCCGATATCTCCTGAAAGGACTAATCAGGAGTACAGGAGTTACTGTATGTGTACAGATAACAGTTTTGGTGCCAGATTTGGTGCTGATTATCTCGCACAGGATACTGATTGATGGATGGCGTCATCAATCGTGTGTTTTGCCAAACAACAAGCAAAAAAAAGAGCAGTTAAAGTGTGTAGGGGAAAAAAAAACACTTATGGGAAGAAATTAAAAAAAAAAAGGATCCGAAGTAGGAACTACGGTGTGGTGTGTGCCGAAGTTGACTTTTCGAACACTGTAGAAAATGATTCCACTTTACTGCTATATTTTGAGTCAATATTTTTCCTTTGATTAAGCGCTTGCTTGACAGTTTCTTCATTTTGTTCTTTATTAACTTAGTCATGTGCAATATTGATGTAAAAATTGGTGTCTGGTAATATATGATATGATGTATGATAATGTAAAATAATGCCATATAATCAGTGATAAACGTCACTGTGGCGCAACATTATATCTCATCACATATCTCATATCTCATTACTTTCCCTGTTCTGTTCTGATCTCTGTAATCTGTTAACAATAGATGTTGTGTCTGTCATTTGGAGCAGCCAGTAACACCAGAGGAAGTGTAGATAGTCTAATAAACACCTTTTGCTTTCCGTCTTGCCGCACTGGAACACCAGCCCGAAACACCTCAAGCCATAATTTTTTGATTTAATTGTTTTAATCGTCTTGTATTTATTTGAAGTGCTTTTTATTTTACAACTTGATGATTGCATGTTCTTCGTGAGTTTTTTTTTTTTTTGCTGAGAAATATTTTTTTATACACTCCATGCTTTTCTGGAGCTTTCCGTTCGGTCAGTCCTGTATTTAAGTGATGATGGACCTGTTTTGTGTTTATTTAAATCCGTACATGCGATTAAATTCTAATTCTAATATACAAATTTGGTTGTCAGTTCACTTTTTTATAAATTAAGGTTCGTTTGATGTTTTTGAGCTGAATAACATCCCATTCAAGTTCTTCTATTTTTTTGTTGAAGAAAATGATGGGATGTATATTTTAAATGCATCGACACTGCTTGGCTGCGTGTTAATGACGTCACTTACCGTATGTAAGTTCTATCCTAAATTTAAATGCAATGCAGAGCACAACACCTTAAAATCAGAGAAGTAATTAATGACATGAAGTGGAGTTACTGTTACCACCCTGACATTAATTATGTATTGTACATCCGAAAATGTATTGTTCAATCTATTTACAGATTCATTTATTTAGAATCAGTTTTAATTGTCTGAAGTAAAAGTATGGAAATTTTCAAGGACAGTTATTTGGTATTTGCTCCACAGAAATGAACAGGAAGGAGAGAATATAGAAATACATGAATAAATCAATCAAGAAATGAAATGTGATGCTTCCTGTTATCACTTGCGCTATAGGAGCTTTAACAGTCTTTCACCAGCCTTTTGTTCTCTCTCTATTTTTTTTCTCTATTCTGACACTGGAGACTCCTTCCATAAATGTTAAATGTAAAATGTCAACAACAAAACAATAGTTACTATAGAAACAATCATGTGTGACCTGTCTGACAAATCAGGTATTATGTCACACTTTGAGCGATGTGACTTCTGCATATTTTCAGATTCCCGGTTCAATAAGGGTTAGATTCTCGTATCGGTTCCTGCGAGATGGCCAGTGCGAGTTTTTTAACGTAGAGGGAACCCTCAGCCTCATTTGACACAATGAGGGTCAGGGGTAGCTCAGTGGTTAAGGTGTTGGACTACGGTTCGGAAGGTCCCAGGTTCAAGTCCCACTACCACCAAGTTGTCCCTGTTGGGCCCTTGAGCAAGGCCCTTAACCCCAACTGCTCAGATGTATAATGAGATAAAAAATGTAAGTCGCTCTGGATAAGGGCGTCTGCCAAATGCCTAGATGTAGATGTAGACACAGGGATTTTCCTGATACCCATAAAAGTTATTTCACAAGCAATGCAGATTTGTAGCAAAAAAAAGTTAAACTGTGTATTTTTCTATGATGAGTACCCAGCTTGGACAGTTGATTAAAGTGCTTTAAAACTATTTTTAAGATTCAAACTTTCTCAATTCTGTTGAAGGATCTGGAAGATAAAGAATTTATCAACCGATTTGTGTCAAAACTGAAGATTTGATGCATTTCTCCTACGGCACTCTGTTGTCCATATCACAAACCCGACCTGTGTGACTTAATATCTGATTTGATACGACGGGTCATGTTTTTAAAAACTAGGACATCGGTATAAACCTGAGATTTGCACATACGCTGCTATCAGGGCTCCTTGTGAAACGGAATCAAACCAGGCAAAGCAAAAATGTCTGAGTCTCTCTGATTAGGACTTGACTAATAGGAATGAAGGTCACTCACAGGGTTTTATTAGAAACATGGAATCACTTTGGTTTCCTGGGTAAGAGCCTTGAGGAGAGTAATAAATTCTTCCTCATTCTGTATGTCACTTGCATTAGATAAAAGAGTCCGTCAAATGGCTTTAGGATGATGGTTTGCCACCAAGCTCACCACTTTACTACTACTACTACTACTATTACTCCTTTTAGATTACTATACTAGATAGGCGCAAATAACCAATAATCTCCAGCAGACCCTTTCATCTTATATACTATATACAGGGTATAAACGCAGTTCTGTTTGTGGAACACTTCAGAAAACCCACTACATTTGCTCACACCAAAGCCAATAAAACCAGACAAGGTCTGGCACTGAACCATGATTTTCCTTCTTAGAGCGAATTCCTTTCAGTGCCAAAACAACCCACGCTAATTATTCAGGACCTCGCCTTCTTCGGACAGAGACGTGAACGATTTATGTCCGTCGTGAGCTCAGGAGAGGCTACTGGTGCCCATTTCCTGCCGTTGAATGAGAAAACGGGCTGGAAGTTGAAAAGACCACCAAAGCACAAAGCTGTATGTGTTTTGATGTCAAACGTGGCATTTACAACAAAATTCATGAGGGTCAACCACAAAATTGACCTGACTTAGAAAGCAAAACATAAACATGCTAAGAAATGGAAATATGCGGTACTCGTTAATATGTCCAGTTTTATATATTATTCCAACAGCCCAACTTATGATATTCAGTTTAATAGTGTGTCGGGGGGAGCGACGGTATGTGCATCCAGATGACCATTACAGTAATGACCACATGAAGGTGGAGCTGATGTGTTCAGCCTTCATGCTGATCTTGCTAGTCTATGTTGGAAAGTTCCTTTTTAACACTTGGGAATGTCTCGTTCCCAAACACAATCTTGATGATGTAAAATTTACAGTGAAAATGAAGCTTATCCAGTCAGACAGGAAACCAAATGTGTGTAAGGACATTTCAGTAAACTGAGATGTGATAATAATGATTATTTCCATACAGCCAGGTACTGAACACAGCCTGGGATCTTCTTCTTCATACAAGACTAAGCACGCTCCAGAAAAATCTAATCTATAATTAGAGAGCACATAATGACAGGGGAGTGTTGCAATTTATGCTACTACAAGTCATCTGGAATCGCTTTTTCCAGGACCTTAGGTGTTTTTCCTTGTACAGCCATATTAATACACTGATAGGTATTATTAATTTTAACAGTACCAGTATAATGACTTCAAACAGGAGTCATAAAAGAACTAGTCTTTGTCAAAAAATTGCCCTTAACTTCACATTTCAGTTTCAAGATATCTCCAATATGATGTTGAAATATTTTGTATTAACCCTTATCTGTATGAAATTCTTGAGCCTGGTCCGCAGCATACATTGCATACTGTATACCTGTATATACAATACACCGATCAGCCATAACTTTGAAACCACCTGCATAATCTTGTCTAGTTCCCCTTGTGCCACTAAAATAGACCTGATCCATCAAGGCTAGGATTCCACAACACCTCTAAAGGTGTGTTGTGTTACCACGCACCAAGACATCAGCAGCAGATCCTTTTGCTGTTTGTCCTGTAAATCTTGTAAAGTGTGAGGTACAGCCTAGAGATGGATTAGAGATGGGTCAGGCTTGTTTTTCCAGCACATCCCACAGATGCTTAATTGGATTGAGATCTGGGCAATCTGGTGGCTAACCAGTCAACACCTCGAACTCTTGGTTATTTTCCTCAAACTGTTCCTGGAACAATATTTGCAGTATGCAATGTTTGCAGAGACCATTATCCTGCTGAAAGAGGCAACTACCATCCGTGAATGCTGCTTCCATTAAGGGGGTATTTAAGCAGTCTTTAGGATGGTGGTACAGTACGCATCAAAGTAATATCCACATGAATGCCATAACTCAAGGTTTCCCACCAGAACTTTGCCCAGAACATCACACTGCCTTCTTCTCATCACGCATCCTGGTGCCATCTCTTCCCCAGGGAAGAAAAAGAAAACATGATTCATCAGACCAGGCCACCTTCGTCCATTGCGCCGGTTCTGATGCTCACGTGCCCACTCTCAGTTATTTCGACTGTGAACAGTGGTCAGGATGGGTACACAGCCCGTGTCCTGACACCTTTTTATGAAAGCCACGATTAACGTTTTGCAGAAACTCTTCTCTGGGATCAGATCAAACAGTCATATTGTCATACAGTCGTAAATAGGCCTTTGTTTATTTTACTCCAAATGCATTAATGAGGCTTGGTCTCGCATCAGCCTGTTGAAACATATGTGTTCACATGCACAAAGCATTTAACCAGAATATGACCTTTTGGCAATTTGATCTGCCAGAAATGTATCAGAAGAAGAAGATAAACTTTGAGGTTTATTTTGGCTTTTCATCTGTTGATAAATCTTGGCGCTCATGTTATTACGGGTTACAAGACTTCAGTTTCATCTGTGATTGATTTGATGCTTTAGTACATTTAAAATGGGGAACTAATCTTTGCCCCATCCTCAGCCAAAGACCCAGTGGATGAAAGTCTAAAGTAATGACTAGTGGGAGAGAGTTATTTTCACTCGGGTTCTCAAACAGCTAAATTAAGAAGCTAAATTTCTTCCTCATATCACATAGCCACACGTGAGACAAATATGCGCATAAAAATAGATTTAATCCGACAAGAGATAAAAATAGTACCAAAGCAGAAATTCAATTTCTGTGGAACGAAGGCATTCTAATGCAATGTGTTTATTTTTCTTAAGATTGCAGACTCGTATTAAGAGATCAATGAGATCATTTCTGGAATCCTAGACTAAACGCCCTCTTCCACAGCTCTATGTGCGCCTGTCACCAACACGTCGTTCTCTCTTATTCCACATTCACGCCCTGGTATTTCTCTGGCTACCATATTATGATATTGTTGTTACTCATGATGGGCAGCTTCAGCAGCATTGTTTGTGTCTGTCTATGCCTTATTTATCACCAGGGTGTCTGTTTGTTTTGCTGTTATATTTTTGTCTCGTCCTGTCCGAATCGGGATCTCCCGTCTGTTGTTTTCAACTGCGCTCTGTGGTTTCTCTCAGTTTGGGCTTGGTAGCAGCCAACCCATATTTATTTGGTTGTGTCACTGTATAAAATGTCGGGGTTTGGCCACTCAGTCTGTACTGTACTTTTGATTATAGCGCCAGTCCCTCTCAAAGGCACATTAGAGAACTCTCTCTCTCTCTCTCACTCTTTTTCATTATTCTTATTGCACTATTTATCCAAAAACTAATACAACTTACTACAAGGTTGGTTTATACAGAACCTCGGTGACTGTGTGTGATACGTTTTGTTTGTTTGTTGATAATTTAATATTACATAGATTGAGGCGTTTCAATCAGGCTCCTTATTCCCAGTTAATAGCAATCTTAATGCTTCAGCTACCACGAGATCTTGGACAATGCTATGCTTCCAACTATGTGGCAACAGTTTGATTTCGAGCCCAACATGACTGTAGCCACAGTGCACAACGCAACAACTACTGTATAAAGACATGGTTTGATGAGTTTGCTGTTGAAGCATTCGACCGGCCCTGAACTCGACCGCATTGAGCATCTTTGGGACGAACGGAGATTGCGAGCCAGGCCTTCTCGTCCAACATCAGTTCCTGAGCTTTAGAAATGCTCAACAGAATGACTGGGCGCGGATCCCCACAGAAACACCCCAACATCTTGTGGACGGCCTTCCAATAAGTGGAAGCTGTTATAGCTGCAATATGGGGACCGACTAAATATATATGTATTTGTATTTGGATATGTATTTGGATACAATGTCACTGCGGGTTTGGCCAAATACTTCTGTCCATATAGCGTATGAAGCTGTACAACTGCTTCTTTTACAGTTGTACAATTATTTCACTGAAATGATTAAAAGATGCAGAAATACACCATGTTTTCCAGAGGAATTATATATATATATATACACTGACAGAAATACAGTAAATAAGATCAAATCTATTAAGAAACGGATCTTCTTCAGCACGCGCCGAATCCTTTATCACCATGGCGACGGTAACGGATCACCTGAGGGCTGCGCGCTCTATAATAAGCGCGTGCATGGGTTTAATCTTGCGCGCGGAGTCTTGCTTTGAATCTTGAGTGTGTGTGTGTGTGTGTGTGTGAGAGAGAGAGAGAGAGAGTGTGTGAGTGTGTGAGTGAGTGTGAGTGTGTGTGTGTGTGAGTGTGAGAGAGAGAGAGAGTGAGTGAGTGAGTGAGTGTGTGTGTGTGTGTGTGTGTGTGTGTGTACTGTATATAAAATAGAAGGTTGGACTTTGACACTCCTCTGTCTAACGTCAGGTCACTTTGACTGGCTCCAAAACCGCCACGGTTCTGTGTTCTGTTCGGTTGGAGATCTGCAGATGGCGGGAATGTCGTGGACGTGTGTGCTTTTGGCGCACTTTTTCGCGCACTTAGTGGGTGAGTAAAAAAAAAAAACTTTAGCATGGATGCTAAACCCTGAGGTACAGTAATTCCAGGATTCGGTGATGTTTCAGTTTACTTCAGCTGCGGCTGTCTGTTTATTTATCTGTCTGTCTGTCTGTCTGTCTGTCTATTTGTTTTGGTCTGTCTGTCTGTCTGTCTATTTGTTTTGGTCTGTTTGTCTGTCTGTCTATTTGTTTTGGTCTGTTTGTCTGTCTGTCTATTTGTTTTGGTCTGTTTGTCTGTCTGTCTATTTGTTTTGGTCTGTTTGTATGTGTGTCTTTATGTTTACTTGTTTGTCTATCTGTTTTGGTCTGTCTTTTGTTTGCATGTGTTTGTCTGTTTTGGTCTGTTTTTTGTTGTCTGTCTGTCGGTATGTTACAAAAAATCTAAAATATTATTTATTTTAAAGAGGATGACAACAGAAAAAAAAATATGATACCGAATCTATAACAATATGTCACATTCATTTAAGTTATTGCAAATTAAAGCATTAAACAGTGCCACCCGTTTGCTCCTATTTGTTTTTTTTTTTCGCAAAATGACTGTGATCAGTAAGGCATAACTGATGAATAGTTTATCATTATTAATTCAGGACACAAAACTGGAATTCTTTCGTGAAGTCTCTTGTATTTTACACGAATAGCCTTTTAATATCACCACATTAAATCTCAGTCACTTACAGAACTCTTCATTAAAGTGTTTTGGAGCTAAAGCACACACCTAGATGAGGAAGGAGGGAAAAAATACTTGAAAAACACACTAGTAACAAAATGAAAGCAACGGCCTGGAGTGCTTCTTTGTTTTTGTTTTTTTTAAAACAATCTCATGGCCCGTTGTTATAAAATGGATTCAAAATATCACATTAGAAATCCACAGTCATCTGAAATATTAAAAAATATACATGACCAAATTGAGCCCTCAACTTTTTTCGTAGAAAGCAATTTGTAGGATGTTAATGTTTAAAATGGCTTAATCGAGCCTTTATTCAAGGCTTATTTTTTGCTTCCGCCATGATACATTTACAACTTCCCTGAAAATGATACGGTGAATTCCAGATGATGAATAGAAATGATCGACATCAATAAAATACAGTAGATAAGACGGGTTACAGATTACAGATAAGACGTGTTATTACAATACTACACATTCTACCGCTTAAAAGTTTGGGATCACTCTCTAACACAATGGTTGTTCCTGATTTTCACTTCTCTCTACACTGTAAAACAACACTGAAGGTGTGGAAAATACACAATAATCCCCTTTGAACAGTTGATATTGAGATGTATATCTCCTACTTCTGCTTTGTAAAGCTTCATAACGGCTCTAATCTGAGGTGCTGTTTGTTAATTGGTGATTTCTGAGGCTGGTGACTCTAAATGAAGTTCTCCTTTGCAGCAGAGCTAAGTTTTGGTCTAACTTTCCTGGGAAAGTCTTCATGAGATCCAGTTTCATCATAGTGATGGATGGGTTTGGCAAATGCACTTGACACAATATTGTTCTTGCGAGAACTGTTCCAGAAAGGCTGACCTATAGTACATGTCTTAAAATAACAACTGACTGTTGTTGTTTATTTTACATAATTATCTAATGCCATATGTGTTGTTTTATAGTTTTGAAAGCCCCAGTATAGTACAGTATAGTTGTATAATGTAGAAAATAAATCACTAAACCAAAACTACTAGCAAGTGATCCCAAACCTTTGAGCGGTATTGTATCTTTCAATAAATACTATCACACATGAAAAAAACACTAAAAACTTATGCAATGAAGTTTTAGTGTGTTGTAGCAAAGACATATATTCCAATCGTTCGTATCATGTGAAAACAGATCTGAAAGTTTAAAGAACCGGACTTAAGTACAGACTCTTATTGACGTCGTACCATGAAATCTCCAGGAATTTGCTCTTGCAAGCCATTGAAAATCCCCACTGAACCATCTGTCTGTCTGTCAGTCTGTTTATCTGTTTGTTTGTTTGTTTGTTCCAGTGTCAGATGCAGGCAGTACATGTGGCCCTCCTCCTTGGTACCCGGATACACTCCTGGATGAGCGCTACGCAGGGAAGCGGGAGTTTAACACCGGAGACAGAGTGGTGTATAAATGCGCGCTCGGCTACATGACCAGGACGGGCGAGCGCTTCTCCCTCTGTCAGAGTGGACACTGGAGTCCTGTGGAGCTGCAGTGCACGAGTAAGAGTTTACAACAAACAAAAACAAACAGATGAATCAATAAAAGTACACCATAAACTACTACATACTGTACAGTATATATACTGTACACACTGATCAGCTGGGTGTTCCAACACCTTTCTATTGGAACTACTGTAGCAGTAGCCCTTAAAGTTCTGAGCATTTTAGCTATTTTTTTGTTTATTTATTTATAATTGTCTTTAGTAAACATATATAGGGCTTAGGATTGTGCAGTACAGAGTGACGTCTCCTTTTTTTTTTTAGCCCAAAGTATGTAATATGATGAACTGAAACCTAAACATGACTGAGCAAAAAAAAAAAAGGGAAAAGAAATAGCACATATACACACACATTTTTTTGGCTATTTCAGTGTTTCAATGGGCAAATTATTTATAATAATAATAATATTAATATAAATATTCTCATTTTGAGCTTTATACACATTTTTTGTGACGTCATTCCAATATTCTGGTAGTTGTAAAATTAATTCTTGATAAAATTAATGATAAGTGCGGAACCTGTGCTATTTGAGATTTAATGAACCTTTTTCTCAATCTAAGGGACCAGTCTGGGAACGTCCCACAAGCAGTTTTGGAGTTGCTCTGACCCGGCTGGAAGTGGGTGGGATATATTAGGTAACCAGTGGACATTATTCCTGAAGTTGATGTGTTGAAAGAAGAAGAAATGGGCAAGTGCACAGTAAAAGGATTTGAGTGACTTTGACAAGGAGGACTGGGTCAGAGCAACTCCGAAGCAGTGCCAAAGCAAAAACAAATATGAATCCTCACCTTTTGACTCCCTTTCACAGGGAAAAAGTGCGGCTCTGCTGGAGAGATACCGAACGGACGATACAGGCAGATGGGCAACGCCTTCGGGGATAAAGCCTATGCAGAGTGCAATGAAGGGTAAAGAAAGAGCTGGCTCACATCAATTAATCAAAGGAATAAAATGATGCAGGCTTTCAGATAAATTATGCAGTGAAATTCCACAAGCTGGTATTTTTACTTCAACAAACAACTTCTCAGTTTCAAATAAGTGAGAAGCGCAGACCTGTCAGGTGTTCACCTGCTTCTATTCCTCTTCCCCTGTCTGCTGAGGGACAGCTTCATCAGAATGTTGTCAGACTTTGACTCTGCGAAGGTCGTGTCGTATTGTCCTTGAAAATAAGTGATAGGTTTTGAGAAGGACAAAGTGATAATTTTTTTTTGTCCTGACATTGTGCCTCATCTGTCAGTCATTTAAGTCGTCTACATTTACAGTACAAAGATATGGCAGGGCCGTGGTGTAGTGATGAGCACCGTGGACTTCCAGGGTCAAGGGTTCGATTTCCTACTGTACCTCAGGTCTTGTGCGTGGAGGTTTTCATGTTCTCCTCGTGCTTGGTGGGTTTCCTCCGGGTAATCCGGTTTCCTCCCACAGTCAAAAGATTAGGCTTCCCAGAAAATGAATGAATAGACTCTCTGAGGAGATTTGTTCTCATGTTCGATATGCATGAATACTAATTAATTTATTGAGAGTCTCTCACAAAAACTCAATAAACTCAAAAGTGCCTCATCGCAAGGTGTCTACCCTAAGTATATATATATATATATATATATATATATATATATATATATATATACTTCCTCTATCCTATAGTTATACACATAACTCCTCCTCTTTTCATAGGGTGTGATTACTTTTGTCCTTATTGAATGGCTAGCCTTATTTATCTTAATTTAAGGATTTGTTAATATACAGGGTGTCCCAAATTGTTTTACTTCATTTGAAACATGAATATCTGAGTGACTACATGTTCTAGGAAATCAAAAATTAAAAAGCTTCATGTTGAAAAATTAAAGTTTTATTTATCAAAATTCCAACAACATATTTAAACAGATATAGATTTGTCAAGTCCATCTCCATCATTAAACCCAGTTAGTTTTTACACATCTCGTTAAAATTTGAGTTCATTTTAGCGACGTTGTGAGACTGTTTATGTCATTATTATGAATAAGTTCCTCACTAAAACATTCCTTAAGTCTAATTTAAATAAATACCTGGATCACAGAAGTTCATCACCACTTACATCATTTGTATTTGTATTTGTGTGTGTGTGTGTGTGTGTGTGTGTGTGTGTGTGTGTGTGTGTGTGTGTGTGTGTGTGTGTTAGTTTTTTCCTTACAAAAACATTTCTTTTTATCTGACTTGACAAGTGAGACTTAAGGTGACAAAAGTTGAGATACAAAAAGGATATTGTTGTCATTGTTGGCTTTTATTGATTACTATCGATCCTATCGAACCATAACAGGTTCTATCGACATTGACTCCTTTCAGTCTACAATCAATGCACATCTTGAGCAGTAAAAACCTAGTACAGTACGAGTAGTGTATTGTCTGAGCTTCCTGAAGAAGTGACTTTTAATCTCTCTTTCGTAATGGTTTTTCTATTTTGAATCGAACGCTGTTCAATGTCATCCCTCAGCTACGTTCTTCACGGAGAGCCCGTTAGAGAATGCCTGCTTAATGGATGGAGCGGAGCCGTTCCTATTTGTGTGGGTAAGGTCCACTTTTAAATATTTTAATAATTTAAGGATATGTTTTAAGAAATTCTATCATTTACTGTTTAAATAATCAACATGTAGAGGCCAACAATTAGATATAATTAATCTAACCTGTTTCATCTATTAATTAAATCTAATTAGTCAATGACTGTTATATCATTTCAGTCTGAATTTCGGTTTATTCCCTCAGTAAGTGTATTCTTGGCTATTTATGTTAATTTAAACATTTAAAGCAATTTCAATTACAATGTGAATGATATCACTTTGAGCTTCAAACAAAAAAGGTAAGAGTCAATTTCTATGGTATCACAATGTGAGTAATGATTTTAAATGCAATAGATTATATTTTGTACTGTATTTCTGACCGATAACAAATATCTTTAAAATTCCACACACATTAATGTAAAGTTAATAGATTTGTTTTCTTTGAAGATTTTCAATTAAATTTTATTCATATAGCGCTTTAAACAGTAATCATTGTTGCACAGACGCTTTGCACAATCAAAAGAAAATTATGGAAATGTGTCATTGAAATGTGAGAAAATGTGCATGAATTAAAACAATCAGATTGACCCTGATGAAGAAACCCCCCCCCCCAAGAGACCCATCAGGGCCATAACACAGATAAGCAGTAATATCTAGTGTTCTGTTTAATTTGATATTTTTAATATCTGCACTGCGTTCTGTATTACTAAAAATATTTTCTCAATCTGTATCAGAGCAACATACTGTAGCTCTTTATCGCCCTCTGACTTTCAAGGCTGCTTTCTGTCCTCACGATAAGCCTATTAGCACACAGGTGACGTCACTGGAGTGAGACGTACGGCATCATGTTAGCGCGCTCTCTCTCTCTCTGAGGAGGTTTTGAGAAGTACACTGTTAATAATCTCAGGAAGAAAAATGACATCCAGCAAAATGACAGGAACTGCAACGATGCCAAAGGAGACTTCACGCTGGAGACTGGATGAGCGACACATGGACACTGGTGCATGACTGCTGAAAATCAGGACCAGCATCCATGAACTGGACTTGGGATTGGGTTATTAGCACTGTTATTAACTGTGTACAGTATTAGTGTGTGTGTGGCTCACATAAACAGGCAAACACGCAAAAATGCAATAAATATGAATAAACATATATATATATATATATATATATATATATAGTCCCCATTTCCTACCAGTCTCTCGTTACTGTATTGATTAGAAGATTTTATTGTGTTCTTGCAACATTATATATGTGGCAGTTAAACATGCTTAGAGGCGAGCGCTGCACATTGCTGTAGACTGAGCTAATAAATGGCTCAAGCCAATAACAACACTCTTAATCTCTCTCTCTCTCTCTCTCTCTCCAGCCTCTCACAGACCAGTAGCATGTGAGCCACTCATGAACAATAAAAATGCTACCTTTCACAAAACCAAGGACACATACGAGCCCGGAGATACCCTGTCCTACTCCTGTAACGATGGATTCCGTCCGTCTGGGAATACCGACTTTCTGATTTGTGACACGACTGGAAGTTGGAAGCCGAGTCGAGCGAATTGTGAAAGTAAGTCGAGAGGAATCCTCAGGAGATTCTGATATTAAAGAATGTCCAAGTGAGCTTCTAGCATGGAGATTAATCTCTACTGCAGTCATTCTCACTCCCACAGTGTTAGGATACAGATTACTGTATCTCTAGAAATCCATTCCTTTCTGTATAGTACTGTACCAGTATAAACAATAGTTACAAAAAGAGATTGCCAAAAGTGCTTCACATACTGTACCTGAGACCATGAAAGAGATGAGAGGACTTTATCTTAGGACTTTATCTTATCATTAGGACAGTCTTTACACACCTGAGGTGAATTTTTCATGCAAATCTTTTTGCCAGCAACAGGATTCCCTCTGACCAATCACGATGCAGCTTGCTGGAACGTCACTTAAATACATTCAACATTGAGGAGCGCTGTTTCAGCTAATGCTTAAGCTGAAGAGTTTGTAGAAATAGTTCAAATGCTAAAGCTAATAATAATCTTTAATGTAATCAGTGATATTATTATTATGATTATTATGATTATTATTTCAGGTTGAAGCTCACGTACATGTCTGTGTGTCTCTCTGTACAGCAGAACTCTCTGTCTCACTTATTAATACACAGAAATCACATTCTGTAAGGTTGAATATCTGACGCCTTGTTTACACTAAGTTGTACTTCTTTGGTGCTCAGGCAAATACACTCGCTGTTCGGTAATCGGAGAGAGAATCACAGATGAGAAATGGAACAAGTAGATCAGATAAAGATGAAGTTTTGTCTTAAAACGACTCCAGTGTGTTAAAATTCACTTATAACACTTCAGCGCTGTTATTTCAGCCAAAGTGAAAATATGAACTAATCCGAGTAAAAATATTCAGTTTATTTTTTCTAATTAATATCTATTGGTGCAGGTGTTTGTTTACATTGAGACAGTAGCGCATTAGTAGATTATTTTAAAGTAGATTATTAAATCCCACACATAACTGTTCATAACATCACTTTTACTTAACATTGTGATTTCACTGATGGTGCAGATTAAACTTCAGGCAGAGATCTAAGGACTGCAAACGGTTTATTAAATTTCTGTCCAGACAGTTTTGTCGCAGATGTGATGCTGCGACAAAATCTGACTTACAGACAGACAGACAGAATTTTTTCTGAGACTGGTTTCGGGTCCTACTATGTATGAAACCTAAAGATATCATTGAAAGACTGAGTTCTGACCAATGTACAGACAAAAGCTTTCTTTTACTTAAATAGATAAAAAGGAGTAAAATTACAAAGACAGTGAGTAAAAGGACACGGTGTGGAGACAGATAGCTAAAGAGCTTCATTACGCTATACAATGAGATGCTCATACCCTACCCTGTCGTAACCATTTTTAATTCCTTTACTGTACTTGACATACTGTACTGTATATCCACACAGCTGTGTTGGTTCGCTGTTGGTAGGTTAGTCTATTGTTGTTGTCAGTCTGAGTGTAATGTACAATGATGAGCAAGATCAAACAATACAACACTTTATTACCATGTACAGTATCTGAGACAGAATATTGGTCACAGTTTTGGTCCTGCTGAAACAGAGAGATGTTGTGCTTATTAGCATTACGCGTTTCGTGATTCGGATTCCATTTTTTGTAGCGTGACTCGAGACTTTTGAAACTTTTACCTCAGAAAATTTCACCCTTTCCTCCCATTCATTTGTGTCTTTCCTGGTATGTAAAGACCTTAACAGTTTGAAAAGTTTTTCACTTTTTATTCTTCAAAAATCAACCAGTTTGACTGAGAAGTCTCCTACTGTGTGTTTCTTAACTGGTCATAGAGATCTAATCTGAGAGATTTATCATACTCAATCTATGAAATGAGCAGAATGTGTGAGAAATCCATTTGAATTGTCCACCAGGTAAATGCCAGCGTCCACCGTCCGTCCCAAATGCTCACACCGTGTACAGTAACCAGCGGGACTACGAGCCGAATACCACCTTGCGCTTCAGATGTGATCACGGCTATCGCATGGTCCGAGGGCCGAGCACCACACACTGCAGGAACGGCCGGTGGACCGACTTAGGACTGATTTGTGACAGTATGTGGACGTTTTTGTAATTATCAAATTTTTTTGTGGTTGTCTTTAACGTCATGAAGTGTTTTATTTATTTTAGAATACAGTAATTCTCATCACTTTTTCATCATTTAGTTAATACAGTAGTTACATTTAAAGATGTAAAGCTAAAAACAAGCAATTATAATTATTTTTTTGTATTCGAACATGTGCATTAGTATAAACTTAACTTATTAGCAGCTGCACTATTAGCTGCTGCGATAGAAACACATACTGTACATGCAACTTCTAAACCGTATGGACATTTAATGGATTACTGGTTCAGTATCGTTTATTTCAGTTCATAAAAAATAGTTGTGATCTATATTTATGTGTAAATATGTAAACACACCATCACATCACACACAGCATGTCTTTCTTGTCCTTCAAAGGGAAAAAATGCGGCTCGGCCGGTGAGATTGAAAACGGACGTTATCACTACACGGGCGTTTTGTTCGGGGACACGGTTACAGCCAGCTGCAATGAAGGGTAAGACTTGGGCACATGAGTGGGTGGATAAAACGACACGGGTGGATTGTGAATTGCTGCTTGTACGTGTAATTTTTAGCTCAGGTTTAACTACTACTACTAAAGAAATGTTTTGTTTATACAGAGGAAGCATTTCCATTTGAACTTCTAACAGTTTATTTTCCTCAAATCTATTTCTTTGGTTTGTTCTTTAACATGTCTGCTTTTAATCAGCATAATTTTTACTACATACAAGGAATATTGTTGATGTGTGTGTGCGTGCAGGTACAATCTGGTCGGTATGAGTAAGAGAAACTGCAGAGCAGCTGGATGGGACGGCAGAGCGCCTGTGTGTGAGGGTGTGTGTGGTGTTTCTGTACTCATTTTAATCATCGCTCTCAATTGATCATCATTTTTCAAATTCAGCCCACAGTTGATTTCTCTTATATTAGAAAGCAATCGCCCATTGAACTTACACTGTTGTAGTATTTAAGTTTTGATATAAATGGTTGCCAGTATGTACAGTAAATGTTTGAGTTCATTTTTAAAATTCTACTTTAATATTTTCTTTTCACAAACCGTGTTTCTGCAGCGCGTTCAGGTTCTACACAGTATACTCACGAGTACATTTCAGAAGGGTTGGGGATCGTTTGGGGTTTTTACAATACAGGTGACAAACGATGCTATTAAAAGGGTACTGGTGCCTAAAAGGTGCCTGAACTGATTTTTTTTAAACAATATATGAAAATTGTAAAGTATATACATAAATATAGGGTAAAAAAAAACACAACAAATTTCCATACTACCCAACCCAACCACAATAATTTAACACCAGTAACAGTAAAGTAGTTGGTATTCCTGATGCGCTACTAACCAGCTTCAAATTTCAGCCATTCTTTAGCAGAAATCTGACCATATGCGCCTCATCTAAAAAAAAAAAAAAACAACCTCACCTGACTTTGCTAGTGTTGGTCTGACTGGGGCCGAATACAAACACAACACTTCCAGCTGATGTTCGCAATCTGTTAAACACACTACGTGTGCTTTTAACTAGCAAATGTTTCATCAGGTTTTGAAGTGTTTTCCCGCTTTACGTGCAATTGTTGAAAGACATTTGTTGCACGTAACGGTGTGAGCTATGCAGCTACACTTTAAAATGTTTAGCTTTATTTTAAGTTCAGTGTGTTTAGCTAACGAGCTAACGTCTGCTTATCTGCTGCCGCCATGGTCTCGTGCTTTTGTCGATGAAGTCGTGCTTTGAAGTTGGAATGTAAAAACAACATGCACACTTGCGTTACTACAAAGATTAGTTAGATTTGTATTATTAGAGCTTTCCGACTTATGTGCGCATGTATTTTCTCACGGAAATAATTTTTCATGTGCGGTGCGGGTGATAATGGTTCTTATGTCCATATCAGAGAACCAGAGGACAAATATTTCAATTGATCGCTTCGACAGTTAAATGGCACCAAAGTGATCACCGAAATTCTTTTTTTTTTTGTTCAAAGTCTTTTGTATTGGAAATATAAACAAGTTACATATACATGCATACATTGTGCACTATTTTTTTTTTCTACCCATACCCCTCTCCCCACCCCACAATAAAAACAACAACAATCAAACAACAACAAAAAAAACCCCCTCTAAATTAGTAATAAAAAAAACAGCCAGTCAGCAGAAAGAAAAAAGGAAGAAAAAAATAAAGAAAATGTAATTAAATAAATTAATAAATTATGCATCAAACAGAAAAAGTAATGAAGGAAGTATTAGAAACAGAGACTAAAAAAAGAAATATTTTATTACAGATCCAATTAATCTGCATCTATATTTTCAAAATGTCTTATAAATGGTTGCCAGACATTATAAAATTCCTGAGTCGATCCCCTTATAGAATAGCGAATCTTTTCTAGGTGAAGAAAGTACAAGATCTCTTTAATCCAGTGAGCAAAACTCCAAAAATTGTATAGCTTTGGACATGTCCAGAACATTTGCAGTAGTGTAGCTGGTTCCTGCTTACATCGGTCACATGTGGGATCAAAATCCTCTCTAATCTTTGCCAGTTTTACCTTGGACCAGTGAAGCCAGTGAACAATTTTAAACTGAATCACTGTGTGTTTGAGGCAGACTGATGATGAGTAAATTCTATGTATTATCTTTTGCCACAGTTTATCTGAGATTTGTTCTTGTATATCATTTTCCCATTTGCCTTTAAGTACATCTAATGTGGCTGAGTTACTTGTGTTTAATAACTTGTATACAGCACTAATCATCTGTTTGGCATCTGGTTTACAGCTATAAACAGAATCTAAAAGGGATGGAGAAGGAGACAAAGGGAAAGACTGAGAATTGCAGGAAATTAAATTCCTCAGCTGTAGATATCTATAAAAATGTGTTCTGGGAATGTTAAACTTTTGTATAAGTTGTTCAAATGAGTCAAAGATATTGTCAATGTAAAGATCGTATAATGACACAATACCACACTCAAACCAAACCCGAGGCACCGAAATACTGTAAAAAAAAACAAAAAAACAAAAACTGATTCGGTTCTAGTGCATACCGGTTATATAGATACCATATTAGCACTGCGTTAAATAAAATCTTAATGTACTTTGTGTGTGTTTATTTAATACTTTGTGTATTTTTTTTACAGTGGTCCAGTGCCCTGAGCCTCCTCGGGTGCCAGGTGCGGAATTATTTTTCGACACGAGCAGAATAATACAATATGGTAACGTGGCGTCATACAGGTGTCACTTTGGCATGATGATCGGTGCTTCAGACATCGTCTGCACCAAAGAGGGCACATGGGACGCCCCGGCTCCTCAGTGTGAAGGTTAGCACAAGACAGCACACAGCATGCTCGACCATGAGAGAGTCCTTTAGAGGTTACTGTATTGGGTTTGTATTTTGAGCCGTCACTTGTGTTTCAACTCGTTATGAATTTTAGATGTTATTCAGGTTGCTTAAGAATATATCCTATATAGACCTCCTGTAACATGCTTGTTAATGTTATTTCAGCACACTTTAGACAATCCGAGTTAGAAAGCATAAAGTAATTTATGTCTAGGTCACTAATAAATAGATAACAGTGACTGTTTTATGGGCATACAGTATATTTAACATTATACGAGTACTTTTTACACATTTGACTGTTATACGTTTAAAATATCTCTTTCCTCATCCTTTTCAGTTACCTGCCCCACCCCCCACGTGATGTTTGGGGTAATAGTTTATGGCAGTAGACCTGTACACCGTCCTAGGAGCTCTGTGAGGTTCATGTGCTTTCCAGGAAGAAGATTGTCCGGTCCTGATGTCATCACCTGCGGGACAGATGGACACTGGAAGCCAAGACTCCCTCACTGCGTATTCTGGTATGCTTTCATTTCATTACAATAAAGGTAAATTAATCTAAAATACAATAATTGACAGTGGTACCTCGTCATAGGGACGCCCCGCCTCATGAATTTTCGCCTAAAGAAAAGAACTTTTGCCTCGGCATACAAAGCATTTCCGGCAAACAAGCGAACGAACCCAAGCGAACTGAATGAATTAATGTTAAGTGAGTGTCACGAGCAACCGAGGGATGACCACAGTAGCCTTAGCAGTTAGCCCGTGTTGCGTGGACGGTAAACCCAAACGCGGAAGCAGCGCGAGCAGGCAGGATAACCACGCGTTTACTCTTAGAACTCTCTTAGACAAAGAGCAAGGATCTACACAAATAAACCCGCGTTCTGGCACCACACACTCAATCAAGGAAGCGATCTGAATAGGTAAGTACTCACGAAATAGTTGGTGAAGCGACAGCGAAGGCATGAATGAACTCAATGACTGAGCGTTGTGAAGCGCCATCTTATTTCCTTTTATGCTTTCTGAAAGCGCGACCGTCTTACTTCCGGGTCCTCGTGCCGGTCGCGGAGCGAGTGTGCATGACAGTACCCCCCTGTCCAGGACCGACTCTCGACGGTCCTGGGGTGGCGGATACCCGACGACGGTAGTCCCGTATGAGCTCGGGGTCCAGGACGAACCGGGCCGGAATCCAAGACCGTTCCTCGGGGCCGTAGCCCTCCCAGTCAACCAGGTACTGTGTACCTCTGCCCCGAGTGCGCGAGTCGAGAATTCGGCGTACCGTGTAAGCGGGACTACCCTCGATGATTCGGGGAGGAGGAGTGGGGCGGGCGGGTGGAACCATTGGTGACGTGATGAAGGGTTTGAGCTGAGAGGTGTGGAATACTGGGTGAATCCGGAGCGCCGCAGGCAGCTGGAGCCGATAGGTGACAGGGTTGACACGGAGGGTGATGCGATATGGACTGATGAATTTAGGTGAGAGTTTTTTGGACTCTGTACGGAGGTTTAGATTTTTGGTGGAGAGCCATACCTTGTCACCTGTGTGGTACAATCATCCCGGGGGGTGTCGACGGCGATGTTGTGAGGTGTAGAGGGTATTGGCGTGCTGAATGGCCTCCTTGGCTTGAGTCCAGGACCGTCGACACCTTCGGACCAACTGTTGGGCTGAGGGTACTTCAACCTCCGGTTCTTGATGTTCGAACATCGGAGGTCGGAAACCCTGGCATACCTCAAATGGACTCAGCTTCGTGACGGAGGAGACGTGGAGGTTGTGGGAGAGCTCTGCCCAAATGAGATAGCGAGCCCAGGAGCGCTGACGGTCGGCAACAAAGCACCTCAGGTAGCGCTCCAGTTGTTGGTTGGCCCGTTCCGTCTGACCATTTGTTTGGGGGTGATAGCCCGAGGAGAGACTGCAGGTAGAATTGATCAGACGGCAGAAGGCCTTCCAGAACCGTGCAGTGAACTGGGGCCCCCTGTCCGAGACGATGTCCTTAGGGAACCCATGCAGACGGACTACGTGCTCTAATATCAGCTCGGCTGTCCTTTTAGCTGACGGGAGTCCGGTGAGGGCCACCAGGTGCACAGCTTTGGAGAACCGATCCACTATGGTCATGATGAGGTCTTTCCCTTCGGATGCCGGCAGGCCCGTGATGAAGTCAAGGGCAATGTGCGTCCAGGGTCGACGGGGAACTGGGAGTGGTTGGAGTTCCCCTAGTGTTGGTTGATTGGAGGTCTTGGCCCTGGCGCACACTGGGCACGCCCGAACAAACTCCTCGACGTCCTTGGCCATTGAGGGCCACCAGAAAGCGTGCTGGATGTATTTGCGCTGTGTGCCTGGGTGCCCCGACAGCGGCGAGGAGTGACCCCATTTGATGACGTCGGCCTTGATGTTCCTGGATATGAAGAGTCGTCCAGGCAGGGCCCCTGCCGGTTGGGTCTCCGTGGCCTGTGCCTGGCGAACCCTCGTCTTCTGTTCCCAACGGAGCGGGGCGATGACTCTGGAAGGTGGCAGGACAGACGCGGGGTCCGCCCGGGGGACGTCCCCCTCATGTTGTCGGGAGAGGGCGTCGGCTTTGATGTTCTTTGACCCCGGGCGATAGGATAGATGGAAATCAAAAGACTCGAAAAATAGAGCCCACCGCGCCTGCCTGGGGTTGAGTTGTTTTAGGTTCTTGATGGTAATGAGGTTTTGGTGGTCGGTCCAGACGATAAATGGTTCTCTGGCGCCCTGGAGCCAGTGTCGCCATTCTTCCAAAGCCCACTTTATGGCCAGCAGCTCGTGGTCCCCTACCCCGTATCGCTGCTGAGTGGGGTCAAATTTCTCCACAATGAATTGTTGGTCGGCATCTGGATGGAGGAGAATTGGAGCGGTGGTGAATAGATGGCAGAGTTTGGAGAATGCGCTGATGGCAGTGGAGTCGAGTTGGAAGGGATGAGATGAGGGGCGAGTTAGGGCGGTTAGGGGTGCTGCGACTGTACTGTAGCCCCGGATAAAGCGACGATAGAAGTTTGCAAACCCAAGAAACCGTTGAAGCTGTTTGAGAGTCTTGGGTAGGGGCCAATGACGTACAACCTCAAGCTTCTGTGGGTCGATGGCCACACCCTGGGACGAGATGGCAAAGCCCAGGAACGTGGTGGAGCGCTTGTGAAAAGCGCACTTCTCCAACTTACAGTTCAGTCGGTGGGCGAGCAATCTCTTAAGGACGGCCCTGACGTGTCGGATGTGTTCTTTGGCGGTGCGTGAGTAGATGAGTATATCGTCTAGGTAGACAAATACCCATTTTCCCAACATGTCCCGGAGAACATCGTTCATGAACTGCTGGAAAGCTGCGGGGGCGTTACAGAGTCCAAAGGGGATAACAAGGCTTTCGTAATGTCCATTAGGGGTGATGAAGGCTGTCTTCCACTCATCGCCCTCTCTGATACGCACCAAGTTGTAGGCGCTCCGGAGGTCCAACTTTGTAAAAATGGTGGCACCAGAGAGGGCGTCCAGGGCTGAGTTGGTAAGAGGCAGCGGGTGTCGGTTTTTTATGGTGATGTTATTCAGCCCCCAACACAAGGACGTAATTCGCCCGAACTCTTCTTTACGAAGAAAAATCCTGCGGCGGCGGGCGAGGAAGAGGGTCGGATGGTACCCTGACGGAGAGCGGAGGACACATACTCCTCCATCGAGAGTATAGACGGCCGCGTGGTGGAGTGGAACCTGGCTGGATCTCAATAGCCAGGTCGTAGGGGCGATGCGGAGGAAGATGGTCGGCACGTCTCTTACAAAAGACCTCAGCCAGGTCTCGATACGCAGGAGGGATGGCGTTGGTGTCAACTTCGGGGGCCTCGGACTCCCTAGAGCACGTCCCAGTCGGCGTTTGTAGGCAGAGTTCGAGGCAGGTCGGACCCCATTGCAGGATCCGGTTTTGAGACCAGGAGATGAGAGGGTCATGCTGCAATAACCAGGGGTATCCTAAGATGATTGGTGGCGAGGAAATGGAGGTGAGGTGAAAGCGGATTTCTTCTTGGTGTTGGTCAATGGTGAGGGTGATGGGCCGAGTCTGGGTGGTAATAGGGCTGGAGGAAAGGGGCCGACTGTCGACGGATGTCACTCGAACTGGCTGGGATAACACCTCAGTCTCCACCCCCAATCTCTTGGCATAGGAGGAGTCAGTAAAGTTTCCAGCAGCCCCGCGGAACTTTTGACTCGTCTGTGGCCAAATTGGAGGTGTACCTGAACCATGAGACGCGAGATGCTGGGTGTGGTGGCGGCGAGATGGAGGTCTGATCGTTTCCCGGGCGTGAAGGGCATATAGCTCTATGGTGTGCCGCTGACCCACAATAAGCGCAGAGTCCCTCCCTGAAACGTTGTTCTCGCTCTGCAGGGTTCAAAGAGGCGCGTCCTAGTTGCATGGGTTCCCCGGCTCCCATGTCAACCACGGCGGGAGGTGGAGACCCGGCAGACGCCCTAGTGGTGGTGGTGAAAGCTGGTGATCGGGGCGTGGAATGTGAAAAAAGGGGCGTGATGTGCGGCAGGGTTCGGGGGGCTGGCTTCGGACGAGCGAGCAGGCGCTGGTCAATCCGGAGGGCGAGCTGGACCAAACCCTCCAGTGTAGCCGGAAGCTCTTGTCCGGCGAGCTCGTCCTTGATGCGAGAAGCCAGTCCTTCGTAGTAAGCCGTCCGGAGGGCGGCGTCCCCCCAGGTGGTCTGCACGGCGAGGGTACGGAAATCCGCGGTGTAGCGGCTCACGGACGACCCAGCCTGCTGCAGATGGTACAATTTCCTGTCGGTCTCCACCTCAGCAGCAGGATGTTCGAAGGTCAGTTTGAGTTGGAATTCTCCGTATGAATAAGCTGTGTCTGAATCTGACCTGAGAACCGCCATGGCCCACTCAGCTGCCTGCCCGGATAGCAATGAAACGAGAAGTGCAACGCGCAGTCGGTCTGTGGGTTACCTGGTGGAATTGAACTCAAACACAAGATCTAATGCTGTTAAAAACACACTGCACTTCCCATCTGTGCCATCCCACTTATTTGGTAAAGCAATGAAAATGTCAGAGGGGGGAGGAGGCAACCGAGGGATGAACACAGTAGCCTTAGCAGTTAGCCCGTGTTGCGTGGAACCCAAACGTGGAAATAGCGCGAGCAGGCAGGATAACCACGCGTTTACTCTTAGAACTCTCTTAGACAAAGAGCAAGGATCTACACAAATAAACCCGCGTTCTGGCAACACACACTCAATCAAGGAAGCGATCTGAATAGGTGAGTACTCACGAAATAGTTGGTGAAGCAATAGCGAAGGCATGAATGAACTCAATGACTGAACGATGTGAAGCGCCATCTTGTTTCCTTTTATGCTTTCTGAAAGCGTGACCGTCTTACTTCCGGGTCCTCGTGCCGGTCGCGGAGCGAGTATGCCTGACAGTGAGGTTTAATATCTGTTTATTTTATATTTTACTTCATCGACATGTCTTTTCTAAATGTTTTTCATTGTTTAAATATGATTATAGTTTTGGAAATTGGTAATATTTTGGTTGGCTGGAGCAGATTATGTGCATTTACATGATTTCCTATGGGAAAATACGTTTCGCAATATAACATTTTGTCTCTGGAACGGATTCAATTCGTATGCCGAGGTACCGCGGTACTTTCTAAACGTAAGAAGACACCTTGTCTCACTGGTTTAAAAAATATTCTTCATTCTATGTTCTTTTCTAGCTTAACTGAATATTGTTCAGTCTCTTCTTTCAAACATCTTTAACTGAAATTCATTATATTTGTAAAATCAAATTCCGTACATATTACGTTGGTGTCTTAAAGACTTTTTGTTTAGTTTCTTCATAATTTTCTATTTTACACATATTTTCCAGATATCCTTCGAGTGATTTGGCTGGACAAGAACTCGGCTGTAACCTGCTCATCTGATTACATTAACAAGCTCTATCCGTGAATTTTTTTGTGACACTTTCCTAAGATGCATACATCAAATATAGTTATATCTTTAAATATAATATTTAATATCGTCATTTTGATATAATAATAATAATATAAAGCAGTTGTACTGCTGTTTTGCTGCACTTTTATTACTTGTCTGCTACTTGCAAAAAATATAACATAATATATAAATTTCTGTGTATTTGTGTGAGATTTACTTGTTTCTTTTAAACCAACATTACTTTTTAATTGCCTAATATGTCATGCCTGTTTTTAAATTGGTTGCGAAAATGATTTTAATGGTCTTTGTTACATTGTCCTGTCTGTATTTTTGAAGAGTTATCAAAACTGCTGTTTGTATGAACATTAATAGCTCTAATTTCAAAATGCTGTTCAAAATCCAGACATTTTCCTGAATATTCAGTAAAGTTTTATACTTTGTTCTGACCATATTTGTGTGTGTGTGTGTGTGTGTTTTTTTAGCTTATATTAAGATCATATTTATGATGATTATGATGATTTTATTATTATTATTATTATTATTATTATTATTATTATTATTATTATCAGATCTAGCTATAATGTGAAAAAATGCAAGACATGTTTAGCAGTATTAAAACTGATATGTTATACTCTCTCTTCCCCTCTCCCTGTCTCTCTGTCAAGCTTGTCTTGTCACTCCTGAGCTGCCAGTGATCCAGACCCCCTCTGCCCCTGGACCATGAGCATGAGCCTTACAAAAATTGCCAAAAGCTCCCCTCCCTGATCTTGTTTTGTCTTTCTCTGGCTCAGACTCTTCATCGGATTTTATCTGGCATTTCCACACACTCTATCTCTACATGTTCCCTCTTAGTACCACTATTTAAGTTACATCATTGCCACCTACAGTTTCTAAAGCCGACTTTCCAAAAAATAATAAATAAATTAAGAAATGTATTTAAAAATCAATGCTTCCTTCCCTGATTCATGACTCCCCATTCTAGAAAACTAGAGTGTTACTGCTGAGTCATTACAAATCACTGTATTTCGGTGACTAAACAGTTTAGGCAATTCTAATGAACATTAGTACGGCATATACTGTACTGTACTGTAGCTCCACAAGACAGTCAAGACAGTTCTCTTGCTAATCGCCTATTTGTAATAACCACAACTCCAGTTTCCTGTGATTCCTGGTCCTTAGACATCTGTGAAGATCTGTACACTATCTAATATTTGTAGGTTTTATATGTACCTATAGTATTAATTTACTAGCTCAGTTAATGAATAATATAGGAACTATTGATGTTCCCTCTTCAATATTTTCTAAATCCAGAGGGCTCTAACAGGCCACACTAGGTTGCGCCAAAGTCTTTACCATACACATCCAGCTTTCTCTATTGCCAGCTGATTTTTCCAAGCAAAACTTTCTTCCTAAGGTCTCCCAACATTCCTCCAGCACTCTGTTCGTTGGGTAGATTTCTCCATGTCCTCTCAACTTGATGCAATAATCTGTTTTCTGCGTAGCCACAATACTATTTCACCCACTTTATCCAGGAGAGCACACACTGCAGAGGTTATACTTAAAGAATGTCTAACTGATAAACTACAGTACAGTGCATATAAACAGACTGTACAATATATAATATAGGTTGTATATACATGATAAGGTTTTATGCAATTGTTAAGCATGAGTATATTAGCTATAGATTCATCACAATTTATGTATTATATATACAGCCGTGGTCAAAATTTTTTAGAATGACAAATATTAATTTTGTGCTGCATCTCTGTGTGTGTGTGTGTGTGTGTGTGTGTGTTTTTAGATCTTTTTGTCAGATGTTACTATACTAGGTGTACTGAAGTACAGTATAATTAAATTAGAAACTCACATTTTATTTGTCACATACACAGCCATACACAGTATGATATGCAGTGAAATGTTTTAACAACCGCCCTTGACCTAAAAATGAAAGAAAATTGTATTTTATTTTAAATAAAGAATATAAAATACAAATATAATAGTAAGAAGCAAAAATAGAGTGTGAGTGAGTAATGTTATTCGATAAATTGTGATTAACGGATCACCGTTACCACAGCCATGTGGTATTATAATGATCTCTCTATACTGTATATATATCCGTGTGTGTGTGTGTGAGTGACTGTCTGTGTGCTTGTGTAAGACGAAGGTTGGACTTTCCTGTTAACGCCTCCGCTCAACTGGTCCAATTTAAATCGCTGTAACTGGATCCCCAGCGCGAGCTCCTCAGCTGCGGATCCCTGCGGACATGTCGTGGACATCGGCGCTCGTGCTCCTGGGTTTCTGCGCGCACGCACTGGGTGAGTATAAAAATCGCTAGCATGGATGCTAAAAGAACAATCGCGCGCAGAACTTGAGGTGATTTTAAACGGCGTCGCTTGAGTCGATTTCCTTTGACTTTAACGTCACATTTTATTTTTGTCTGGATGATCTAAATGATATAATCTGTTTATTCACGAAATTCTCGTTTAATCTCCCTTTGCTTTCAGAACGAAACAAATCTCGTGGTGCTGACGCTGTTTTAACGACATGTTAAAACATCACTTAATAAATTCACTCTAAAACAAATAAACACACTTCATTGGTGGAGAAAAAGTCCACACATCAGCAGTGTCCTCGAATCCGATGGATGTTAGAGGGTAGTTTTATAGCCTTGGTTTAATTAATCAGACCAACACAGTGATGTTTTTCCCGAAGGTGTACAAAATACTTTACTGTTTTTATTGTCTAGGAATGCAGTCTACAGTCATGTAGCACTCTCTGCTGGTGTGTCTGAAAATATCCCATAAATACCGCTTATTTAGTGATCTCAGCATAGATTTTCATGCTATTGGATAGATCAACTGACTGAATTGGATCTCTTGACTGATACGGTTAGATAGATCTTCTGACTGGATTGGATCTTCTGATTGATATAGGCAGATAAATCTACTGACTGGAGTGGATCTGTTGATTGATCTACAGTATTTAGATCATTCTTTCGACGGGATTGGATTTTCCGTCTAATATAGTTGTATAGATCTACTGACTGGATCTTCTGACTACTATGATTAAAATAGATCTACTGCTTGGATTGAATCTTCTGACTTAGATCTGAGATCTAAGATAAGATCTGCTGACTGGATCTGCTAATTATATTTGAATTTTTTGACTTGATACGAATTGATAGATCCACCGATAGATCCATATAAACATCATTTGGTCCAGTTCTTAGTGAAAATAATGGGTGCTTAACATTGGAGCAAAGTGTCATTTCCTGTGAGCAGTCAGAGCTAAATAATGTTCCTTAGTACCACAGACCTACATTTTTGGACCTGTGGGATGATGCTATGATTAGTTGTGTCTCTTTAGTCTGTGTGTTGTTCTCTCCTAAGACATTCTCTTTAGTCCTTCGGGCTTTAAAATCTATCAGTCTTACTTGGTCTCCTCTCTTTCTCAGCAGCCGCTGTAAAAGAAAAACCATGTACACTACCAAAGAGTGCTAAAGCTACGATTAACGGAACAAAGAACACATATAGCCATAAAGAAACCATATCCTATACCTGCAACACCGGATTCCGGCAAAATGACAATAACAGCACACTGGAGTGTCAGAGAAATGGAGAATGGAAACCTATGGGTCCAAAATGTCGACGTGAGTCCTCAACTAAATTCTGTATAAGAATATTATCTGTTTTAATATGCTCAAATAAACATTACAGTGTTAATACTCCTGCATTAGTACTGACCAACTGATTTTAGAGAAGTGAATCTGGTTTGAATAGGGCAAAAGACACTTGAGGTAATGCATCATCTTTATTTATAATGCATTATTACTAATGCAATTATTATTACCAGAGGGATTTTAGGCTTGTGTTAATCTGCCATGTTAGTAAATATTAACAGAATGTGTCTGTATGCATGTAATGTATGAATATGAATCAAGATGTTGATAAAGATTGTGTTTATATGTCATAGTAAAAGAGATTGTACACTTTCCATATTTCAGCATACACTTTAGTATTAAGATACACCAGAATGTTTTTTTAGACGTTGCTTGCCAAAAACAAACCAAGAATTGATAATTAGTTGACTGTAGTTTGCATGTAGCCTGGCGATTTAATTATTATTAAACATCTGCCGACATTAACTACTGTACATTGAGTAGTACTAATTAATACTTAAGTATAAAAAAATATTTACAAAAAATATTGCAGTATAAAAGATAAAGAAACAGTTAAAAAATGTCTTACTGTCTGTTTCCTAACTGTTTGCAGAGATCAAATGTAAAAAATTCAAACTAGACAATGGTATAGTAGTGTTCGGTAATCTAAACTTCAATACAAAGGGCACCATCACCTGCTTCAGTGGATACCAGCTTAGAGGGCCAAGCGTCGTCACCTGTGGAGCAAACGACTCCTGGTCTCCAGATCCACCCACGTGTGAACGAGGTAAGACTCTTTCAAATTTATGGTATAATGGGGCAAAAATACGTTAATTAATAAATAAAACAGATTGTTGAAAATATGTCAAAATATACTTGAAATGTGATACAAGGCCCTTTTGCACATGTGCAGTTTGCTTGAGTCGATTTCCTTTGGCTTTAACGTCACATTTTATTTTTGCCTGGATGATTTAAATGATATAATCTGTTTATTCACGAAATTCTCGTTTAATCTCCCTTTGTTTTCAGATCGAAACAAATCTCGTGGTGCTGACTCTGTTTTAACGACATATTAAAACATCACTTAATAAATTCACTCTAAAACAAATAAACACACTTCATTGGTGGAGAAAAAGTCCACACATCAGCAGTGTCCTCGAATCCGATGGATGTTAGAGGGTAGTTTTATAGCCTTGGTTTAATTAATCAGACCAACACAGTGATGTTTTTCCCGAAGCTGTACAAAAGACTTTACTGTTTTTATTGTCTAGGAATGCAGTCTACAGTCATGTAGCACTCTCTGCTGGTGTGTCTGAAAATATCCCATAAATACCGCTTATTTAGTGATCTCAGCATAGATTTTCATGCTATTGGATAGATCAACTGACTGAATTGGATCTCTTGACTGATACGGTTAGATAGATCTTCTGACTGGATTGGATCTTCTGATTGATATAGGCAGATAAATCTACTGACTGGAGTGGATCTGTTGATTGATCTACAGTATTTAGATTATTCTTTCGACGGGATTGGATTTTCCGTCTAATATAGTCGTATAGATCTACTGACTGGATCTTCTGACTACTATGATTAAAATAGATCTACTGCTTGGATTGAATCTTCTGACTTAGATCTGAGATCTAAGATAAGATCTGCTGACTGGATCTGCTAATTATATTTGAATTTTTTGACTTGATATGAATTGATAGATCCACCGATAGATCCATATAAACATCATTTGGTCCAGTTCTTAGTGAAAATAATGGGTGCTTAACATTGGAGCAAAGTGTCATTTCCTGTGAGCAGTCAGAGCTAAATAATGTTCCTTAGTACCACAGACCTACATTTTTGGACCTGTGGGATGATGCTATGATTAGTTGTGTCTCTTTAGTCTGTCTGTTGTTCTCTCCTAAGACATTCTCTTTAGTCCTTCGGGCTTTAAAATCTATCAGTCTTACTTGGTCTCCTCTCTTTCTCAGCAGCCGTTGTAAAAGAAAAACCATGTACACTACCAAAGAGTGCTAAAGCTACGATTAACGGAACAAAGAACACATATAGCCATAAAGAAACCATATCCTATACCTGCAACACCGGATTCCGGCAAAATGACAATAACAGCACACTGGAGTGTCAGAGAAATGGAGAATGGAAACCTATGGGTCCAAAATGTCGACGTGAGTCCTCAACTAAATTCTGTATAAGAATATTATCTGTTTTAATATGCTCAAATAAACATTACAGTGTTAATACTCCTGCATTAGTACTGACCAACTGATTTTAGAGAAGTGAATCTGGTTTGAATAGGGCAAAAGACACTTGAGGTAATGCATCATCTTTATTTATAATGCATTATTACTAATGCAATTATTATTACCAGAGGGATTTTAGGCTTGTGTTAATCTGCCATGTTAGTAAATATTAACAGAATGTGTCTGTATGCATGTAATGTATGAATATGAATCAAGATGTTGATAAAGATTGTGTTTATATGTCATAGTAAAAGAGATTGCACACTTTCCATATTTCAGCATACACTTTAGTATTAAGATACACCAGAATGTCTTTTTAGACGTTGCTTGCCAAAAACAAACCAAGAATTGATAATTAGTTGACTGTAGTTTGCATGTAGCCTGGCGATTTAATTATTATTAAACATCTGCCGACATTAACTACTGTACATTGAGTAGTACTAATTAATACTTAAGTATAAAAAAATATTTACAAAAATATTGCAGTATAAAAGATAAAGAAACAGTTAAAAAATGTCTTACTGTCTGTTTCCTAACTGTTTGCAGAGATCAAATGTAAAAAATTCAAACTAGACAATGGTATAGTAGTGTTCGGTAATCTAAAGTTCAATACAAAGGGCACCATCACCTGCTTCAGTGGATACCAGCTTAGAGGGCCAAGTGTCGTCACCTGTGGAGCAAACGACTCCTGGTCTCCAGATCCACCCACGTGTGAACGAGGTAAGACTCTTTCAAATTTATGGTATAGTGGGGCAAAAATACGTTAATTAATAAATAAAACAGATTGTTGAAAATATGTCAAAATATACTTGAAATGTGATACAAGGCCCTTTTGCACATGTGCAGTTTGCTTGAAGAATATTGTAAAACTATTCTTTGCAACAAATATAACAAACATTCTTTGCTTGAATTATGTTTTTCTGGATTCAAAAGCAGTGAGAAATCACATTAAGCCCCTTAAAATGATTTCAATTCCCTGTATGCAAATTTCCTACATATAATGGCATAAAACATGTGTGAGTATAGTTTGGCCAGCCAAGAGATGAAGTCAAGTTTATTTTTATAAAAAACAAAAGTATTGTAAGTATATATAATAAAATCAAATAGTTATGCAAGTTTTACAATACAATATTTATACAATATTTATATCCTTGATATAATAATTGTACATCGCAGAGTTACGGTGTACCTATTGCTCTGTGTGCTAGTCACGTGCCCGCTCCCAGCCGTGCCCAACAGCAGTGGACTGGATGGACGCCAGGAGTATGAAGTCGGAGAACAGATCACCATCTTGTGTCAGGAAGGCTTTGAGCTGATTGGCTCTTCACAGGTCACTTGTGAAGCAGACGGTCAATGGCAGGGACTGCCTCAATGTCATTTGCCTGGAGGTAATTCTGATAATCAAGACTATTTAGATATAACTTTACCTATAAATAGTGGTATACAATGTGCACAAACTGTGGAAAGTGTGCATGTGTGTGTGAGAAGTTCATTTGTGTTGTCCTCCAGGGAAATGTCTGCCGCCACCACTCATCACTAATGCCCACATTGAGCAGGGCATCCAGAGATACTACGAGCCCAGTAAAGTCCCTGTGCGTTTCAAATGTAATCATGGGTATCGCATGGTCCGAGGGCCGAGCACCACATATTGCAGTAACGGCCAGTGGACTGACATAGAGATGGTTTGTGAAAGTGTGTACAGTAGCTGGTCTTTCCTTTCATTTTCTCTCTAATTTTGCAGTTAATTTATTTGGAGTGTGTTTGTAATTTGTTAGTTCTAGTATGTCACAAAGGCACTGCATGTTCCATATTTATGTGTCCGGTTTAAACACATTGTTATGTTTTTCTGTTTTAAAGGGAAAAAATGCGGCTCGGCTGGTGAGATTGAAAACGGACGTTATCACTACACTGGCTCTTTGTTCGGGGACACGGTTACAGCCAGTTGTGACAAAGGGTAAGACTTCAAGTTTATGGCTGAAAAGACTTTTTTTTTTTTACATAACATTTAATTATAATTATAATACATCTAATTGTAATTATATAGTCTATTATAAAGTCTATTGCTTTAAATGTAACTGTTCTTAACTGTACATTTGTAGTAGTTGACTTTTTTAGCCTCGTTGTCTTATTTCTACCTGGTTCGTATACTATACATGCTTTTAATTGCAGTTTTCTTTCAGTCTCAATCTTAATGTGAATTTTGTTGGTGTGTTTGTGTGTGTAGGTTCCACCTGGTCGGCTTGAATATCAGACACTGCAGAGCAAACGGGTGGGATGGCAGAGCACCTGTGTGTGAGGGTAGGCATGTTGTTTTCTGACAAAATTTTAATTATGACCTTCAGTGATCATCAATTTCCAATTCCAGATTACCATTTAGTTATTTCTCTTACATCACAAAGTGATCGACATCGCCCTCGGGGAACGCACTGCTCTAGTATTTATGGTTATGATATTGTTCTTTATTACATTATTTTTTCTTTGTTCTTTATGCTTATCTTTAACATTTCTTTATGTAATTTATATGATGTGGTTTTTAATTTAAAGAGTGAGAAATGGGAATAACTAAAATGTAATGGCTGTGGTCTCATTTTACAAAGTTGCCATACTATTAAAATGTAAAACTTAATCATATTTCAGGTAAAGATTAGACAAAGACGGCATTAAAGGTAAGGTGGTACAGTACATAAAAAGATGGTACAGTATGTAGCAGCAGTGTAATTGCTGTACTGTAGAACAAAAAAAATCAGTCTTCTGGGTAATTAATCAGCCTGTTTTATAATGTGTTACTTCTATCTTCAGAAATGTCTTGTTATTGCTAAAATGGATGTGTGTACTGTATATTAGTGCAAATCTCAGTGCATTTGTACAGAGTTGTAATGCAATTGTTATTCTTAAAACTAAAAGTTTTTTGTCATCAGTACTTAGTACTGTTATAGTAATTTAGTACCTTTCTGCTTCGGGGTTTATCTACTCAAGGTTACATTTTAATACAGGTAGTCTGTTACAGGAACATATTCGTAAGTCCGACAAAGTGAGTCTTATTCGCCTGACATAAATATACAGTGTAAAGCATACAAATTCACTTGACTAAATCTGTCCCATTTCCACAATCCGCCATCATGTGGCCAAAAACTGTGACTGAAACCTGTTTACTTAATCGCACAGTGTTGTCTATGGGCCTTTTAATCGCGAGGGGAATCCCGGAGGCCTTTGTTTTCTCAGAGCTGTTTTCCACCGTGTAGGACTGTGAACTCCGGTTTTAGGATTATTCTCCATCAGGACGGTTTTATAAGACATGCATTTTCTATCATTGTGCTCCTGGACTGATTTATTAAAACCAGTGAGGCCGACTCATTTCTCCCGCACCCACATGTGCACACACATACAGTATACAGGACTCAAGACATTTTATACATTCACTTACACACTGAAAATATTGTATATAATTGCAAATATTGGTATCTGGTGCACTGCAGTGTCTGTTTTATGTACAATACACATGAGCTACTTCCACGATTGAACCGGAATTGCAACCGTGGTCCGTTCATATCTGTTTATATTCGTAACTCTAATGTTCGTAAGTCGGGGAATATGAAATGTTCTTTCTTCCCTGTGTTTATATTTATTTCTGAAATGCATCTGTGTGTATCTTTTACAGCGATAGAATGCCCTGAACCTCCTCAGGTGCCATACGCTGACTTAGATTTTGAAACTAATGGAGCAATAAAAAGTGGTCACATGGCATCATATAGTTGTCGCAATGGCAGGTTGATCGGAGTGGCAGACATCATCTGTACCGAAGATGGCACATGGAGTGCGCCGCCTCCTCGGTGTGAAGGTTAGCACGAAGCATTACATACAGTAGGAAGCTGGCACATGTCCATAAAAAGCCAACCACATTGCTTTTTTTCTGTCACATGATCATGGAGTGAAACTACCAGCTAGGCAAAATAACAACTGCTGTAAATGGATGAAATGTTTATTTACTGTATATTAACCCATATGTTACCAATATTTCAAGAATTTTTTATTTGAGGACACTTGATCATTTATACTGTAGAATTTATTTGCCATGTATATCTATCACTGATTTATTTTTCTATCACTGATTTAAGAAATATTTTTTCCAACGAAAAAGACAGTACATAGTAGCTATGCAAAACCACACAAACAAGACAAATAAAAAAAGACAAAAAAAAAAAAATTAAAAGGAAACAGGAGTGGGTGAGGAAAAAATGGTATAAATATAAATAAAACAAGTAAATAAAAATAAATAAACAAAACTGTATAACTCAACATAAGCTGCCCTCACCTTATTGTAATAACACCTTATTGTAATAGTTGGGAACGGGATTAAAAGGTTATGCTAAGAAGAAGAAAAAGAAGCAAAAGAAGAAGAGGAAAAAAAACAGAAGGAAGAGAAGTAGGGGAAACAAAGCAAAAGAAAAACAATATATATACATAGAGGCTGGACACATGTCCATGTACACATACACACGACCAAGACCAAGATAGGATCAGGGTAAAAAATGAGAAATAAATAACTAAGTAATCATGATATTATTATTATTAATAGTAATAATAATAATAACAAACAATGATAGTTTTACAATTGGAGGAGTAAAAAACAAACAAACATATACATACACACATACATAAAAACAATAATAATGTTACCAGTGATAGTGAGCTACTGTATGCTGGGCAATAACAACAGTCGTAAAAATCAAATATGATGAATAATAAAATAAATATAAAAATAAAAATAATAATGAAATTAATGAACTGATTATATTATTATCTGTAAACAGTAGCATTTATTTTCTTATTTTTGTGCTAACACACATAATACAAACGATTAAATAATAATACATTAATAATCATGATAATAATAGTAGGATAATATTACAGTGATGTTTATATTGTTAATGTTAACAGATGTTAATAATAATAATAAGAATAAGAATAAGAATAAAGAAAAGGAAGAAGAACTAAGTTTTCCTTTATTTTTAGGAATTTGCAGAAATGTGTGTGGGGATTTGTGAAATACATCTTTGTGTTTCAGTGGTTTAAAGATTTTATCGGAATATAGAGGATATTTTAATGAATAATGTTATTGACAGTGAAAGTATTATATTAAATAATAGGTTTGCTAAACTGAAGAATGATACTTTATTGCACGGTCACAGGCCTTGTTTCTCTGGATAACACTCATGATGTTCTTTGAAATTACATGGTCCCATAACTGTATTTTTCCAACCTCAATACTTTCAGATTTGTATTGTTAAAGTCTCTTTTCCTTTGTGTTTGTCAGTTGATACCTGCCGTCCCCCCCGAGTGCGCTATGGGTTAATAATTTCTGGAAAGAGCTCTCAATACGTATCCGGGAACACTGTGAGATTCATGTGCTCTTCAGGAAGGTTACTGGGCCCTGATGTCATCACCTGTGGGACACATGGGTCCTGGACACCACGACTCCCTTTCTGTGCAAACTGGTACGCTCTCATGTTACACTCTGATATTGTTGGAGCCTGGATTTATGAGATGTGTGTATTGTTGATGTCACTTTTATTTTGTCTATTTATCTTGTCTTATCTAGTTTGAGTGATATCCACTAAGTCCCTTCTTTAACTTTAATTTATTTATCATTTGAGTTTTGAATAAACTTTCATTTAATTTTTATTGCTTAACTTTTTGACATAATTTTCAGATTTTCGTAGCTGACTTTGGCTGAGAACAGGAACACAGCGGTATCGTTTTCATCTGGGATACGCAATACATAAGCATTCTTCATCAGTTTTTCCTTTTTCCTCACATTTTGCTAAAAAGCCAAACTAATATAGTTATACTATTAAGTGAATTAGATTTGATATAACAGTTTGAATATTGGTTGAAATGCTGTCTTTCCGCACGTCAGTCTTTCAGCGAGTATAATATTGTGAAATATGTTCAGTTCTGTGTACGTTTATGAGATTTCTTTGTTCTGAAACCACAAGACATCTTCATATCTCTCATACCTTTTTTAAAAGTGTTACATGTACTTATATTGAAATCAGGATTTCTTCCCGTCATGGAAATCGTTTTTTAGGAAACAGTTTTAAAGCATGTTTACATCTTCAAATTTTATGCTAATGTAAAGATTTGTGGCGTAACCAACTGCCAGATTGTTTTCCTAAACAAGTTTAGGATAGTTGCTGAATATGGTCACTTTGAATGTTAATCCAAATGGTGATGTTTTAATGTACTATCTTACATTATGAGTTTGTGTCTGTTGTTTGCCCCACCGTTGATTCTATCATTTCATGTTAAAGTGTGTGTACATTTTTGGGCCCCTGTGTGTGTGAGTGTGTATAAAAAACTTTGCTGAAGAAGGAAAAATATTAAATTCACATACAACTGATAAAAATTGCTAATATGGCATTAAAAATGTACATGTTTCAGCTTTATTTATTTCTATCCATCCATCTAGGAACCTCTGTAGTCCAACAAGGGACTGTAGAGGCACACATTACAGCCAATTTGGGAACGCCAATTAGCCTAATCTGTGTTAGCTGAATGTCTTTAGACTGCGGAACGAAACCGGAGGAAACCCACCAACCCTGGGGAGAACATGCAAACTCCATGCAGACAGACCTGACACGGGAATCGATGCCAGGACCTGGAGGTGGAGGTGCAAGGGGACACCTGCTTATCCAGTTGGTTAGTTAGTTATTTTACAAAATAAAAGTCCTCTCCATCCTAAAAAAGCCTACATGTTAATTTTCTGGCTCTTTAAACTGTCCAAAGACATTCATGCTAATGCAGGGTAGTCATGAAGGACGACCAGTCTATACAGTATACAAAAACTTTTTCTTTCCTTCAATATCATTATACACTAAGTTGCTTAATTAATATAACAATCTAGAAACTAATTTAAAAAAACAAACAACAACAACAGACGGAGGTGCTTGGGTTCATCAGTAATCTCCTGGAAGAGGTATAAAGCAAAGTAAACAGAACCGTGGCCGTTCTTAAAGAAAGGAAAATCCAGATTTTTGAAAACTTAACTCAAAGCACCAAAGACGCCAGGAACAAACTCTGGCTGCTTGTCGAACAGGCTCGAAAGGAAGGGAAGAGAGCAGGATTCAGAGGGCCTTGTGTCTACTGTACAGTGTATCGACAGTAAAAAGATTTCTGTAAACAACTAGAAAGGCTGAATGATACTGTGGCATTTTCACCTCGCACATTAAATAACTCCAGTGATACTCACAGGCAGGCACCGACTGCTCCTCAATAATCTTTACTACTTTCTCCTTTTTTTTTTTATCAGTCAGGATGGATAAACTTCTTTCACATGCTGATTTTTCAAGATAATTATTGTATTTTATTTTGGAACTTCATGTTCTGAAAAAGTAATTACAAAATCCAGGTAACTAAAAGAGCAACGATACTGTGAGTAATTAGATAAAGCAGTAAAAAGAAATAAAAATGAGAGACTTTTACTCATGTCTTTATGATTTATTGTTCTTTGTTGTGGAGGTAGGCAATTTTTGCATTTTTTTGTGTAATTTTAGTAATGTTTATTCTGTTCTAATTAATATTCTGTTTTACACCTTGTTTTTTTTAGGTATTCTTGTTCTATTATGTGTCTTTGTCTCTATTTTCTCTAAATGCCAGGGCTTAAAAAATAATGTTGAAAGCTTTAGTTTTGTTTAGTAGATTTTTTTTTTTCAAGAGAGTCACTCTACATCTAAGGATACCAATTCTGTGGTGTAGGGATTATGAAGTATTATTTTAATGGTAATATCCTGGAAACCAGTATTGATCCTTCGGGACACTTTCTGCTGATGGTAGTTCTTATCAATGAGTATATACTAATCATTATTAACATCTATGGATACAACTCTGTTAAAGAAAACTGCAGTTTCTTTAGCAGGATTTGATTTTAGGCAGGGACTTTAACATCACAATAAATTTCATCAGCAGATCATCTCGTCATCTAACCCCACCACCTGTTCTTTAGACCCAATCCATTCCACAGTGCTTCAGGCCATCTCACGAGACCTCCTTCCCTTCACCACAACCATCATCAACCATTCCATATCATCTGGTCATGTTCCTGCTGCTTTTAAGAAGGCAAGGGTTATCCCCATCCTCAAGAAACCCTGCCTGGACCCATCAGAAGTTGACAACTATCGTCCGGTATCACTTCTCTCTTTTATATCCAAAATTCTTGAAAGGACTGTTTATAACCAAATGTCTCTTTATCTCTCACAGAACAACCTTAATGATCCCAACCAATCTGGATTCAAAGTGGCACATTCCACAGGGACTGCCCTTCTGTCAGACACTGAGAAGCTCCATGCTGCTAGATCTGCTAAACTGCCATCTGTCCTGATCCTCCTGGACCTGTCAGCTGCATTTGACACAGTGAACCACAAGATTCTATTATCTATTCTTACAAGCCTTGGAATTTGTGGAACAGCGTGGCAATGGTTTGCTTCTTACCTAGAAGATAGGTCGTATGAGGTGACATGGAGGGGATCTACATCTGCCCCATGTAGACTCTCTACTGGTGTCCCGCAGGGCTCAGTACTTGGTCCCCTCCTGTTCTCCCTCTATACCCGGTCTCTTGGTAAGGTCATATCATCGCATGGATTTTCATACCATTGTTATGCAGATGACACTCAACTTATTCTCTCCTTTCCTCCCTCTGACACTCAGGTTTCCACCCAGATCTCAGCATGTCTGGCAGACATCTAAACCGAACTGTTGTTCATCCCTGGTGACTCATCTCCAGGTCAAGATCTTGTGATATCCCTGGACAACAATCAAATCACTCCTTCAGCCACTGCCCGCAATCTTGGGGTAACCGTGGACGATCATCTGTCATTTTCCCCACACATCGCTAACCTTACTCGCTCTTGTAGATTTCTTCTTTACAATATCAGAAGAATCCACCTATTTCTTTCTTCACAGGCTACTCAGGTGCTTGTTCAGTCCCTTGTTATTTCAAGACTGGACTACTGCAACTCACTCCTGGCTGGACTGCCTCTGTCCACGACTTGTCCTCTGCAACTGATCCAGAATGCAGCAGCACATCTCGTTTTTAACCTTCCCAAGTTCTCCCACACCACCCCACTCCCTGCACTGGCTTCCTGTAGCTGCCCGCATCAAATTCAAAACACTGATGCTTGCCTACAAAGCTAAAAATGGCCCAGCACCCACTTACCTCTCTGCTCTAATCACACCACGCACTGCGCTGCGTTCCCTCGGATCCTCCAGCACTGCTCGCCTCATCCCACCATCTCTCAGGGATCGAGGACAACATTCATCCAGACTCTTTTCTGTTCTGGCACCTAGGTGGTGGAACGAACTTCCTCTAGATGTCCGTACAGCAGAGACTTTGACGATCTTTAAACGACGACACAAAACGTATCTATTTCTCCAGTACTTACAGGACTAACCCCCTGAGTTAAAAAAAAAAAAAACCCTCTTCCCTAATGGCACTTAGTTATTGACCTAGTTAACCCAGTGTAAGTATCTATCCAGTGATGTAAACTTTAAAGCACTTTTTGTAAGTCGCTCTGGATAAGAGCGTCTGCCAAATGCCTAAATGTAAATGTAAATGTAAATCCAGAATTGATTATTGGCTGATTTCCAAAACATTATGTAATAATACAATCTCTCCTAATATTTTCAATAGCCCTTTGTCTGACCATAAAGCCATCTGTATCTTAGTTTATCTATCCCCAAACGTAACAATCAATGATCCAAAAGCTTTACTTTGGAAATTAAATAGTTCCTTCCTTAAATACGAAATGGTGAAGAAACAAATCAAGGTTCTTGTCCTAATCGTATTGGGAAAGAGCTGAATCACAAAAAGCTTATGGATACAACTGGGAGCTTTTAAAATAAGAGTTAGGCAAATTCTTAAGAGAATTTGGATGTAAAGTAGAAAAATAAAATAGAATATTAGAAGATGAAACTCTTTCACAACTAACCACTTCATCATTAAAGGAACCATTAACTGATAATCAAAAGCTTGAATACTTTAAACTTCAAATGACCTATATAAATCTCACTCCTGGCAGGTCTGCCTCTGTCCACGATTCGTCCTCTGCAACTGCACGTCTCGTTTTCAAACATCCTAAGTTCTCCCACACCACCCCACTCCTCTGCTCCCTGCACTGGCTACAAGTACTTGGACTAATCCCGTCCCTAATCCCAGTTGAGTTTGACTAATGGCACTTAGCTATGAACCTAGTAACCCATTTTAAGTATCTATCCAGTGATGTAAGCTTTAAAGCACTTTTTGTAAGTCGCTCTGGATAAGAGCATCTGCCAAATGTCTAAAGGTCAATGTAAATGTAAATGTAAAGCTACTGTAAGGGAGCCTATGTTCGATCCAGGAAAAAATGGCTGGAAGACGGAGAACAAAATTCAGCTTATTTCTCCAGGTTGGAAAAATCCAATTCTATGAATTCTTCCATTGAACATTTTTGTACAAATGATAGAACTCTTGATAATCCTAAAGAAATAGCATCGCTTTGCTCTAAATGTTATAATAACTTGCATACCTCAAGATTTTACGAAACGTCAGCCAACTCTTTTAAAAAAAATATTATTTCTAATAAAATGATCTCAAAAGATGATAAAGAAATTCTACAGGCTATTAAGAGTCTAAACAAATAATAAAGGTCCGGGCAGTGATGGGTTAACCGCTGAATTATACAAGATGTTTGCCGAGGATATATCCCTGTTCTTAGTTAAAGTGTTTGAGGAAAGTTTAAAAATTAGAAGCACTCAAACCTACTATGACACAATGAGTTATCACCTTAATACACAATACAATAAAGATAAAAAATGTCTAGAAAATTGGAGACCTATTACCCTCTTTTTGGCTTTAATGTTGCCAAATAGAATTAAAGATGTCTTAAAATGACACAATACAAACAACAATCCTAGATTTCTTCGTTTATGAGGATCTAGAACATAATTTCATCTTTCAAACTCTTGCCAAATTTGGGTTCGGTGATCCATTTTGTAGAGCCATTAGGACACTATATGAAAATAATAATAGTTCTGTTAAATTACAATTTGAAACCTCCCCAAGATTCACTTTGTCACGTGGAGTAAGACAAGGCTTACTTACACTGGGTTAACAAGGCTTAGTTAACCCAGTGTAAGTATCTATCCAGTAATGTAAACTTTAAAGCACTTTTTGTAAGTCGCTCTGGATAAGAGCGTCTGCCAAATGCCTAAATGTAAATGTAAATGTAAGGCTGTCCTACAGTGTATCTCCATTTTTATTTCTTCTTGCCTCTCAGTTTTTAACTTTGCATATTTCCGGTAGTAAGTTACAAGAATTGACAATTCAGATTACAATTGAATTATAATTGACAAAACTATTCTTAGCTGATGACACCACTCTGCTTTTGAATGACGCCTCTCAGATCCCTTTAGCTTTAAAACTGATTGATTCCTTTTCTAAAGCTTCCAGTCTTAATTTAAATATCAGCAAGTGTGAATTAATAATAGCTATTAAAAGCTGTAATATTCCCTCTACATGTAACATTCATGTGAAAGACAAAGTTACCTATTTCGGTATTGTGCTTAATAAAGACCAAAAAACAAGATGTAAACTAAATTTTAATATTAAACTCCTTTAAAAGAAACTCAATTCTTGGTTACAAAGAGATCTTTCAATAAGAGGAAGAATCTTACTCTCTAAAACCGAAGGACTATCAAGACTCATTTACGCAGCTCTTTCCTTGGAGTTGGTTGATAAAGATATCTTAAAGATAGTTGATAGCATGGTAAACAATTTTGTTTGGAAAAATAAAATGCATTATATTAGAAAATCAGTACTGATGAGTCCAATAAAACAGGGAGGACTGGATTTTCTGGCCTTCGGTACCTTAAACAGCACCTTAAAAATCAATTGGCTTAGGAAATTTCTTAAAAATCCATCTTCTCTCTAGAATATTATTCCCAATTATATCTTCACTAAAGTTGGTTGCCTGAATTTTCTCCTACTTTGTAATTATAATGTTACAAAGATACCCGTTCTCTTTTGCCGGCGTCTTATTGGTCTTTTGCTTGGTCTTTGGCCCTGATACCTTACCGGTGCTACCTAAATGATCGCACGAAGTGCCGAGGTATCAGGACCCTTAAGTAAACATGCCGCCACACGGGGGTGAGGGTGGGGCGGGGTGGTTGGAGCCTATATATTTAGGGCACGAGGCAGGGTACACACACACACACACACACACACACACACATATATTACGGGCAATTTGGGAACGTCAGTTAGCCTAATCTGCATGTCATTGGACTGTGGGAGGAAACCAGAGTACCTGGAAGAATCCCACGGAGGGAACATGCAAACTCCACACACGCAGACCTGAGGAGAGAATCGAACCTGGACCCTGGAGGTGCAAGGCGAAAATAAAGAGTAATTGATGATAAATTGAGACTAAAATAAGGTTCATGAAATGAAGCAATACATTTTTAAATCACAATACAGTTCTAATCCCTATCTGTTAATGTATTTAAGTATCATTCTGGAGTGTTTATACTGTTCTTGGGTATAATTACAGTTGTATTCTTGATTCAAGAACAAAAAGCTGCTTTTTACTTCATATAGACTTATACATTTAAAGTATTTGTAATTCCAGTAATTAATTTGAGTCAGATTATTTCCGCTACTGCAACTCGTATGGCTGAGTCGACGATATGGCGAACGCTAAATGCTGAAATACTAACCTCAGGCACTGAGCACACAGGAGAACACTGAGATCCTGTCACACTGGAGGGCTGATCGGACCCTCAGGCATCGCCTGCACCGGTGATGTCGCATCCTCGGGATCCTCGACATGAAGGTTACACATCAGTGTTTTTACGCTGTCAAAAGGCAACAGGAACCATGAGGAAATTTTTTTTCATGAAAACCACCATGTGCGTGTGTGTGTGTGTATATATACAGTATATATATAAAATCTTTTCATAGAAATGAATTCTAAATATTATGCGTTAATGCAGTCACATGGTCAGCGGTACACCGTCTGGTCAGAAAAAACAGTCGAACTCTCTGGTGATTTCAATCAATAACCTTTAGCTTTGATTACACACACAATGTTTTGGCCAGTTCATGTGTATAATTGATTCCGCATGCTCTCAGAAAATTTTTATTGTTTCTCTTGGCTGCTTGCATTATAATATTATTCTTATTCATATTTTTATTATTTGGCAATGTTTCACCTCGTTAATGCACCTTAAAGCAGTTTTCATATTCCCGCCTTTAAAAATGTTTAAAAAAAAATAAAATAAAAAAACTTTAACCTTGTTCTTCTTCTTTTCTTACTTTTTTATTGTATCTATCCATTAGGGGTTGCCAAAAATGGATCTTTTGATTAGGCACAGGTTTTCTCCTCCCCATTTTATCCAGGCTTGGGACCGGCACTGACTTCTTATCACCCAAATGAGGATGGGTTTTTCCTGTTGAGTCCGGTTCCTCTCAGGTTTCTTCCTCTTGCCACCGTCGCTCTCGGCTTGCTCATCAGGGGCAATCTGATCATTTTAATTCATACACATTTCCTCTCAGTTTTCAAACTCACTTCCATAATTTCCTTTAAATTCTGTAAAGCTGCTTTGTAACAATGAGCATTGTCACAAGCACTATAGAAATAATATTTAATTTAATTTAATTGAACTTATTCACCTCCGTGGATCCGGGGAATCAAAACCCAGTCATCCACAAGATAGTAGATACTCCACTGTAAAGTGTGCGTGTGTGTGTGTTCATATGAAAGAAAACAAAGAAAGACCACATTGTTTTTTGTACGAACACCAATTCTTTTCATTTAAAAAGACAATACAAAATCCAGACTTTTTTTTTTTTTTTTTTTACATGAGCATAAACAATTTCAAGTGCAAATACCATTACCCACTCCATGCAACACCGTGGCCAAGTCGTTTCTCAAAGTTAACCAAATAAAATAAAAACAATTCTTCAGGAAGCCAGTAAAAAAAAAAAAAAAAAAAAAAATCTCACAGAGGGTCAATTATAATAATGACATTTTTGCATTTACTTTTCTAAACATTCAGTAAAGCTGGCTAAGTCGCCAAAACGCTTTTCATATTTTCACAAATGACCCTTCTCCCATTTCCTCCAGATCCAGCTGCACTGAGATGAACTTTTCGCAGAAAGGCCTTATAAACGCATCGAACTTTAGATTTATATGATGAATAAAAAGCCTGCATCTGCTCTAAAAAGGAGAGAAAATAAAATGAATAATTCCTATGTTTTACCCTAATACTGGGAGGTCATTAAAGAAAATAAAGAGGTTTCGACAGGAATTTGTATTTTATTATAATTTTTTAATAATTTTGGCAATTATTATTCATTGCACGTCTGGGCCGGTCTTTGGAAGCGAAACTGGGGGCAAAAAATAATTTCCTTTGTAATATAAACATTATACAAAAGTATTTTATAAAAACCAAAAAAAAAAAAAAAAAAAATCTCAAATATTTTCTCTTTACATACCATTTCAAACTAAAAGATCGATCCTTTTGTACAGTTTTAAGGGCTGGACCGAGTTTCTGCTCAGAAGGGCGCGATAAAAGACGAATCCCTTAACGCATTATACAGGGACGCTATTAACACAAGGCTGTAATTTGGGATCGACTTTCGCTCTTAGACTTAACATTAGTCTACGTTCATTTAATATTTACAATATACAATAGAACAAACTGAAAAAAAAACAAAAAAAAACAAACAAACAAACAAATCCTACCATGGAGAGACATCACCTGGTGTCATCAGGTCTGTTTTTTTTTTTCCTTCTCCTTTTCCTCTCTCCATTTAACCGACGGGAACGTTTAACACATCCGTAAGGCACACATCGTGTGTTTGGAGAGTGTGTATGACGAGTGTAGGCGTACGCTAAACTGCACATCGTGCGTTCTGATGGAGTGTTTTGCGTCTTACCCACGCTGTGAATGTCGAGCGTTTGAGTGGAGAATTTGACATTTCTACACATTTCTGTGATCTGAAAAAAAAAAAAAAAAAAAAAAAGTGTGCGCTACATCTTCTACACAGTGGAGATTTTCAGACAGTATCCAGCCTTCAGAAATCAAAGAGCATGACTTGGTCCTACTGCCTTCTTAGGGGTCGAAAAAGTAACGGCCATCGGGATCGCACTTCCAATCGTTTGTAGCCGAATGTTAGTTGAATTATATACAGGTCTGTAGGAGAAATAAAAAATTCAGGTGGAACTTCCCTTTGAGGGCCTTCGGGGAGGAAAGGTCAAAAGGCATGAATTTATCGTAGCAGGTTTAAAGTGACTCTTTTTTTTTCTCTTTTTTTCAATCGAAGAAGCAGCAATCGCATGTCCTGCAAACAAACAAACGAACAAACGAACAAACAAACAAAAAGTACGACACGCACCTCAGTTCACCTCGTTCTCTTCAGAACCGCTCACTAAACACTGTTTCTCTCCCGCAACTCTTCCGTTTCAGTCTCGTAACAATGCACTACGTGTTCTACGCCTCGTTAAATTAAGTCCAATATATGGTCGTAAACGAATATGAAACCGAAAAAAAAAAAAAAAACTAGTAATACAACGTTGGACAGACAGGAATGTACTGTTTTAACAGTGTGGCATGAAGAATGGCTAAAGACGCTCTGAGAGCTGAAGTATGATGACGCTAATGACACGACACGGAACGAATGATATGAAGTAAAGTGGGATGAGAGCGTGAAAAAGACATAAAAGAAATAAAAACGCATATAAAAAAAAAACGATTGCTACCGTGAGGGGCTTCGGAAAGCTGCTGTGACGTACAGAAGCTCACCTCGCACATCTTCTCGTTGACATAAAGACACACCTTCCATACACCTTCCAAGTGTGCGATACCCCAGTGAGCACAAAGAATGCATGAGACAGACATTCAGTATATCTAGCAGGGATTGTTCAGGTCATGTACAAAATGTTAAAACTTCACAAAAACTAAAAAAAAAAATTTAAAAAAAGGGACATATCTAGGCATCGCACTGCAAATGGACCCATCGGACAACATATCCCAGTACTTATGGTGCTCACTGGAATATTCCACCTTGTATATTCTCATATATTCCAGACAAATATCAACACACAACACAGAGTCATGACGAAGACACGATCTAAAAGCACAAAAAAAACAAAAAACAAATCAAACAATATGCTGCAAATGTATGATGCAATGATACACCTAATCGCCCTCTTCTCATCGGAAAGGCATGATACAAATAAACAGGACCGAAATTGAAAACCGAATGTGCATAGTGAAGTGAGTAAAAGTCAAAAGCCTGGTTGGATTTCGAAACAAAGCGTGTGCTGAACCCTTTAGACTGAAGCCTGCTGTCGGAGTCGGCCGGAGTGCGTAAATCCTCTGAGCGTCAGCGGTTACTTGTACGGTCGGAGGAAGGCCGAGACTTTGCTGCTGATGAGCCGGATGAAGGAGCGTGGTAGCATCTCGTTGGAATCCCGAGCTGTGTACTTGTAGTAGTTGTTTGGGTGCGCCAGGACGTCAAAGAGCGTCTTGATTAACTTTTTGTCCTGATGAGAGACACAGTGTGGGGGGAGATTTGATGCACAAAGTCAAGTCACTTAAACCATATGATAGATTAGGACAACAATACGGGTGCTTTCACACTTGGGCTCTGGCCTGGTCCTGAGTACACTTCATCCCAATGTTTAGTACCTGTGTGTAATGTATAAAGCACTCCACTTCGTTCCCAGGCATCGATCTGTGTACCATGCTTAAGCCCACTAGAAAAGGTGAGTTAAACATGAAAGACAACTCTACTTAAACACAGATTAGACGACCATCATCAACGCTGTCTGTCTCTCACAAAATACGTACATCGCGTAACCATAACTAATAAAGTAGGAAGGGCGTAAGGCTTGTACGTGTACTTGTGGGGTAGCTCGGTTGTTAAGGCATTTGACTACTGATCAGAAGGTTTTGGGTTCAAACCCCAGCACCACCAAGTTGCCCCTGAGGCAGGCCCTTAACTGCTCAAATATATAATAAGGTAAAATGTAAGTTGCTCCAGATAAGAGCGTCTCCCAAATCCTGTAAAAACACAAACCAATCAGGTGCAGACTGCCACCTGCTGTATTTGAGAGTGTAAATTGGGTCAGAGGTGGCTCAACCAGATAAAGCCACGGGTTAAACACATTTATCAGAAGGTCCAGCACCACTAAGCTGCCCTTGAGCAGTGCCCTTAATCTGCTCCAGTGGTGGTGTCCCCTGGCATATCCTGCGCTCTGACCCCAGGTCCATTACCGGTAATGCAAAAAAATAGATAAATAAAATCAGTCCGCTGTAAAATACATGTGACTGAATCGTAATCTTAAATACATAAGCACACATGAATCCGAAACAATATCACTATGAGAGGAGGGGGAGCAATCGTCCCGGGGCACATCACGAATCAGTCATGTCTAGTGTGAAAACAGCCTACAATACCCACAATCCTTCTGTAACTATCTTGTTTGCAAATGCAAATTACATAATGCTATTACATAATATAATGCAATCTGGGTGTAATGTTGCTCAAAGCCGCTAACCTTTAGGATTTCTTGATGGTTTTCTGAGGCGTAAAGTCTCCCATCCCTCACGATGTCTTCCACCAGCTGCTCATAATCCTCTGCAAAAGCACGACAAATTAGAAAGCGATTAAAAAATGAGAGCTTGTTGAAAATATAATTTTGTAAATACACTGGAACCTTGGATTGCGAGTGACCCGCAAGACGTGCATGCTCTTCTTGTTTTGACGGAGAGAGTAACGTGATCACAACTGAGCCAATGGTTTTCTCTAAAGTATCTTTTATTTTGTGTTTGTATGTGTGTGCTCGCACAGAGGTGTGTGTGTGTTAGTGATGGGTCGTTCATGAACGATCTGTTCTTTTTGAATGAATCTTTAATGTGACTCAGAAGAACGAGTAGTCTCGGAGAGGGATTTGTTCATTTTCTACTGGGCGCGTATGCAAAAAGTATCGCAAAACCCTCATAGGTTATGCACAGGAAACAGAAAGGGGTAGTTACCTTTGAGTCTTTTCGGTCTGAATCATTCGTTCATTTGTCATGTGACTCATATAAACGCTACGCAGTGCAGTACACAGGAAACAGAATTGAGCGTTTCTCAACGAGTCTTCTAGTCCTGAGTCGTTCATTGTTTTATCACCTGACTCCCATAGACGCTATGCAGTGCAATAGATTCAAAAGAACAAATGACTCAGACTAGAAGATATGATGGTGAGCTGCTCATTCTGTTTATAATAATATGCCCTTAGCTGCACTGTAATATTTTCATTACTGGAACTATAGCCAAAATTTGTGACGTATTGAAAATGTAACATTTTATTTGATTTCTGATCAAAAGAACGAAATGAAATAAAAGACTGAAAAAACATTTGTTAATTTTGTTGAATGAGATTCGAAGAACCGATTCACTAAAATGATTAAAACGTCCCATCACTAGTGTGTGTGTGTCCTACACAGCAGCACCATTACCATCACTACTGCCATCTAGTGGATAGGTAAACAATAAACCCACCTATCCACTAGATGGCAGTAGTGAGTAATGGTAAGGATTTGCATGTTCAAAAAGAGCGGCGAACAAGCACGCGAACGCGGGAAGCAGAGCGCGTGTGCGTCAGTAGGTTTTGTTATAACTATTTCATGCCGGTCAAGTGCAGGTAAATGTATTTTATTTTGACTGTATATTTTGTATTAATTATTTAGTTTAATTAATTCTAATAGTTTCCATTATTTTTTGGGAGGAAATTCGCTTTGATGTGTTTTGATATACAAACACACTTCCGGAACGAATTATGCTCACAATTCAAGGTTTAACTGTTTGAACAAAGGAACTTCACAAAAACAGAACCAACTTAAAAACTTTTTTTTTTTTTTTATGAAAGTGATTATAATAATAAAACACAATATACAAATATATTACTTCAGCCAACATACTTAAAAAAAACAAAAATTTACTTTGTACAAAAGTTTGCACATAAATTATAACTGAAAGAAATAAACAATATAGAAGAGAATACAGTAAGGCCATGAATACTTAGATGTGCTTAGTAGGAAATGTGATGACGTGTGTGTTATTAAACTGCGGGAATGAAAACATCAGAGTGTGTACCATCGTATGTGACATAAGGGATGTGGAAGCCGCGTGCACTGTTCACGTCGTTGGACTTGAAGTTGATCCAGAGGCGCCGTGAACGAGCCGTGAAAGCGATAGGCCGCTCGTACGTCTGACACGTCTCGTATGTGGTTATGGAGGTCACTGACCCTGTGAGAGTTAAAGAAAAATTATATGAAACATTACTGTTGGAAGATTGCTGTAGTAAAAGTGAAATAAAATATTTCAGAACCTGCTACTGTATCTCCTTAGTTATCACATTACTTATCAAATATTTTAGCCTTCCTCTGCGACTTACAGTTCTTCCTCATCACCAGAACATCTCCGCAATCGTCCTCAGAAGGCAGGAAGATCTCGGGTACGACGATGAGGATTTTGCGCTTGTTAGGTGGGTTGATGGTCCAGGTGCAGTCCACGTTAGCGGGATAATCCCCTGGGTAGTTCGGAGACTCGATGTAGCCGATATATTCCCCGATTTCACCTCCGCAATCCCTGTCTGCAAAAAGTCCAGTTTTGTTGCTTACGTTACACCAGCCATTGGATTAGCAGCCAGAGGAATTGCAAGAATCCTATTCTTTTTAATGGCTTAACAGCTCAGATTAGGGTTGAAATTAAACCTCCCGGTCGGTGGAGAGGATGGAACAAAATCAGCTTACTCTTGCACTGAGACACACTGGTTGCACCATCAAAGTCTGTGGTGGTGTTTCCAGGACAGGACATGCAGTAATTCTGTTTGAAGTCCGTCTGATACGTTCCCACAGGACAGCGGATACACCGATGCACAGTGGTGTTGTAGTAATGTCCCGGAGGGCAAGACACTGCAGAAAACAAACGTACGTTAACACTGTTAGAAAGTGTACAGTGAAAGTAGATTCTTGACGAAAAAAGCTCTACAAGAGCTCTAAGATCGGAGTGCAGGGCAAATTTAGCGATGCACACATCATGCATAGTGTCCACTGTACAAGCCTCTGGAGACAGTGTTATGATCTGGGGTTGCTTCAGTTGCTCAGGTCTAGACTCAGCAATGTTATGTGGCAATAAATTGAAGTCAGCTGAGTCTAGACCTGAGCAACTGAAGCAACCCCAGATCACTGAACCTCCAGTTGCTCAAGTCTAGACTCCGCTGACTTCATCATACAGTATGTGGCTGACGACCTGAATGTACTGAATGACCAGGTTATCACGTCTATGGAGTGACAGGCTGATTCTGATTCCAGAACTCAGATTGTGACTCAAGAGTGGATCTGGGAGCATGAGGAATAATTTTCACACATGAACTGGACACCACATTGTTTGCTGTAATTGACGAATAAAATTTAACTGTGTGCAACCTTTTATTATTGCCAGGAAGTGTAGTTTTTTTTTTTTTTTACACTAAAGCACCTCAAATACAATACTTATTCATATTGTAGATGTATCATTAAATATACAAAAACCAAGGCTGACCTTTGACCTCACAGTCATGGAAGGAGCTGGATCCCTCTCTCTTTGTGTCGAGTCCACCTCCGCAAGGGAAGCAGAGCGTTCTTCCGTGGTCAGGTTGGTATGTTCCTCGAGGGCACGGCTGGCATGGTTTAAAGCCATCACTGGAGGAATATCCAGGTGCACACTGACCTTAAATCACAACAGAACATGACTGAGCCTGAGTTTTAGCTTAGTCAAGGTTTTCACATGCAAATCTCACATGACACGGTGTTTAAAAAGCTATGTCTGATGTTGTTCTAAAATAGGATTTCCCTTGTTGGAAGATCACTGGGAAAGAAAATGAAACGGACCTTAACAGACTCCTCATGCTTTTCTACTTCTGATCGGTCCACCATGCTTACCTGAGCAGGAGGTGACGTTACGGGCACCGGGCAAGCCATGGCGATCTCCTCCAGGGCAAAGGTCACAGGCCAGTTGACCCTCACGCTCCTGGAAGGTTCCGGGAGGACACTGCACACAGCGCTCCATCTCACCGTGATAATACGAACCGGGCAAACATCTGACTGAGAAAGCAGTCAGGACGGGGAGACAGTGAGACTATGACATTATCAATTACATCAATCCGTATTAAATGGATTTCTTTTTCTTTTATAATGTAAAGCTTCAGAAAAGGATCACATACAGGTTCACTGTCTCCCCGTTTAGACTCCTGAGTGTGTGTGTAGATATTTCATAACTGGCAGCTTTGCTTGCTAAGATGCAAAGTGACCTTTTCACCAATGCATCGTATTTACCTCGCAAGCTGTGTGTATATACTCACACACTAAGTTGCCAGTTTATTAGTTGCACCTACCTTGTACACACACTGCAGCCCCGTTGTCTCCAAAATTGTTGGTACCCTTCGGTCAATGAAAGAAAAACTCACAATGGTCACAGAAATAACTTTAATCTGACAAAAGTAATAATAAATAAGAATTTTATGAATGTTAACCAATGAAAGTCAGACATTGCTTTTCAACCATGCTTCAACAGAATTATTTTAAAAAATGAACTCATGGAACAGGCCTGGACAAAAATGATGGTACCCCTAACTTAATAGTTTGTTGCACAACCTTTTGAGGCAATCACTGCAATCAAACGATTCCTGTAACTGTCAATGAGACTTCTGCACCTCTCTGCAGGTATTTTGGCCCACTCCTCATGAGCAAGCTGCTCCAGTTGTTTCCGGTTTGAAGGGTGTCTTTTCCAGACAGCATGTTTCAGCTCCTTCCAAAGATGCTCAATAGGATTGAGGTCAGGGCTCATAGAAGGCCACTTTAGAATAGTCCAATGTTTTCCTCTTAGCCATTCTTGGGTGTTTTTAGCTGTGTGTTTTGGGTCATTGTCCTGTTGCAAGACCCATGACCTGCGACTGAGACCCAGCTTTCTGACACTGGCCAGCACATTTCTCTCTAGAATCCCTTGATAGTCTTGAGATTTCATTGTACCCTGCACAGATTCAAGACACCCTGTGCCAGATGCAGCAAAGCAGCCCCAGAACATAACAGAGCCTCCTCCATGTTTCACAGTGGGGACAGTGTTCTTTTCTTCATATGCTTAATTTTTCCATCTGTGAACATAGAGCTGATGTGCCTTGGCAAAAAGTTCCATTTTTGTCTCATCTGTCCATAGGACATTCTCCCAGGAGCTTTGTGGCTTGTCAACATGTAGTTTGGCATATTCCAGTCTGGCTTTTTTATGATTTGTTTTCAACAATGGTGTCCTCCTTGGTCGTCTCCCATGTAGTCCAATTTGGCTCAAACAACGACGGATGGTGCAATCTGACACTGATGTTCCTTGAGCATGAAGTTCACCTTGGATCTCTTTAGAAGTCTTTCTGGGCTCTTTTGTTACCATTCGGATTATCCGTCTCTTTGATTTATCATCAATTTTCCTTCTGCGGCCACGTCCAGGGAGGTTGGCTACAGTCCCATGGATCTTACATTTCTGAATAATATGTGCAACTGTAGTCACAGGAACATCTAGCTGTTTGGAAATGGTCTTATAGCCTTTACCTTTAACATGCTTGTCTATAATTTTCTTTCGAATCTCCTGAGACAACTCTTTCCTTCGCTTCCTCTGGTCCATGTTGAGTGTGATACACACCATGTCACCAAACAACACAGTGACTACCTGGAGCCCTATATATAGGCCCACTGACTGATTACAAGATTGTAGACACCTGTGATGCTAATTAGTGGACACACCTTGAATTAACATGTCCCTTTGGTCACATTATTCTCAATATTTTCTAGGGGTACCATCATTTTTGTCCAGGCCTGTTCCATGAGTTTATTTTTTTAAAATAATTCTGTTGAATCATGGTTGAAAAGCAATGTCTGACTTTCATTGGTTAACATTCATAGAATTTTTTTAAATTATTACTTTTGTCAGATTAAAGTTATTTCTGTGACCATTGTGAGTTTTTCTTTCATTGACCGAAGGGTACCAACAATTTTGTCCACGTGTGTATATTATTTTCACCAGTTAAAGCTATTCATTCTTGAGCTTCAGGGTTGATGCTCTTACCACATCGGCCGCTGTCCCTCTCTCTCCCAGGGCCACACTGATCCTGTTTGTCGGCAGATTGTGACACCTTCTGAGCGACCTCATACTCGAGCCCGGCCACACGGATCAGGAACCTCTCCTGGTTGATGGACTTCTTCAGAGCTTTGATGGAAGACTTCATCTTCTGCTCCATTTGTTTCCTCACACAGCTCAGGTCACAGCTCCCTACACAAGCACAAGCCAGTGCATGAGACGTTATCAAAAAATATATCAATATAGCTGGCCTGCCTACAAGCAGATAAAAAAAAAAAAAAGATTCTGGCAGTATTACATAGGCGTCAAAAAAATTCCTGACTGTCTTCTCTGTCTCCTCTAACAGGTGTACACATGGTGGCAGCAAATGCTGGCATCACATCATTGATTATTTACCTTTTATTCTAACTTCCTATTACTTATACACACTTACCGGTAGTGTCTCCAGGCTTTATCTCTGCCTCTAGTTCCAGCGTGATGCGCGTGACCTCTTTATTAGACGGGTTACGTGTATGTCGAACTTTGGCCTTCTTTGAAGACTCGCACTTCAGATTGACGAAAGTGACTTGGCAGTTGTTGCACAGCTGACCACCTGCAGTTCACAGACTCATTTTACACTCGACAAAGGCAACACACTAAGCAGCAATTCATTATTCATTGTTTCTGTAACGCTAGGACTACACAGAACACACAACTAAAGTCGTTGCAATAACAATATAGATACTGCAATTGTGAAATGTCCAAGTTTATGACCTATGCCTTTTCACCTGGTCCAATCTGCTTGCCTCCGTCTTCTGCTCGTCCCCTGAGTTTGGGATGCAAGTGGCATTTGGCGTTCTTGATTCGGAACGAGGCTGTCTGCTTCACTGGAGAAGCCAAAGTCTCTACAGACAAACCAAAGCAGCGTTGGCACAACCAGAAATGTTTATCATTACCAGATTCCAATCAATCTCAACCGCAAACATCCAATCACATTCATCAACACCAAACATCCAATCAATCTCATCACTATCAACCCACCACGCATCACTACCAAACATCCAAATGTTTCATGAAGCAGATCGCTGATAAATAAAATATTAAATATCCAATCACCTTCTCACCTACCAAATGTCTAATCATGCAGAGCACTACCAAACGTCCACTCAGTCTCATCAACACTAAACATCCAATCATCACTACCAAACATCCAATCACACATTCATGACATGGAAGCATCTAATCTCATTTACCATATCCAAATACCCAGTCACATTCATCACTACCAAACATCCATCCTGTTCATCACATCCAACAACAGTGAGTTTAGGCCTATGAAAGTTTATCTTTCCATGTGTTTATCCATCCAGCTATATATCTACTCACCAATACAGCCATACATTCATCCTTAATGACGATCAGGTCCAATCCACCTATTTACCCAGTTCCTTTTCATCCATGCATCAACTGATCCACTCATCCATTTACTTTATTTCTATCCACCTCTTCTTCCATCCATCTATCCATCAGTCTTCTTATTAAAGGACTTGTTCATTTATTCATCCATCCATCTGTACATTCAGTAAGTGATAAAAAAAAAAACACCCAGCCGCTATCCATCTATTCAATGGTCTATTCATATGATCAGCCGCTATTTATCCAACTAATCAGGCTCAATCAGTCAATATATATCCTGTCAATCCCTCCATCGGTCTATCCAGCCATCCTATCAGGTTGTTCTGTATTACTGTATAGCTCTTACCTATGCAGCTCTGAGTGTTGCTGGAGTTTAGTCTACTTTGGCTTTTTCCTCGGACTCCGCAGCTGACTGTGTAACTGTTATCAGACTCTACAGAGGGGACAAGTCAGATACAGAACTGTAAAGTTATATTGTCGTTTTTTACACGTACTAGGTATTCCCAAATCTAAATATTCTAGCCATTGTTTTTTTTTTTTAACAGTGTTGTTGACTATGCCAGTCTGTACCTTTTGTTGTTAACTTATTTGAGGCAATCTTCACCCAGAACCAATCTTTAACCAGAACTTAAGGTAAGCGCTTGCCTTATTTCTCAGCTTACTGACATTTTTAACACAATCTATTTTACCACTCTGTATTTTCCTCATTCCATGCACACAGGATGTACCTGACAGATAGTGTGCTTTGGATGCACAGGTCAGTGAACAGCTCTCCTTCTTGCCTGTCTTGCTGCATGAGAGTGTTGCTTTTGGTGCCACCAGGCTGGACGGACACTTCACCACCTCTGTGACGACAAATACTTCAGTTAAGTCTCACAACGAACAAGAAATCATTTAATTAGCATCCAGTTAGGCAAAGGTGGATTAGTGAAGTTGAAAGTTTTGACCTATTCACCCATGCCTATGGTGAGCTTGAGGTAATTTCATTAGATTTACATCAATCTATACAACCGATTAGTTACTGTCTCAGTCTGGTCATAAAATGTTGGAATTATGGTCATTTCTAGTGGTGGCTAGGACTTAAAACAGATTTTTTAAATATTTCACACATATAGGGTTAAACCCAACCTTAGACTTTCAACCAGACTTTAAACATCAAACTGGTGCGTTCGAAATAAATAGTGTTGCCAGGTGGTAGTTACGTGCCCATCAAATGAGTTGAAATCATTTTAAAGTACTATACACTTAGTTTTATATATATATATATATATATATATCTTTTCCAGGTTTTAATTTAACCTGCAAAACATTGAAAAAGTCTTGTGAATTTAGTGTAATGTCCGTACTGGCCAACAGGTGTCAGTGTTGTCCTACACGTACCGAGACAGTCCTTCTTGTTCCAGTGCAGTTTGTACCCAGGTGGGCACGTACACTCGTAGCTGCCCAGCGTGTTCACACAGCCGTACTTACAGCCACCGCGGTTTATACTGCACTCATCAATGTCTGAAAACCCAAACAAAGGATTGGTTACCATTCTCTGATATAGTGACTGTGTACTGATGCTCTGTGTAAGGGCGCAAATGATTAGGGAAGTTCCATTATTCAAGTAAAACTGTGGAGCTCAGCAGCATTCTCACAGGAGAACAGGCAATAAATTTAACTTCTTTATAGTCAGAATTTTTTTTTCTGGCTGTTTAACCGTTCCTTCTGTGGTTGTACTTGTGCCCTGAAGCAGAAGGTCGTGAGTTGTAGGGGTTAAAGTTCCACTAGTGCCAAACAGGCTGACCGCTGCTTACTTTCATATGTGATAATGGCAGTAATTGCATGCAAAAAAAACAAAAAAACATTCCATACTAATAAAATGGCAAATATTATTATTATTATTTTTCCCCTAAAACACACACACGAGGTAAGTGAACACTTTAACATTTCACCATCAGGACTTGTGCTCCTTGTAAACATTAAAACTCTTGTTGATCTAAAACACTTTTTAGAGAAGGAAGAACGCTAAATCATGAAGTGAGCAAACTTTATAAAGGCTTGCACAGATTGTGTGAAGTCCACAGCTTTCTGGAGGCAAAAATACTGGCCAGTATCACTCCTTAGCTGTAAATCCAGCTGATTCATAATTTCAAATTTAAAGCCAATTTTATTATATAGAATATACGCCGATCAGCCACATAATGACCACTGTCAAGTGAATTGAACAACGTTGATTACCGAATATACACCAGTACAAAAAGGCCCATGCCTGCGGGGACCAAAGACAAGCCTGTCTGGGCCAATCCCACAGAAAAGCCAAGGCGGCAAAAAAGTTAATGCTGGCCATAACAGAAATGCATCAGAACACCCAGTGCACGACACGGGGCCGCACAAAGGTCCCAGCAAACAAAGAGTTCAAGGCCGAAGACTTGGCCCCCGAACTCCCCTGATCCCATCTGATTGAGCACCTAGGGGATGCACTGGACAAAAGAGGAAATGGCCAAAAGAGGAACGAGGCAAAGTCAAAGGTTCTGGTCTGGAGACGGCTCGAATCTGGGGAGGGGGCGGCGGTGTCCCAAAGAAAAGGGAATCCAGACCAGCCTAGAAAATGAGAGGCTTTATTCATTAACGAAATTCAGATTCATTGCTATTCTGTTCGTTCTGGCTTTTTTCTAGCAAAGCCTTTGATACGCCTAAAGAATTTGTGGAGTCACAACCCGAGAAGTCAGCGCTGTTCTGGGGGCACAAGGGAACACCAAACCTAACTGGTTTAACTGTTATTGATTTTAATTTTACAGGCTTGGTGTATGGAAGATATATGAGCAAAAAACACCTACTGGAACTTTTCAAAACAAAATATTGTGGCCTACAAAACCTAATTTGGGCCAATTTGGATCAAGACAAATCAGGATTGACTTTACATCCACCAATAAGAACATTAATGGACATTTATGGACAGCTTGGTCCAGTACAGCTCAGCTCTGTTGTCCATAAGCATCGGTGGCATTCATGGACTTCTTTTGTCCATCTGTATTTGCAATTACAGATCTTACATGCATTATGAAAAGAGGAATGTTTAAAGGGTTCTTTGAGTTTTAGTCTCCTATGATGGTTTTACATGGAAGAACCATCCAGTTTTCTAGGTGCTTAAGCTGTTCCATGTTAATGAATGCAATGAATATTTAAGAAAAAAAAAAAAGATAAGGGGTGGGGGTTGGCAGCAGCTTCTCCATTATAATTTGACAATGTCAGTAATTGTTTTTCCACCTTGACTTGATTGGCCTTTCGCAGAACCCAGGCCGAAGGTTTCTGTTCTTTCACTGGCTTGCATTTGCTCATCTATGCCTCTAAGCACGTTTTTTTCCCCCAAAAAGGAAAAAGTAAAACCACAATCACTCTCTAAAACACAGCAAACCAGATGGGAGCTGAATAAAATACAAAGAGAGAAAGAGAAGAAGAGAGCTGAGTTTGACTAAGTGGTTTTGAAGTTGAGGCAGACCAAGAAGAAGACATAAAGAGTCTTTAGGCGTATCAAAGGCTTTGCTCTTAGTTAAAGCCAGAGAGGAACAGAATAGCAATGAATCTGAATTTCGTTAATGAATAAAGCCTCTCGCTTGCTAGGCTGGTCTGGTTTCCCTTTTCTTTGGGCCACCGCCGCCCCCTCCCCAGATTTGAGCCGTCTCCAGACTAGAACCTTTGACTTTGCCTTTCCTCTTTTGGCCATCTGCATTAAAGGCGCTCATTAATCTCAGTGAACAGTGGGGAAGAAAAGAGGGGAGAAGGAGAGATTGAAAAAAACGCTTGTTTGATTGACACCTTCATTGACCTTTTGTGTCAACAATTGTTCATGCCCCTGAGACCCCCAGAACATACCTCTTAGGCTGAACTGATTCATGCACAGAGGAACGGGGTGTTTGCGTGGATCGCTTATTCTTTTCCTCTACTTAGTTAACATTAATTACCTTGCACAGACACTGAGCCAGACTTAGATTGAGTGGCTAAGTGATGTAATATTGTGACAGTGTATTGTAACGCTACAGATTTACTGTGTCTGGGTTATCTAAACTAAACACGCTCATTTTGCCTGCTGTGTTACATCATGTTCTGGAGGATAAATCATTTGATACCAACATTCATGCTACAAGTGTATGTTTGTTCATTTGATAAAATGAAGACAGAGGGTATAATCTGTTTCTATTTACATTCGATCCAGTTCCATCCAAACCTATCCTATAGGCCAATGCAACCCAATCATATTATTTCCTACATTTCCTAATCATCTAATTCCGTCCCAACCATTCCAATCTAATCCAATCTTAATTTATTTAATCCATTAAATTCCAAATGAAACAAACAATGTATTGAGCCATTCATGTTAATGGCTTAGCTTTCTCAGATTTCGAAATAACATGTCGGTAATTATTCTAGTTGTGCAGGTGTGGCTCAGTAGTTGGTGCAGTTTTGAACCCCTGGTTAAGATGTTGGGCTTATGATCATAAGGTCATGATCTCACTCTCCAGCATTTCCAAGCTGACACTCTTTGGTCCTTTAGCAACAATCTCTGCTCCAGGTTCTCCACTCACACAGGCAACTCTGCAACCTTACTCCCTGAATATGTGACAAAAAATGCTGCCTCTAGTACAGAAGGTCAAAATCCCCATGTTGGTGAAGCTGCAAAATCCTGAGCAGTGGCACTTATTTCAACCATAGTGATAAGTTGCAGCTCTTTCTATTCTTTGTACAAGCATGCCAAATGTGCTTCTGGTCAGTTGGTCCAAACTTTCAAAAGCCCTAAGGGTAAACTGTGCATTCCTGATACTTGCTACATCTGCATCCCTTTCACAACTGAACAGCTTCCTATAGGAAAGCAGAACCCATTCCTCTAGTGTTCCATAATGCTGCCTCTTATCTAAAGACTTGTCGAGTGTGGACAGAAAAGCAGAAAACCTCATTCATCACGCCGGGTCTCTTAACATCTTAACAATGCCTGGGAAGCTCTGTCTCCGTGCCAGGCCGCCTCCCTGCCTTCCTGTACCCGCTCTGCAACCGATTCACACGCAATCAGAGACCATCACCATCGAAATACTCTTAATTCAGCCATAAACATGTGTTTCTATCGCTACCCCTCCATCAGCACCTCACCGCCCTTCCTCTGAACCGCAGGAACACATTCGTCCTCTCAAGAGTGACATCATCCAGTAAGACTGTAGTTAGCTGGTTACTTCCAAACAGCAAGAACAGGTTGATACATAGTCTCTTCTAAAAATATTGGGCCAAATCACAATTGGAAGGCCAGATTGGAATTCACAAAGAACTACAGAGATTAGATAAAAATGTTCTGAAACCAAGATGATGGAAAGTCCAAAGTGTGGAGAAATAAAGAATCTGCTCGTCTTCCAAAATGAGCTCATCAGTGAAGCACAGTTCAGATTAGTGTCATGGCTTGGGCTTGCATTGCTGCTTCTGGAGCACACTCGCTAATCTTTATTGATGATGGTAGCAGCAGAATAAATTCAAATTCATGTCTACAGAAACATTCTGTCTGCCAGTTTACAAAGTAATGTATCCAGTCTAATGGGGAGGAATGTCCTCAGACAGCAACTCAACGACGCAAAACAAACCGACACCACAACGAAGCACCTCATTGGGGGGGAAAAATTGTAGACCATCACTCATCACCCCTAGTTGAACAGCATTATATAAAAACAAGACTACAGGGTAAAATATGCTGGTCTGTCACCACAGGTGCCATGTTCCATGTGCCATGTTCCATGTGCCATGTTTAATGTATCTAGATTTAAATATCAGAAAGTGGAAGCTGGAAATCTCATCTATAGTTTCATAATCATCTTTTCATCTCTCAAATGTCCTCACACTAGAGCAAAAACAAAATAGTTGGCCTTGCTATTTCAATACTTTTCTAATGATTTTGGCCACAATACAGCCCCACTGTCCTCTTACTAAATAGAAAAGAAGAGATTACAGACAAACCAACTTCATCTCATTATTTACTTAGCCGTGGAACAGCTGGTTTCTTTATAATCTTTATAATCACCTACTATGATGGGCACATTGATTGCTGAAGCGGTCCAATATATTCTGCCTCACATTTAAACAGGGAATGTGAGACACACAGACAAAACTTTATAATCTACTCTGATTTCTTCTCTTCCTACATTGAACTTCCACCCACCTTCATAAACCTGGGAAGCACTGTAGGGATTATGTATTATTTTGACTTATCCAATGCATTTAACACCATTTGGCCTGACTTGCTGGGGAGGAATGAAAGATTATGCTCGTGGTCACTCCTTTGGGTCCTTTAATGGATTATGGACTATTTTGATGCACTAGTATGTCAGCCTACAGAACTGTGTGACTCTGTGCTGATCTTTAGGACAGGTGCTCCTCAGGAGACAGTTCTGGCTCCCTTTCTGTTCACCCTATCTGATTTTATGTACAACTCAGGGTCCTGCTATCTTTACACGTTCTTTGATGACTCTGATGAAGTGGTTGTTGGGACAGTGGTGGACAACTTTGTTGGATAACTTAGTTGGGTGAATTAAATCACCTACCGCTCAAGATCAGGAAGACAAGGAGCTATTAGTGGAGACCAAAAAAATCCAGGACTCCCGTCACTTCGCTATCTGTCCGGTTGGGGTTGTTATGGAGGACAGATACGCAAGGGTCCATTTAGCTCAGGTCTTTCAACGTCAGCCTTACCATGCTGCGGGGGTTTTATGACTAAGTGGTGTCTACTGTTATCTTTTATGCAGTGGTATGCTGTGGCTGGAGCATGAAGGTGGTAGACAAAAGTAGACTGACAAATTAATCGGGATGGCCGGCTCTGTCCTAGGTATGGAACTAGACCCTGTCCATGTTGTGGCCGAGAGGAGGAAGCTGTCTAAACTCCACTCGATCCTGGACAAAGGTGGGAGGGTACTGAGTACATGGACTTTGTTACTGTACCTAAGTACATACTTCATGTCTGTACTATGCTTGAGCAGTTTTATTAGAGGATTTTTTTTTCTTGTACTCCTGCTCACAGGTACAGCAAATATTTATACTTTTACTGTACTTCACTACATTTCTGCATGGCATTGTGTTTCCTAACCACGTTGGTGTGTAGTGTTTGAAGGTGGAATTACTGACTATTATGCATTACTGACTATTATGCGTAATTGCGTGACTTGCCTTTCCTTTGAGACACACCTACTGTAATAATGGAACTGGTGTTTGGAATCAGAGCCTGACGGTTAACCCTCTCTGCTCTAGGGGCACCGCATATTAATTGCCCATGCGCTCTGACCCCAGCATATTAACCGGTAGCTGGGATATGGGAGGAATGAAGAATTTCACTGTGCAGTAATGTACATGTATATCCTAGATACAGGATTTGTGTACTTTGCCCACCTCAGGTCCTGCAGCCTGATCAGAGGCGCACATTAAGCCCAAGACTGATCACTGCCAAGTGCTCTACTGAGCCGCACCGGGGATCCTTTGTTCCAGCGGCCATTAAATCTACAAACCTTCTCTGTAAAAACTGAAACTGTAATTGAAAGTGGTCACAACCATGACTCTTTCTCCCATATGTTACTACGCGTGAAATCCTTTACATTTATTTAAATCTATTTATTACCTACAGTATATTCCTGGTTAGTCTTTACTGCACAAGTACTGTACCACTGTTAACCTTCGCTATTATCATATGAAATATTTGTAAATTGTTTCACTTCATGTTCTCTCCAGCACAGCTGTAAACTGTGATTCTCACTTTCTATTTATTATAGTTTTTATTTTTTCCCTAGATGTTTCCTGTAATTGTAATCATGTTCATGTGGTTCCTTTCTTCCTTTCTTTTTCAAACAGTGAGCAACTGTAACAAGGCAAAGCAATTTCCCTCTGGGATTAATAAAGCTCTTGAAACCTGGAATCTTGACTCTCAGGACAGCTTCAACAATAATACTGACCTCAAATGCTGGCTCGGCAACTTTGTTATTAATTCATTGGCTGATTGTTTCATTAAGGGAAAAAACGATTCTGGAACAACTGTTAATTGTTAACTAGAAATCAGAGAGATTATGTTGTTATCAGATTTGTATTATTATCCCAGCACATCCAGAACTTCTCATCCACAAAACAAGCAAGAATGCAAAATGTAAGCAGTTTTTGCCTACCATGTCATAAGCTCACTATTATGTAAGGATTGAGGGTTGTTGCACTTTTTTAAAGTTATATAATAATAATAATAATAATAATAATAATTTTATATATTTCCCCCCCACCAGATTTACCCAAGGATGAGATAAGGCCACTGGGATTCAAAGTAGCAATTGCCTAAACTATAGACAGTTGTCTCACCCAGATTACTTCCATAACAATAATTTTTGTGAATCACCCTGAAACACTTTTTCTGATGGTCTGTGCCACACCCTACAGTAGATATAGGATCAGGATCAGCAAGTTTTGCACTGCAGGAATGTGTCTTTGCCCTGAAGCAATCATACACCGCAACACGTCTTTCTGTTGAGACGGCGAAACACTGATGTGAACAGCACTTTGTCGTAGCGAGATACAATATATACAGACAATACTGTATTAGCACCGTATTTCCTTTTTCTTGTCCTGTCACACTCATGTACAGGCTAGGCGTAAAGGTCCAAATCAAGCAGTCATCCTAGCAAAAACGAATCTCCAGCCAAAACCTGACTACTTTAATTAAAGGACTATTATAATCAGAAGTCTTAGAGCAGCAGTACTTAAAATAAGACAGGGTGGGATGGGATAGAATGTGAGAGGTGGTGAGGGATGCAACAAAAATGATATTCGATTTGATGGGATGGGATGTGGTGGGACTGCATTAAAAAAATAAAAAAAAAACTTTTACATCATGAAAAAAAGTAATGTGTGTTACCTCCACAGTGGGCGACTCCATACAGAACATAGCCTTTGTGACACTGACACTCGAAACTGCCTGGAGAGTTCACGCAAGTGTGGTCACATGCACGGTCAAACGAGCACTCGTCTATATCTGTTGAGAAAGCGAAATGTATCTTTTATTTTTAAAAATGACAGTAAAACCTATTTAAAACATAACATGAACATATTTAATACATAACATATATGCTATTAAAAAGTAATTTCCCCTTCACACTTAAGTCACACTTAAATGATTAAGATAATTATACAGATTTAAACATTAAGTTAAGTTCAGCCTTTATTCGTCACGTATACAGTACATTACTTGTTAGTCTTTCGGCTGCTCCCATCGAGTGTTCGCCACAGCGAACCATACGATCCTCACAGGGAAAATTTTTAATTCTTCCCATATCCCAGCTTTGTTAGTAGGCTGGGGTCAGGCACATAGTGTTAAGGGCCTTGCTTAAGGTTCCACTATCCAACCTAGTGAAGCTCAGACTTGATCAGTAACTCAGAGACTTAACACGCTGGCCCACCACTGGACCACATCTTTATTACGTTACATAACAATACACAACATTACACAATGATAACCCAAATAAATACAAAAGCTACAAGTTTTTAAATGATGATTTCATTTATTAAAGGGAAACGAACTGATGAAAAAGTATGTAAATTTTACACAGCGTTTCATATAACACCATTTCATCTCATGAACACCATACCAACCATTAACCATAGTAATGGCAGTGGTGCTGCTGTGCAGATTTAGGACCCGGACGATGCCATAACTGATGGAACAATGAATTCTATCAGAAAATTCCTGTAGGAGAATGTCTGGCCATCAGTGCATGTCCACCTCTGAATGACTCCAAAAAATAAATTCTGGATTTAAATCTGATTGAGATGTTGTGGCATGACCTTAAACAGGCCATTCATGCTTGAACACACTCCAATGGGGAAAAATTAAAACAATTCTGAAAAGAAGAGCGGGCCAACATCCCTCCACAGTCATGTAACAGACTCATCGCCAGTTATAACAAACGCTTGATTGCAGTTGTTGCCGCAAATGGTGGAACAACCAGTTATTTGGTTAAGGGGGCAATTACTTTTTTACATAGGGCCAGATCGATTAACTTTTCCTCCTTAGTAAATGAAATTTCATTTAATTTAAAAACTTCATTTTGTATTTACTCTGGTTATCTTTATGTAAAATAAAAATCTGAGTGATGATTTGAATCATTTAAGTGAGACAATCACAACACTATATATATATTTTTCAATAATATACAATTATCAATAAACCCCGTTTTTTTGGAATTTGTTACCACTGTGGCTATAAAAATAAATCTGTCATATATAAATATGTAAATTATTTCCAGATAAACCATCTACAATAGTCTTAAACTTTTTTAGCAAAAGGTCCATGTCCATTAAGCTAAAGTGATTATAATTACTGTATAATAATTTTTTCATTAAAAAAAAAAATCCACTTCAGGCACTTTTTTTTTCTTCCATTTTTGGTCATGACACATTGGAAAGATTTACCTGCATGGAAAATGAAAGTGCACTAGGACAGGCTGGCAAAAAAAAACTGCTACAGTAGATGTCAGTGAGTTTAAGCATTACACTGTGACTGTACTGATAATTGGTTAGATGATACACTACTTTTAGTATTGACATTACTGTTGCCATCACTCCCCTTAATGTATTTCTGAGGAAATGTCATGGTCCAATATAATAGGTTAGAATATAGGTTCTATCATTCTGGGATGAAGCTGTTGTAAAACGTTGAAACTGAAAAAGAAATAAGTCTTATCTCATGTGAAAGGTCCAGGTAAAATACTGTATTATTTGCTATGGAGCAATGGTTATTAAATAGTACTTACAGACTTGTCATTCGACAAACAGATGGACTTGCTTATACAAATTACAATTTAGGAAAGAAAATCTATGACCCTCAAACATGTGTGTAAACACTTCAGTTCCTTGCAGCATGATTCAGATTTTTACAAATTGCAATGTATTACTAAGGCCATGATTTCTGATGTATTGAAAGCTCAAATATGCGAACTATTGCATAATGTAAGCCAACAAACCCAAGCATGCAGTTAACTTTCAACAACTAACACTGTACATTTCGGGTAGCGGTGCTTACAAAACTTGAGTTGATTTTAGACAATTAAACAACATTATCCAGTTCACTCTTACCGCTGTGCCGTCTAGACCAAACCGGCTGTGTTATATAACACCCCTTTTCCATTTTTCCCAGCCCAGATCTCTCAAGCTTCATCAGAAATGTTTTACGAGCTGTTGGCAGATTCATTAAGTGAGCCTGGTCTTTGTTTCCCCTGCAGAGACCGGCATGGGTTCAGAAGGACAGCAGGGTACCACTGACAGTTTTCCACACCCAGTGGATCCAGCTGCTCGCTTTCTGACCCTCAAGATACATCAATCATCCTCAAATATTCCTCCAAAATCCTGTAACCCAGCAGGCCAAATGTTCACTTGATTTCAATGCTTCCAAACCACATTCCATTCCTTTCCAGTGAATTTGTTAATTGTGTGGATCATGTCTGTGTAGCAATCTCATAACCTAAAAGAAGTTTAAAAAAAAATTGTGAAGATCTTGCATCATTATGAAGGGCTTCTTGTTTTGGGAAAGGGAGAGTGGAAAAATGTGGGTACATGCGGGATAGGTGGCAGTAGACCTGTGTACGTGCTAGCTAGCACAGGGATGTTTGAGAAGATGGATACGAGATTTGGCACCAAACTGAGTGGGTCCAGGGAATCCATCATCAACAAGAGCAAGAGACATGAAGGGTGAGTAAGAAAAATTCCACTGAGAAAGAATTTCATCATCGTGCATTAGTACCCATCATGCTAACTGTGCTAGCCGCTAATCTTAATCACTGCTGATGTGAAACAATAGCCATCTGAGAAAAAAAGCTAACAACTAGTCTGTTTACAGAGCAGAGATATGGGCTCTATCAGACTCTTAAGAATATGAGGGCACAATCAGATAAGGGGCAAGTCTGAATAGTCCGCTAAGGACAGTGCGGGGGAGGTTTAGCAATGGCTAAGGAATGTGTCCAGATCCTCAGCAAGGTGGCGAAGGACAAGCCCCATCCTGATTGATTGAAGCTGAGGGTTGATGACAGCCAGGAAACCAGGGGGATGGTCAACACCAGATAAAGCAAAAATTCTGTTTACATGTTCCACCCAGAGCATTTAGCGAGCATTCAAAGCTCAAAAGCCGTCTCTGTTTAGGCTGAGGGATTCACCTTGCTCTCAAAGGATTAGCAAAAGGTCAAGTGTGTAACACAGAGTTCAGGTAGCTTATCTAAATGAAATAATGACCTTTCTATAAGTACTTGACTAGAACACCTTTCTCCTCTTTTGCCGGTATAAATCCTGACTTATAGATGTGTTAAAAATCCAAGCAAGGTAGTTAGCTACGTTAGTAAAACTCTTATTACATGAGTATATAGTTGCTAAGTAGATAAGATTCCCGCTAGCTTATGGAATGCACTTAAAATGATTCCTTAAGGGATCTTGGCATCAAGAAACAGTTGTATTCAGAAATATCCCTAATAGATTTCCCCCACAGGTCAAGTCAAATCTTTGCTAAGATTTATCATTATCTGTGCATAACCTAAGCCGTCCAACATGATGTGGAACCAGAGCAACTTTGGTGCACCTTTGCCTTGATATTCTGTAACTATAGTCAAAGATATGAGCCCCGCTCTTCCAAGACATATTCCCTTAGCTTGTATTATGATGATGGAGGCAAAGGGGATTTGACAGGTGGGGGAACCATAAAACCCAGTGTAGCGGTTATACAGAGGGGGAATATACAGCACTAGTCAAAGGTTTGGACACAAATGTGGATTTCTACATTCTAGAACAGTAGTGATCATTTTTTAATCTATGAAATATGGTATTAGGTAATTAAGTAACAACATCAACAACAACAGTCAGCTCTTCGGGAACGATTCTAGCAAGAACAGTCTTGCAAGACCCATCAAGTACCATGATGAAACTGGCTCTGGGAGTTTCTGATGAAACTGGGAAGACCATCCCAGGAAAGCAAGACCAAAACTTACCTCTGCTGCAGAGGGGAAATTCATTTAGTTTTACCAGCCTCAGAAATCACCATTAGAAATCAGAATTAGAAATCATAAGTAGCAGATACATCTCAATATCAACTGTTCAAGAGAGATTATTGTATAGTCATGGTGCCTTCATCATTGTTAAACAGTGTAAAAGGAAATTAAAATCAGGAAAGAATTTGGAATAAGGTGGTGTGTCTCACCTCAAAATACTTTCACAGATTTCTGAGACTTTTGACAGCAATGTAATGGCAAGTATTACATTTTGATTTGCTGATCTTGACGGTATGAGCCGCAAGGAATGCCAAGCTGCAATCAGATTGCAACACTAAAAAATGATTTAACAGTTTGCTTAACATAAGTATGAACCAAAGATCAGAGATCGTATTGCTTGAGATTCTTTGGCATGAACTGCCAAGTAGGTTATTTATTTATTTATCACCAAAGCCAAAATGCCGTTCCGGACCATTCTGGCCCACTTTAACCCCTGGATGGAGATGGTGAGCACTGCCAAATACCTATGGACATTCTGGAACAGGGTAAACTTGGGTGGATCTGTTGTGGACTGTGAAGATCATTTAATGATACACTTGGTACAATTAGTGTAACTGTACTTACAACTTCACACTGTTCTCTCAACATTTCATCCTATACAACATATTTAGATTGCCCTGTAAATGGGCTATCCTGGAACATGATAGCCCATTTATGACTGTCTTGATCGATATCCCAATACATATCTATATATCTTTTTAGTTCCTCCAAAGACAAAGGAAGTAAAGAATCATAAAGGGAGCTTTTATTAAGGTACCTGATACAAATAGAGGGAAACTACTGACCTAAGCGATTTGTTTGACCTCTCACCTTAGGGTGCACTTAAGAAGCATTGTTTGGAGAACAGGATAAAGATAAGAGATTTCCCATGGCACCGCTACCACTTCCCTATGATAATAACAGCTACAAATTTTTGAATACCTGCTACTCCTAAGACCCTTTGCCAAAAACATACACAATGCCAAGCCATACCATGCCATCCTGGTTAGATGATGCTTGACATACGGTCTTCGAAACAAAGCTCCCACGTGAACGTGTTTCTTTGAGTTTGTCACTTACTTATTTATTACATTCATCCTGGTCCAGTTTCGCTGTTTTTTTTTTCCCCTCAAAATGCGTCAGGGGTATATTCTCCTGGGGGTTACTTTGGAACAACAAGGTTTCTGCACATAAATGATTCTTTTAAAAGAGCTCCCAGAACGAGAGAACAAGCCTCAATCTTTTTTAGTTCCTGGGTATGCTAGCTATTGTACCTTTTAATATACATCTTTTGTCTGGAAATGTGCTTATAGTGTAAGATGTGATGTACATTACTAGACTATAACTGCTTTTTACAATGGAGAACACCAACCAAAAGTAACTTAGATGGCTTTAAGGTTCTGTGTATAAGCATTTTAAAAAAAGACTCAAGTAAAAACTTTTTGAAACCTAGAATCATTATGGATGTAAAGAACCCATGTGGAACCTCCCCCCCCATCCCCACCCCCCATCGAAATCTTACCCTTGTTTAATTTGAAGAGAAACAGCAACTCTCAAATAAGTGTAATAAGGTAATATCCAGCAGCTTGGTTAAAGTGCTGACAATGTTCCCACACTCTCACCCGTGACCTAGTGGGGAGTGGGGAAAGAAAACAACCACAGGTCATGGAGCAAAAGTCTGGGTGGAGCACAGATGCTGGGTCTAAATGATAGGTCTGATATGGGGAAAAGGATGTCGGGGTTTGGTATGCAACTTTTGGTGAAGTGGATTTTCTTAAATCTTCCACAATGTCAACCAAGGTCCCGTCCAAAAGGACATGAAGGGAAAACAGGAAGTGTTTGTGGCTTCTTTTCTCTGCAGTTCGACAAGAAAATTCCACGCAGCATTTAGATGGCTCGGTTTTAAAGACGCTTGTGGTTGCCGTGATTGGCAGCTTGGTTTTAGCTGAGCTACACTCTCGGTAGGAAGGCATCAACTCAAACACACAAGTCCTAAGCTGATGTCTTAAACGGAATCAAACTCAACAAAAAGGCATGCCACAAAATATGGGTAGCATTCAAGGGAAGGCAAAACGATGTAATTGAACAACAAAAGAAAGAATGGTGAGAGTTCTTGATTATCTCAATATGCTTACTGACGACCACACGAAAGCACAAAACGAAAGACAAGTCCTCGTTTTCTGTTGTCCTCTTTTTGCCTATCGTTTTCCCTCCTCCTTTAATTTCCATTCTCTCTTCTCAACCTGAAGGATTTCTATTTGCTTTTTGCTCTCCTGAGGCCTCCAGATGTGTGTGTGGTGGGGGAGGTGGAGAAGATTGCTCGCTCTAATTCCCAACACCTGCAGCTCAGCTAGGCTCAGCATGGCCCAGCGTGATCCTCTGTTTGCTCAGTGGCTAAGTTCCTGCTCTCCTACTGAGCATTTATTCCATCACTCTCATGGCACTGAGCCAGGAAAAGATTCTCACTTCTGAAGTACCTCATTTTGTATGTAGGAATGGGGTAATGGAGTGTGCTGGCTAAGCCATGAACTCTGGTTTAATTTACTGATGTGTTAGGTGAACTCGGTCACAAGGTGGTTTCTTTGTATGGTCGCAAAAAATGAGGACCCTGACCCTGTGTTGCTTGTAGTTTGTCTCTTGCTGGTATATCGGAACTGCTTTAAAATTCCTACTTCACTCCGATATCTACAGTATATCTTTTAAAACGAACTAGTAAAGAGAAATTTTGATGGGTTTGATGAATTCGGTGTGGAAGAACACAAAACCCTGACCTCAACCTCATTGAGCACCGTTGGGATGAACTGGAATGGAGATTGTGAGCCCGGCCTTCTCAGCCAACATCAGTGCCTGACCTCATAAACACGCTATAGAATGAATGTGTGAGCTGTTATAGCTACAAAGGGGGACCATATTGAAGTATATGTATTTGGATACAAAGTCACTGCAGGTTTGGATAAATACTTTTGTCTGTTTAGTGTAGGCAAGGAATCATACAAGCCATTCGTTCATATTTTTCACCATACTATAAGATACCTTGTGTGCTTAGAATTAAGATGATTAAATAGTTGCTGAAACTGCAGCTTGTAACCTTCGTCTTGTTACAGAGAAAATGTAACCTTCTCAGCAGTACTCTTTGGTTGTCAAAATGTTGTGATGATGGTAGTGTGGTGACATTATTGACAACTTTGTTTTTAGGTCGTTTTTTTTTTATTTAGAATAACTTGATGTACTAGAAATGACGTCAGAACAATGTTGACACATGAGATATGTTGATATGTGAAAACAGGAAAACGTTTAATGAATGCCCCTAACACAGTGTTAGAACAATCTTAATACCACATTAGTGGACTAACTGATATGGGAGAACTGAGTGTTTACAACTTGATCACTAGGGGGCGTGCTACTAAAGCTTGCTAATGTATGAACATAACAACAAGCACTACACCATGTTACCGAAGTTATTTGGGAGCTAAGATGAAAGGAATGAAACAGACAGTTAACAATGCAACACTGATATATGTGACATGAGATACACACCGTGTGTGTGTGAAGCTGTGGGGTCTGCCCTGATCTCTGATTTTGTCGTTTTTAAGGTGGTATTCGCAACGTTTTGTTTGGGTCGTTCATTCAGCGTTATCTCAACAAAGTCATTCTAACTTTCAAAAACAAGGTCCCCAAACAAAGGAAGACAACGCAATGGCGTTACATCTATATTACAACGCTCATCCAACATTAGGATTCCTGCTACATGTACATGAGAGATACATGTAAAATGTTCTTACTGTACCTTGACAGGTCCTCTCATTAGTGAGCAGCTTGTAGCCCTTCCTGCAGCTACATTCGAAGCTTCCCACAGTGTTCCGGCAAATCTGATCACAGCTGCCGTTACTCATGCGGCACTCGTCGATATCTGGAACGGAGAAGGTTTAAAAACGCCAGGCGTTAGAGCTGTGTGGCACAGACAGATTTCTTTAGGCATTGCAGTTTTTGATTCAATTCAGTAGCACTAACGCTTATTGTCTGATTTGTCTTAAGAAGTATTGAACTTATTTAAAAGTATTATATTAGAACTATTAGAAATATCTAATAAACACTGCACTGCTGGCTAACAGTGCTGTTGATTGTTTAAAGGTCACGTCCCACACAAAACTGATTTTTTCCCCCTTCCAATCTTCTGCTCCAAACTCCAGTCGAAACCACATCAGACTATTAATATTCAAACTGCAATTAGAGGTTGTGTCCAAACTTTTGAATGGTACTGTATAAGGATTTTTACATTGTCTATATACATACAAGTCATAATAGCTTTATTTCTATATTGTCCATGTCTCCTGGTTGCTTAGCAACACCGATGTCACTCTTTGGCTGGTTGAATTGCAATCTTTTAGTCAATGTATCAGAAAAAGGTCATGGCTTCATGTTCTGATTAAAATGTGATACCAAGAACGCATTTCCTGTTTTTTTTTTTTAAATACACCTTATACAAGGGGGCGTTCAGGTCAAATCGAAAATTTTTTGTCGAATACTGGTAAGACTTCAAGCACATTAAGTTGATAGGCCTCTCAGACACAGTAAAACATTTGAACGTTGCTTCTGGAAGAAGGCTGTACGTCCATAAATGGCGATCCCGGGCCGAGGTGAATCTGAGCCTACTTCAGTCTTTCCTGTGAACATTCAGCGAGTGGAAAGGCCAATCATTCTATGGGAAATCAGTGGATAACTTTTCAGCAACTTGCATAAGAAACGCATCTGCCTGTGGGAACTGTACACACAATCATTCACCAGCACCACTTGCACTTTACAGGAACTTGACTGGGAGTTATTGTCACTTCCCCCATACCGTCCTGACATCGCTCCAAGCAAGTCCATTTCCACATGTTTGGAAAAGTCATTAAAGGAGTTCCTGGAAAGCCACCGTTTCAGATGTGAAACAGGCGATCATGAGAAAACTTTCTATCTTGATTGTGTCCAAGCACTAGTGAAACACTGGGATAAATGCATTTGTGTAGCAGGGGATTATATAGAGAAATAAAGGGAGTTTTTACTGCCTTCTGTTATTCTGTACAATCAAAAGTCCTGCTTTGACCTGAACGCCCCCTTGTACACATATTCTTAGATTTGTATCAGCCACATGACCACCCGTGCCAGTGTTCTGGAACATTTCGGGACAGGACAGACATTTTAATACCAGCAGGCGCCTGAGAGTTTGTGGTTCATCTGGAATAAGCCTTCTCGCAAGAAAGAGATCGATATATCATCTGCCTTTTCTGATTGGCTTTGACTCTGCAAAGATGGCTCTGGTTAATAGTGAATCATCTCTCTAAATGAGGCGTCCATCTCCAAAAGGGATTGTCATGGTCTCGACCGAAATGAGTCCCTTTCCCCTCCCTCGGCCGTGAAGCGGAGCTCCTGTTTTGTTCTGCCAGGGCTGCAAGCGATTTGTTTCCTTTCGTTCCTTATTAAAAAAATAATGATATGCGACTGTGTTGCATGCATGAGTGTGTGTCAGTGTATGTGTGTGTGTGTCAGTATGTGTATATATTACCTTTGCAGGTCTTGCGGTCAGGCTGGAGAGTAAATCCGACCGGACAGCTGCAGCGCACTCCTGTTAGAGCATCGTGACATGTGCTGTCACATCCTCCATTATTCACTGCACACGTCTCTGAACACACACACACACACACAAACGTAGAATGGTTGGATTCATCACTCAAAAGCCTGGTAGTAACATTCCATCATTAGGTTCAGCAGGGAAAATTCCACCCCAAAATGCACCAAATGTATTAATACTGACATCTTTGAGACGTATGCATGAAAAATCCAGTCCAAAAAATTAAGCAGTGGAAACGCTTGTACAAACTCCGAACTCAAAGTCCCAGAATGCAATGCGGCCACAGGGAATTACAGCAGAGAGGAGCCGAATTAGCGAGCTAAACGATGGTGTTGGTGCAGGTATTAGTGTGTAAGATGAAGCTCAGGAAGCTGATTTGTTTAAAAAGCCAGAAAGAATAAGTGAAAGAGTTGGGTAGAAATGTATCCTACTCACAGCACCAACACCAGTAGGTCAAAAACCAGAAACGAAAGAGAAAATAAACCATGATGAAAGAATTAAGCTAAAACAAAAATAGGTTATTTTTCATTATAAAATATGTTAATTCACATGTTAAAAAATAAAGTCATTAAGCTTTTTTCTTTTCTTTTTAGTGAACACAAGGCCATGATGTCAAATCAAAAAAGATTTTCTGTTAGGATCATGAGCAAGACCTTAAAGCCTGCTTTTTTTCAGATTTTTGTCTCAATTGTTAATCACATGGCTGAAAGTGATCCACAAATCTGTTGAGATTCACTCATTGCTTAGAAATAACGGAAATGCCATGTCTATGGATCAGTCAATGTTCAGATTTTAGACAACTTGTAATGGAGAACGTGGTTTAGGCTACAAGAAAATCTGAAGCACTTTTAAAACTGAACAAGTGAATAGTGTGGGTCGGGACCTTCTCGGTCTCTCTGGAAGATGAAACCAATACGATGGAGAGACACCACACCCCATCAAATCATAGTCAAATGCCCAGGGTACTGTGTCTTTAAGATTATTTTAATTCGATTTTATTTGTATAGTGCTTTTGACATTGTCACAAAGCAGCAATGATTAGAGCTGCATGATTTGATTAAAACTTTGCATTGCAATTATGCTGCAATTTTACTTTAATTATTTAACTATCAGTCAGCATTCAGACTTAGTAATGGCACTAGTAGGAAACTAATTATTAGTTTCTGATTTCCCTTTTCACATCATGACCTTTGCTAATTATTATGTGACAGCACATGTGGTTTTCCTCTCTCCTTAATGTTTTCTCTTTTGGGCACAATGCCTACAAGTGCTTCATATTCATTATTCATAGTAATAATCACAAACCACCAAAAAGCACACACACAACCATCAGAATTTTAGATTTAAAAAAAAAAACGCTTTAAGACAAACATTTTTCATGAAATTTGCATTGGCATACAAAGCATTTTCATCATACGAGCAAACACTTGCGGAAGCCATTTAAAACTTGTTTGCATCACTGGAAAGCCAATTGAAGGGAGTTTAGATATTTTTTGTGAGGTTTTAGTGAAGACATACTGTAGCACCGTGGGTCTCAGGAATGTTATCAAAGACGGTGGCAAGAAGAAAAGGGAGCCGCTTTCAGTTTGGTTTTTAAAGCGGCCGGTGCCGAGAGGAATCATAAATTAAGATTAAGTGAGATTTAATGTCTTGTATTTCCTATTTCACTTCATTTGCATGTATTTCCTAAATGTTTAGATTGTTTGACTGATTGGCAAAAATAGGATTATAGTGTTAAAAATGTTATTAATATTTTTGTGTGGCTGGAACAGATTATTTGCATTTCCTTTATTTCCTATGGGAAAATGCGTTTCACAATAAGAATCTCACCTTAAGAACCCACCTCCCGAACAGATTCAGTTTGTACCCCGAGGTACCGCTGTACTTTTAAATATACCATGCACTGATGAATGAGGCTCTTGATCGGACAGTTTTGGCATAGTTCATACATTATGTTCAGTATACATCAGGCAAAAACGTTGTATAAATTACTGACTATACATACATTAATAGCTGTAATAAATTGCCTTTTTAAAAAATTATCCTTGAAATTAAATCAGATAATTGCACAAATTGTGCAGCACAATTTATAATCATTACATCATTTCATTCAAATTAATATATATGAGCTTTGTGAGGTCTGGACAGTTCAGTGGTCCTGTGAGAGGTTGGTCCCATTTATCAAAGTAGCATAAATATAATCACTTCTTTTACAGCTTTTTGTTTGTTTGTTTGTTCTTCCGGCCGTTTATTACAATATTGTGTATTACACAGACATAAATGTGACCCGCTGCCAAACTGGACCTGAATGTAATAGCTCTTTATACAGGGTGGGCCATTTATATGGATACACCTTAATAAAATGGGAATGGTTGGTGATATTAACGTCCTGTTTCTGGCACATTAGTATATGTGAGGGGGCAAACTTTTCAAGATGGATGGTGACCATGGTGGCCATTTAGAAGTCGGCCATCTTGGATCCAACTTTTGTTTTTTCAATAGGAAGAGGGTCATGTGACACATCAAACTTATTGGGAATTTCACAAGAAAAACAATGGTGTGCTTGGTTTTAACGTAACTTTATTCTTTCATGAGTTATTTACAAGTTTATGACCACTTATAAAATGTGTTCAATGTGCTGCCCATTGTGATGGATTGTCAATGCAACCCTCTTCTCCCACTCTTCACACACTAATAGCAACACCGCAGGAGAAATGCCAGCACAGGCTTCCAGTATCTGTAGTTTCAGGTGCTGCACATCTCGTATCTTCACACCATAGACAATTGCCTTCAGATGACCCCAAAGATAAAAGTCTAAGGGGGGTCAGATCGGGAGACCTTGGGGGTCATTCAACTGGCCCACGACGACCAATCCACTTTTCAGGAAACTGTTCATCTAGGAATGCTCGGACCTGACACCCATAATGTGGTGGTGCACCATCTTGCTGGAAAAACTCAGGGAACGTGCGGGAATATCCGGCGGCCTTGAGGTTTCCATTGATGAAGAATGGCCCCACTATCTTTGTACCCCATATACCACATCATACCATCCCTTTTTTTGTTCCAACAGTCTTGGAGGGATCTATCCAATGTGGGTTAGTGTCAGACCAATAGCGGTGGTTTTATTTGTTAACTTCACCATTCACTTAAAAGTATGCCTCATCATTGAACAAAATCTTCTGCGTGAACTGAGGGTCCTGTTCCAATTTTTGTTTTGCCCATTCTGCAAATTGTGTGCGCCGATCTGGGTCATCCTCGTTGAGATGCTGCAGTAGCTGTAGTTTGTAAGGGTGCCATTTGTGAGTAGCTAATATCTGCCGAAGGGATGTTCGACTAATGCCACTCTCCAGTGACATGCGGCGAGTGCTACGCTGTGGGCTCTTGCTGAAAGAAGCTAGGACAGCCACTGATGTTTGTTCATTAGTGACAGTTTTCATGCGTCCACATTTTGGCAAATCCAACACTGAACCAGTTTCACGAAACTTAGCAAGCAGTTTGCTAACTGTAGCATGGGAGATGGGTGGTCTCGTAGGGTGTCTTGCATTGAAATCTGCTGCAATGACCCGGTTACTGCGTTCACCAGATATCAACACAATTTCGATCCGCTCATCACGTGTTAACCTCTTCGACATGTCAATGGCTGTGAACAAAGAGAAACTTGTAAATAACTCATGAAAGAATAAAGTTACGTTAAAACCAAGCACACCATTGTTTTTCTTGTGAAATTCCCAATATGTTTGATGTGTCACATGACCCTCTTCCTATCGAAAAAACAAAAGTTGGATCCAAGATGGCCGACTTCCAAATGGCCACCATGGTCACCACCCATCTTGAAAAGTTTGCACCCTCACATAAACTAATGTGCCAGGACGTTAATATCACCAACCATTCCCGGTTGAGACATAAAACAGCACAGTACAAGGAATTTAGACTCGGATGTATAATCAGATCATCACTATATCACTATATGAGTTGGAGTTGAAGTTTACATTAATAAATGTGCACAAAAATATTGTTTCCCCAAAGTTACAGGATTTTAAGGACTTTCTGATGTAAATGCCTGTATGAATAAATCTGTTCATGTCCAGCTTCATAAACGTTGCTCAATAAAGTCTGCGTTAGACAAATGTCTTAAATGTTGAGAAAAGCAGCTTAACAGTAAATCCACTGCCTGGCAAAAAAAAAAAAAAAAAAAAAAAAAAAAAATCATACTCTGAGATTTCATTCAATCACCACACACAATGTTGTGTCCAGTTCATGTGTAAAAATGTTTCCTCATGCTCCCAGTGTCACTCTCTGGGATACGGCGTGTGCCATCAGGGAAGGAAACAGCTGGTCAGCTGACTTCATGTTATTACGTACATAACCTTGCTGAGTCTCGACCTGAGTGACTGGAGCGACCCCAGATCATAACACTGTCTCCAGAGGCTTGTACAGTGGACACTATGCATGATGGGAGCATCGCTTCATGCGCTTCCCTTCCTACCCCGACACGCCCATCACTCCGGAATAGGCTCAATCTGGACTCATCAGGTCACATGACCTTTTTCCATCGCTCCAAAGTCCAATCTTTATGCTCCCTAGCAAACTTTATGTGCTCATGTGATGAGTCTCACTAACAAGTGATCTTACTGACATACTGCTGTTTCAGGTCAAACTTCATCTCACAGTTCTCATCACATTGTGTGTGTGTGTGCGTGTGTGTAAATACTCTTACAATCACTATTAAACGCAGCTCTAGTTTTTACTATTGATTTTTTATTTTTTTTTTCCCGACCACATTTCTTCCACAGAGTTGACAGTTCAGCACAGTCCTTCCAGGTTTTGAAGAGTTCTTAACCCAGTTTAAATCTTCTTAGTTGTTTTATTCTTTGCTTGATGCAGTCCAATAATTTGACCCTTCTGAAATGGCAACTTTTTTTTGTGTATCACCAACAAACAAGAAACACTGAGATTGCATTTATTCCTGTTTCTTATTTCCTTTTTTTTTTTTTTTTTTTTTTTTTCATTTTAAGCTGCAAAATCATTAGGAATAAAACTTTTGGAACTGGACCACAGAGCAAGTAAAGTGATGAGACTTCAGAGTTTCCAGAAGATCTTGGGTCCAAAATGACCAATTCAGTGTTTAAATAGGTAAAGATATTAGAATATCTAATAATAATAATATAATATAATATAATATAATAATATAATAGAATCAACTCATTTTCAACTGTAGCCGTCTAAAGACATGATAAACTCTCTGAGTCAGAGAGAGAGAGAGAGAGAGAGAGAGAGAGAGAGAGAAGGATGTTCGCAAGCTGTAGCAGAATAAAGAAAAACGCTCCCGGTGGGAGTCGTGATTTAAAAACGCTTAGCAAAGCCAGTACCTTCATCAAACTGTAAGGCACAAAATATTTACAGTACATCTGATTACTTTTTTGGCATAGGCTGGTGCGGAACTTTTTCAAATCAGACTCCCGATTGCGTAACCACATGTACAAGTGAGAAAACTCCAAATGATGCTTGACGCATTCTGTAGGGCTTCAGTTCAGAGGAACGTTACGAACATTCCAGGAAAAAACTACTTAGACAGACTAAGTTTAAACAAATATTAGATATCATGTTTATCCTTGTTATAAACCAGGAAGGAGACCTCTGTCTGTTTATATTCAGTCATTTATTTACTTCCTCTATTGCTGCTCCATTAACTTCTGCCCTCATTCTTTTGGACTTTAATGTAATTGGTGAAAAACTGCCACTTGGGTGCTTTTAACATAGATTATTGATTCTGAGGCATTTCAGGATTGATGGTAAGTTATCCAGTAACCCTTATGCTTGCTTCACTCTGTACCACGCAATGTTTCCAGTATGTCCGCTGAAAAAAAAAAATTTAAAAAAAAAAAGCCGGGTGAACTCAGTAAGATCATGTAGAATTATTGTCCCCCATGACGTGGAGCTGCCATGTTTTTTTTGTACATGTTCCAAAAAAAAAACATTCATACCACATTAATGGCACTCATAGTGCAGGTTATCAGGTTAAGATCAGGACTATAGGAAGGATGTTAAGGATTTAACACCTTTAAAACGACGTTTTCGGAGTGTCGACAGTGTGGGCAGAAGTGTGCGGACGTGCATCGTCATGCGGGATCACGACACCTTCGGGTATCAATCCCAATTCGAAGTTTAGGCTTCAGCTCTTTAATAAGCGTCTCACTGTGACGAGGGTGTTCCAATACTTCTGGCCCTCGAAGATCCCAGAAAACTGTGAAGAGCATTGATGAATTTTCCAGCTGATGGTCGACTTTTTCAGTGATTGAGGATGTTACGCTCCATAATCAGCCGTTTGCTCTCAGGCTCGTAGTGATGAATCTGTGTCTCGTCATCAGTAATGATTCTCTTTAAGACACTTTCACCTTCCTTAGAGTATTGCTCGTAATTCTGTTTGCAGATATCCAAACACAGTGCGTTGTTTCAGCACCGGGTTCTACATCAGACCACAAAAAAAGAACGGTTCACTGCACACTGCTCTTCTTTCGTGCAAATCACAAGTAGGACGCCTGGTTTTGCAAGCACCGCAGTTACACATGAACTGAAGTAACACGTTCTCACGTGACAGCAGCGACTGGAGAGACAGACATGCTACCATCCTGATGTCTAGGTTTTCTCTGAGCATGTACCGTACCATATTTACTATCCTATATTTATTTTACTATATTTCCTTAGCAATCATTTGATCCTTTTTTATGTGTTTAGCAAAATATCCAGTATAACCTTTTCATATGTCATCAAAATGGCAAATAAGTGAGAAGTTTGCTACATATAACAGCTGATGGAGAAATAAATAAAAAAATATCGTTTTAAAAACCTTAAAAAAGTAAAAAGAAAATAACATGGTCTGGTTCATGTCGGCTACAGTATTTAAAAAAAATTTTTTTTTTTTTTTTTTTTTTTACAGGATACATTTCTTGGTTCCTCTGTTAAATTTCCGCAGTAAAAGGCTGGGCAATTATTGTTTGAAACTAAAGTGAGGCCAAGAACAATTGCCTAGCATAATGCAACAAATATGTAATAAAAGAAATAAAAAGAATGCAATGGTTCATAGAATTATCTCGTTTGTTTCATCCTAACTGTGCCAAAATCCATATAAAAGCAAAGCCTCTTAGTGTTTGTCTAAATTACCATTCTGATTGGAAAGGTGCTTAAACGAATCTCTCCGCTGAGCCCGGCTCCACGTCAGGAATTTGCTAAGAGTTGCAGAAAGTTGGCACTAACGCTTAATGAATCTCTCAAAACAAGTCCAGAACATGCGTCTCAAGGTAAAGCTATTTGGTAAATATGACAAGCCCTTGGCACGAGGCTTAACAAGGCGCGACCCGATCCGGCAGCCTGCGCTAAGCCTGCTGTGATGTTAAAAGGCCGCTGTGCAAACATACTTGTTCCTTTTTGAAAAGTGGCGAAAGTCAAGGAAGGAAAAAAAACAACAACAACAAAAAAAGAGGACGAGTTGACAGAAACATGCTGACAAATTGTGGGGAGACATTGAGGAGTTAGACAAAGGTTGTCTTCATGTGAAGGTCAGAGTGAGGAAATGGAAACATGCCAGCGAACAAGCGCTGGAAGAGTCAACATGCGAGCGCCGAGTCCAGCACAAACAGTGCGCTCAGTAATATTAGCTTTTTTTAAAATTTTTTATTTGACCACTTAGATTCACCAAGTGACTGCACTTAAAGGAAAAAATCCACCGTGAAAAAAAAAACATTAAACGTGTTTATACTGAAATATTTCTGAAGGACTTCTGGCGAGAGTCGGATGGCCGGTGCTGCACTCTGACTGTTCTCATTCTCCAGTAATGTTCAACTTTATATTAATGAGAGCAAACAAGCAGGGCACAAACTCCCAGAATGCAATGCAGTCCAAAAAAAAAGTCCCAGAATGCAATACGGCTACACGATGCAGACAAGACTTGCTAGTTAGCAATCTAGTGTATGAGATGACAAGCATAATGATAATGCAGGGACAGGTGAAGGTTTGAGAGAGCTGGACAGACTGAAAAGGACTAAAGCATTGCTCTCTCAAAGCCAGAGCTGGAGGTAGTGCCACTGCGCCACTACGAGCAGGCAAGTTGTTCAGGGTGGAGATTTACTTTAATGTCTTTCATATCTGTCAGAATATTTATTTATCGCTGGACATTTGACAATCAGAAGATAATGACAGCTTCGATCACTGACGCAGTGACTCACTGATACGGTTGTTCTCAAAGTAAACAGTTTTGGAAAGATGGAAAGAAGAGCTGCTCTCATGCAAGGTTAGGTGCGTACGGATCGAAACGGAAGCTGCGGTCCACTCTGAAGTGATCATGACTCTCGCTATCTCTCATCAGTCATCAGGCCACAGGACACGTCATCCACCATGCTGAGAATATGCTGTAGATAGTGGCTCGATAATTGTGTGTGTACAATAGGATATTTATTGAAACTTAGTGATTCCTGAATATTATTCACTGTTTATGATAAATACTATTAGGGACGGGAATCACCAGTGACCACTGGCTCAGTGGTTAAGGTGTTGGACTACTGATCGGAAGGGTCCCAGTTTCAAAACCCAGCACCTCCAAGTTGCCACTGTAGGGCCCTTGAGCAAGGCCCTTAACCCTCAACTGCTCAGATGTACAGTATAATGAAAAAAAAATGTAAGTCGCTCTGGATAAGGGCGTCTGCCAAATGCCATGTAATCAAGGTGCTGATTTGATTAATATCGCAACTGGGAGCATTTTTGTATTAATCAATTTCCAAGGCTGATTGATCATGACCGATCAAGCTAAAAAAACAGCCGGATCCAGTCACTGGCTGGTCGACCGGTGCACATAAATTATAAATCTAAAAACGAAAAACAAATATTTAGCAGTGAATGTGGCCATACATGAATCATCACACATAAGAATCGCGTTGCACAACCGAAAATATTTTGCGTCTCGAAATACTGTATCACTGGGACGATTTTTTTGTGATTTCCCAACAAGTGATAAAACCCAAAAGAACCTTAGAAGCAAGGTGTCCACCAGTCCATGCTTCTTATAATATCAATGGTTTACAGGAGCCACTTGACGTTTTTGAACCCGTATCTAAGGAAAAATTCTACCGACATGTCACGTCACTTCAGAATGGGCTGCCGAGAAGTATAAGTACAGTAAGTCCCCAACATACGCACCAGTTCTGTTCCGAGAGTTCGTTCGTACTGTAAGTCCAACAAACATTGTCTAGGCTCTAGTATACTAACACAATTGGTTATGCACAGTATAAAATTCACATGTTCCATGATCTTGCCCTTGTTCTTTAGAATTGTGCCAATGTTTGAAAGATTCATGTTCAAAGAACGAGCGATGACTGTCATCATTTCACCTCGCTTCACTCTCTCAATTATTTTTCACTTTTGTCTCCATCGTTATTGTTCGGTGCTTCTTAGCAGTACCAGCTTCATCGTTGCTGCTTTTATTCTTACTGCCAGACATCCTGGGATGCGCGTCACATGCACGCGACAATGTACGCCAGGCATGTGATCTGATTTCCGCTATTGAACATGCGCGAATGAACGTTTTTATCTCTGAAAGTTCATAACTCGAATGTTCGTATGTAGGGGACTTACTGCACAATAAATATGGCCATTTGTGAGACGTTGTTTTTTTCAACATCTTCTAAACGAGTAAAATTAATAAGCATTGCCGCTCAGTTAGTCAGAGTTCCAGCATCACCAATAAGAATAGAAGCGAATAGGATCGGAACTAAAGAGACAGATTTACAGATATTTACCATTGGGTAACAGCTGTGGCTGATGTAGCGGCTGCTGGATACTCCTTTCCTCTGCACACACACACAGACATACACAGGTCGTAAAGAAAAAAAAAAGAAAAGAAAAAAAAAAAAACATGGATTTAGTGCTTTAACCTTCACCCATATGCCAAAGTGGAGAAGAACATTTATAATTGTGACCATGGCTAACCTAACTGCCCTGCTGGTTTCCCCTAGCTTGACGTATCCCAATTATCACCTCCTTATTAAGACATTGAATTCATTACCTTCGTTTCAGACTGTTCACGATAACGACCTGACACTTTTTACCGATCTGAATCGCTGACACAATTAACCTGCGCGAAAATTACAGCGTCACCCTAATGACAGCCATAAAGGGTCTTGAGGTTGCACTCATCACAGTCGGGAGCAAATGAGTTACAGGCGGCCGCGAGTCAGATGCGTGTTGGTGAGAGCTGCACTTACGAGAGCAATCATGCAGTTAGCAGGCGACATTTAAAGCAAGATCCTCCGAGCAAGAGCAAGAGCAGCCCTCACACATTATGCTTAGCGGCAAAAAAAAAGAAAAAAAAAAGAAAAGCAGCCAGCTGAGGAGAAGCACCGCATGGCAAATTATCATGCCATTAACAGATTTTCAACATCGTGATGGTGAAAAAAAAATTTCATTAATGATTGTGCGAATGAATGAAGTGCTAGCATAAAAATAGTGCTAGCGTAAAACAAACTAGCAATGAGTGGCTCACTCACTCACCTGCCATCTATACTGCTTTATCCTGTATACAGGGTTGCATGGGGCCTGGAGTCTATCCCAGGAGACTTAGGGTATGAGACAGGGTACACCCTGGATGGGGTGCCAATTCATCGCAGGCAAAGAGTGGCTTTAATTTGTTATTACAGTATTAGAAATGCTGTTTTTTTCTTTCTTTAGTCTATAAAATATTCAGAAATTGTTAAAATTAAAAAAAAAAAAAAACTCATTGGGTTACACAGGCTGTTCAAGATCAGATAAATTATAAAGACTAATATTCTATTTTTGTTTCATAGTGCAATTTAGCTTTGAGATCAAGATTGATTACCGACAAACCAACAAAACAAGAGAGAATTTCCTAATCTCGGAAATATGTAGGAAACATATCAGGAACCGATCGCCTGGTAAACATCTCGTGTCTGGCTAACAGTGCTTTCCAGCATATCTTCTCATCAAATGCTTTACAGAAAGAAGGAAAAAAAAAGAGTGTGGTTAACACGCCCATTCTTGCTCGCCTGAGTCATCTGTGCTGCCGTTCAGTGACCAGAGAGGGACGAGACGCAACCCAGACATTTAGCTGCCAGCTTTTAGCTAAGACAGGCAGATTTACAGTAACAATGGAACATCATCCTGAGTCACGTCAGACAGTTATAACAATTTATTATCATACTAATCATAATAAAGATCAATCATTCATTGCACGATCAATAAATGTGGCTGATTTATTGTTTCCAGCACTGTCTCCATTGGATCAGGCCAGAGTACGGGTACATGATGGCATCTCTGTTGGCATTGTCCTGGAGAGACAATACCGCTTTATGGCACTGTCAATGCAGCGCCGTTTTACGGAAACGCGATTTCAGAGAAAACTGGGCTGCAGGATTTCTCCTTCGTCTGCTCTCACGGAGGGAAAAATGTTTTCACGCTGCTGTAATTGTTTTTCTATTCTGCCTCGCTACATTAAACCGTGATCTGTTGTTGGGAGTGATCGTGTAGATGTGTGCTGATGTTTTTACACTGGTTTCTAAGATTTTTTTTAGGTTACAAATTTGTTGGAAACTGTGTTGTGCAAGAACTGCAGAGGCTTCAGTAGGCTGAAAGAAAGAACTTGCCAGGCTGAGACCGAGGACTGGTGGCGTAAGAGGATAAGGACAAAGAAGGAGAGACAGGACAAAGAATCAAGAATGAAAGAAGTTCACACCGCCAAAAAACAAACAAACAAAAAAAAAACAAGTTAACCAACAGTCTGAGACCCTGCATTTTATTGTCATTTCTACTGCAAAGCGAATCATAGTGCAATCAACGGTCTGAATAAGGTTTCCGTATTTGTTAAAATCCTGCACTTGACCTTTTTTTAAACAAATGTTGGAATTGTGTACTCGAAGTACAGTTACATTTCCTGCTATTTAAAGATCTCCTCCTACATAATAGTGCAAAATAGGCATATGAGTAAAGCTTGAAATAGTTGCCCTAGTTTTGATCTATTTCCAAACCAACTTCTCCCTAAACCAACCCACTAGCTACAGTAGATCACCCTTCACAGACTGAGAGGGGTTACAGCTTTCGTCAAGCATAACCTCTTCTTTCCTTCATATAAGACTAGGAGAAAGACTCGTTCTCTAATCACTCTTATCTGGTCAATTATGCTCTCTTGGACTTAACATGATTGGAATTCAAACTTTTCATCTCCTGGTTCAAGTGCAAAGCTTATTTGTTGCAAGACCATGAGAATGACTTACGTTCCTCCTGAAGGTACAGGATAGCAGTTTTCAGTAGCAGTGTGTAAAAACATTTTCGCTGAATCGAATGGAAAACCTTTACAGTATGTTACTTTGGACCGGTCGTCTGCGTCATGATGAATAAAACGCATTCGATATTGAAGGCCCTACCTTGCCCTACCTTGCTCCTCAAGCACTAGTCTTGCATGGGATATGACGCCCCACAGAGATCTCCAGAGAACTTGACCAGGGGATTCGTGGCTCTGGGTAGGTTTTAGCAATAGTACTGAGGCACACCGCACTGTCTGGTGGAAAAGAGATATGAAAGCTTCTGTTCCACGAAGTAATCTGAATTTCATACTGATTTTATGAACTAAGATAGGTTTAGGATGTGGTCTCATTACAAATCCATCAAGTTTAGAAACTTTTAAGCCAACAGAAACACTGCTCATCTGACTGCCTAACTCGGATATACGGCGGACAAATAAAATTAGTGACCGCGATGTGGAAACAGCGTACCGAGAGACTGATTTGCGGACAGTCGGACGGACTCACTGAAATGTCTGGTGAACGGAACAACAGAAATACAAGCTGACTGACAGAAATACTGGCTGGCTCTTTCCAAACCGGCAAACAGCTGACCAGCAAGCAAAAAAAAAAAAAAAACTTTCAGGGTTTGGAATCTTGAGGTTACATTCACAAAACACGAAACGAAACGTTTTCCAGAAACATTCTTCCGTGCGTCTTTCCTCTTCTGACGCTGTCTCACTGTCACGACAAGGCTTAGCGTGGAATCTCATTATCGTGTCCGGCTTGTTTTGTTTCTGTTTTCGGGCTCATGGATTCCTGTGGAGCTCGAGTGACCCTTCTGCCCTTGGTGTTGTCTCGTTTGTGGGGAATGAGACCGGGGGCTAATTGCAGGGTGTCTGGCTAAATCCATTCAGAAAGAGAGAAAAGGGAAAAGAAAGAGGACAGCCAAACCGCTGTTCAATTTAGGCGAGTGTGCGTGTTATTTTTCTGCTTTCATATTAAACGTGCCAATCAGAGATCGGTTACGATGCACATGGGACTGCCGTAGTTGGATCACGGAAGATGTGGCTCCTTCAAAAATTTCACCATACATATTTGAATAAACAAGAAACCTTGCTTGAAAAACCAATTAATCCAAATCCCATGTTAAGTTTCATAAACCCATCACCGAGCAGTGATTTTGTTTTTAAAACCCTGTCTCCTATCATTGCACATTTACCAGCATCAGGAAGGAAAAGGGAGAAAGGCAATGAAAAGTCAGGAGGAAGCAAATCAAACAAGCAAGCTCGAGCAGAAAAGCCTCATGCTGGGTTAGAGCAAGCAGAGGCATAGCTCCTGCTCTGGCTGAGATTCTGAGCATATGTCTGAAATACCATCATGTACATATTACTCAAATCTAGTGAATAAGTGATTGTGTAGTCAGCTTTCATTTTATGGCTCCCAGGATTCCAATAAATAATTTTTGCGACTAATGGTAACTGGAATAGTATGGATCGAAATGGAGCGTTACAATAGGACAATGAGCACATTGTGGAACACTTAAAGCGGCTTTGCAGAACACCCCATTGCTCATCAGGTACCCGAGGACTCTAACGGACAGACTGAACCCAGTCACAGGGTCATTCATGTAAGCCAATGTTGGTTTGAGATCAGATTTTTCTTTTAATATGGTCATTAGAAACAGCTACAGAGCACATCGGCACACACTTAGACACTTCATATAAACATTAGACTTGAGGACTGGCAAAACAAGTTCGACTGAATAGAGGCTTTTATACATACTTACCACAGCATTAGGTTTAATCTGCGGTTGTCCAGCGGTAAAGCGCCATTTACAGAATGGCTAATTCATGTGAGCTAAGTGTGCATCAAATTTTTAGATGCAAATCGTTGCTAGTATATACAAATAAAAAACTAATTGCCAATTTAAAATAGTACTGTACAAAATCAAAGACAGCTACATAATGTTACAAAAAAAAAAAAGGAAATAGGTATAGCAGTAATCATCAACTAACAAGGTCCTGAGCTAGGGTGAAGGTTCAGCCGACGTGAGGAAAGAAACAATCCAATCAACCAATCTTCTTTTTGCTTTGTAGAAAAGACATAAAAAATTCATAAATGAAACTGACCAGTGGCTAGAAATGTTGCTTTAAATTTGTTCCAGATCAAACTGTATTTAAACAGAACTGAGGTACTGCGAGTACTGAGAAGTAGCCTGGTAAGCTTGAGGGGTAGGAAATGAGAGGAAAGAACCAGGTTCAACTTGTCAAACAAGAAACAGGTAAAGAAGGGTAATGGCATGAAGAAGGGTATCACCTGGCCAAGTACAATAAGGATGAGGGGCAAGTGTAGGACTCACTTGACCTACTATGGGCAAGGGAAATGACAGGACATGAGGACAGGCCATAACTACTTGAGTCAACTATTTGGATTATAGGCAGATGCGCTTATCCAGAGCGACTTAAGGGCTTAAGGGCCTTTCTCAATGGCTTAACAGTAGTAGTCCAATGCCATAAGCAACTGAGTTAACCCTAAACTGTTAAATGGAGAGGAAGGACGAAATTTGACCTGGTCAGTTAAAGATGATGGGTGGGGGTAGAAAATTGAGGTTTTAATTGACATTGACTATGTCTTAAAGAAGAAAGGAAAGAAAAATTAGTGGTTGCAGACATGAGGACCAGTCAGGGTTGGAACAGAGCAGAAACAGGAACCTGAACTGGGTGTTAGGAGTCCGACATGACTAGATAGGGTCAGGGGATCAGGGGGTTGGATGCATGTAGGACTTTTCTTGAAAGAATCTGTGTGTGTGTGGGAGGGGGGGAGGGGGGTGTAGAACCTTGCAAAGTAGTGTAGATGTGCAAAACCAGAAAGGGAAAAAAAGGGAAAAAATTCAGGGGTAGACAGAACCAGGTATTACCTGGCTAGATTGACCAACACTAAGAAGACAGCCATGACTTACCTACACATGTCTTGCCATCGGAGTGCAGGGCGAACTTCATGTGGCAAGAACAGCGCGGCCCATGGTCTGTCTCTTCACAGATGTGCTGACAGCCCCCATTACCATAGTTACAGGTCACTAAGTGAACCACATAAAAAAAACAATTAAATACCAGAACAAACACAAACCATTGGAATTGCCCATCATACTGTAAGCCAAGAGCCGACAAGTTCAGTCATGGAGGATGTGCCACTGTATACAATGCTAGTCGTTCAAGTAACATTTATTATATAAAGAAGTTTAAGTCACGATACGTTCAAGGCCTCCGGCTAAGTAGTTTAGGCGCTTTGCTCATGGTGGCAACAGTGGCTCTCGGGTAGTCCTGCGATTAAACCTTCTTATCATGATCTCCAATCACTATCTCAGAACTTTACTCATGGACAAAGTGAATAGGGAGTTAAAGTGGGCATCTACAGATGTGTGACGAGCGGTATTCTAGTTTTGTCGCCGCACCTCACGGCCACGGTATGCTGTTGCTGGCTTTTACCACTGAGTGGCGGCTATTTAACTATAGACCGATGCGTCAGACCTTAGTTCATTCTCTCAAGGGTTAATGAGCCGCAGCTCCTTTAGAGCTGCATGTAGTAGCGGATAAAATCAAGTGTAACATTGTACTTAAACGAATTCATAATAACAATACTAAAATTACAGTAGAAATGTAGAATTAAATTTTATTAGTATCGAATTTAAGCAAAGTAAATGTTAACAGAGTGAGCCTTTAGATTTTATCATGTATAATTAGAAAGCCTACGCGTGTACATTGTAAACCCTAATGCTCAAAGTAATTAAACACATTGAGTACTGTTAACCTAAATAATTGAATGAGTAATAATTTTGAGTATTCAGAACTTTTTGGTATTTATGAGTTTGTGGAAATGACACTTTTCAAGTTAGCTGAACAAAATGTGTTTAATTACTTTGAGCATTAGGGTTTACGGTGTAGTGTACTTGTTTTAATGTTCAACTTCAATGTTTTTTTTTTTAGTCATTATTGGACAGCAAATATCAATAGCTCTGATTCAGATTTTTCATGCTTGTTGTATAAAATACACAGATGTGGAAATTACCATTACTGTAGTGTTTCTTCGATACAGCATATTGTTTTAACTTTTTTATGACTTAATTATATTTTAAAACCGAGACGACGGAAAATGTCACTTTGCGCCACCTGGCGGTCATTTCACGAATTACTTTGAAATGCGACTGATTTATTTTGGCCGCTGACGTTTTGTCGCGGCGGTGAGCGCGGCTATAATAGACATTCCCCTCTTCACACCTCTGTATCCATTTTTTTTTATTTCTAGAAAAATATACAGTACATAGACTCCACAAATAATCCAAATAAACTTCACCATATTACTTGGTATTCAGGCGCTCTATGCAGTCTATTCGCTTAAAGCGTTTGGTAATCGAATGCTCCCTTATGGCTAACATGTACTGGGGGAAAATGCAGAGTATTAAAAAGTCTCTATGGAACATTTTTTTAGTGTGTCTAGTGTGAGTGTGAGACTGAAAAGTGTTTCGACTGGAGCAGGCAGCTGATGACAGAAGGAGAGCAGGGTCCTGTCTCCAAACACACACAGAACACACCGCAGCTTTGTCTACACTTGCCTTTTTACTGTTCCGCCTTTCCTACGGGCTTTTTCAGAGAGTAGAATAACACTTCTGCGTTAGTGCTCTCCAGCTAGTCCATCTAGCAGACCCAGACAGGAGTGACAGCATGAACTCCAAACGTTTTTACCCCAGAGGCATACTACGGTATCTCCAAAGATTACCGACAATACATCATGGGTGAGTTTAGGATGAGCAGGAATGTTTGGAAATCTTTGGCAATCATGCAATACATTTCAAAATGCAGATTTTATTATTTATTCTCATTAAATGACAATAAGGACAAAAATAGCCAGTCACTTATTCTATTCTAAACCAATCAATGTTGCAAGCGTGGCATTGAAGAAGTCTCTCATGACAGTAGAAATGTCTACTCACATTTGCAATCGCGATTGTTCTTGGTGAGCTGGAAGCCTGGTCTGCACTCGCAGGCGATGCCGCCTTTTGGAGTTTCCCTGCAGATATGAGCACAGCCGTGGTTTCTGTCCATACAACTAGGGCCTTCTTTTGTCCCATTTATACGCACTGTGGAAAGAAACAGAAGACTAGGTTTCATCAGTCAGAAAATAAATCATGCTCTCAAAATTCACCCAAGTGTTCTCTCTACGTGCAGGTTGTATGTGCGAGGAGCACAAACACATACGAGTAAAAACTTCCTTTATTATTGGTGCTTGCAAAGTATTATCTTCAGGCTTATTTTATATTCTTTATCCGTACAAATTTTGCCGCGCAACTTGTCCTGTACCAATTGTCATAGACCCATGAAAGAGGTGTCAAACGGTGCAGCTTATTCGGGAATGGGGTGCTATGACTTTTGCTGGGGGCAATTTACGGCCCAAAAAATCCCATAGAGTGAGACTTAATATTGAGACCAACTTTGATGAATTCTAGCGCAGAGCAAGAATTTTGGAGAAATATAAAATGTATCACATTTATAGAGGCTTGCAAGCTTTGAAGAGTGTATAAAAGTGCACCTCTGGGGTGCAAGAGGTGCCCAAATTGACATATCATGGTGAAGGTACTCCCTGTTGAAACAGGAAGACGAACTTTGAGGTTAATTGTTAATTGTCATAGAGACATGGGGGTGGGCTCATTTTACTCAGGCAACCAATCAGTCTCTCAGGATCATTGTGAAGTTGTCAAGCCACGCCCTAGCATCCACTTTAGAGCACCTTAGCAACTGATCCAATAGATTGTCATTATAAAAGGCCCAAGTTTCCCAATGGCAAGCATCGCTCACATTTTCTTCAGAAAATGTACCTGTCTAGTTTTCCTTTAAAATTTCCTGCTACACTAATGTACTTATCCCAGCGTTTCATTAGTGCTTGGATACCATCAAGTTTCTCAGTATGCGGGAGATGATTGGACTGCCTGCATCACATTTGAAACGCTGGTCCCCTAGGAAATCCTGTAAGAGACCAAACATGTGGAAATTGCTTTTCAGGAGGTCAGGACTGTATATGGGATGTAGCAGTAACAGCCAGCTGAGTTCCTGTAACAGGCAAGTGGTGTTGGTGATTGTGTAGACAGTTCCCACAGACAGATGTGTCTCTTTCACAATTATTGAGTTTCAAGGATCAGGCATTCCACTGGCTAAATGTTCACGAGAACACCTGCAGTGGGCTCGGCCGTAGACTTTGTTTCATCGCAGTCGGCCCACGGGAAGAGAAGATATGTTACTTTGAAATTTCAATGGAAAACGCTCGTCCTTGAAAAAAATCATTAGTTCTTCTCAAAATTCAACAGACGGAGCTGTCCTTTTTTTAAATACACACTTGCAGTATGAGTCTGCAATTAAATGAACAAAGTCGCAGCACATCTAGTAGTCAATAGATTCATGCACTCTGTAACGTGACTGAAAATACTGAAAGGAAATTAAGGATAAAACAAAAGAAAATCACTTTTCTTTAACGAGTTCATTGTTTTCATCAATCTACCTCAAACACATGAACCTACACCGTACTCTGAAATGTCTAGGGGAACTGATTCTGCACGGCTTTATAAACTGGAACCTCTTACCATGCCGTTTAACGTTCCGTTGCATCATTAACAGACCGAAATTGCCTTTCTTTCCTAGCCATTAGCATGTCAGGGTACGGGAACAGCTTATAAATCGAGGCAGGCACTTTCTCTCTGGTGCACTGGGAAAATCACCAGTGGCCAGCAGCATGAGGGGGAACGTCAAATCGTGCTTTTCTTCGACTGACCCCGGTGCGCGTTCCCGCCTGGCCGTGTTTGGACAGTAAAAGGAGAACCGTGGCACCCGGCTGACTCCAGATCCCATGGTGCATCTGTGTCAATAGCACGTGTCCACAGCATGGGAAACTATCCCAGCTTGCTTGAGTTGCTCAGCATTGAGGCGTGAAGCTGAAATATGTTTCTGGAGATGCAGATCAAGGTTTAGGATCAAACTGTAGAGCATCTGGGGTTTTCATTAAGTTTAATCAGAATTTCAAAAGTAAAAAAAAAAAAAAACTGCGCTGTGGAATTCCCAGATGGTCTGGACAGCAGTGCACATTCTAAAACATTATTGTTTCTGTACATTTTATGAATTTATCCAGTTTACTATAGCAGGCATGCTACATAAACAAACATATCCAACAATAAATGATTAAAAAGTTTGTTATTAAAAACAACATCCGTATGATGCTAATAGTTATTGAACATCCATGGAATGAGTCTCCAGTGTTAGACGTAAAAGCTGGATCTATTAACACTAAGGGCGTTTAGTGGATTACTATGATCAAGCTGCATTTTTTGGGCCCCAGTCCCAATGCACACCTCACATCTCAACCGTGTACCTTGTATTCGTACCTATATTTGGTTAGAACATATTTTGTGAGTTTATTTGTATCAAACAAGCGCATGGATGCAGATTTCTTCATAACAAGTAAAAAGCTGAGCTTGTGAAAAAAAAAAAACTGGAGCTAAAATCCACATACTCTTATTCGTTCCGTCTTGCAAAAAAATAGAAAACATCCAGTTTCATGGGCTCTGCATCAAATTGCTTTTTGAACCACCTAACCCCGACCCCCACCCTTCCAGGGGTCACCCTTCTTCCTGTAGACCCATTCATCAGGTCTGGCTCGGGTTGGAGACTCTCTGAAGAGTCATAAAGGGATAAAGTGCTGATGCGATGGCTCTTTTTTATGCTCTGTACAGTGGTGAAGCACGCACTCTGTGGTCGCCTCTTAAAAAAAAAAAGAAGAAAAAAAAGACCGTCAGATTCTTCCTGGTTTGAACATTCCGGTAGTTATTGTAGGGACTCCTGAGACTCTGCCTTAATTGATTGAAAACAGAGGTGAAGGAAGAGAAGCTGAAAGAAAGTCATGAAAGAAATGAGAGAGTGAGAATGGAAAAGGGCAATGGAAGTGAGTATAGAAGTGTCCAACAATGCACTAACTAGACTTTTTATTTTTAACATACGGTAACCAGGTGGATAAAGATCTGAAAACACATAAAATGTTACTTGAAAAGGTCTAAGAAAAAACTGCCAAACACGATCATAAATCGAAACATTTAATTAGATTAGATTTGAGTACTTCCATCCTTGATGACCGCTTTATCCTGTTTACAGGGGACTTATTTTTATAATAAAAAAAAAGTGGCTTGCATAGTGGTTAGGACTGCTGCCTTACATCTCTATGGTTTGGGGTTTGAATCTCAGCTTCTGTTTTTCCACATGGAGGCTGATTGATGTTTCCAATAAGGACGGCCGTAGTGTACGATTGATTGTATGAGCGTGGGAGTGCCTGTGCCCTGCAATGGGTTGGCATCCCATCCAGAGGGTAGGCTGTTTTCTGTGGTATAGATGATGGATGGAGATATAGAGTAAAGAGCTTTACTCTTTACTAAGCTTTCTATCCAAGAGTATTCTACTAGCATGCTGAAAAACAGTTAAGCTTGCTAACTACCCTGGGGTAAAAAATTTTGCATGACACGGGGTACACACTGGACAGGAAACCAATCCATTGCAAGACACACATACACACACTCATTTACTAACTACAGGTAACTTGGGTAAGTGAATTACCCTAACCGGAATGTCTTTGGAACTGAGAGGAAACCGGAGTACCTGGAGGAAACCCACCAAGCACAGCGAGACCATGCAAACTCCACGAAGACAAATCCAAGGCGGGAATTGAACCCTTGACCCCTGACGGAATGAGGCCACAGTGTTAACCACTACGCCACTTGATGCAACGTGTTCCACGTGGTGGCATATCATACAGTATACCCATGAAAGATGGTTCTACTGAGCTCTTAGAAGTATTTAATTGTGAAAACATTGAGAAACAATCCACTAAACGAATTTCCTTTAAGGTCTTACCATTTGTGTTGGCAACAAAGAATTGCTCTAATGGATTGTAATGGCGTGTATTTGTAGCGAACAAAAGAACAGAACCATCAGAGTTTTGTTTAATGTTTTTAAATGCATTTCTTCTCTATGTTTCTTTGAAGAAACCCTGCAGTCACGCACACTCAACTTTACTGCAGGCAATAAAGCGATGGCCGTCATCGACTCCGCCAGTGCAGGAACGCCGGGGTTTACGAGCATGACCGTGCACTCTGCATATTTCTCATGAGCTCGAGATAAGCCCGGACACAAAAAGTAACATAATATCGCAGGTATCAAAGCTCTACCTGCTGGAATTCAAGAGGCCCGTGTTCGGATCCTTTTGCCAAACATAACACAAGGCTGACGTGTGAGCGTCTATCCGCTGCCGAAGCCTCCGCTTTTCAGCAACACCTTTTTGCAACGGTGAAGAAAATGAAAAGCCTCGCTGATTGGCACCAGCCTGTTGTTTGACGAATGCTTTGCTTATCGTCTGTGAACCGTAGCAGCGTAGCGTACAGCTGTGTTTTTTTTCCCGTCTCGGCAGATCCACTGCTAAAAATGTAACTGACGCAGGGAATGTAACTCCAACCGTTTCTAAAGAAAAGAACCGATACCTACTCTTCCTCTTTTGAAGGTATTTTCATGGTGTGCTTTTGTGGTCCAGAAATCCATTCTGATAGTCTGTACCGAGAAGAATGTTTTACAGAATTTGATGGATCTGAGCAGAATTTAGAGCTCACAAAATAACGCTTTTTGTTCTGGAGACTCGTTTTCCTCCTAATATCCCCATAGAGAAAGTATAGAAACTAAAACAGACCTGTGATTTGTAGCTGCACTACAGTCAGAGCTGCAGTTATAGAAAACTAATCAACATCGACCTTCTGACTGATCGAATTCAAGAATTCAACAACACTACACTACCGTTTAGCTTTGATGTACATTTCTCATCAATGCTTTTCTTTCATGTACTGATGTGTGCACTTTCTAATCGTGAACAATCAATCTGTTCATTTAAATCATATAAATATGTTTTTTTTTTATTATATATATATATATACACATTTATTTATTTTTATATCTCTAAATGACGAACCGACCAGACGATGCTCCAGGTCCAGATCCAGCTCTACTCAATAATCAGTTAGTTAGACAGAGGTAGTCATTAAAGCTACCTGTAAACTGTGGCCTTACACCTTCAACAGCTCTAATGAGCCCCCATCAGCCCACAGACCCATAAACTGGGATTTATGGAGTGGTTTTACACTCGTGCACTGGGGAAGGAGAGGAAAAACAGCAGACATATCTGAAGAGCAGGTTTCAGGCGATGACTGTGCAGAACCCACAAATGAAAAACTGAGAAAAAAAAAAAAAGAAGGATTTTATTTATAAATAAAATGAAAATAAATAAATAAATAAATAAAATTACTGTCCTCAAGAGCCCAACAGTAGCAACCGAACAGGGGCTCGAACTGCTGACCTTCCAGTGCCTTAACCCTCTGAGCTATCACTGCCCCTCTCATTGTCTTTATGATAAATCGATCCCTATGCTTATAACGTCATGAAAAACATTACAAATTTGAAAAAAATAAATCTCACATTCCATTTTTTTTGTCGATTCAAAATGTTTATTCCCCCTATTCCATCCGAGTCCTGCTTATCGGCAAGTCTGCCACGCTGGTGCCACGACACATGCGGCGACCGATTACACGAACATTCCTCCTGTTTCCCCTCAAATAACGAAGCATTAAAACATTTAACGAGCTGATATAAAAGCCAGAGAGCGAGCAGAAACATGGAACAGGAGCAGCTGAGGCAAAAATATTGAATCAAAATATTGATTTTTCTTTCACGCGGCACAAAAAAGTGACTAAACTGTAGAGTTTGAGGTACAAATCATAGAAAGAACGGTTCTCTCACTACAGATGAATAAAATCATAAAAGCATGTCATGTCGCTAAGAAACCCGGAAGTCGTTATACATTATTTGCATCAGTTTATTAGCAGATGTGGCAGCCACGCAAGGAGTTGAACATGAAGCAGAACTTGTACACAAAATTGGAACATTTTATGTAAATGCACCACACCAGGGCTGGCGATGTGACCAAAAGCAGGTAAGGAACAGACATTCCGATTTTTGGAACCGCAATACATTTTACAGTGGCTTGGTCCAGTTTCCAGCATGGCATGTTCACACAACGTTCAAATCCAACTCTTTTCTCACAGGTCGTATCGTGAGCGTTAAGTGACGCGTGCGTACTGCAGTGACACTAACAGATGGTGAATGTCGTTTATCTTGGCTTCAACGCGTATTTCACTCACTGTTGCCACCACTGCTTTGTACAGCACAGCCTTCGCAATTGGCTTGTTGGAATGTGTCTGTTTTTAATTCAAACAGACAAACAAACAAACAAATAAATAAATAAATAAATAAATGCGACTGCTGCGTGTCTGTCTAAAATGTGGACGTTAACAGCTTCTAGAATTACATCATATCGTTATTTTTTAATCAAATGTTTTATTATAGACATCCTTTTGTGCCATAAAATGACTTATCTCATTTTGCTGTCAAACTGTTCAATTGTATAGAGCTTTATACAGGAAGGACAATAAAAACCCACTTGATTTGATTCACGTTAGGTATAGTGTAGGTAGCGGGGGGGTGGGGGGGGGGGGACTGTGTTAGGTTGGGGGTTCGAATCCCCTCTCTGCTCTGTGTGTGGGAGTTTGCTGCACGTTCTCCTGGAGCTTCGTTCCTGTATAGATTTATACGAGTCAAATTCTGAAAATGGCTTTTATCTCATTTTGCTGTCAAACTGTTCAAATCCCTACAAGCTTTATACAGGAAAGACAAAAAAAAAAAATAAATACAAATTCACATTAGTGGGTGTTAAGTTGGAGATTCAAATCTGGTCTCTGCTCTGTGTGTGTGGGTGGAGTTTGCATGTTCTCCCTGTGCTTGGTGGGTTTCCGTCTAGTTTCCTGAGGTGCACAGGGATAGACAGGATAAGTGGTATAGATAATGGAGGGATGGACGGATGGATAAGTTGTTGTAACCTGGTTTTAATTTAGCATGACATAAAATCACTACATGCTTGTTTTAGCTTCAGAGTATTGTTGAAGTGAACTTTCTTTATGGAATCACGTCACATTCCTGAATAGGTACGTTCTGCAGTTTGGAGACACACCCCAGTCTCAAGAGTTCACGCGTTTGACCGGTTATGAGAGAAAGCGACGGAGAAGGATCAAAGCGACCAAACTGACAGCGCATCAGCTCACACTGCCACGGTCGGCAGAGCACGGTCGTACAGTTCACCGCTCCGCTTTTCCGTATAGTCCTTTCACAAACCACTTACGTAAGGTAGAGCAAGCATGGCCTTTAATCCCTTTCTGATTATCGCTGGCATTCGGATTACGTGTGAAGTGTTCAATGTGACAGTTGACGGTTGTAAAAAATTTTTAATCCACTTTTAAGAAAAATTATTTACATACAGTTCATTTAAGAACTTAATACGCATCTACGTTAGTCATGTAGTACACACACACTGATAGATTGTATTACACGTTAAGGTGGTCTATATTTAATCTTGACAGTAAGGAAGGAAGAAAAGGTTTATGGAGATATATGAAAGGTATGAAAAGAGGGCGGGGCCTCCAGGTTGTATCCATTAGTATCAAAGAGTTTGAAACTCATAATGAACTGTCAATCATTCCAGATAATTGACTGGATCAGCTGAAATTTCACAATGGGAAATTAGGGATAGATAAATAGTGTAGTGTGTGTGTGTGTGAACAAAAATAACTGCATGCACCTGAGTAGGAAGGGATTAACAGGATTAAACAAACTGAAATGTATCTGAAAAGTGTAAGAAATGATTTCCTCCTATAAATATCATGGAGCATATTATACGTCATATATAATGATTGTAATAGTTTTTTTAAGATTCCTAATCACATTGCACTGTTTTACAGGTGCCTATAAATGAGGCGTTTGATTTCTGAAGCCCCGGCCGTTCCCCCGACGTTCTCCTCCGCTGCACAAATTGGTTCTGGGAGAGAAATAACGCTGAGCAGGCGAGAGTGATCTCCGCTCCGTTCTTCTCCGCCGAGGACCTGGGAACGGGGGAACGAGGGAACGAGGGAGCTACAGCGCAACGACGCGGTGTTGGTGGATTTACTGCCGTTCTGACCTCACCGTCCAAGAGGTTTTAATTTGGGAGCAATAAAACCAACATTAAGATGAAATATGGGAGATTAGCGCAGGGATTTATCGAACTCGGTCCAACAGAACAGCAGGGAAAAAAAAGGGAGCTGAGTAAACACGATAAAGGCCCTGCTCCGGCCGCCGACTGAAACGTATGATCCAGCCATTCGGCGAGCTCGAATAACACGCCGCTTATGAAAGGCAAACACCGGCGGTTCAGCGGGCCAGACGGATCTCTGGAGGTGAAACTTGGCCGTTTTCTTGAAAGTGATTAAAGAACACGCAGTTTATCACAGAAGGCACGGAACATGCGAGGCATAGTGTGTGCATGAGATCATGAGAAACCGCAGCGTTCACACACAATATACATAACGCGTTTGACGTGGTGTTTGGGAATGGGGCGGGGCGTTGGGGGCGGGGCCACTCACCTTTGGGCCTCTGGATGCAGGTGTGCTGGTTGTCAGACAGAAAGAAGCCCTCTTTACAGCGACACTCGTAACTCCCCATCATGTTCACGCACACCTGCTGACAGCCACCATTACCCTCCGAACACTCGTCTACGTCTGCAGAGAGAGAGAGAGAGAGAGAGAGAGACAGCGTATGAGGGACAGGAAGAAAAACAGAATGTGAAACACATATCACTGAATGGAAGAGCGGGAGAAACAAAAAGAATGGGAGAGAAAGGACGAGACAGAAAGAAAAAGACAGAAGAGTGATGGAAAGACAGAGACTCAGAAAGACCCAGACAGGAATGAGACAGACAAACAGAGAGAGAGAGTGAGCGAGAGACAGAACAGAATAGAAGGAAAGTGATTGAAACAAACAAAGAGAGGGAGAGAGACAGCATGAATAGTGGGAAAGTGGGAGATATAGTGGGACAGGTAAACAAAACAGTGCGGGAATGAGACAGAGACGGTGAGAGAGAAATAAACATACAGGAAAAAGTGAGACAGAGAGAGAGAGAGAGAAATTGCTTAAAAACATATAGAGAGTGAGATGGAGAGAACGAGACAAACAGAAACAGAGAAAGATTTTTCATCATTTAAACTGTAGAGCACTTGAGTCAATCAGAAGGACTCCATCGTTACCAGAACAGGACGGATGAACAGATTACGATGGGTATTTTTGTCTTCTTGTTTTTTTTTTTGTTTTTTTTTTTGCTCTGATCTGAAGAAAATAATCGCTTTCTAAAATAAAATAAAAGCTGTTTTATTCCCCGACATCACAGCCTCGACGTCCTGCTCGGTAATGCCAGAGTGACGCTAGCAGTGTTGATGAGACGGTGATAATACCTGATTAAATCGCTGGAACAGAACGAGCTTTTTACAGTCAGGACGTCTCGGTGTCGAACCTCTGTACGTATGACAGAGAAAGTCCAACCGTTTGCACTTTCATTAGTCACCTGGAAATGTGCATACGGTGTATATATTGGACTGTAAAGTGTTAAATACGCACAGTTCTAGCACTTTTTCTTCTGCAAGAAACTTTTACCCCCTTTTCCCAAGAAGAAGAAAAATATTAATAATAATAATAATAATAATAATAATAATAATAATAATAATAATAATTCATGACCTCGCTGGACTTCTTAATAATAACCCCTTTTATGACACTAATATGTAAATTCATGCATGTAAACGCTGCTCTGAGCCGCCGTAAATCTCCTGACGCAGGCGTCTCGTCTAGCTAATACTCAGTAAACCTGACATTAAAAGAACTCCTGTTGAGTTAATGGTACTCGTAAAAAAAAAAAAAGTTAAGAGGAGCGGCTCTGGCACTGCCGGTGTTGCCGCACTTCCCTCGCGACGACCCGAGTTCGAGTCAGGAAGCAGCCGAGGACGTTCCCGTAAGCTCCTGGCATGATGCTCGATCCAGGACAGATGTTAAAATGCTCCCGAGGAGAAGCCACTTGCTCCAGGTCGGGTGCAGTGCGTGAAGACAGACGCTTTTATTGGGATTTCAGACTGACTCCGCTTTCACAGTTAAAGTGAATATACGAGTCGCCCGAGAGAGAAAAGCGTTCCAGCACTCTAAATGCGAATCTGAGAAAAACAGTAAGGAAAATATTAAAGTGGGCCGTCACCCAGGCGCTTTATTGCTCCCTGGCTTCTGACTGGAGCAGCGTGATCTGGACGAAATGTAGCGCCGAGGTCGTGTTACGAACTGGCCCGAGAAGACTTGTGTCACCTAGAACTATGGCTCTCGAACCGGGCCCGTGAAGAACCTCCGGGAACACCCATGGGGTCTGAATATATTTCATTTTATTACACCACTACTAAAGTTATTATTTAAAGTATTTCTTATATGATTACGTTACAGTCACGAGTGCTTGGATATCATCAAGGTAGAAAGTTTTATTAGTCCGCCGGCCTCCCAGGAACTCCGTTAATGACCCAAACATGTGGAAATGGCTTAAAGCGAGGTCAGGACTGTTCGGGTGTACAGGGCAAAAACTCCCAGTTCCTGTAACATGCAAGTGCCGCTGGTGATGAGTGTGTGTACAGTTACCACTAAATTTATCAACGAGAATAGTCATTCATAGCCGCACCGCTCAAATATTGTACTGTGAGTCTCATCGCCGTACTGTGCTTCAACAACTAACAAACACACACACAAAACCACTCAAACCGTACTTAAAGCCAGTTTTGGAATTTCATCATTTTCCGCATTAATTTGTCATAAAACGTGATCTGATCTCATCTACAGTAAGTCAAGAGAATTGAATCAATATAATGTGCCTAAAAAAATCTGATCTTTCATGAGAACAACCACAAACACCACAAAAACGTATGTGAATCCTTGGGTTAATGACCTCAATAAACAGCTAACTGGGATCAGGTGTTTTGTATACCTGGTGTTTTGTTAAGTAACGGAGTTTGGAGGTGTGGACTAGAGCTACGTTGTCTGATTAAAAACCACTCAAACTTTTTGAGTTTCTCCGCATTAGAATACGCTAATGTGAGCCACGCCTCGTCAACAAGAGCTTCCAGAGGATCGATGATCAAGAATTGTTGACTTACAAAAAGCTGGAAAGGGTGACAAAGTGATTTTGAAGACTTTAGAACGTCACCAGTCTACAGTTAGAGATACTTTGATAGCACATACAGTAGTGCGCGCCTAGTTACAATGCCGTACAGCGGCGACTTAACCCAGAGTTCTTAAAGAAATAACCCAGAGTGACAGGCAAAGATGCGAAGAGATCACTGGAACGGACTAACGTCTGTGTTAAATAAATAAATAAATAAAACATGAAAAGTGCAACGTAAATGCGGATTGAAGTTAAACTCAATTCACATCATGAGTTTGAAATTGAACTTGCTAGCCGAGAGGGCTAACCTGGTGGCGGGAACAGTTACATGCACATCTGTAAGCTTGTGTACGTGGAAGACGTTGGCACTTTCCTCCGCGCGTATCACGCTGCTCTGTTTGACTCTATGAGAAGAAGTTTAAAAAGATGCAGTTGGTTGGTTTCCATCTGGTTCTGTGTGGACACGCCTCTCTCTCTCTCTCTCTCTCTCTCTCCCTAGCTGAAAGCTCTTATCTGGCTAGTGGATAAAATTTTTCACTAACAAAAAATGTTGAGTGACATCATGTAAAAGTGGATCGTAAAACAACAACAACAACAAAAAAAGCTACATTCATGTCATGATTATGACATTTATAAAATTGTGATACTTGCAGAATAGCAACAGAAATTGGTTGAATTGGCACCTGGGTATTGTGATAATATCGTATCTGGAGATTCCTTATGAGGCGGCGGCACGGTCGCCTTGCACCGCCAGGGGTCCGGGTTCGATCCCCGGCCAGGCTCGATTCCCGCCTCTGTGTGCATGGAGTTTGCATGTTCTCCCCGTGCTTGGTGGGTTTCCTCCGGGTACTCCGGTTTCCTCCCACAGTCCAAAGACATGCAGGTTAGGCTAACTGGCGTTGCCAAATTGCCCGTAGTGTGTGAATGAGTGAGCGTATGTGTGTGTCTGTCTGTGTGCCCTGCGATGGATTGGCACCCTGTCCAGGGTGTACCCTGCCATGTGCCCTAAGTCTCCTGGGATAGGCTCCAGGCCCCCGTGGCCCTGAATACAGGATTAAGCGGTATAGATGATGAGTGAGTAGATTCACAAATGAAATTCCCAAAGTTGGCTGGCTTCATTTGGGATAGAAAAGGGGAAAGTTCATTTTATTCGGGGTCAGTCACCTCGTCCGATCGAAACCGGGTCGGGAAACACCCCTGGGCTTCTGACAATCATTTTGATTTATTGCCCGGACGCCAGTGCAAGTCTGTGCGGCCCTGAAAACCGCCTCTCCAATCATTTAATAACGGTTTAATCTCCAACAATCTGATCTGTTGAAATAACCCCACGTTCTCAATTACACCAGAAATCAGCGTATCAAAGAATAACCGAGAAGCGTAACGTGAGACAAAGAGAATAAATTTCACGAAGCGAGAACCATCTGGAGAACAAGGATCATTCATTTCCTCATGAGCAGATGAAAGTAATCGATGAAAAATGACCCATGTTACAAGAGTCACGGACACAAAACACAGAGGAGCCGAGCGCCAAGAGATCAATGACTTAACGAGCAGCTGTTAAACCCGAGCCTGGACATCGGCACATACACACCGTCTCTCTCTCTCTCTCTCTCTCTCTCAGACACACTCCTAAATGAGCCGTCGCCCCTGCAGCTCACGTCCTCTCGTCACTCGGCTCCTACAGAGGCCTGCGCTATGTGATGGAGACGGCCGGCGTCCAAAGCAAATATTTTGAAAAGGAAAGGGATTCTGGCGAGCGCTCAGGTTATTTGCACTTAAAAGTTTTTCTTTTTGCAAAAACTCTCCGGGGAGAAACGAAAATGTAATCAAGTTAAAAAGGCTGCCTCAGAGCTGAAAAATGAGACATCGTCCTGTCTGTCGTCCCGCGCACTACCGCGCTCTCTTACACACTTACACGTTATTTTGACAACGTGACTGATGCTTCTCGATCGGTGTGACGTTCTAGAGCAGGTGTCCGGTAGCCAGTTGTGTTAAGGGAAATATCGATTTCTAATCAGAGCCTAGTTAGATGTAGGTTAGACATTTAAAAAAAAAAAAAAAAAAAAAAGGGTTGAGTTTAGAATTAAGGCTTCATTTGAAATCGGTTTCAGTTGGCAGGAAACTGTTGATGTTGTGATGCAATCACCAACCACAAGAAACAATCTTTAGCAAAAGACTCTTCTAATCTGCTGTGAATGATGGTAGCCGTGCTAGTCCTTAACGTTAGCAAACCACCAGCTCAGCAACGCGCTCGGTCGGAATTAGCTTTCTGTCTGTTCCTTGACGTGGACGTGGTGACGGCTCTCTGCATCTCACTTACAGCCTTGTTTTTACAGTAATAAATCTCAGCATGCTTCATTCCAACAGCTGTCAAATCAAGCAGGTTGATCCACTTCCATTGTGCAATACGCTCTACTGGTAATTCACACCAGCGCACACTCACCAGGCCACGTTAGGAATCTGGGATTTGCGACGCAGGCGTCACACACATTGCTGGAATCGTAAAACGAGACGGAACGACGCTCCGAACCCCCTGTGAACCATTGGACATGGCCGGGGTAATAAATCCGCATCCGATTGCATCTACGGTCGCAGCTAAGAGAGATATCTGCTGTTAGAATCCGTTATAATTAATTAAGATTAGTCCTGATAATCAATTGAATATATTAATTCATCTACACTAAGCACTTGGATGCAGAGTCCATCCCAGGAACACCAAAAGTGAGCCTGGGAATTAGCAGTGTAACACAATGCCACTTTCTCTATTCATCTGTCCATAATCAATACTGCTTATCCTGGGAGGGCGGGACTTAGTGCACAAGGTGGTGACCCACCATACAGTAGATGCAGGATCTCAGGGCACAACCACACACACACACACACACACACACACACACACACACACTATGGGCAATTTGGAAACACCAGTCAATCTACTGCAGTTCTTTGGACTGTCGGAGGAACCGAAGTACCAGGTGGAAATCCACCAAACATGAAGAACATTCAAACTCCACACACACACAAATGGGATTTAAACCATCAATCCTGGAGATGCGAGGCAACAGTGCTAACTACTGTAATTTTAACTTTGACAGCTCTTAGAGTTCCTCAACCTCAGCTTCATCACTCTAGTAGATGTGCCATTAAATTAATTGTATCACTGGAAATGTATCAGCAGAAGAATTTTGCTGATTCTGTTGCCTAAAATCTAAACCTCTAGGAGACTAATTTAATGTACTGTAACAGGCAGCTACCAATGATTAATGATTGAAAGGGCTTTTTTTTTTTTTTTTTTTTTTTATTGGCCCCACAAGATTCACATTAACTTGCGTGAAAATAAAAGTTGTGTCCAAATGGTATGCCGGTCCAGATGCACACTTTTAGTCTTAAACTGATGCCACATGAACTTTATGAAAACTAGTATTAATAGTATAGTATAGTATAGAAATAGTATTAGTATTAAGATTCAATTGTTTATCACATGTACAGTACAGACCAAAAGTTTGGACACACCTTCTCATTGTGCTCAATCTCGTTTTCTTTCTTGTGTTCTTTAGCCCAAACGCGTCTCTTCTGCTTGTTGCCTGTCCTTAGCAGCGGTTTCCTAGCAGATATTCTAGCATGAAGGCCTGATTCACACAGTCTCCTCTTAACAGTTGTTCTAGAGATGTGTCTGCTGCTAGAACTCTGTGTGGCATTGACCTGCTCTCTGATCTGAGCTGCTGTTAACCTGCGATTTCTGAGGCCGGTGACTCGGATGAACTTATCCTCCGCGGCAGAGGTGACTCTCGGTCTTCCTTTCCTGGGCCGGTCCGCATGTGAGCCGGTTTCTTTGTAGCGCTTGATGGTTTTTGTGACTGCGCTTGGGGACACTTTCAAAGTTTTCCCAATTTTTTCGGACTGACTGACCTTCATTTCTTAAAGTAATGATGGCCGCTCGTTTTTCTTCACTTAGCTGCTTTTTTCTTGCCATAATACAGATTCAAACTCTTTGAATGAGATGGTGTGTCCAAACTTTTGGTCTGTACTGTACCTTACTGCACAATGAAATTATTTTCCACATATCCCAGTTAGGAAGCCGGGGTCAGAGCGCAGGGTCAACCAGGATACCCCAGACAGGGTTAAGGGCCTTGCTCAAGGGCTCAACAGAGGCAACTAGGAGAGTCGTGGGCCTGAACCCCTGACCTTTCTATCAGTATCCCAGAGCCGTAACTGTTTGAGCCACCACTGCTGCCAACTACAGATATACAAATATCGGTTTTTACATTTGAACAACCTCTGTTTATTCTGAATAACACATTCATTAATGGGTTACATGTCTATTGGATGGGATGCTGGTCAATTGCAGGATACCATTCAGACCTGCATTTGGACATTTAGTCCCAGCTAGAGGGATTTGTTGCAGCCAAGCCATCCATTGTTATTCTTTTAGGAGATGGAAGGAAACTAAATAACCCAGAGGAAACCAAGATGATCGAATTATGAATCCTTGCTCTGTGAATGCTACTTCATAGTCAGGTTGTAGCACATGGGTTTGACAAGACCAATATCATCACCCCAATGATCAACCAGAAAGCCTGTCCTGTCTATACTGTGCCTGAAAGACTCCTGTAGCCAAAAGGAAACGTAACCTACTGCTATTTGATGTGTGTGTGTGTGTGTGTGTGTGTGGCCTATAACATCGAGGCCTTGTCCAAAAGTGAATCAAAGCGGAATGCAGACCCCATCTATAAAACAGGAGCAAACTCTCCCCTTAACATGTTTGTACTTTTAATTTGTAGGTTTTTAGAAACTGTGTGATGTTTTGGCACGCCAGAAAACGGCAAATATTTAGCCACACACCTCTGCAAGGAGGACAGGCAGAAATAATGACATGGATAAACACTGTGCCGGCTTCAGCCTGGCTTTCATGGAAGAAAAGCAGAAAAGCTCAGAGGAGACAGAACCTCTAAAAGAGCTGACCAGAGGCTTAACTGTCTCAACACTAATCCAAAGATTCACCCTTCGAAACAGGACTCGTTCTTTCACCGGCTCGAGGGAAGGCCACGGGGAAAGCCAAATCCAAACAAACAGAATAAAGTCTTTCCTGACAAGATTAAAGGATTTTTCACTTTTCCTCTTTCCACTAAAAAAAAAAAAAAGAGCCCATGGAAATGAGGAGTCAGCCGAGTCAGGTATTTTTAGTTGCACTGTAGAGCTCGAGATGGCCAGGTCTTCACAAGAAGTCAGTTTAAAACGGGATGGGGGCGTAATGCCGCAGCTCTTAGCTTTCTACATCACATCTAAATTGCTGTGTATATAACAGAAATAGGTTTTACTGATGGAGGAGATAGGGGTAGGCCAAACTAGCAAAGAATACATGACACATTCATCACACATTTATCAAAGATGACACTGTTTACGCCGTCTGCTTATCCAGTTTGGTGAGAGGTGTGGGCACCGGTTTGGCAACATGGACGCACAATTTAAATCTCAACCTCTTGAGCTATTTTCCATTTGCACAGCTCAGCTTATGTGAAAAGGCACAAACACTGTCGTAGAACTCGGAGCTGGAAACGTATGAAATTCATGCGAGGAAATCATACAGCCTAAATTTTACAACAACCACACTGCATGTACAGTGCACACCAAAGGCGTTGCTTTTCTGGGTATTTAAACATTTAAAATGTCTAACACCAAGAAAATATCCGGACATGGGCGGCGTATTGGCCGTCCCTCTGAGCTCTGAGTGAGGCAGAATGGGGACCAGACAATATTTATTTATTTATTTGTTTGTTATTGTCTGGAGCCTAAACAATCCTATTGGATTTCCCCCTATTGTGACCTCATATAAGAAGAGCCCCTGCTCCCGCTGTTTGCTCAACTCTGCTGGTCTCTGGAGGGGTGTCTCTCAGCTGAGTAGCTCATTTACATAAACACTGAAATGCTGCCTTCAAAGCATCACTGAAATGATGCTTTGATGGTGTGGAGACCCACTCAGGGCTTCGACATGGATCCTCAGATCCAATAACCAATATCCAATAAGTAAAGTCTTAACCGCCCGTGGCACCGCTCCAACATCTTACGTGTTCCTGTAAAAATGGTTCCCCTCGGAGGTCGCTCGAGCACCTAACTTTGGTTTTACCCAAACTTCCCTCTAGAAGCTTTTTATAATGGAACTTGTTGTTCAGCACACCTGGTGATGTTTCCTCAGTCATCTTATTATTTGTGTTAAACGTGATTATCTCACACAGCCGTGTAACCCCCGCTGGGATTATGGGAAGCCATTAGGGTCAAACATGGTCATATGATTAATCTGAGTAATGCGTTAAAATTTCTAGATTAATGACATGTTAAAAACATGTTAATATTGTAAGTTCTTATCGCATTATCTAAACTGTGTTTGAGCTGGAGTATAACGCACACACTTTGGAGATGCTCTGAGACCTTTAAGTCCTGCAATGGTCCTGGAATCCGGTTTACTCAGGCTCCGGATCTGTTGTGACCCCAGGATGAAGTGTGATTAAAGGTGGAAAAGACTGGAACAAAGTTTTTTATAACCTACCCAACAAGAGTCAGAATTTTTATACATGACCCTAAATCATTTTAAGATGATCTTTGTGTTTTGACACATTTTGGGCATGAATAAGCATCCCAATCACCCAAAGTGAGAGCATGGATTCCAGATGGCACGGAGATAAGAGAAATCAATTTTGCGGAGCTGCTTATTTACTTGGCCTTGTTGCCGTCAGCTCAGATGTGACCAGCACAAAACACTTAGATTGAGTGCCGACGAGGGACATAAAGTAAACAAGCCACACTCGCAGATATCAAAGGAGGCCTGTAGGTGGGCCAGAGAAGCAGAGATAACGAATTACACGCCTGCCCGGCACGGACGCGAATGATCTCCACCAGGGCCAGTCAGGCTAAATGAACCGAAACGGTGCACTGTGTTTGCAAGCGAGCACTGAGCGCGAACGGGAGATGGTACAATTCCAGAAGAGAGCTCTTTGCAAGTGTGTATTAGATTACTTTGTGTTCCTGGTGATAAAGATCAGTTAGAAAAGGCTTTAAGAGGGACTGGGTGTTCTACAAGCCTGGGCCTGCAATCAGTAAAGTCAGAGAGCAGCCCCATATTATTGTGTTTAAAGACGCAATAAGTATGATTTAGATAAAACAAACTGGAACACGGTGAGCACAAGTGGCTAAAGGGTTACGATGGTGCGTGAGATAAAGAAATGATCCTCTTATGCAGGCCTCATCGACGGCCACACAGATTTTATTGCTCTAAGGGAATTTATCCACGTTATCCACAGAGAGAGGAAGAAACAAAGAGAGAAAGAAGGAGGATAATAGAACTACATGATTACCCATAAAACATTCACTTTTGTTTGGTTATTTGCATGCGCTCGTTCTGCTTTCAGTTAAAGATCTGAAGTCGCCTAGTCGGTTACATAACCCCAATCTGAGTCGCACATGGAAGCTTTGTTTAGATCGACATTGCTGATCTGGAACATTCGGTTAGTAAATGTAGCAGAAATGCACTCGTAGAGCCCAAACACACGCTCCACGACACAGTGCTGTGCGCCTGGATGTTCGTAGGGGCGCCAGGGAAGGACGAAAGATTATTATTAGAGGCTGCGGGGGAATTTTGCTCGGCACGTCAACACAATATGAGGTACATATGGATACACAGATACACAGACTAACCTAGGCAGTTATGGCCGTCGTGTGCTAGACGGAAGCCGTCAAAGCACGTGCAGCGGTAGTTCCCCGGGATGTTGATGCACTCGTGGACACATCCTCCGCTGTACTCGCTAATACACTCGTCGATGTCTGCAGTGAGACACAAAGAAGGAAGAAAAGACATGATTAGAGCATAAACACAATATGATATGATATTGCGGTGCGGCTTTATTTCCTTTCTTAAGAGGCAACATGTTAATAACTACACAGGTATAATTTAGACTGGAAGCAGTAACACAAGAGGAGAACTCTTGTATATGAGGATGTAAGAAGGAGAAAACACTCCTGGTCAGTAGTGAGAGGAAACACCTCTTCCCATGCCTGGGTTTCCTTTGTGTACTTTGGTTTCCTCCCACTGGTATTTCCAAATTGCCCGTAGTGAGTATATGAGTGTTTAGTGTAGGATCCACTTGTGCACCGGGGCAGCTCTGGCCTTTGGGGAATGACTCCATAAGACCTCTAGAGGCGTGCTGCGGCGTCTGGCACCAAGACGTTGGCAGCAGATCTTTTGGGTGCTTTTGGTTCCTGGGTGGATCAGACTCCCTGGATCAGACTCCTTTGTCCGGCACATCCCATGGGTGCTTGATCAGATTGGTCCAACATTTGGAGTCTTTGTTTGCTGGGCCAAGTATGTGGTACGCTGTGGCATACTGGGTGTTTTGATGCCTTTTTATAATTTTCAGCAATTTGTGCAACATTGTTTTTTCTATGGGATCGGACCAGACGAGTGGGCCTTTGCAATCGCTGTGTAAATGTTATGGCTGATTGGTATATATAACTAGTGACCAAAGAGAAAATCACATGACAATCTATAAAAGCAGTCTTTGTAGTTGGATACCAAGTAAAGGTATTCAACCTTTACTTTCATTACGCAACTACAGTTTGAGGCAAATCGGCTGACTACAAAGAAGCTCAACTGTCGGAATTATTAACATGTCGGTTGCTGGAATGCTGAAGATCCAGTGGCAAATTTTTCACTGCTAAATCCAGGAGGACATAACTGGACATGCTTGTTGCTTTCTTCCGTTTACATTACGGCATTTGGCTGGTGCCTTTATCCAAAGTGACTTACAGTTGATCTCTTTATACATCTGAACAGTTGGGCCTTGATTAAGGGCCCAACAGGCGCAATCTGGTGGTGTTGGAGACCAGGGACCTTCCAAGGAGTAGTCCAATGGCTTAACCTAAACTTTAAATCTAAACTAACAAATCAACTAAATCAACACACGGCCAGTCTGTCATAGGGTCTTTGGTTGGAAGTTTGTCTCAGGTCCCAACAAGGTTTCTTCTTTGGACCATCAACCTTCCAGGAGTGAAGAATTCTTTTGATTGTGTAAAGCTGCTTTGCAACGATGAAAATTGTTAAAAGCGCTATACAAATAAAATTGAATTGAATTGAATTGAAAGAACAGTTCCTGGCAAAGGGTGGAAGTCTCCAGTTGGGCTGATAAGAAGAAACCCGACAGTTGAAAAAACATAGGAGCTCTTTAAGTGTTCTGCTTGACTAGGTTGAACTTTTTTTTTTCTTTCTCTTCGGAGTCAAGAACATGTAGACCATCCCCTCTTGTTTGCTGCCCAATTGAGCACTAATTACCCAGACTCCTCTGGTGCCCTTTGCTGAGTTCGCTTGTGAATCAGCATTCTCCACTCATTTTTATTCCAACGTTCTGAAACTTGGGTCACGTAAATCAAAAGAGTGTCAGCGCTGTAACGCCGGGTCGGGCGGTCGAAGGCAGAGGGCTGCAGCCACTCGCTCGATTCATTATAATCGCACTGTTTATATGCCATAACTCAGCAACAGACAGATGCAGCTGTTGAAATTTATCGCTTTTTCCATCCAAGAACAGTGCTTTTAACACTGTCCTGCTGCTTGATATCATTGCTTCATTTATGCTCCTTCTTTCTCTTAGTTGTTGATTCTTTTCTGGTTGAGTTCAGCGAAGGCTCTGGAAGGATTAGGAATCGCCAATTTACCTTGCTTTCAAGATTAAGGCATTCAGACACTGATCCTTGGTCAGCACGAAGTGTAGTCCATCTCATGGCCCTCTGAGATTCTGCCCAGGGGCATTTGCAGTCAAAGGGGGTTATTTAGAGAGCCGAGGCAGCCAGATAAAACAGCGGCCTCTTACACCGCACGCGCCCTCTCTCCTTTCAACGAACCTCGGCGGACGTTCTCTCATAACTGGCAGCCCGCCCGCAACGTTCTACTCAACATCCAAGCCTTTTAATGCTTTTATGACTTAGTTCATGTCCTCATTTATAATGCTTATAACATTCATGGCAGGCGGCCACAGGCAACCGAGGGCCAGGAAGAACGAGAACAGGAGTGAACCCGGGAATGTTGATGGGACAAGGTGAAAATTGTCTGAGCGATAAAAGGAGAGATGGATGAGCATTCCGATGAGCTTCAGATCCAGAGAGAAGAAATATTAATAGCCCCCGGGTTTCGGCATCCCCCTGCTGAATATCACATCACCGCCTGTTTGGCAACACTTACAGACGCTCGCTTTCGAATCCCAAATAATCACTAAACACGTGTAAGAAATTTCCTGGGCAGTAAATAGACCTAAATAAAATCTTTTCTTCAAAAGTGTTCATTTGATCCTTACGACTCTGGAAGAGGAAAGTGCAGCCAAGGAGCTAAAGCAGTACAACCTTAGGCTTGGATACACACACACAAACACTGAGTAGTTAAAAGTAATGAACGCTCTAACAAATCATGGAAACATCTCAGGGAGCTAAAGAAAGCTTTACAAGTTTGCTAGACAACATGTTCCCAAAAATCGTTTTCCACTGCCAAGGACAAGTGAATTTATCAAACCGCATTTCTCAAACAATATTACTCACTCACTCACTGTCTATACCGCTTTATCTTGTTTTCAGGGTCAGGGGGGTCCTGGAGCCTATCCCAGGAGGCTTGGGGCACGAGGCAGGGTACACCCTGCACAGGGTGCCAATCCAACGCAGGGCACACACATATACACTCACTCACACACTACGGGCAATTTGGGAACGCCAATTAGCCTAATGTCTGCATGTCTTTGGACTGTGAGAGGAAACCCACCAAGCATCGGGAGAACATACACAGAGACGGGAATCGAGCCTGACCGGGAATCGAACCGGGACTCGCAGTACAAATCAAATCGACACCTAGGTATCTTGATAATATCAAATCAAGCGACCCCGGGTGAGTCGCATCCCTATGCAGAAAGGAACCCCGGAAGCGCACTCATGAGAAAGATTGCAAGGGAAAGCTTAAAGATTTCAACCACCAGAGCATATTCAAATGCTGATGACCGATCAAACGCGTGCTTTGTAACGTCTCCAATTCTGCTTGGGCTGAAGATAATTCATTGGCTAATTCATCTGTCCATTTTTTTGTGAGCCATACCTTCACAGTGCTTTCCGTCTCCTTTATAACCGGACTTGCAGATGCACTTGTACGATCTGAATGTGTTCTGGCAGATAGCATCGATGCTGCAGTTGTCTATGGTCTCCACGCACTCGTCCACATCTGGAGAGAGAGAGAGAGACGGAGAGAAATTTTGATATAAACTTAGAAGACGTTGAGTAAAAACAAAGGAAAGACTATCCAGTTTTATTTTATTAACAATGCCAGGGTGTAGTGGCTTCTGTAATCTGCTATAAATTGCGTAACAGGAATGAATTCTAATTTTATTTACAGAGCCATACACAGAATGATATGCAGTGAAATATTTCTACGGCTGCCCGTGACATAAAAGGAAAGATTTCTCTGCGATTTAATAAATTGAACTGGAGAGTACAATTAAATGAAAAAATGACAAAATTTAGAAAAATAAAAGTGTATAAAACAAATAAATTATACAGGATAAATTACAGACTATGATCAAATCTGAGAGCGCAGTTAGTCCTCATTCATGTGGAAAATGTTCCCTGAACCAATCTTAATCTTTAATGTTGTGTGTAAACAAGACCAAAAAATGTGCGACATAACAAGAAGTGTGCAACGTAGTGAGTAATGATACGTACAATACTTTCAAAAGAGCATATAATGACATCGTGAAAAGTAATTGCTACTGCTGTAACGTTCAAAGGCATGTTTTTTTTTTTCAGATGAAGAATAATAGAAAATAAATGCAAATTAAAATATATAAATATATATATATATATATATATATATATATATATATATATATATAAAATCCATTTAACTGAGAGGCCATGGCTTTAACAAGCCAATTAGATTTTCTTCCCCTAATGTGACCTCATATAAGAATGACTCAGCAGCTGCTCATTTTCATAAACACTAAAACAGCGTGTTTGGAGAAGGAGAAAATTAAAGGTCCAAAAGAAGAGCATCATCTGAGGCCTGGAGCTTCAACACACACATACTTTCAGTGTGGTGAGACATTTGTTAACCTGTTTGAGAAATAGCAAAATATGGGACCTTTAAAGATTATGTGCTAGCTTTTGATTAGCAAAGCAAGCTAACTGTACTAGCTACCTATGAGCACCAGTAGCACTAAGGATCTTCGCTACTTCCTTCCAGGCTTGATTTTTCTTCATCTACATTTGTGAGTGGGAAACCAAAGAAACACTGGAGAGCATACGTCTCAGGTTAGGTTTCGGAAACCTTTCCAGCTAGTCATGCGGATTTGCGGCTTTAGCTTTGTTATGTCAACCTGGTCCTGAGTGCTCGCGTGCTGCTTCACCACTTGTCAGTTTAAAACCTAGTGTTTCGATGTCACTGACTAATTACAAAAACACTCAGATCGGTGTGCAGATATTTTTCATGCTTTGTATCGCCTCAACAAGTGAGTAAAAAAAAAAAAGAAGCCTTTCATACTTTCATACGTGCATAAAACTTCAAAGTGCATGGCAAGAACTATTTTCTCCCTGAGTAACAATCAATGCTGTATCTTCCCTCTTTATCATTTCCTGTTAAGACCTTCCTCTCATCTCTGTATCTTCCCGTGAAGGCTAGTTCCCGTCACAGCAGAGTGACTGAGTAAACTCAATGGTATTCCTGCTTCCTCCAGCTGCAACATTTAAAAAAAACCAGCACATCAAGCCCTAGCCAGGATCTGCCTCGGATCTCTTCAGACCCGGCTGCGCTAAGCTGATTGCTGTTCGTCGTGATGATCTGGCACTGATTTGGTGGTTAGGAAGAAAATCCCACCGCTGCTTTGTACCCGAAGAAGCTAGCATGATGAACGGGTTAGCAAAAGATTTGCGTCCCTGTCTCTACTTAAACGCAACAACAAACAATTCTGCTATTAGCTGTAATAGAAACAGACAGGGCTCTAATCTGGCAGGCTAATCAGAAAGGAATGCAGATTGCAAATTACCGCTCTTTTGTGTGTGACGTTTGCTGCGTCGCATCAAGAGAGCATTTGCCAGTTCAGGCACATACAGACGGACGAAAACAGAAGAAAATGTTTAATCTGAGTAATTGCTGCTGAGTGTTTATCGTTACAGGAGCAGCTGCCTGTCCCTTTTAATACGTCCTCCCTTTTTTTTGTGTGTGTGGATAAAAACACTTTTATTTTGCCCCTGAAACGGCATAATCACTTTGCAAGAGCATCCAAGGAATTTGAGACAAAGACATCAGGGGGAAAAAAAAAGGAAAAGTGGAACTGACCAGGATTGGAATGTTTATTTTGGTCTCTAATTTAATACCTTTAGCTAATTAAAGTCATAAATAAGCGTACACTGGAGCATCGAATTGGTTGAGAGATCAAACTTTCCCTCCATTAAACTTACCGTAGGCCCTTTTAAGGGCTTATCCCTCCTCTGGGAATGGAAATGTTTCAATAATACACAAAGCTTTAGCTTTTAACCAAGGCTTGTATAGTGAAGAGCTCTAAATATAATACATTTCTGTTTTTAGATCAGAAAGAAATTCTTGAAAAATGAAGGAGAGAGAAAGGGAAAGATCTGTTTTCTTTCAAATTGCTCAACTCACTAATTCTTAAAGGTTGACTTAAAGAAGAAACAATAGAAGACTAAACTCCCTGCAGATTGTACGGTGCATTTTATATGATAATCCTGACAGTTTAGATTATGATAAGATGTTTTATTGGTCTTATTTTCATTTAGGCCACACTTTGATGATTGGCCAAGGTGACTTCTAGCCTGACAGAAATTAGTTGATCCCAGCCTGATTGCCTAGAACCAGCCGAACTAACAAGGCTTGTTAACCCGAGTTTAAACCAGCATTGCCAGAAAAAAAAAAAACAGTCTCACAGAACCAGGCAAACAAACTAGACCAAGCCTGATCAGCTAAAAGTAGTGTATGAATGTCCAAGTTTCTTTTTAATCGAGTTTAAATCAAACCAGTATGACTACCTAGAACTAGCCAGAGCAGGTAGCACCAGGCTGACTATCCGGGCTGACCAACCCAAGAATCAGCCTGCACACACTTGTAACATCAAACCAAACAAGCCTGACCAGCTAGAACCAGAATGCATATATCCCAAACCCCTGTAATGCCCCCAAATACCAGCCGGAAACTAAACCAAGCCTGACCAGCTAGGATCAGTCTGACCAACAAGGCAGGTAAACCCAGCCAACTTAAACCAGCCTGAAGATATGTATGCAACCCCCCCCCCCCCCTCCCCCCCCCCCCCCCCCCCCCAGGACCATCAAACAAACCATGCCTGCCCAGATGAGACTAGCATGCAAGTGTCCAAAACCACTCTAACACCATTATACCAAACAAGCCTGACAAGTTATACCAGGCCTGACCAGCCAAGCAGATCAATCTAACCAGTTAGATGCAGCCTGTAAGTCTCCAAAACAGGCTGAACCTCCAACTATGGACCATCAACCCATACAATCCTGTCCACCTAGAACCTGCATGTACTATAAATTTCCAATACCCTTCTAAAAGCATTAAACAAGATATACTGTATTTGTCCAGCAGGAATTAGCCCGACCAGCTGGAACCAACCTATAGTGTAATAACCCAAGTTATACAACAGTCCAAACAGACTTGCTAAGTTAAACAGTGTCCAAAACCTCTTTTCTAAAACCAAAAACCGCAACTGATGCTGTTCACCAGCAAACCTTTTCCATGCTTCAAGATAATGTGATCGTAGCTTAACCTAGCTTAAACTTAACAGCCCTCTGATTCACAAATAACCACATTATAGCTGATCTTAATAACCCATGCAGATCTGTTCAGATCTGTCTTATTTTACAGTAAAGCGGGCATAAAGATACAAATGCCCACAGATAGAAAGATGAATATCTGGACCAAAAGTCATGTGGGGTAAAACTAGGGGCTCAGTGGCTAGCAGACTTTTAACTCATATTAGTTAAATGTAAATTGCATTTGATGAAAGACTGTTTACACTATGGGGCTTTTAGAGCCGCTGTACTGTATCCACAGGGCGCTTGTCGGAGAAGGACTTAAACTGAAGAGCAATGCATTATCGCTTGGTGGTAGGGAGGGAAAAAAATCTCTGAGCGAAGACAGTGGCCAAGTTTTGAAAGATCTAAAGATCTATTTCATGTCCTTAGCTTATATCAGAACAGGGGACGCATAGTTAAGTTAGTTTACTTTTACAGTTAAACTGACAAAACAAGGAGGAAATGTACAACGTCGAGCCACTTAAGTAAGGAGGGAGGATTTGCTCAGCCTTGGCCAAGAACAGAAGTTCTGTTTGTAGATGACCAGCAGGAATTTTCGAACGCTTATGTGGTTAAATCAAACGATTGTGTGGTTAAGTCAAACCCAGTTGAATCTTTGTCCGTCCTTCACACAGCACTTCATAATGTTTTCAACTGAAGACTGAATCTGAACTCAAATAATTACTAGATAAAGCAAGTGATTCCTGTCAAGCATCCAAAGCAAAAAAGACAAAAAATAAAAAAAGTGCTGGTTCAATAACAAACGCCTTTTTTTCACAGAGCAAATAAACATGTCAGCGTTAATCTGTCTGAAAGTGGGCTTTTAAGAACATTCCTCTGACATTTCAAAAGAGAGAAGAAAAAAAAAAGACGCTCGGGCTATGTAACGCATGCCGAGAAATTGACTCACGCTGCTGTTTTTTTCTCTCCCTCCTTTACACTTTCGAAAATCCATTATTTTGCACAATATCACTAATCACAGCCAGTCTGGAAACTGGTGATTTTTTTTCCCCCCCATTTCAAAGAATCAATAAAACTAAAATACTACACACATTAGTGATGCTAATATGCGTCAGGGAAAAGCGCCAGCTGTCTACATTCTAAGACTTCAAAGCGCTAGCTAATGCTCATGTTTAGTCCGGTGATTGCTGCGAATGATGAGCTCGAGCCTGAACTTCACCCTGCGAGACGCTCCACATCCAGTCCCCCTTATCCTCATCCTCCTCATCCTCATGCTCGCTACCCAAAGCTGCTTGGCTTTAATCAGGACACGTGGAGCTCTGAGCAAAAAACCTAGACCTTTACATCATCATTAAACAGACAACAAAATAATAACACTATCAACAAATTCATCATTATTTCTTTTAATTTTTGAAAAAAAAAAGGGTACAAATTTTTGATAAAAAATTTCCTCCCACTCTCTTCCTTTCTTTCACTTTTTTATTCCCTTTCTTTCAGCACCCTTACGTTTCTGTTTTATTTCCCCTGCTCTTTTCTTTCTTTCTTAATTTTTTCCTTCCTTCCTTTACACTCTTCTTTTCCTATTTCTTTTTATTTTTATTTTTTTTGCCAACTCTTTCAGTCTTTACTTTTATCTTTCTTTTGCTTTCTCCATCCCCATTCGTCGGCTCCTTATTTTCTTCTTCACTTCCTTTATGCTCTTTTCCTTCGCTTTATCTTTTTATCACCTCTCTTCTGCCAACCTCATGTTTCTGTCGTATATCCCACTTCTTTCTTTCTTTCTTTCTTTCTTTCTTTCTTTCTTTCTTTCTTTCCTTCCTTCTTTCTTTTCTTCTTTCTTTCCCACCCCTACAATTTCTTTCTTTTTTCCTTCCTTCCTTTATGCTTTTTTTCTTTCTAATCTAATGGCTTTGTTTCTCTTCCCCTACCAGTTCTGTTGCTTCACATTCTTTATGCTTTTTCTTTCTCTTTTTACCATTTTCTCATCCCTATCTCTAAACGTCCTTCTCCTCTTTCTTGCTTTATTTCTCTTTAAAAATTCTTTTTCTACACTTTTCTTTCTTTCAGATCTTCTCGCACGTTTTTTCTTTCTTTCTTTCTTTCTTTGTAACAAGAGGAAGGAAAGTTGAATATACAGGTTTGCCCCTTTAAAACTCTGAAACTGAATGTTTTTTATGTGGAAACCCCGATTTAGCTCTTGCTGAACCAGAACTAGTCCTCTCAGTGAATGAAGTGGTTCCAGGCTTTGGAGCAGCAGCTCCGCAGCACTTAGATTGAGCTCTTTATCTTATGACTTCATTTGTATAAATTCCACTGGACATTCTGTCACGTCTATGAATTTGGAGTCACATCATGTTTTTTAAAGCAAGCTCACCGAACCAAGCTGCTAAATGAGCCAATAAGCTGAACAACATCACAGCTAGACGCTTTGGTTTAGACTTCGTGGGTAAGACTAGAACAAGATGTCGCAAATCTCATGCACTACAAGTTATAAGATCAGTTATAAGTTTATTCATTATTATTGACAATTATCATGCAAGAGGACAATTCGAAGCACTGGAAACTGGCTTCGACCTCTTAAGAAAATAGTAATTGCTGGGAAATTCCTTCAACTAAAAAAAAAAGAATTTACATTAGAAAACATTCAGAACATGTTCACTCAATTCCGATAGATCTGATAATTTACCTGTTTGTAATAGGAAATGTACACTAAAAGAGAGTAAAATATGTCTAGGCTTAATACGAGGATTGGTTGGTTTATTGTAATTTCACATTCGACGTAAATTTAAGTTAAGGAGGACTTCACAATACTAACAGTCATATACTTTTCTTTTTCTAATCTACATTATTTTAAAAACCGCCAGTGATTACACAGAGCATACTTCCTACAGTACATACTGTACTACAGAGCTCCTTAAACAGTCACTTATTGGACTGAGCACATTGATATAATGTGAATAATTGGATTTGGAGCTATGTCATAAATAAATAAATAAATAAATAAATAAATAAATAAACAAACAAACAGACAATTCAGATCAGTTTGATATCGAACGGCATTTTCTGAAAAATTCGGAGGAAGACGCTGATGATGATGTAAAGTTTTTGTATCATTTTTATTTGGGGGGGGGGGGGGGGGGGGGGTCTGGAGCCTATCCCAGGGGACTCGGGCGTTGTGGCAGGGTACATACTGGACAGCAGGCCAAATTCATCGCAGGTCACACAAGAACACACACATACTGTACACGCTAACGCATTCACTACCCAATTAGCCTAATCTGATGATCGTTGGACTGTTGGAGGAAACCGGAGTACCCCGGAGGAAACCCACCAAGCACGAGGAGAACAGGCAAACTCCATGCACACAGACCGAGGCGGAAATCAAACCCAGAACCTGGAGATGTGACGCCACAGTGCTAACCGCTACGCCATCAAGCCTCCCATTTTCAACAATCTTAATCTGCGATCGAAAAGAAATTGGCTATTTGCTCGGCTGAAACACAACTGCAGGCTGCTTCATCCATTGTGGCAAAACTGTGTGTGCGTGTCGTGCAGTTACAGCGTTTTACTAAATAATTCAAAACTCACACTCGTATAACTAAAAAGAAATGTGTGGAATTTTTTTTTCTGTCGTAACTAAAAGAAAAAATGCATATAACACTTTGTAAGAGTTTGGAATACTGTACTTCTTGTTTCTTTAAAAAATAAAAACATAATAAAGTGTTGTTTATTATTGCTGTCAAACTGTATTTATATATGTATTTATATAAGGCCCTGCATTGGAACACGAGAAATGTAAAAAAAATAAATAAAAAAATTCTATCAAATTTCTTTCAACTCCAGACTATAGTCTTATAAACTCTAACTACCGAGCTGAATTTAATTCAATTCTGATGTGGTGATTTCTTTTCTGTCATTTATTATGAATATAAAGTTACAACTGTAAAGAATCAGACATTTATCACAGAACGTTCCAAGCGTTGTGTTCAAATGTGTTTAGATTGCAGCTGGTAATTATGTGTTTCATAAAGACATTAGTGGAAACGTGTAATTACTGCAATCTCAGCACAATGGGAACGAACTGCTCCTGCCAGGAGCATCGAATCAGTCCGAGGTCTGGGCGAAAATCTGTTATTCCCCATAATATCCCTAAGAAAATTCCAACAAGACAGCAGCGGCGTGTTTAAAAGAGAGAGAGAGAGAGAGTGACAGAGAGACAGAAGATAAAGAATGATAGAAAAAAGCCGAACATATAAGGAGAAGTAAACAGAGATGAACAGAAAGAGAGAGACAGAGGGAGACGGTGAAGAAGAGAGAAACATTTGGACAGCATAAGAGAAAGAAAAAGAGAGAGAGTGATGTGGAGACAGAGACAAGGAGAGAAAGACATACAGAAGAGGAGAGAAACAGAGAGAGAAAAGGCTGGTGGAGGGAGCGAGAGAAACAGAGAGACAGGAGACAGAGGAACAGACAACACTACGCTGAAAAATAAAGTTGGAAAGATGTGTTGAGGATACTGTGCTTGTGTGCACATTGTGTGTGTGTGTGTGTGTGTGTGTGTGCGCGCGCATGAGCGTGTAAATGTGCAGAGTGTGAACACTGACAGCTTGTCACACAGGACTATTAGGCGACGTGCAGGCTGGATGAAAAAAAAAAAGATCGTCGATGAAACGCAGACGTCAACATCTGATCTGCCACCCCCCCCCCCCCCCGCGCCCCCCTCCCCCTTCCTGGCCATCTGCCCCCCCCCCCCCCCCCCCCCCCCGACGTTTTCCTGAAGTTAAAGAAGAAGTGCACTGTGTGTGGATGGAGAAGCTTGTAAAAGTAACATGGTCAGCTCAGCTCACACACAGCTTCTAGAAACAAGGAACTTGGAAGAACTTCCAGGAACTTTGAGACGGAGATGGAATGAGATCAGACATAGAAGGAGATTGTTGCACATCTGGACCAGCAGAGGGAGAACCTGGCGTCTACACAACCTTTACCCTTTATCCCGTTCATTACAACTTTTATCTCTATTGAAGCTTAAAGACACCAAAACACGTGTCATGTTACCAAGACAAACCACACACACACACACACACACACACACACACTGCTGTCCTGAAGATTTTAGAATTCTACCACAAATCTCTGACACTGGAGACTCCTTCCCGAAAACAGACTTTTAAAAATCAGTCTACATGAATGTAAGGCCTTTGCGTAAAAGATCAATGTTTTTTTTTTGTTGTTGTTGTTGCTAAAACAATATTATTAACTTTATTATTAATTTATCAGCCGACACTGCTGATCCGGATTCATTTGTTATTTCTAACAAATATTAGACGCATTTATTTACAAGCCAGCAAGGAAGACGAAGGTTGACGAGGACATCGCTGGACTGAGTGAGTGAGTGAAGAACGGCTCGGTGGGAAGCACAGCGCAGGGACGAAGGCATCTGTGGAGCTTTTTACAGGCCTCCTGATTGAGCTTAATGACACGGAGGGAAAGCCGCAGAGCCTCTGAAGGAGAGAGGCAGTCTGCTGTGAAACCCAGAGAGGGTGTTGAAATGAGAGCGTTCTGCTAACAGATGAATCACCGGACGGTTCTGTGTGTGTGTGTGTGTGTGTGTGTGTGTGTGTGTGTGCGTGCAGAGAGATGGCAGAACATCAACACAAGCGCCGCTCTCTTTTCACCACCTTATAAAAGTGCTCACAGCAGTAACAGATCCAGATGAAGCTCTTAACCTCCAACACGGGAGAGGAAACACCACAGAGGCGTCTGCTTTGCAAAGAGGACAGAAAAGATGGGCTTTGATTTATTTTGTTCACTACACTGTCATGTGTGTGACGTTCCTAAGAAATGCTAGAGTATAAAGGCACTTGCACGTTTGTGCACTGGTGATTTTCTTTACACCGCCTGATGTTCGGAATTGTTATGCTAAGGGAAAAAAAAAAGGAAAATGAGTATTTACAGTTTTTCAGGGTTAATAGGAGAGTACAGGAGTGTGTAACGATACAGCCAGCTGTGCAGTCGGATACTGTGGCAGGCTTTATATGATATATGATAAACGGCACTGGACAGTGTGGCAAGCAAAAAAACGACATTGAGTAACAGAACTCATGGCGAGCATAAAGATACCGAGCTGTGCATCGCAGGTAGATTTTCACTTCAATTCTATTTTTTGGGGCATGGCAATATTGTCTGATTTATTTCACTTGTATTTCTTACTATCAAAAACCACATAAAGGTATCTAACAAATATTGAAATCCCACATAACTTGTGTTTCTGATTGATTTAAATGTCAATGTCATATTCTGTTTTCAAAAACTCCACTCCAGCAGGGGGCGCACCAACAACTCAATACACTCAAAAGAAGGATGATGGAGGCAGATTCTATTTTCTGCCAAGGCCGTGGTGTATTTTTAGTGGTGGAATTCCTCAGATCATTTTCAGAGCATTTTAGAATACAGTGGAACCTCGGATTGCGAGTAACGCGGTTTGCGAGCGTTCCGCAAGATGAGCAAAGATTTTTTTATAAATTTTGACTTGAGAAACGAGCAAGTCTTGGTTTACGAGTGCCGAGTATCGTGTATCATGCATGCGCTCTTGTTTTGACACTGAGCGTCACATGCTCACAACTGAGCCAATGATTTTTCTCTCTCATGCGCTGCGGAATTGTGGGTAATCGTCTCCCCTGCTGGATCTTAGTGCTCATCTCTTAATGGTATAATCAACGGCTCCCTCTCTGTTTCAGCGTGTCTGCTATGTGTGTGCGCACACGTAATTTAACACTTCAACACACACTCACACCGACACACACATTCTCTCTCGCTTTTACACCCCCCTCCCCAGCTTCACTCTCTGCTTTACACAGAAAACTCTGCTCTGTCGTGATTCTTTTCAAAGGTAAAGTGCTGGTTAATTTTTTTTTTACTTTAGAGCAGTGATTCCATTAGTATGCGCTCACGTGAGTGTCATTAGAGAGATTTATTTTTTCCCCGTTAAAATAGTGTTTCCGTTGTGTGTGTGTTTGTTTTGACACTTAAAAAGCAAGATAGGGGGGAGGGAGGAGGAGTGTAAGACGAGGTGAGGGACAGGGCTAATTCCACACACACACAAATACACTGCGCCTGCGCGCACAAACAGAAAACACTTATCTATCAGGATTTATTTTGACTTTTTTTTAAAGGTAAAGTGAAGGTTAATTTGTTTTACTTTTACATTATATCTTGTTTTAATTATTTTTATGTATTTATTTTTTTGGGCTATGGAACAAATAATTTGAGTTTTCATTATTTCTTATGAGAAAATTTGATTTGGTTTACGAGTGTTTTGGAGCCCACTTCCGGGAACGAATTATAGTCGTAATCCAAGGTTCCACTGTACTAGTAAATTTAGCTAAACAATTTTAAAACAATTTTTGAACACTGACCCATCAACTCAATTAAATTGAATCAATCAACAAAAGATTGATTAAACTGCATATTCGAATAAATCTCACAGCTCTAGTGAGTGAATCAACATTATATTCTTTTAAATTTTGAATTTTTTTTAAACAACACACACTGTTTAATTATCGCAGTAAATAAATTATCTGATTTGTTCCTTCATCATCTCTATAGTTACACAGCTACATGTTATACTATTTACTCTAATACTGATAATAATTACATCCAAAATGTTTTTTTAACCAAACAAAACGTCTATTGCAGATATGGAGATGTTTTCTGTAAGGACATGTTTATTACATTTTTTTTTTGTAAAGAGTCTCCAGTGTCAAAAAAAGGAAAAGCTAGACGCTGGGTGCCGTGGTGTGGGGTTTGATACAAGCTCAGGCAAAGAAAGGTCTTTAATGAAGATGGGATTCCTTTCGACAACCTCCGAGTATATGAAGGCTGATATCCTCGACAAAATCGCCAATTGTTGTCTGCGTTCCCGGAGGCATTTCCAGCAGACGACATTTCAGGAAAAATTGCCAAAGCTCTGACTTTGTGAGTGTGAAGAATTAAAAAAAAAAAAAAGAAAGAAAGAAAGAAAGAAAAAGGGGGGAAAAAAACTTCAGAGGACTTAATGGGAAATGATGCGTCAAGTTCAAGACATGAGAGTGCTGCATTAGCATGAAGAACAGGACATGAATCATCTCATGTAAGGCTTTGAGAGGATTACCAGAAGCATTTTAACCAAGGAAGCGCCACTCATCACGACTCGGTGTTGGAATGTTACCAGTACGCCCGTGGAGGTCTTTAACACAACCAGGCAGGAGAGATGACAGGAAAATACGCGAAAACACGTCTCCGTGTCTGTCGCCATGAGCTACGCTGAAATCCGTAAACAATGGAGCTTCAGAACATCGACCAGACAACTCCGGAGCTATAAAGACCTGAGGAAACGCCCGTGTTTACTTTTCTAATTAAGTAATTGGTCGAAGCGCTGATCAAAGTTTAATAACACGTTTCAAGTTTCAAAGCTGGAAGGTTTTATTGTTGAGGCACACAAACAGAAATTCTAAACATATTGGACCGAGATCATTCATCGGAAACCGAGTGCTAATTTTCTTTTGTACTTCTCAACTGTTAAAACTCACTCACTCATCATCTTAATCCTGTATTCAGGGTCACGGGGGCCTGGGGCCTATCCCAGGAGACTTGGGGCACATGGCAGGGTACAGCCTGGACAGGGTGCCAATCCAACAGCAGGGCCTGTTAAAACTCAACTTTTAAAATGTTTCAGTTTAATTAAACTGTAACTAAAAAAATTGCTAGATAGTGAATACAATTCCTGACAAAAGTAGTATTTTTTGTAAAGTACCGTTGATGCTAGTTTGTGCCATGAGTATCTTTGGTACAGCCATAACTTTTAAACCATTAGTACTAGCTAGTTTTTGTCAAGTCTATTTTTGGTACAATTTATGTTAGTTTGTGGGTAAAATTGGAGAAAAAATTTGATTACTATTTAAACTGCCATAAGTAACTACACTGTAAATCCGAATAAGCAAAACTAAAAAAAAAAAAGAAGAGGTAATCAGTTACATAAAATCTTTAAGTAGTGATGTTTCCAATGCTAAGTAAACAGTTTGTTGTACTCATTCATATTAATCGTTCTTTACTTGCATTATTGAGTAGCCTCACTCATACTATTTAATAGCAGTTGTCATTTTTATTTAGTTGTTGCATATCAAATAAATTGTTGTGTTGGTCTTTCGGCTGCTCCCGGCAATGGGTCGCCACGGCAGACGATCCGGTCCGCACACAAGCTTGGCACAGGTTTTACCCCAGGTGCCCTTCCTGACTCAACCCTCCCATTTTTATCTGGGTTTGGGACAGGAACTTCATCCAGTTGTTGGGAATTGAACCCCGCGCCTTTCACATGGCAGAACAAACACCTCCCACTGAGCCACCAGTGCCCTATTGCCCTGATGACGTCAGATACAAAATCGCTAGTCTGAAAGATTTTAAGTTGGTGGAACTTTAAGGTGACAGTTACTGTTACTTAAGTACTTTTACAGTCACTTAAAATATCAAATTTGTTCAGCTAACTTGAAAAGTGTCATTTCTACAAACTCATGAATACCAAAAAGTTCTAAATACTCATCAAGGTCTATTAATTTGAACTAATTATTTAAGTTAACTGTACTCAATATGTTTAATTACTTTGAGTATTAGGGTTTACAGTAAAGATATGATTTTGTATTCAAATTTTTTTAGCTAGGCTAACCAATTTAGAATTTTCTTTAACATTAGTATTACCCAGTACCATTATTACCTCCATGTTTTGTCATTAGTACTAGTACCATTAGTAATAATTTGTAATATTAGTATTAATTGTATTAGTAGTACTAATTTGTGCAATTTGTTTATTTCTGTCTTAAATAAAGGCCGTCCGACTCTTTCAGCATAAGTCTGATGCTGCGCCTTTTACGCCGCACTCGGGGGAACTGAGGCTACCGGGCTCTCTCGCTCTCGCTCTCTCTCTCTCTCCTCTCCGCAGGTGCCAATTAGCCTCCCGCTCTGCTGTTTTCTGCTAGTTACTAAAGCGACTTTAAGAGGGGCCAACATGGCAATTACAGCAAAAGTGTTAGCCTGATATTTTTAGGCGTTTCCTGTAGAAGCAAACCATAAAATGACTGGGTCTGTGTGATCAAGGCTGCTAGCTGTACAGAAGAAGGGTTCAAATGCCACACAGTGCACTATATTATATGCTAAAAATTAACATTTCAGAAATAGCTGGCTCCATTCCGGATGTTTTACAGCAAACAGGTAGATTCAGTAGCCTAACATGAAAGATGTGATATATAGCGGTGGCGGCTGCACAAACCACACGCTTACGAATGAGACCTTTATAGGCTGTATTGGCTTTAGAGGAGTTTCCCCACCACAAAACACTAACACTGTTAATACTGAATGAACAAGAGGTCAGCTAGCATTACGTAAACGCTAATAAAGCTAATAATGCTAGTCTTCATTGAAACGGTGAAGAAGAAAAAAGCACAGGCATCATGTGTATACGATTCAGAACGTATTTGGGGTCACGGAGTCCACGGTTCGTAGTCGTTTCGAACTCCTGTGTGACATCAAGCCTGTCATGAAAAGGTTAGTGGATCAGGCGAAGATTCGCACGGCTCCTCTGCTTTTCACGTCGCTGCTCTAAAAGTCATCAGCATGCGTTCATGCCATCACCGAGCGCTGTTCGGTCGTCCTGCAGTTGAATACTCGGAGTGTTTTCTGCTCTTCGCAAAGCAGAATAAAGCATTTCCTTTCATTCATGTACTACAGCGCCTCGGAATGTAAACACTCACAGTCTGTAAACACACACATTAAACCGCGCAGCAACACACATCCATCCTCGATGGCCCGCGGAGCCATGTGATGTTTCTCTTTAACCCGTGAAGTCTCATAAAGTTACACGATAAATAATAGATAAGAAATTATAATAAAAATGATATTAAGTCAAATCCACTCCTGCACAAAGATGAAACGAACTTCAAACATGAGACTTTAGACATGATTTTCATTTATACGTTTTGTACTTTTCCCTGTGCGTTTTTATTCGATTCGTTAGATTTTTTGCGTGCGACTCTTTTCAATTGGATCGATTTTTCCACAAGACGCATTATTTTCATATGATTCTTTTCTGGATGATTCGTTTACCGCCATGTGTAGTTTTAAAATGATTCATTCGCCTCCGAGTGGCGCAGTGGTTAAAGCGCTCGCCCTATCATCCGGAGATCGCTAGTTCGAATCCCGGGTGGTGCTGTAACCTCTCGCAGCCGGAGGTCTAGAGAGAGCTGATTGGCCGAGCTCTCTCAGAGGGGAGGGATGAGAGGTACTTAGTGCTCCCGCATTAATCACGGCTCTACAGCCAATCAGGGGCGTCTGTGAGCTCGCGCAACGGAGGGAGCGGATAGCGCTGTCCTCCGAGTGTGTTACGCCGCCCCCAACGGTGCGCGAGCGAGCAGTTCGAAAAGATGCGGTCGGCTGGCGTCACGTGGTTCGGAGGAAACACGTGATAGTCTTCGGCCCTCCCGGCTGAGTGGTAGTAGTAGCCTTAATGTGGGAGCCCCCTAGTGACGGGGAGGAATTGGACACGACTAAATTAGGGAGAAAATCGGGGAAAAAAAAAAAAAAAAAAAAAAAAAATTTTCATTCATTTATCCCTTGATTTACTTGATTTATGATTAATTTCTTGTTTATTTTATCAATACAATTCAGTTGGGTTTATTTTCCACATAATTCATGTTTCAATCACGTGAACGACTTATGATGACTCATTTCCTATTTTCCTATAGCACGTTGTTTTAATAAAAGTAGGGTTGCACCGATACCACTTTTTTGGAAAACGAGTACGAGTACTTGCATTTCAGTACTCGCCGATACCGATACCAAGTACTTAATAAAAACATGATTTTTAACAATTTCGCTGAGCACAATTTGCAGTCCGCCTTTGTTTTGTCGTCTTCATTCACTTTGAAATAATTCCACACGGCTGACATGTCTCGTTTCGCCTCGCCTTCTCCCCGCTCTCAGCTGCATCCGGGGCCTGGGGGCGGGCACTCGGCGCTTGTGATTAACCCCTTACACGCCGCTCAAACATAGACATTTCTCAGACCGTGTAATCGGTCCCTGGTATCGGGGGACTTTTAACGAGTACGAGTACGTTAGAAAATGTGGTATCGAGGCCGATACCAGATACCGTATCTGGGTATCGGTGCATCCCTAAATAAAAGTGTAATTAGCACGCTAATCAGACACCGATCTAGACCCCAAGGGCGGGCAGGACGACAGCACCTACTTTAGCGCTATCTGATTGGATAAAAGTTTCCCCTCTAGGTAGGAAAACCATCAGAACACCCACAATGTACCTTGTAGAGTTAATAGGAACAGGGCGAGTCAGATGTTGAGCCTGCAAACCAAAAGTGATGCTCATGACTTCTAACATGTGGTCTACCGACAAGAAGCCCTCAGCACTTGTTTGCCTGTAGAAATGCTGCTTTTCTGAGCCATTTGTTTTCTCCCCCAATGCAAGCCAGAACACGTGTATTACGAGCGTCTTTCAGAGGGTCTAATGAGGAACAGGCAGAGGATGAGGCGAACAATGAACCCCTCACATGCGGATGTTGAGAAAGTGACCGAAACCTTCACGAACGTTTACTGGGTTGACAAATCAGGCTGTCCATGCGTGCGCATGTGCGTGTGTTTTTGTGTATATCTGGGATCCTTTCAGGAATTTGTTTGTCAAACTGCCTTGAAAAAAAAAAAAAAAAAATAGCAAAGAAACAAGCGAGTAAATACATTGAACCGAGTTTCTTCCAGGAATTCCGGATAGAGCACCACAACAGACAGAAGAAGGCTGAGGAAATGAAAAAAGCCCATCCCTGAGGCAGGTACTGCACATGCTCAGAGTGAATCCAATTACACAGGTTTGCAATCACGAGCCAATATGTTCCATGTTTATTGATTTGTATCATTTTTCAGTTCTTTCGTACTGTAGTTCGCTCAACAAATGGCGCCTTTACCGGTCTTGACAAAACGTTAGCTTGTGAGCGGGTCATGCCTTAACCTGTATACCATTTTACATCAACTTTATATAATATTCCTTACCTGCTCGTGCGATGGTTATAATGCTGAGATTTTACTCTACAGCTTTCTAATCGATCATTTCTCCAAACTTCCTTCCTTCTCTTTGCGGTTTCAGGTAAAAAAATAATCAATGATGACAAGTGGTGTTACTGGTACCGGCTTCCAACAACAGAATGGTTTCATTCCTTTTACATGACGGTAAGGTCCGCGGGAATAATGTGAATGGAAAAGTTTGCGATCCATGAGTGTATACGTATCGCTCCACAGGAATATAAAGAGGGGAGACCAGCTTCAAAGCTAACTAGCATCACAAGCTAACGCAAGACTGAGTCCCAAATTCCTCTCGAACACCTGATCAAGGGAACAACGTGATATACCTACATAGTAAACATGGAAGTTAGCTGATATTGTAAAGTGGAATAAGTGATAATAAACAGAGAAATCCATGAGATTTACAGTACTGTTCACCACCTCCATGGTTCATTCTCCTCAGCATTTGGCTAAACAGTTACCGGTAATAATTTAAAACTAGTTTCACTGCTGCTAATTACACTAACTGTCGTTTGCCAGCTTTACCAACTAAATTGAACTAAAAAATATCTTTATTTATTTATTTGTGGTTGCATTTAACGATCTGGAACATCCATGTAACATCCATATTTTACTATTTCTTCAACAAGTTATCACACGTCTCCCCCAAAGTGAATGTCCAGGCTGAAATAACGCTCAGGTAAAGCTCCTCCTCCAAATACATCATTTCATCATTCATGTAAATGAGCTAATACTGAGGGATCAGAAACTTCTAATATGATTTCAGAATATGAAAAAAAAAAAATTTTTTTTAAAAGGCAATACAAAAATTAAAAAGCAGGCAATGCAATACTGGAGACCCATGTGAATGTCATAATAGGTGTCCTGTAATTTAAAAAGATATGGCAAAACATCATAAAAATGCCAGAAAGCTTACCGCTGACACTAGAGACTCCTTCCGTAAATGCTAAATCGACATACCTTCACAGAAAACATTTACATTTAAGCATTTGGCAGACACCCTTATCTGGCACAACTTACATTTTCTTCTCTTCTCTTTTTTTTTTTTTTTTTTTTTACATCTGGGCAATTACATCAGGGTGAACCTGAGACCTTCCGATCAGCCGTCCAATGCCTTAAACACTGAGCTATCCCTGATCGCATGTTATTCTTAACCCGATTGTGAGAAGTTCCTCTGAATAACGCATATCAGAACATAGGCACTAATATCAGCTAATAGATCTTAACTAGGAAATGAAACGCCTTCTAAACAATCAGGATCGAACAGCACTAAGGGACACACACACTGAGTTAATCAGTTCAGAGGGGCTTACACAAAACACAAAGTGCTAAGGAATGTTTCCGCGTATAATCAATGTGGGGTTAAGCAGCGGGTCCGGCGGGATGAACACGCTCGGTCTCGGGAGGCAGAACGTTAGAGCGAGCAGTTTTCTCTGGCAGAGTCGAGTGTGTGAGTGTAAGAGGAGTCGGGCTATCAGCACAACCTCGGAGTTCGCAAGAGAGCCTGTGTTTTTCTTGAGATCGGTACAACAGCTCGAAATACCGACCATACTGATAATACGCACACACGCGCACACGCACACGAACATGAATATCCAGGTTGAAGAAAATGGATGAAGCAGGTGGTGCGATATTGGTTACACACATCCTGTATTTGAGTAAAAGTAAGCACACCCTAGGTAAAATATTGCCGAAATAAAAGTAGAGGTAGAAGTTCTCTATTTACAATTATACTTAAGCAAAAGTACAAATGTACTTTATTTGGCTACCGAGTCAGTATGAAAGTACAGAGCTTGTACTAGCTCTTAGTTGCCTTTAAGACCTAGTAAAACTCTCGATCTCTGCTTCCCGACTGCAAACATACTTTTTTTTTTGTTTCTAATTGTATGCAACCAGCTCCACGTCTTATTTTAAACACCTGCTTCGTTGTTAAGCATTTTATGAAGGTAAAGAAAATGACACAATTGCACATAATAGTCAGAATGTGGCGATATTCCAGCTTCTAATAGTACTCTGTATGCAATTCCATACAGAAACGTAGTGAAGTACTAAGTGCTGATACTGGCTGCAGGATGTAGTGGTGTAAAAGTAAAAAAAAAAAAAAAAACATTTTCTAATAAAACTACGCAAGTAAAGTACAGATACAAGATATACATATGTACTTAAATAAAGGAACAAAGCAAATTTACTTAGTCACCTTCCACCAATATGAAAGAAAACGTTTTCGCCATAATTATAATACTTTATATGGTTTCAGCACGGAACATAACTGTTTATACCACAACAATTATTATTCCTAATGTGTTTAAAAAAAAAAAAAAAAAAAAAAAAAATAATGTCAAGGACTTGAATTTGACATTTTGTTTAACATGAAATGGTTAAAAAAAAAAAGTGGTTTAATACAAAGTCTTTCTATAAGGAAACAGTTTCAGGATCTTTGGAAGGATTCTCCAATGAGTAATGTAACAAGCAGCGTATAACTTTCACTTCTTGTTAAAAATATTAAACCACAAATGCCGCTTAATTTCCACCTAATCCTCTCATTGATTATTGCCCATAACTGCGCATCCTGAAGTGTTTTATTTCTTAATTATTGTTCCTCCCAGGGTAGGTAATTGAACAGGGTAGACCCTACACCCATGGCTTTTCCTAAAATAACTTCCCGCAGTGTTTATTTTTAGTGCCAATGTTTATGGATTACAGTTTCGGGGTCGTGGAGGAAGCTGGACTCGAATCGCAGTAAAAGAGCGAAATAAGAGGTTCATCTAGCAGACCCTGACGAGGTCCTGAAAATAGCAGGCTGTCGGACACACTCAGGATTTTACAGACACACGCGAACGTCCGTGGCCACATGAGGAATGAAGGGAAACTGTAACACGTATGAGTTTCTCCTGCAGTGGCTAAGGCAGCATGCAAGCCATAACTTGCATGTCAAAAAAAAAGAAAAAAAAAAAACCTGGGGTATTTCTTTCACACAGTGTAAGTTACACACAATAAGGGGCTGTCTGAGACTTGAAAAAAAAAATGAAACAAACAATTTAGTAACATAATTCCGTTATGAATTATTATCATTTCATTGTATGCATTTGTATGCTTTTTATTAAAGCTATATCATTTTCACTCCTACAACACGTTTGCTTATTAAAACTCTCACTATCATTTTTTTACAAGCCAACATTATTTAGATTAAACTTTAGCTTAAGAGAGCGTTATATTAAACATGTTAAAGCCTGTGAAACAGAACTTCTCAGTAATTTACGTGATAATCTAATAACGATAATAATAATAATAATAACAATAATAATAATAATAATAGGTTGTAATCATTTCCACCACCCAATATGCATCATGTCACGAAGCCAACTTTAAAATCGTGTGTACTCTACAGTATATGGTATTAGATTTACTGCTTGACTTGCTCAGAAATCTTCATTAACAAAAAAGTGCCTCCTAGTGTCAAGTGGACAAAATGCATAGACGAGTAGAAAAATCTTAATCTTGTAACAGTTTAGCCTGCTAACTGCACTTCACATCACAAAGTGCGCACCTGTACATGCAGTATGTACACGACAGCTGGCGCATTAAGTATTCCTCCATTAACCAGATTAGATTTGCTCAAATGTATGGAAATTACAAACTGGAACTTTTAATTGTGAAGAATAACAGTTATGAGAGTAAAAAACTCCCTCCAGTTCTCTATATAATCCCCTGCTACGCTAATACACTTATCTCATGTGTTTCACTAGTGCTTAGATTACCATCAAGGTAGAACGTTTTCTGAGCCATGATCAGACTGCCTGCTTCACGTCTGAAACGCCATCGTCCTGTGCTTAAGGTCTTACTGTAAACGTCAATCGCTGTTATGCCTTCAAGTCCCTGTTTGACTTGAACAACCTTTGTAGATATGGCAAAATGTCATCGAAGGAGTGATAAATCCAATCAACTGTGCTTGAATGATTCCTCAGTCTGACCCTTTTTTTTTTCCTCTGACACTGTCGCACCTGAGGGATGATTGTGATTGCAGTTTGACTTTAAATACAATTTCGAATTGCCTATCGTGTCTTACATCTGCATACAGTATACAGTATGTACATACAGTAAATATTCACAAACCTCTTATTAAAGTTCTGTTGAAAAAAATCTGTAGTGGTATTTGTAGCTAATACAGTTAGCTTGTGCTGCTACCAACAATCTGCTAACAGCTAAAGCGAGCAGTGGACATAACATGCAAAGCAAAGGAACAATTTGAGATCTTTGGGAATCTTTGATGTTTGGGTTTAGGAGGAAAATCTGTAGCTATATTAGCTTGTGTATATAGCTACAGATTTCAAGATTCCAAAAGATCTAAAATTGTTCCTTTGCTTTGCATGTTATGTCCACTGCTCGCTTTAGCTGTTAGCAGATTGTTGGTAGCAGCACAAGCTAACTGCTATACAGTTGGTGTGTGTAGTTTGCTAACAAAGCTAATACAAAGCCTAGCATGTAAAGAAACTGGATTGACCTTATTGCACATTTTCCCAGCAGATTAAATGACAATTTTAGAGAAGACTAAGTTGTATTATTTAATACATTGTGCGCTACAGTGCATATTGACACTTGCGAATGTGTACACATGGTGAAACACTACACGATGTTTTTGCTTGTCTACTGTGTTCTTCCTTGGGTTGCTAATCTTTGGTAGGTAATGTCCTTTACTGTAGCTACGGTCAAAGTTGTGCTGTAACCATTACACTCTGAACACCCAAGCCATCAAACCAACTTTACATTTTATTTTAATTGTAAATTAATCTATGAGCTGGGCAGGATCTGTTTTGTTTTTAACGAACCTGCTGTTAGACGCAGTGCGCTAAGTGACAGGCCGGGGACATGAACAAGGAAATGAGCGAGAAAGAGTGTTTTGAAGTGTTTCCAAAAAAAATGTGATTGAAGCTCTCTCTCTTTAAGGCCATCGGAATGCTTTTGTGTGATTCGCGACAGTTTTCCTTCGCTCTGCCGTTTCGCCCTCTTTAGCTGAGCCCGGTCGCACTGGACAGTTTACCACGTGGTCAACCATAAACTTTACAACTGCCACCTCAAATATGCACCACCAGCGCTCAGACGGAGCGAGAGACACTTTTCTCGAGCGCTCTGATACTTTTCTCGAGCTTTTGGGATTGGAATTGGGACGGGAATCGTGAGCGACTCGACACATGCATTTATAGTTCATCATAGAGTTCTTCATAGAACAGGAACAAGCAGTCCTTTTGTAGCCCTGGGACTGGATCTCACAACCTTATGAGCTTATGATTCAAATTTTGTATTTAACATGAAATTCAGAGCTGCTGCTGTAATCATGAAGATTTATTGAAACTTTGCGACGATGTCGTGGTTGAGGACTTCAGACAGACACAACTGAACTGAATGACGTTCTCCATGGAATTCTAGATAATAATTAAAATTTCATAGCATTCCTAATAAATGTGAATAACATTCGCTTAATTATGGCAACGTTTGGAAATCTTATCTTCTTACACTCTTTCCTACAGAAGTCTTAACATCTTAGTGCAAGGCATGTACGGTGCTGCAAATTCCAATTTTGGGTTCCAATCTACTGTATAGCATTTTGGAGGGCTGGTTTAAAACAAACAAACAAACAAAAAATTACATGATTCATTTTCTAGAAGAAAATTCAAATCTTGTTGCCCTAAAAAGACATTGTGCACTCACTTTCTATTACCCATTAAAAATTTAAGTAAATAATAATAATAATAATAATAATAATCACTAGGGACCCTGATACCATACTATCACGCTACCTAGGTGACAATCCGATCTGTATTGCAATTCTGTTAGTATCCCTATAAGTTAATTATAAGTTCACTACAATTTGAAACAAACTTAGCAAATAATCTGCTGGTGCCGACGAGGGCGCTGTGCTGCCTGCTAATGTGTGAATAGTTCAGAGTACCACCACCTGTAGGATTATAGAGGAACTGCACATGCCGAAAAATGTGTAAAAAAACAAAACAACAAAATCTATTCCGCGTTGAGTCATTGTGGTGATTCATAAACTGCCACGCTAAAGATCACTAAATAAATTTCCCCCCACATCTGCAGTTCTCTCCAAGTGCTATGTAGATGTTAGGTTTAATTTAGCATATTTGTATCTGTTACTAAAGGTTACATGAGACAGTTTAGCATTACATGTCTTATTTGTTGTAATCGTACCCAATCGTATGCCCATCCTGATTGGTCCTCGTATACCAAATGAAAGAGATTTCTGACTGCTGTCTACTTGCAGGATAAGGTTCAAATTGTAGCAAATTTCCCAGATTAAAATTGCATTTATTAATTTTTTTAATAGAAGATGACATGGACTAGTACTGCGTGCCGAGGTCTAAACCAACCTGTTATTAATATCCGATGAGAAAGAGAACTTACAGAAGAATATGTATGTGTGTGTGTGTGTGTGTGTGTGTGTGTGTGTGTGTGTGTGTGTAAAGGTGGACTGGCTCTTGCAGCTGCAGCAGAGCTTCTTAGTGACGGACAAGGTTTTAGTTCAAAGCCCTACCACGACCCAAAAGGCGAGGAAAAAAAAAAAAAAAACAGCATACAATTGCAGTTAGCCTTGAACCGACCGAGTGTTTATTTTACTATCACCGTCTCCTAGTAATGCACATGTTCCAAATGAGTGTAGTTTAGCAGTTTGGATTTTTGGATAATCGCCAGTCATGATATCCGGCCATTTAACATAAATTTTTTTTTTTTTTTATCAGTTAGCACGTGTGTCCAATCTGTTAGCATCGAAAAGCTTTCAAAATGGTACATGAGGCATAATCAGGGGGTCTGACTTAAGAAAACAAAATGGTGACAGGATCATCTATATTTCTTATCGAGTTTCTATAGTTATTATCTAGAGTGATTAAACTCCAGGACTGGAAAGCATGAAACAGATCAGTGCTGAGTTATCTGTGGAATTTACTCTACAGTTAAAAAGGTTTTGGCTGCAAAACAAAAAAAAACATGGTTTTTGAATTTTAAAAAAAGAAGAAGAAGAAGAAGAAAAAAAAACGTAGATACATTAATGACCTGTTAGCAAAGTGTGATTCATCAGTTCATCAGTATTTTATTCCTCCCTCGACCATAGCTGGCATAAAAATCCTGAAATATTTACGTTCACGAGAAGCTGCAGCGGAGATCTCGGCCGCGTACAAGGCCATTGCTCACGCTGACAAAAGAACAGGGCAACTTCATCGAGTGAAAGGCAAGACAAAGCAAACAAACCCCCAGGCGGGATAAAGAGGGAGTGAAGTTGTATTCGGCCGTCCCCTCCCCTCTCCGTGGGAGTCTGCAGTACCAGCTTGGCCTTTTCCGTGCTCTCTGGCACGACTGAATCAGGCCACCGGGTTCAGTTCCCACGCAGAAAGCATCCTGTCGAGCCTCGGCTACGTCTCACTCGGTGTCTGTGCATCTATCTTTGTCTCCGAGCCTTTCTAGCACTTCCAGGCTTCTCTGTCGTCCCGTTCCGTGCCGGTTGCGGGGTAGGCTGGGAGACGGACCAGAGGTTACGCCAACGCACACCGCTGCAGCGTGACACATCGTCGCCGGCAGTTGCCGCGGCGCCGCGTCAGCCGATTCGTCCCATATCTAATCTGACTCGTTATAAACAGTCTTTTACAACTACGTTATCATTGGAGACACGAGGGAGCAGGAAGCACTTAGAACCGGTCCACAACTGGACGACAGGGGGGAAGAAAAAAAAAAACAGTCCCAGGCAGATGCGTGTCCAGGTAGAAAAATCACACATCTTAAGATCAGGCTATAAGTTCAAAACTATCAACAACCATGAAGGGAGATGAGGCAGAGTTTCAAACAACGGCATGTCCAAAACTTGTCCAAATGCTGACTTTTCTAATCTTTACAAAGTCTTTCTTAATGAGATGGTGGACGTCCGTCCCTCATATCATTTCGTTACAGCAGCTATAAACAGTCGTTTATAGCTCACCAGTCTGTCTTTAATCCTCGTTCTTTAAGCTTACAAGAGAAGAAAAAACAAAAAAAAAAACACTTGGAAGCTTTTCCACGTCGGAAAATTACAAAGCTTGGACACTTGAGACGTCTTCCGTCAGAGATAAATAAACATTTATTTACAGAGAACCTTTTCACTTCAGTGATTACACATTTTTCTGATCACGATCCTGCTGCTTTAATATGCTGTTTTACAATATGAACACCACCACCTTCTGGTTGAACCATGTGACCCGACCCCGTCAGAAGTGCACGTCTTCGAGACGTGTTTCTCAGCCTACATGTTTCCTTTATACCTTTTTTTTTTTTTTAGATGTTAGGTCAAACTTTCGAATAACATGCTACAGAAACTCGCGCATACACACACACACACACACACACACAAACAATTACACATAGATCAGATCAACACTGGTAAGCAGGTGCTCATGTCGGCCCACGTCGGCCAAACACCAGAGCGGCGCTAACGTCGCCACATGGCCTCGTACTGAGCGCGGTGGATGTTGTGGAAAACGAAAAAGAGGAAAAGTGGTTCAAACTGCAAAATGTAAATATTGAGTTTTCCCACAATGGGAAGTAGACCACCCAAGATGCAAACAGAACCCCCTACACACACACACACACACACACACACACACACACACACACACACACACACACACACACACACACACACACACACACACACACACACACACACACACACACACACACACGCTCCGTCCCTGTCAGCCGCTCAGGGGACAGATTTTTTTGTGTGCCTGAGTGTGAAACTTCAACATGTTACCCCCACTACACTACACACACACACACACATACACACACGATTATGCTTATTTTCATTCATAAATTCCATCTTACTGCAAAGAACAAATTGGAAGTTGATGAAAACCTCAGGAAAATCTTTTCCAGCAGAAGAAGTGCCCTCTGTTATTTAAAACACACACACACACACACACACGCACACACGCACACACGCATAGACAAAACACATAATTTCCAAAAATCTCTGCTTCACCTCCACTGATGAGTGTGACCTGCTATCATTGCAGAGTTAAACAGGGTGGTGTACCCTGTAAATGTGTATGCTCAGTGTGATTGTGTGCGTTTATGGCATGCATTCTGGAAAACTCTTTAGTCCTATGACATCAATGTGTCGTACTGCAACATCAAGAAAAAACAAACTTTCCCAAATCGTATATGGATTTAAAATGTGAAAATGATTATTATATAGTAATTCATGGTGTTATTGCCGAGCGGGTGAGTGTGTGTCACTGTATATACACTGCCTGAGCAAACAAAAAAGTTGCCATTTCAGAAGAGTCAAATTATTGAGCTACATTGAGCAAAGAAAGCAACTAAGGAGATTTAAATGACTGGAACTGGGTTAAGAACCCTGAAAGGACAGCGCTGAACCGTCAACTCTGTGGAAGAAATGTAATCGGAAAAAAAAAATCATGAACGGAGATGTTAAACACTTGGCGAAGTTGCATGGTAGATCATCTACAGTAGAAACCAGAGCTACGGTATGTTTCATAGTGAAAGTAAGAGAATTTCCATACACACACACACACACACACACACACACAATGTGATGAGAACTCGCAGGATCGGGACTAAACAGCGGTGTGTCCATAAGAAAACCACTTGTTAGTGAAACTTTTCAGAAAAAAAGGCTTCAGTTTGCTATGGAGCAAAGAGACCGGACTTTGGAGCGATGTAAAAAGGTCATGTGACCTGATGAGTCCAGACTGAGCCTATTCCAGAGCGATGGGCGTGTCAGGGTAAGAAGGGAGGCGCATGAAGCGATGCACCCATCACGCATAGTGTCCACTGTATGATCTGGGGTCGCTTCAGTCGCTCAGGTCGAGACTCAGCAACGTTATGTGGAAATAAAATGAAGTCAGCTGACCACCTGACTGTACTGAATCACCAGCACGTCACATCTATGGAGGTTTTCTCCCTTGATGGCACGGACATATTACAGGACTCAGATTGTGAAAGAGTGGCTTTTTTTTTTTTTTTTGGTCAGGCAGCATAGTATCAATAAAAAAATGAATCTGATTACACAGATGTCCAAATCTTGAACTTTTTGAATTGTTCATTTTTAAATAGCACTTATGAAATAAAATATCCCTAAATTCAATGCTTCTGTTATATTGTGAAATAATAATGAATAATAATAAGATTCTACATAAAAAAATGTAGCATGGTATATTTTTTTCCTCACTATTCCTAAATATTTGCATGATTGTACGATTAATAATATTTAATGTAATTATTATTAATACAATAACACTATTCCCCTAGAGTTACTACATGACCTCTGGTAACCCTTCCATCCATAGTGTTCTGCCTTACAGAGAATCAATTTGAAATTTTTTCTTTTTAAACGTCAAATTTAAATCAAGGCTGATTCACCACAAATCATTTTCCTGATTATATTCGTATTATTTCAGGCGATTTTCCACTAAGCGCAAAGTTGAACTGGTCTTGATTTGTGGCCAATTCAACGTCTTTACAGAAATAAAAGTTGAATATCTGCCAATTAGTAAAATATGAAAATTTTAAAGTGAGTAAAATATTGACAGGCTAAATAAGCTTATATATAACTCAAATCAAAGTAACAATTAAAAGATAAATTTACCCATATTCAAGATATTTTTATTTGCTCGTTTTGTGCTCTAGTTTTTTTTTACATCAACATTAAATAGTTTAAGTCCCAACATTGGCACTAGGAGTTTTTTTTTTTTAATCGTTATTTTAGGAATAATGTTTTATATTAATCTTTTTAGCATTCCTTCAAATGAACAACATATGGATCCAATCAGGATTAAAATAAGTAATTACACAGTTTAATAAAAAACTTTCCCCATACTTTTAAGAAATGATCAAAAAAAGTACGAAGACATAGCAAACCCGAAGCTGAGTGTGAACACATGGACTGATAAGAATGTGTGCGATATTCAGTTTCAGTAAAAAAATATATATTAAAAAAAAAAAAAAAAACGGACGATATTTTCTCTGCCAAGTGTTTTTTCCCCCTTGTTTTTGTACTGGCTACTGAATCACTTTAATCATCGTTAGCACTTCTAAAGTTCTCAATTCGTCACTTCAACGTAATCTTTTCCTGGACAAAAATTTCCTTAGCCAGTTTTCTCTCTCAATGGAAAAATATGACTAACTCTGCATTATACTTGTGCCATGTTGGTACGGTTTTATTTCAGGTTAACAAACCTTTAAACATCTCTGTTTAGAAAGGCAGCGAGGTGAGACAGGAGAACCAGCCAAAACATGATTAACATGAGATGGAGGGAATGGGGGCGGGGCTTCCAGAGGATCAATTAGCCTCAAAGAGTTCAAAACAACTATCTGTCTGTCAATCATTCCTGATTCATCAGCTATTCATTTTATTTGGTAAAAGTAAAAAAATAAATAAAAAAAAACAGAAACAGATTTTAAAATCTGTGTCTGAACACAGCAACGTGGATGTTTTGGGAGGAACATTCACCATGTACACAATCTATAAATAAAACAAATCACCATCTCATCAGCTTCATATTAGTAACATGCTTAGAAACATCAAAGTTAAGCTGCATGTTTTTCATCCTTCATAGTATGCAGAAATAAACAGGCTTCTAGTTCAGTAAGGAAAGTGCTGTAAAGTGCAATTGAGGGCAATCTATACAGAGTGGCCCTGAGAAAAGCTTTCGAGATGAGAACAAAGCATCGGAAAGGCAGCCTGTAACCCTGACATCATCTAAAGGATCAACTCTACAAACACAAATGATTTGCTATTGAGAATGAAATGCTTGGAAGCACTTTTACTTTTAAAATAGATACTTCAATAAATAAACAGCTTTTCGACGAGAGAACAAAACATTACATGCATGTACATGCATGACCTGAGAGCCGCAACTGAAGGAAAAAAAAAAAAAGAAAGAAAGAAAGAAAGAAAATCAGGGGGAAGAAAATCATCATGCAATTTGCAACTTTATCTTGCAATTAAAGGCTTAAACATTTAAGTGCCTTAGGATCATTAGTAGATTACATTTATGACAAGTCGATGCGCTGGGAAATGCATCACAGTGCACTCTCAGACTGTGAGTGATGTTTGCATGAAGACCCATGTACAAAAACTCACACTGAGGGCATTTCAAAGTGTTTGTCTGATAACTAATTCCTTGAATGTATCTCTCAAATGGATTTCACTTATGGCTGCTTTAAAAAGAGAAAAAGAAAGAAAAAAAAAAAGGCTGCAACAAAAAAAGTTTTCTAAAAAAGAGATGGGACATTCTGGGAATACATCGAGAGATGCTTCCAAATGCATTAATGAACTGGACTTAACATATGCATGTGAGAGATGTACATGTGGCTGCAAATCCATCTTTTCATCAAACCTACAAGGTGTACCGAGCGCGTGCCAGAGTCGTTCACTTCATGCCCAAACGCGAGCGCGCGGAAGAGAGGATGAGACGCAGAGAGAGAGAGAGAGAGGGGAGTTTCACCGTGTGCAGGTCGGCTCAGGGATGCGGCTCCCGGCTGCGGGACAAAGGCGAGCAGGGTGCAGGCCACCAATCCGGCGCAGGCGCGCGCTACCGCCTGGAGGAACATCTTAGCGCGCGCGGAGAGCTCGGACACCGGAGCAGAGGACAAGAAGAATGAACAAAAAATAAAATAAAATAATAATAATAATAATACGGAAGGAAGAAAAGCTCAGACTGTTTTATCCCGGGTGTGAGAGTTCGGTGCTGACGCTCTAATTCCCAGCGCGCGGATCCCCTCCGTTACAGCGTCCGGCTCGCGAGACAGGAGCGTGCACCGGGTTGAGCGCAAGCACAGGAGCGCGCGCCACTGCTCATGTTCAACTCCGATCGAGAGAGAGAGAGAGAGAGAGAGGGAAGGGGGAGGAGAGAGAGGAATGATCACACACACTGATCTCTCTCTCTCTCTCTCTCTCTCTCTCTCTCTCTCAATGACCCCCCTCTCTGTCTCTCTCCCTCCTTATTTTCTTCCCGGGAGGAATTCACACTGGGGGTTGCCATGGACACGGCTTCCGTGGGCGCGAGAGGTCACACTCTCCTAGACCGTGCGCGCAATCAATGGACCTGACTCTGGGAGACGAAAAGTGTCAAAACAACCCCAAAACTCATGACACAGTCTCGTATGCAAACCCCCCCCCCCCCCCCCCCAAAAAAAAAAAAAAAACCTCTAAATCCCCCAAAGAACCCCCAAAAAACCCAAAACTCAGCACGGTCTCATATGCAAACCCCAAAAAAGCAACAACAACAAAAACTCAAAGCAACCCCAAAACTCATCAACACAGCCTCATATTAAACCTCTGTATTAAAACTTAAAGCATTTTAAGCATTAAAAAAAAAAAAAAAAAACACATATAGGGCACATATAAGTGACATATCCTTTTTTTTTTCAGCACAACCTGTATATGCATCATGATAAACTGAACTATTACTCATTATAACCAACTATATATAATCGTGACTGAGAGAAAATATTTAAAATGGGTCACATCGGCAAAGAAATAGGTCAGGTGTTTTTAGTGTTGTTTTCGATTGTTTCTATGACTTAAAAAAAAAAAAAAAAGTTGTAATATGCTCATTTTGTGAGTTCTACATTTTTGTCGAAATCCCATATTCTGGTAGCATTAAAATTGAACCTTTTATAAAAGTAATGATAACTTTTGTTGTAACTGACATACCCGAAAACCCAGTTTGAAGTCTGCAGCTTGCCCATTAACACACACCAACACATTTCTCTTTTTTAATCATCTATGACCTATGCGGCCATACCGGCGCGTATCTGTGCCACTAGAGTCTTAAGGGTTTAAATGTGCAATAGTTGAGCTTTATTTGACTTGGGAGAAAAAAATAAAATAAAATATTGATTAAAAAAGATAAAGTTGGAAACATTTATTTGGCGAGACGATCCGTTCGGAGAACTGAGTTACAGGACGGAATATCAGTTTGTATTTGAGTTGGATGAATCGGTCACTCTACTCTGTGCACTTACTATGGATTCTGGGGCCACGAGCATGGGTAGTCATTTTTTCAAAGCTGAATCTTGGACACTTACCTAACATATCTTTAAAGACAAGGGTTAGGAGAAGAGTACGGGGTTAGTGTTTAGGGATACGGCTGTACCTCGGCAAATCAAATTTAGCCCCTTCTAGAGGCGAGTTTTTAAGGCGAAAATTTGTTTTGCGAAACACATTTAAATACATTTATATAGCCTATATAAAATAATGTAAATGCGAATAATCCATTCCAGCCGAAGATATTACCAATATTACCAATTTCCAACACTATAATCACATTTTTGCAGCTAAATGAACAGAAATTTAACCTCACCTAACCTTAATTTATGATTCCTCTTGGGACCTTTAAAAATGAAACTAAAAGTGGCTCCCTTTTTTTCTTGCTAACATTCTTGGTACCCACGGTGCTTTGTGTTCCATAAATCTTGCACAGAAAATAAACAACAACAACAACAAAAAAAATCTTTGTTCTCTCGTATGCCAAAAATGCTTTCTATGCAGAGGCAATTTTTTTTTGTGTGCAAAATTTCAGTTCTTTAGGTGAAAATTCGTGAGACGGGTCATTCGTATGTTGAGGTACCGAGTTCAGGACCAAGTCTTGTCTCTGGGATCAAACGCAATGTAGATTTCAGGTAAATCTCCTAATTCAATAAAACATTAGTAAGCACTTTATCTTGGTCAGAGTCCTATGGATCCCAACGCATCCCTGGAAAACACAACATGAGGCTGCACTACACCATGAAACTCGCACCTCACACCTATATCTCTTTAATCTTTTTCTTTCTGATTAGTCTATCAGGCTAATGTATTTATTTTTTTACTAGTTTGTAGTTGGCATTTGGCATTTTCTTTTTTTGGCAATTTTATTATGAACATTATAACTACATGAATTGGGAATTCTATCATTATAGGTTACTTATAGTTTACTTTGTACATGTTCAGCTACTGAATCTGTGCCTTAATGTTATTAAAATGATATGTCATAAGGGGTTTTGCCACTGCAGTTACCCAAATGTTATTTTGGAAGTAAAAAAAAAATAAAAAAAACCTAAAAAAAATAAAAGAAATGAGAGAAAGAATGCTTTTTTTTTTTTTTTTTGGTAGAAATTGATTGCATAGATACTTGATTTTAAATTTCAAATGTTCAATCGTACAGCATTAAGCATTAAATTTAGTTTCAGTTGATTTGGAAACCACAACATATGTTTTAGAAAAACAACATGAAAGAGTTTTAGTTCATTTGGTAAAATTGTTTTGGGCCATTTAGAAACCAATTAAATTAAGTTTAAGATGCTTTAGAAACTATAACATTTAGTTTTTAGATTATTTGAGGGTTCTCTAGACACAACCACTAAACAAATGAGATTATATCTAAGCTGTGGTCCATTAGATTTCCAGGGTATCAGGTAGAGCAATGATTTGGTGATTATTAAACACTCCATAGGTGGAGGATATGGAACCTAATCCTGTGAGTCAAGTGTATGTCATAGTGACCTCTAGAGGTGAAACACTCAAACAAATCCGGTGAGAACAGCTGCTCATGATGAAGTGCCTGATAAAAGTTTGATATCATTTCGACAGAGTTTAACCTTTAAATGTGGGTTTACTATCTGATTTGGCCTCAGTGTAACATTTCAAATTATATATATATATATATATATATAAAATGCATATTCAGCCAAAGTTCCATTATTATCTCCAGGTTGGTCAGCAGTTCTGTTTCACTGATTACATGCTGGTGCTGGATCACAGAGCAAGGCTTTAATCTCAGTCTTTCATCACTGACATAAAGAAAGGGCCTGTAAATGTCTGATGATATGAAATTACGTGCACAAGTAATCAGACTAGGTAATCTGCTGACGATCCACTCATGAAGATGATCTGTCTGAGACCGGGTGTGGGTGGTCAAGAGAGAGGAGGAACAACCAGGACAGGGAGGAGAACGTCTTGCACCATGACCAAGTACTGTATAAACACAAAATGGTTTTCTACAGTTAAAAGCCGAGCGAGAGCAAAACAGACATCTTGAGGTCTCAACGTGAACCAGAAGTTTGAAAATGGTGTGCTCGTTTCTGTTTTACACGTCAGAGAGATAGCATCACACAGGCACAGAAAGAAATGCATCCAGACGAGAGAGCTATAGAAACATACACATACTGTACACTGTATACACACACACACTTTCAGTGTCACAGACAAGATAAGATTTTCTGATGTTCTTATCCTATAAATTATCCCACCTAAATAGCAAAAACTCTCGAGAGTCTTTTAGCCTTTTCCAAAACATTGTCTAGATACCTAGCTGGATACACAAATACCCTGTATGTAGATACTGTATGTAAAATCAAAGTCACCGGATTTTCTTGGTACCGTTCAGTGCTAGAGCTTGAAATCAATTTCAAATGATACCAGATAATGAAGCTATCTTTAAAAATGACAGGTATTTAAAAACTTTTTTTTTAATTATATATATTTACTTGATGATGACATTCAGGGCGTTAAGCAAAAGTGATTAGTGGTTCTTTAAAAATACAGCTAAGGTTTTTTTTTTTTTTTTATTCAGAAAACTAGCAAGAATATTAATGGTAACAATAGCTTGTTATTTAACCAAGTTGAACATGGATGCTAGTTAGCTGGACGTGGATAAGGTTGAGAGTTTATGTTCTTAGCTAGCTAATAATCTCAGTATGTTTGCTAGCAAATTTTTATAGTAGTTTCTAAACATTAGCTAGATAACTGGCTAGCTAGCAAATGCTTTTCCCACAATTTATTCCAACTTAGAATCTATGAAAACTTTAATTTAATGATTTAAAAGATAATGTCTCATTTTTCATGGTTTCTTTTGCTGCATTTGTAAACACTGTAGATAACAGGAACCAATAGGACTGATAAGTTAGCCTGCAAATAAGCTTTTAGCTTTACACATTATGGAGTTAAAAATGGGGAGATAGGATTTAACATGGAAAAAATGACTAATTTAACTAATTATATTGTTTAATTCTTAATTTGATATTTTTTAGCAACTATTTACACCACAACAGGTGTAAAATTTTCCTTTTAAACAAGTACAAGTATGTACGAAGTGCTGAAGCCTACTGTGTTATTCCAAACCATTTGGCACACATTGAGTAAGATCTCAATAAACTCAGAATAAACAAGAATTAATCTGACAAATTTCATACAAATGTCTTAGAAGTCTTAGAAGGGAAAAAAAAAATACAGCTGCTAAGAGCTAACTTTCTTCATTTGATATGGATTACCGTATTTAGAATATGATGATATTTCGGATATTGCTCATTTTGTCAAGAGACATGCAGTCATGCAGTCTCTTGTTTCATCTCAGAAGTTGGTCAAACTTAAACCTATAAGCAAAGTTAAGCTTTGAGTTTGTAAAATGGCAACAGAAAATCCTCAGATGAGCAAACAAAGGAAATAAAATAATGAAATAAGTATCTGAACTGTCTCCAGTTGCAGCACAAAACCCGCAAATATCCGACCTGCTGTTTAGTCATTAGTGCAGACCCCGGCGGGAGATATTAAGGAGATTGCCGGTCAACCACAAGGGTTATTGTGGTTATTGTTTGCGCGCAAGAGACCTCACGCTGAGGAGCTGGAAGGACCGGCTGTGAGACATAAACCGAATCAGCAGGCCACTGGAGTTACTCATCATCCCAGTCCTCTTGTGTGGGCTCAGAGCACACGCATGTCGTAAGGAAACCTCACGGCCAAACTCGCCACTTCCTTTCCCTGAAGAGATGACAAGAAACAGCATATAATACATATAATAGCGGCATAATAACACACCTCGGGAGTGCTGATGGCTCAGTCGTAGGTTTCTCTCCTATCGTATGGAAGCCCTTGGTTCAAAAGGGTTCAAAAGAGGCAGGTTACACCCTGGACAGGATGCCAATCCATCAAAGGGCGCACATGCAAACCACACGTCCACACACTGGGGGCAATTTGGGAACGACAATTAGCCTAATCTGCATGTCTTTGGACTGTTGGAGGAAACCAGAGTAATCGGAGGAAACCCACCAAGCACAGGGAGAACATGCAAACTCCATAAGGTGGAAATCGAACCCGCGACCCTGGAGGTGTAAGGCGACAGTGCTAACCACTACACCACCATGAGACAAACTAAATCTACAGAACCAGCCAAAAGTTCGAACACACCCATTACTTACTACAATTTTTTTCTTTTGTGATTCATTTTCTACATTCTGGAACAAAACTGGAGATTTCAAAATGCTGAAATAACACATATGGCATTAGGCCATTAAGCAGCAGCAACACATTATTTAGTTGTTATTTTAACACACACAAGGTCCGCCTTTCTGGAACAGTTCTTGCTAGAACAGTGCTGTCAAGATCATTTGCAAAACCCATCGAGCACTATGAGGAGACTGTCTCTCAAGAAGACCTTCCCAGGAAAGCAAGACCAAACTACTTAGTTCATTTAGAGACTTTACAGAGCATGAGTAACAGATACATCTCAATATCAACTGTTTAAAGGAGAATATTGCGTATTTGAAAGCCTATAGACCATGGAATTAAAAGGTGTGTTTAAACTTTTGATTGGTGTCATGTATATAGACTTTGAATACTGCCCTCCATAGACTCACAAAAATGCTGATGAGGCCTGGGGATTATTTTTAGCTTCACACCCGCGCACCAGAGAAAGCACACTCACTAGTGTTGCGCTTACAAATCCACTAGAGGACACTAGAGCTCTGTGGAAGCACTCATCCTCACTTTTTGTTTGCCGGTGTACAGTATGTAGCAGTGAAGGGCAATCACCGTACAGTTTCTTTTAAATAACTCGAATTAAGTTAGGAATCTAAAGAGCAGTCAACAGTTACTCAGGCAAAACAACTGAATCCTGAGATAAGAATAAACATTTTTTGTTGTTGTAGTGGTACACCAAGTTGGGGTGAGAGCAAGAGTTGCAGAATATATTTACACAGAAGAAAAGCAACTAAGCCTTTAAATAAGAGGTTTCACATGTCAAGTTTGGTCGTTAACTGTGACATCATTTAAATAACTGCATGAGGTCTTCAGAAGGTCAGGTGTCAGAAGGTTACGAGGTAAAACAGCAACGGGAATTTCAAGGTGATAAGGGGTAATGTTACAGAACACCGACTTTACGCCATAAAGACCTGGTGCCTCGAATCAGGTCTGACCGGTTCCTCCAGGATTAGAGTGCAACCTGACGAAGCCGTGAAAAAAAAACCCAGAATATGTCACAACTGTGTTGAAATGAAAAACATGGATCGACATTCTTCCTTTTTTCTTTCAGAAGGACATAAAGGCTGGGCCTGTGACTCAGTGCCAGAATAGTCCTGAGATACTTGCGTAAAAAATTCACACCCTGATCCCTGTCTGTACTGGCACTCATGGACGACTTCAAATCGGGTTCGTCTTGTGTTTATGGCAACAAACTGGTCCTACATGACATGAGAATTCCTACTGTGTGTTGTGTGAGAACCAAAAAAAAAAAAAAAAAAAAAAACCAGAACGTTTTTTGAAATTGTAGCTAGGATTGGTAATGCAATCAAGAAAGAGAAGTTTATTAATAGAGAGTGTAGAATATTTCTCTTTTTTTTTTTTTTGTACATGCATAATAAAGTGCTGGTCAAGTGAGAATAGGTGTATACTTGAGACAAGGATTGCAGGACAATTAAGGACAGTTTGGACATCATTCCTGAGCAATATACAGACTGACCTTTAGTGTCAAATGCCCTTATTTTAAATAATGATCACCTTTCTAAGAAAAAACAAACAAACAAAGAAACAAAAAAAAAGAGTAGGGAAACTCCCTCACCATGTGTGTATGTGTGTAAGTAATGTCCACTAATGGCAGCACCTATAACTAAGCACTTCAGTAAAGACATTTCTAACGATCCTTCACTTTTCCAAACAAATCCTTCAGCAAGAAACAATATAGCAGCAGACGCACTAGTAGAATCACAATTTATCCACAATTAATGTCTAAATGTCTATATTTGCTAAATATTACACTTATCCACCAAAGGAAAAAAAGAAAAGAATGTCCAAAAGAAATCAGAGAATGTCTTGCTGCTCCTTTCTTAAAAGTCCAGTGTACATACAAATATGAATGTACAGTACATGAATTACGTAGTTCATTTGTGGATTCTTCTTTACAGCTAATACGTAATTCCATCTTACAGGACAAGCGAAGCCTGGGGACCCTCATCCGGGAGATCCCCCTGTCCTCCACCTTCTAGTGTCGATCAGCAGGACACAGAGTTCTCCAAGACCATGGTTGGAAACCTTGAGTAAAACTGCCAAACCCTAGCCTCCCCATTCCAGACTAATGATTAGTAATAATAAACAAAAATGACTCATCCTGGATCAGCGCTCCTGCTTCGGGGCGCCATATTGACCAGGAAGTCTGACAAACTGTGAAACCATTTAAACCATTTAGTTTTTCATCAGTCCCAATCTCTTCAGAGCCTGCTTGCGGTCCGCGTCGTTGTCACTCTGTGGGGAGATAACCACGCTGATGCCATGCGACCGAAGAGACTTCTGGGGCTCGACTTTTGGCTGTGCTAGTGATGGAACAGGCACGGGCAGAGATCTCCTGAGGTCAGGTTGCCTGGTCGATTCAGGAGGTATTGGGTCGATTTTTAAGTCCTTCCAGTTACCTGCAGAAGAAGGCCGAGGTCGGGTATTTCTCAGATGTCCTAGTGAAGCTGGCTCATTCTCGGTACTCTGTTCCTGGCTTGTTAACTGCGAGTGATTCTCAAGCGTAAGGCTTTTCAGACCTACACCCGATCGTTCCAAGGACGCCGTTTTCATTTCAAAAGGCTTTGAGCTCTGTGTCCTTGTGATCGACAGGCTTTCTCTTTCTTTTTCAGGAACTATGCTTGGAAATGTAAAATTTGTTTTTCCTTGTCCCTCAGCTACTCCATGGTGCTCAGCATGCGCAAGCACAGGTTCTGCAGAATACGATGCTGCAGAAGGACTCGTGTTAAATGATGTCGGAGGAGAGGAGGCCTTGTGTGGTGGACTGTTCGTCTCATCACCCTTCAGCAAGCCAAGTTTCTTCAGGGCTTCCTGGTGAACCTTCTGTTGGTTGACTATCATACGATCACCAGGTGAAACAAGGGAATGACCTGGTGTGGGTTCTTTGTGGTTTTTTAGAACAATGCCGGAAGGCAGTTTTTTGGGTTTGGGGGCCACAACTGGTGGGCTTCTAGGTTCTCCAGAGTCCACGACAGTGGTATCTTCGCCAAAATTTGGAGAACTTGGTGGACCTAATAGGACTTTTTCAGGAGCTTTTTTCTGTGATGCCTTTTTACGCAAATTGTCCAGTTCATTTGGGGCCAACTGTGCAGACAGTGGTGTTAGAGGCCTGTTTGTTTCAACATGTCCATCAAAACTTGTAGGAGGGACGATCGACATGCTTCCACTTCGACCTGGCTGCGACGGTAATTGGGACGTAGGTTGTGAGGAAATTCGTGTTTGGGTTTGGCTTTGGCCCGAGGGCAGGGTGTGTACTGGTGGAAGGAGTACCGGCTCATCCATAAAGTCTGAGGGAGGAGGAAGTAGCTCCATTGGCAAATCTGGTGAAATGCTCTTGGGCTTTTGGCCTGACCTTGGATCAAGATGAACCTTAGGAGAGATGTCTTTGGCTGTAGCACCGTGTTTGGCTGGAGGCTCAGGAATAAATGAAGGTGGCAAGTCATTCAGCTGACTGGGGGCATAAGGATTTGGTCCGTGTCTCCCAGGACTTCCAATAGAGTTTATGGCTGGGGATTTAGGTGTGTTAATCTGTATAACTGGCTTTGGATCAATAGTGGAGAAATCTGATTTTTTTAGTAATTTAGCATTGCCATTGGCTAAAACTAGTGGCGTTGGAACAAGCAATTTATGCGGTTTATGATCTTTTCCAAGAACTTTATTGGGGTCCTCATGGACCGATAGCTCTGAAAGACAAACAAGTGGAGAGAAAAGAGAGAGAAATGTGATAAACATGAAGAAAAGAAGACGAGTCAGTTGGGCTCTGCATAAAGCATAACAATATGGCAACAGTGCAATGTTAATGTATGAAGATTTCATGTAAACCAAATTTTACAAATCTTATAAATAGAAGAATGCCTTCTCTCCTACAACCTCAGAAGGACTTTGCATTTTGACTTGGGGAAATGTTGTGTAACCGGCATTACATTTTTTTTTTTTTTTTTTACAATAGCCAGTTAATTTGTGGATTCTTCTTTACACACTCTGCTTTATGGCTTTTCCATTTCATACCAAACTATTCAGTTTATGATGAACTAAGGTTTAAAATGGACCAAGACGCAAGTAAACCCTTTTGGCTTCATTAGCGAAGATAAGAAATGTTTCCATTGTTACGTCCTGATGTTTTTTTGTTTTTTTTCCCCCAGACATTCACATCTTTGCTCAAGTCGGCCCTTCGTACTCACCCTCAGGCTTAACTGGCCTAATGGAGCTAAGGTGAGCCATCTTATTGTTCAGATAGTGAGACGGACTGGCCGGTCCACCGTTTGACACGCCGCCATCGTTCTCCGTTTCCAAAGACTCGATGGTTTCCTCCAGGAACATGAGACATTCGCGCTCCTCAGAAGAAAGATGCTCCATCATGTTGTTACTCTACCGGGAACAGACAAGAAAGTAGAGCATGCTTTGACTTCAGGCTGCTGTGTATTACCATGACATAGCCTTCTCAATGAATACATTCACAATTCACAACTGTAGGGAGTTTATATCAGAATCAGTGCTGTGTGGAGAAATGCTTTCAGAGCCGCATGTCACACATCACCAGCCAAAACGTCTCGGCCAGACCCGGAGGTTGTGCAGACAGTACTCTATGCATCATTAAACTATAAAGATATTTACTAGCACATGCTGATTTCTATTTTGGAATGAACAACAACAAAAAAAAAGGAAAGGAAAAAAAAAAGTTTTATTTATTTATTTATTTATTAAAAAATTCCTGTGCAATTTCTAAAAATAAGTACTGTGCAACCTATTGTGTGAAACCTGAAGCGGAATAATTTACCCACGAGCGACGTGGAAAAAGCCTCCAAAAGGTCATGACCTCTTGCGCAACAGTAAAGTCGGAACACTTCTTAAAAAGCTACAAGAAAAAAAGTTTCACTTAAAACTAATGTGTTTCCTTTTTTTCCCCCCCTTTCTTTTTTTGTTGTTGTTTGGGCTGCTTTCAAGATGCAAGCATGTATTTAATCATTTATTAATCATTTTTTTAGGCAAATGTTTTCCAAGCGTATGTGCTAGAAGGACCTGTATCTCTCAGTGCTGCTGTTGTTCTACGGCACGGCAGTAAAAAAAAGAACCACCAGTGGATCAGAAAGACTGATATTTGCCTTTCTTATCTGCTCCATGAATAGACAAACTAACCCAGTGTTTGTAGCACCACCTCGTAACTTCCTTTTCTGGGGCAAACCAAAACCAAAGTTAGTCTGTTCCTGCTCTTAGCATTCGAGACCGTTTTGAACATTGTCTCCCTGAACGATGTACTCTCCGGGGCTCAAGGTTATCGTCCCGGTCGTTACGTGAAGTATGTTGTTTTGGGCAAAACTGTCCTTCTCGAGGCTGCGAGGCTGTCTGTGTCCTCCGCCACTGAAATACTAAACATGAGCACGAGGCATCAGTGTGACAAAAAAAAGATTTGGTCTAAATCTTGTAAAGATACAAAACAGAACTTCAGGTATAAATTAATAAGCATTATGACATCACGGCTGAATTAGAAAACTCCGCCCACAAAACTCCAAAAGAAAAAAAAAAAAAAAAAAAAAAAAAAGGATGGCACAGAGAGAGCTCAAAAAATCTGACTAAACGAAATTGCAGTGCATCTCTGTCCATAGGGTGCCATTACTTTTGTCTTAACATTGTCTATGAATTTCTTTCAAGTTATAACTTTCTTTCTGCTTAAATTAGCTTATATTTAAATAAACTCAAGAGCTCTTATACATTTTTTTCCCCCCTGTTTTCCGCGTTGCGTCTCCTCCAGGTCTGGGTCAAACATTTGTTAAAAAATAATAATAATATGGTTAACGAGACTATAACCAGCCGTACTCACGAAGCCCGCGTTGATGCTGATCACGCTGTCAGAGCTGCCTGCGCTGTTCTTGCTTAGTGACGATCCTGACGCAGAGTCACATGGCCGGGAGTTACGCACCGGCATCGCACGCAAGACGCTGAGGCGAAGAATCGAGCGGCGGCTTCAGGGAGCGACGACACCACACGGCTGGGGGGGGGGGGGGGGGGGGGAGCACAGGAAGACACTGATATCAGGACATATGTTATTGATGTTAGACGAGCGTTTCAGTGCGCATGCAAACAGTCATCAGATTGTTAATGTGCTCGGGTTGAGAAATGACACACGCTCCTGCGGTTGCGAAACTGGCACAGAAGTAAGTCACACCCTAGACCTGAAAAGTTCACCAGGGTGTTTTCATGCTCGGTGCGTTTTAGCGTTAGCATGACTGCACCTTTTATTTGAGTTATACAATTAAAATGTTCAGCACTTTAGGTAGCTCTATGCCTTGTTGCAGACCACGCCCTAAAACAAGCAGGAAAGGAATAAAAAAAAATTTTAAAAACCATATGCAAAATGTTGTTATATTTGAGCTATAATTAGACTGAGCCAAGATAAGCTTTCCAAATCCTCATCAGTTTCTGTTCTAAAGATCTGACTGTCGGGAAGGTTAAAGAAGAAGCGGTTGTATACCATGATAGCATTTAAATTAGGGATCGAAATCACCAGGGAGCCGCCGATACGATATCACAATACCTGCGGTGCTGATCCGATATGTATTGCGATGCGGTACGCTTTGTTGCCATCACTTTTATTATTATAAATATCCCTATTTTTTTTTCTGGATGTTGTTACAACTCTGTTGTTAGAACTCCTACTGTGCTGCGTTCCAATGGAGGAATATTTTAGAGTGCCCCCTGTAGGATCAAAGAGCTACTGCAACATTTTACCACCTCAAATGGAAACATCTGTAAATTAAAAATGACTTTCAAAACATCGATTTTTGAACTCCGTATAGCAATAAATGAACTGCCACAGACACAGAATAAAAATTAAAAAAAATCATGATACATAACTGAATCAGGGGTAGCTTAGTGGTTAAAGTGTTGGACTAAAAGATCAGAAGGTCTCAGGTTCAAACCCCCTGGCCAGCAAGTTGCCCCTGTTGAGGCCTTGAGCAAGGCGCTTAACCCTCAGATAAAAATGTAAGTCGCTCTGGATAAGGACGCTTAAATGTGAATCAGTTTTTGTCTCTCATCTCCAGTGTGGGTAAAAAGTAACTAGGCATTAAAATTGGTATAAAAGTCCATATTCCTAATGCAAATTTATTGAAACAAATTGTACACGTAGTTTATTACATAGGAAAATAAAAGCAAATCTTTAAATTTCAACGTAGGCACCGGTGGCATCAACCAGTTTCACCAAACAGCCGCTCAGTCTTCTGAAAGAACTCGTTTTTCGATATTGCTGAGAACCTCCTGAATCGATACCTGCAATCGATTGCAATCGATCTTTGTCCTGTACATCGCCTCCTTTGTGTAGCCCCACAGAAAAAAAAACAAAAAAAAAAATCTCAAAAGTGAGATCTGGACTTTTTGGATGCCAGTCATCATGTCCGTGTCGTCCCATGCTGGTCTAACCACGCACACACAGTAAGAGCAGAATGAAGGTGGTGCACCACGGGGTGGCGCTCCAGTAATACTACAAGTATTATCTATAGCGATTTGATATTGCCTAGTTAGATTTCACCCACCCTGTGTAATTATGAATGATCACGGATGGAGGATTAACGCGAGTGTGAGTGCATGGTGTTTGGTTCTGACCCCATTGATACATTGACACAAAATCTGAGTTGTTGTTGCTGTTTTTCTTTCCTCTGCTCCCGTTGAGGGGGTTGCCACTGCGGACCATCCGATTTGTCTGGGAACTGAACCCGCGCTGGTGAGAAGCCTCCCACTGAGCCACCAACACTTTATGCCAAACTTGAGGAACCTATTTAATATTATTCAGGGAATTTGTTTATGTTGGTTTTGTTACCTGCTGCTACAATCAGATTTATGTCATTTACAGACATTTAGATTCTCCAGAGCCACTTACATTCATCTCATTGGATCAGGGACGGGAATCGAACCGGGACCCTGAAGGTGCATGGCGACAGTGCTAACCACTACACCACCGTTCCGCCAAACTTCCGTCCGACTGATTATGTATTCCTCAAATACTAGCAATTTACAAGCCTATCGCTTTCTTCTTCTTTTGGATTTATGGGCGGTTGGTGCAATACCGCCACCTGCTGGACTCGAGTGTGGGTGCAGAAAAAAGAAAAAAAGCTTATTGTTCACAAACGATACACAGCAATGAAATGAGTATTAGACACTAGAAATATCCAGTAGTAAGAAATATAGCTGCTTGAGACAAACTTGATAATAAACATGAATGATACTGAATTATCGAACTGAAAAATCGAATCGACCGTCTTCTTGTGATGCACAGATACATCCGTCACGTCCTGGTACCGGTCCTTTCAGCGCACCCACCCCTGTTCGAGATGACGCGATATACCGTATGCAATGTAGAAAAACATCAGACCACACGTTCGATTTGTTGCAACAGTCGCTCTCGTACTGGCCATATTTATTCAGCATGACATAAATAGACCTGGAAGAAACTCGAAGAAACCATCCAAAAGGCGTACACTTGATTAAGGGCACCACCCTACTGTAGCAACGCATGTTGTAGCTAAGTGTGTGTGTTACAAAGGTCTGAGAATGTCCTTCACAGGCTGCAGAGATGACACCGGTGTATCATTGAGTAAAACAAATGAAGAAAGGAAAAATGAATGTGAGAATGTTTTTGTAAGCTGACTCTTGTTTTGGGTTGAGAAGTTAAGAAAAGCGAGTTAAAAACGAAACAAAACAACTTCTTGACCCTAAAAACAGTTAATACACTTTCATTTAATAATCTTAAACACAGACCTGCGTGATCCCGTTGATCCCACTGGAGGTTTGAATGCGACTGATTATCCGAAAATATCCGAAAGCAACACTGGCCTTTTAAACATGAAGTTCATATGCAGATCTTCTGAACAGCTCGAACAGGAAGAGCGAAGCTTTGAGGAATACAAGGCCCACATGAATAGCGATCATTGTTCGCGCAGGGAGGCTTTTCAAGTTGTTCAGCATACCGCAGGCTTCCAATCTCGCCTTGGTAAACCACGTTAATTAAAAGAATGAATACACCACCACCCCCCTCTACCTACACACACACACACACACTACACACAAACAAACACGTCACTCGGCCCGGTCCTCCCTGTAAACCTGAAGAGCGAGTAGGTGAACCTGCGCTCAGGCAATCCCACTGATCTCAGAAAGGTTGCGTGTTAGCGTTGGGCTTTTATTTAGGAGCAATTGGGTGAGTTAGGAGAACTTTGTTTCATGACAGGAACAATAACATGAAACAGATGGACAGAGAGATTTGACTTGATGTGATGTGAACAAAGAGGATTCCGGATAATGTCCGATTGCGTCAAAAAATCTTTTGTGCGTGCTCGTCTGGGGGGCGGGGGGGGGGGGGGGATTGGTGGGCGGTCTTAAAGACCTGACATTCTAAAATGTGTCAGAGGAACCTCGAAGTCTTTTATTACATGCTTTCAAGAAGAACCTCAGAAAGTCTTTGATGCATTCTAAAATGCCTGGGCCGAGATCAACCTCACAAAGTCTTTTATTTAAGAATTTAAGAATGTCTTAAAAAGATCTTGAGATTCTAAAATGTCGCAGAGAACGCCTGGATATTGTAGAAGAACTTCAAACAGTATTTAAGAACCTGCATGCATTCAAGAACAACCTCAAAGTCGTTCTACTACAGTAGGATGTCTTAAAGAAGACCTGGTCATCCTAAATTGTGCCAGAGAAATCCTGTGGATTTAAGGAGGTCTTCAAAAATTATTTCAAGAACCACTGTAGAGTCTCCACTAGAATAAGAAAAGACTCGTAAATTCTAAAAATAAAATTCTTTCATGCATTCTAGTGCAACCTCAAAAAGGCTTTTTGTCCAAATATCGGACATTCTAAAACGAGTCAAAGAAGTCCTGTGGGTTCTAATTCAGAAAGTCTTTCATGCATCCTAGAATGTGTTAAAATAGTCATGTATGCTTTCAAGAAGAACCTCAGAAAGTCTAAAATGCCTGGGGCCAAGATCAGAAGTCGTTTCTAGAAGTTTCTAGCGTTCCTTTCATGCATTCGAGAGCAACCTCCCAACGTTTTTTTGTTCATACTAGAACGTCTTGACAAAGAAGTCCTGGACATTCTAAAATGTGACGGAGAACCCCCTGGTTTCCTGGTAGAATTACTTCAAAAAGTATTTAATGTATTTCAAAAGAACCTCAGAAATGATGAGGTTTATGCCTTATACAATGAATGGGAGGAGTCTTGTGTATTCTAGACGGTGCTAAAAACGTCTTTCCTGCATTCAGGGACAACCTAAAAGACCTTGTGTACTGTATGTTCTAGAATGACTTAAAGATGACCTGGACATTCTAAAACGTGTCAAGGAAAGAAACTCAAAGTCTTCTCGTGCATTCAAGAACAACCTCAGAGTGTTTCATGCTTTCTAGACTTCTAGAAGATATGCGAGAAGACTTGTGCATTTAAGAAGGACTTTAAACAGTCCTTCATCTCATTTTAGAACAACTTCAGTCTCTGTGCATTCCAGGAGTTAAACCAGTCTTCCATGCTGTGAAGAAGAACCTCAAAGTTCTAGAATGCCTGGAAAAAGACTTGTGCGTTCTAGAAGGGGTTCATTCACTCATTCAAGAAGCCCCTCAAAGCTTTGCCTCTGTTGTAGAATGTCATAAAGAATCCACTGTACTTCGGCACATTTTAGAAGGTCCAAGGCATGTTTCACAAGACGTTCCACAAGATATGAAACGCTTTGTCTTTCTTGCATTTTAGATGGCCTCAGAGACGTCTTTTATCCATTTTTAAATTACTTCATAAACATATTTTTGCATTCTGGACTGTCTGAGACGTCTTGCACATTCTAGATTACAACATAACCTGAGACTTCCATGGCTGGAATGAGAAAAGAGACACTGCACTGTAATTCGATTTTGTGTGAATTATGAATTCACACAAAAAATCGAATTGGGTGAATTAATTATATTCAGTTGAAAATGTGTTTTAATGGGTTGGATGTGAGCGCGGGTCGGAAATCGAGTCAGGAATCTAGAAAACCAAATGAAAACGGATTTGACTGCTTCCATTTACGAATCTAAATTTGAAGTGAATTTGAAACAGATTGTTCCATGGGATTTAAATCTGTCTTCTACAAAAAATTTTTATTAGATTAGATTTAAATTTATTTGATAACAGATATATAGTTGAAACCTTGGGCACAAATTCAAGGCCAAATGCAATTTGGTTTAATTTAACCCCAAATCAGTATTCATAAACATTTCAATTAAGGCATAAGGAATAGATTTCTATGTTTTAAAAATTTATTTCAGATCGTAGTGGCACAATCTGAAAAAAAACGACAAAAACGACAAGAAATAGGCTTCTAAAATTCCTAATCCTAAAATTCATTGTAAAATGTTTGATGTTGACTAGGAATTAGCTGTTAGTCTGATATGCTAATACATACAGTATGCGCCGTTTGTGAATTTCAACATGGAAGACAAACACACAGAGTTTAACTGGTTAAGGTCACAACACCACTACTGGACATTACTGTACGTCAGCTCCTGAGTGAGGATAACGAGTTAATGATGAGTATCTACTGTACGGTAGCTACTGTACTAAGCATTTTACGTTCAAGTCCACACATTGATTATGTAAACGGATCTGATTATGATTACCGTCGAGCTCTCACCGTGACCAAGATGAAAAGCCACACTAATACAAAATGCGCCACTGGGTTTAAATCGCAGGATAATTCAGTCCACAGTGCTTTTCCCAACAATGATGAAGGATGATATCCGTCTAGAGAGGAGTAATGTGCAATTCCGTCACACTCTTTAGCTTCTATCACAACAAACTGAAGTGGTTCCCAGTCCTGGACCTGGACCTTCAGGAAACGGTTGTTAATATTCATGGATTTTTTAACTGATCAATCCGGGATGAGGGTTAGGAGTTTTGTCCCAGCTACTCTAAGGTTAGAGTAACCCTAACCCTAACCCTAACCCTAGAAATATGGACTCAACATACTGTAAATTTGAAAATTTCCTGCTACAGGATATTTCATTTATCCATCTAGGAACCTCTGTAGTCCAACTAGGGACCGTGGAGGCCAGTGGTGACCGTTGTATTTATTTCCATTTTTATAACCCTGGTGGGACCTCGGGGCACAGGATATTACTACAGTGTCATATTTGGTTGTTAACCTCAAACCTTCAGACGATACAATATTCAGATTTATGATCCAGTACGATACATACAGTAGATTCTACTATTTTCCAATCTATAAGCGATGTTAACGTTCACTCGTAACTGATGACGTTGTCGTGAACACCCATTTTATTCAGGGTGGATTTTCCCCAAATTTATTCCGGAATTTAGTCGTATCCAATTTCCACCCATAATGACTACGGCCCTCCCTGTCTGGTAGTAGAAGACCATCACGTGTTTCCCGCCTTTTGGAGGACATGAGCATGACTCGATGGACAGCGCTATCCGGACCTTTCGCTTATACTCTGAGCTCACAGAGGATACGATAAGTGTTAAGTGTCAGCTTGTTCACTGATCAGTTTCCTGTACAAATACTGTATGAATGCCATTTTTACATATCAGTTGTCTGTCCTAAATATAAATACATTTATAATAAGTCAAATAGAACCCTTATACACTGGATGAAAAAAAGCCCTGGAGAAATCTGCCTAGACAGCATGCATTCCAGGGAAGTCCCATTTCCTGCCTGCATTCTGACTTGCTAGAAAAATGCACTTTCAAAAAAAGGGTTGCGAGGTGAGGTAGTACTGTAACTCATTTACATTTAAATTAGGTCATTTAAAGCTACAGACCCTGAAAGAGCGAGTTTGAAAGATGAGTGGAATTTCAGCTGGAATGTTGAGAGACACATTTTGGGGACATTGAAGACCCGTAGTCACTTGTCTTTTCTTTTTAAGTACAATACGGCACCTTTAAAGCAGTTTCATGAGACTGATCGTTTACAGTTAAATTTAATATGCTAAAGATGAAATATTCTGGATTTCTGTACTAAAGGATTAAACCCAATCATTTTGGGCAAAAGACCCCAAATAGGGTTAGGAATTTTCTGAGAACATTGAAAAATTCATAAAGAAAAAAAGCAGAGGAAATCAATTGATAAAACAAGGGCCTTGCTCAGGTAACTGGCAACCTGATGGCGATGGGGTTTGAACCTGGCACCTTGCCATCACTAATGCCACGCGTTAATCACTGAGCTACACCTGCCTGGAATATGAAATTTAAGTGTGAACATGATCGAACTGGAAGTTCCAGTTTCATTTCTTCCTTTTTAATCATCACCCAGTTCCTTTTTTTTTATCATTAATCTAGTGATTCATTAAGATTATTATTAATTCTACGTAAAATGCTTGCAAATGAGAAAGTTTGTGTACATTTTTAATTCATTATTTCAAATCAGACACAGGTTCATACAGAATCAAACATCGGGTTTACATTTAAATATCGTTTTTCATTTTTATTACATTTTCGGGACCAGAACGTGATCTAGACTCGATAAAGTAAAAAACATTGCCCTTTGAAGTCTGTGTACCGTCACAAGGAATGGGAAGCATGTACCCTGTGATATCTGGACTAGTTATCAAGCTTAGTCAATCATTTACATTAAACACACGAACACCCAGTTGAAGAGAATAAATGACAACACAACATTCTTGTTATTAAAAACATCATGGCCTGATCTTTATCCTAACATCCACGACATGGTTAAGCACATCAAACACATCACCACGTCATTAAAGTCAAACCAACGCAAAGGTTTCACATGCATCTCACCTCCTTCACACGGCTCAGGAACAGAGCCATCTCACGCTTCCTGTGTTTACACTGTACATACACTCGTGGCTCACAAATCTCTGCTGTGGTTTACACAGAACTACTGCGTAAACCTTTCCTAATCCCTCAGTAGACGCTGCACATAAAGTGTGTTACAGTATAAGATCCATGCGGATGCTAAAACACGAGTCTAAAGGTGAGCAGAGACAGGAACTAGCAGGCAAGCGTTGCATCAACAGATACTCAAGCTCAGTGTGTGTGTGTGTGTGTGTGTGTGTTTGGGGGGTATTGTCACCCTATGACAGTTTTGACATTTAATTTAAACGGTTTTTTTTTTTTTTTTATAAAACTGAGCATGTAAATGTCATATATGTTATACATAAAGCACATACACCTATAATACATTAAATAGAATATATTTTTTAATGTGCATTAAAAATACATTTAATACATTTCATAAATAAGCACACGTTAAAAAGGTTTTTTTTTTTTAATTCTAAATCTAGATGATGTTTTTTCTGTCAAAAAGGGAATGTTTTTAAACTATTCGTTTACTCATTTAGTTTATTTATGTGTTTAAATAAATAAATAAATAAATAAACACATACAGTAGATAAATAAATAAATAAATTCTATGTTTTTATTTCAATGTAAAAGCCAAAGGGAATGCCATAAAAACACAAATTCTGCTTTTTTTTGCCTTGTATATTTATTGACTTATTTTTGTATTTAATGTTAACTCCTATTTTACAAATACACAACACTGTTTTATTAATAATATTTTAAAAAAAAACACACAAACAAACAAACAAAAAAAAAAAGTCAACAAATCCCATGCTTGTGGGAAACTTTTGCTTGTTACTAATTTTCTATCTATCGATCTGTCATCGCTTTTAATTCGATTATAGTTATAATAACATTGTAAAAGAAATTATAACAAATTATATTTAAAAATATATATATAAATTAGCTGCCACAACAAAGATAACTAACTGCTTCCTCCTGAACACAATTACTGATGAATGATTCATTCATATATTTAGGTCACTGAGATTCAGGTTAGAGTTGGATTAGAGACAGACTTCATTAGCAGTAATATTATCATTTGTCAATGGAAGGTGCTCAGTGTGTGTGTGTGTGTGTGTGTGTGTGTGTGTGTGTGTGTGTAACCCGACTCCATCTAAGACACAGATGACTTTTAAACAGACTAGATGCTGTAGAGACAGAAAGGTAAATACAGATGTGTGTGTGTGTGTGTGTGTGTGTGTGTGTGTGAGTGTGTGTGTGAGAGCTACAGAACCCTTCAAAAACGAAAAAGAAGAAACTCACCTGTAGGAAGAGAGAAGAGGCTCGCGCGCGTCTGTACTTCCACCTGCACGCAGCTCTGTGTAACGCACACGCACACGCACGCGCGCAGAGTAAACGCCCCACAGTTCAGAATTCCGGCTCTTTCCACTGAATCGACTCATTTGATTCGCCACAGAGTCGACTCACTTTTTGTACTGGTCTGACCAGTGAGTCTAAGATGACAGTCGTGGCCAAAAGTTTTGAGAATTACATAAATATTTGAAATTGGAAAAGTTGCTGCTTAAGTTTTTATAATAGCAATTTGCATATACTCCAGAATGTTATGAAGAGTGATCAGATGAATTGCATAGTCCTTCTTTGCCATGAAAATGAACTTAATCCCGAAAAAAAAAACTTTCCACTGCATTTCATTGCTGTCATTAAAGGACCTGATGAGATCATTTCAGTAATCGTCTTGTTAACTCAGGTGAGAATGTTGACGAGCACAAGGCTGGAGATCATTATGTCAGGCTGATTGGGTTAGAATGGCAGACTTGACATGTTAAAAGGAGGGTGATGCTTGAAATCATTGTTCTTTCATTGTTAACCATGGTGACCTGCAAAGAAACGCGTGCAGCCATCATTGCGTTGCATAAAAATGGCTTCACAGGCAAGGATATTGTGGCTACTAAGATTGCAGCTAAATTAACAATTTATAGGATCATCAAGAACTTCAAGGAACGAGGTTCAATTCTTGTTAAGAAGGCTTCAGGGCGTCCAAGAAAGTTCAGCAAGCGCCAGGATCATCTCCTAAAGAGGATTCAGCTGCGGGATCGGAGTGCCACCAGTGCAGAGCTTGCTCAGGAATGGCAGCAGGCAGGTGTGAGCGCATCTGCACGCACAGTGAGGCCAAGACTTTTGGAAGATGGCCTGGTGTCAAGAAGGGCAGCAAAGAAGCCACTTCTCTCCAAAAAAAAAACATCCGGGACAGATTGATCTTCTGCAAAAAGTATGGCGAATGGACTGCTGAGGACTGGGGCAAAGTCATATTCTCGGATGAAGCCTCTTTCCGATTGTTTGGGGCATCTGGAAAAAGGCTTGTCCGGAGAAGAAAAGCTGAGCGCCACCATCAGTCCTGTGTCATGCCAACAGTAAAGCATCCTGAGACCATTCATGTGTGGCGTTGCTTCTCATCCAAGGGAGTGGGCTCACTCAGAATTTTGCCCCAAAACACAGCCATGAATAAAGAATGGTACCAAAACACCCTCCAACAGCAACTTCTTCCAACAATCCAACAACAGTTTGGTGAAGAACAATGCATTTTCCAGCACGATGGAGCACCGTGCCATAAGGCAAAAGTGATAACTAAGTGGCTCGGGGACCAAAACGTTGAAATTTTGGGTCCATGGCCTGGAAACTCCCCAGATCTTAATCCCATTGAGAACTTGTGGTCAATCCTCAAGAGGCAGGTGGACAAACAAAAAATCACTAATTCTGACAAACTCCAAGAAGTGATTATGAAAGAATGGGTAAACATATCCTTATCAGTCAGGATTTGGCCCAGAAGTTGATTGAGAGCAGCCCAGTCGAATTGCAGAGGTCCTGAAAAAGAAGCGCCAACACTGCAAATACTGACTCTTTTACATAAATGTCATGTAATTGTCGATAAAAGCCTTTGAAACGTATGAAGTGCTTGTAATTATATTTATTATTATTATTATTATTTCAGGTTGAAGCTCAAGTACATGTCTGTGTGTCTCTCTGTACAGCAGAACTCTCTGTCTAACTTATTAATACACAGAAATCACATTCTGTAAGGTCGAGTATCTGACGCCTTGTTTACACTAAGTTGTACTTCTTTGGTGCTCAGACAAATACACTCGCTGTTCGGTAATCGGAGAGAGAATCACAGATGAGAAATGGAACAAGTCGATCAGATAAAGATGAAGGTTCGTCTTCAAACGACTCCAGCGTGTTAAAATCCACTTATACCACTTCAGCGCTGAAGGTGAAAATATGAACTAATCCCAGTCAAAATATTCACTTTATCTTTTCTAATTCATATCTATCGGCGCAGGTGTTTGTTTACATTGCGACAGTAGCGCATTAGTAGATTATTTTAAAGTAGATTATTAAATCCCACACATAACTGTTCATAACATCACTTTTACTCAACATTGTGATTTCACTGATGGTGCAGATTAAACTTCAGGCAGAGAACTAAGGACTGCAGAAGTGTCAATAAATTCTGTCTGTTTTAAGACACGCCCACTGCTCGACGCAGCTGCAGTACGCTGTCAAAACCTGCGGTTTATAATCGGCTCATACTGTACCTGCTCAGAACTTCATTTTCTGCTCAACATTTTGATTTCAGTTATTGTGCGGGTTTAACTTAAAGGACTCTGCCAAAGTTTTTTGTGACAGCTGGACAGACTGGTTTCGGGTCTTCAAATGTATGAAATGTAAATATTTCATTAAGAGAGCGCGTTCTGACCAATGTACAGTACCGACAAACCCTGTCTGTTATTTACTTAGATTAACGCAGCCCTGACAGTAATGTTACGCGTCTTTCAAATCACAGCATTTATGTTACTGCACTCCTTCTAACAGGTTACTTTGTCGTCTCTATAATGTAGTCACAGCTCACACACCTGGTGTCAGGTTACGTTTCTGTATGCGTTATGGAAAGCGCCTGAAGTGTGAATGCTGAGCGAAACCCACACATCCCGATCCACAGCAACCGAGAGCTCGGATTCATTTATCACTTCTTAGTATTTATTCAGATGAAAGTAAATAAATAAATAAATAAATAAAAAGTTCCAGACATCATGTAACTTTACACAACTCATTTTCCTGTAACAGAATGAAGTGGGGTGCTGTATTCCTTGGTAAGGATTCAGTTCTTTTATACATCCTAATTCCATCCTAGAGATGGGGGATATTTAAGAAGCAGTTTATTAAATGTAATAAGCAGAGAAGCTGCAACATTACGTGGTTGTAATAGCAACAGTTTGGTTGCAGCAAGGACGAAAAACACAAACGTAAGTGTTACACGACAAACAAAAGGACTTGTGACGAGTCAGTAAACATACTGTACTACTCTCAGTATTTTATTTGCAAGCGATGAACCGTAGGTCAAAGGTTCTCGCTTGTGTCAATACAATGTGGACTTTCAGCGGACTCGTCTTTCTAGCTGCTGTACATCAACACATCATCGCTTATCAGCGCTTGCAGCTCGACAAGGCCTTTGCACTCTTTCCATGTGCGATGAAACGCTTCATCCTGTCTGGGATTTATGGAAATTTCCGTTTTTTTGCATGTTGCTGATTGACATTTATTCACCCTCCGGTTGTCTATTATAGGAAGGTATCGCAGCGAGAGCAGTGACACAGGAGTAAATCCTCCGTTCTGATTGGTCAGAAGGTGTCGATTCATTTTTGCAGCAAATTGCCACAGCTGCAAATCGCAGGCTTATATTGATGCGCTCATTCGAGCGTGTTATTGTTGGAACCCGCCTGGTGGATATTCGTTGATAAACAAGTGTCTGCTGTTCAGGGAACAGTTACGGAAGGAGTCTCCAGTGTCAGAGCTCTGTAACAGGCCGGGGCGACGCTGTGACATAACCTGTTTGTTTACGTATGCAAATACATACTGTACTGTATGTTAGATGAACAATTAGAAGTTTCCTAAAAGTAATTTCTCATCCTGATTTTACAAAGTCCCTTTGAACTATTAACTATATGACTGTTACAATGACTTGTTATAAAATGTAAGCTTTAAAAAGCTGGACTGGATAGACATGACCAGAGATCATCTTTTAACAAACAAACAAAAAAATCTGTGTGTGTGTGTGTGTGTGTGTGTTTTTTTTTTTTTTTTTTCCTTCACTCCTAGAAATCTAGCAAAGGCGAATCCAGGTTGATAATAGTAGCATGGCTCAAATGTCCTCCAACAAACAGAAAATGCAGATTTCGAGACTGGCGCATGGCAACGTTGACATTTCACCAAGTTATTCTTATAATATATAACTTTCAACGTCCGCTTTTGTATTTACGTAACGTACCGCTTCAAAAACCGGCTTTCTCATGTTTCGAGACGAGTATAAAACATGCGCTGTAATGCAGTGGTGTAATGCGTTTAATGTAAGGCCACATATTTGCAAAAAGCATGCCGGTATGTTGTGTGTCGTCACGTTTAAGGTCACGTGCGCTGCGTGTGTACTGCGTGTGTCACACTGGGGACCAGTCAGACCGGACCGGGATTGCTGGTGGCCACATGTTCCCTGTGTTATTCCAAGCCGGCTCAGGAGGAGGTCTGTTCTAAACAAGCAAAGCATGCTTTAAATGCGTGCTATTTTAGTAGCACACTTTTTCAGCTGATGGATCTGTCAAACCTCAGCGGGAGGCAACCCTGTACAAAGCAGTGGCTTTTATTACAAATTTAAAGAAATACAAAATACATTGACTGTTATGGTTATGAGAAACAAAGAAATTTTTCTAAATAAATAAATAAATAAATAAAATGACAAAATGAAAGAACATCATAATAAAAAAAAAAAATCATTACGTAATTTAAAGTTATCATTCAGCAAAGTTTTGTGCAAATGTGGGAAATAGTGACTGTCAATTTAAGTTGACAAATTTCAATATTTTAAATAATAAAAATATTAAAATAATACTTAGAATAAAAATGGGTAGGGCACGAGGGGGGTACAGCCTGGACTGGGTGGCAATCCATTGCAGGGCACACACACACACACACACACACACACTACGGGCAATTTGGGAACGCCTCGTCTGCTGGTCTTTGGGAGGAAACCGGAGTACCCAGAGGAAACCCACCAAGCACGGGGAAACAAGTAAACTCCATGCACACAGAGACGGGAATCGAACCCGGACCCTGGAGGTGCAAGGCGACAGTGCTACCCAGTACACCACCACCTGTCTTAAATCTAAATGTTAAATGGAGGTAAGTATAAGTACATTAAAATAGGTCCGGAACGTGAGTACAATGTAAGCAATTGGGACCAAATTCCACAGCCCTCGTTTTTGTGCAAAAATGCAGCGTAAACTTGCCTTCGCATTCCAAAGTTCGCATTCCAAAGCAAACTGACTAGTTCTGGCCAGCTGTAAGGCTCGTTCCTGTGAAAGAAAAGTGTTGTTTATACTAAATAGAGTGTAACTTTGAAAAGACTCGGTTTATCTCAGAAGCTTCATGTGAGTCCCAGCTAAACTTTGGAATGCATTTTTGCACGGAATGAAAGGGAAGGAAAGTGTACTGTACTTATAAAAGCCATTTTATATAATATGTTTATTATATTTATAATATGATGTCATCTTTCATTCGTTCATTCATTCATTCGTTTATCATTATTATGCAGTTGGTCAAATAACTTCTGCCATATATGAATGCTTACTTATTTATTTATTTGTTTGTTTGTTTGTTTATTTATTAGTCTATTCATCTAAGAACCTCTATAGTCCAACACTGTGGAGGCCAACTGCAACCACTGTATTTATCCTCTTTTAGACCTCCGGTCAACATTCACACACTACGGGCAATTTGGGAACACCCTTTAGTCTAGCATGTCCTTGGACTGTGGGAGGAAACCAGTGTACCTAGATGAACCCCACCAAGCATGGGGAGAACCATATTTATTTTTACCTTATTTATCTTTACTCATATGTGTTTGATGTACGTGATTGTCGGTTTGTGTGCCAGCTTTTATCCTGCTATCTATCTACCTATGTATTATTATTATCATTATTATCATCATCATCATCATCATCATCATGCACTGAGGCAATCTCATTTCATACTGTACAGTATTTAGCCAGCTAAAGACCTTAAAGAGACATGTACAGTTTTTATTTCTGTATACTGTTCCTTTCTAAAATATGACACAAATAATGACTCCACAGCCGTAAAGCAGTCCTTAAAGATAGAAATTAAACTGAGATGTATGAATTTTAAAATAAAATTGGGATTACGAATAAAATGACATGAAAGAAGTTAGTGGTATTAAACTCATTTGAACACCTACCTGTTTCTCTATTACACTGTACACTGCTACTGTATGCACCATGTAACAGTAGTAAATGGAGCACATGAGTTCCTGAGTCACCGTGTCAGCTTTTCATCTTCAGTGTTCTAAACATAGCCCTGTCAGTAATAAGTCATCTCACGCCCCGCCCGAGTATGGAAATGGTTTATTGGGTGATTTGTTGACAAAGGGTGTATTTGACAAAACCTTATTACCTTCAAGCCGTTGAAGCTCTTCCTGTTTTTCTGGCCTACAGCGTCCTCTAGAGGACAATATCTGAAATGAATTCTGTTAAATTTCTCTCCTGAAGGTCTACTGCACGCACGAACCAGGGATGTCAGACATCAGAAATGCAACGCTCTGCAACCTGTACGACTTCTGCAGTCTGAGGATGGACCATAATCTATACATATAATAAAACTGTAAAGTGGGCGTGTCCGTACATTGAAGATATTTGCAAAAAACAAACAAAAGAAGAAAAACAAATTTGTTTTAGAAGTAATAGAACATATCAAGATATTTTTTTTGCATCTTTGTCTGTTTGTTTGGCGGAGCTTGAGGTAACATATAATGTTTGTTTCATCACAATTAGCCCACAGTGTAAGGGACTACCACTAGAGGTCACTGTGTGCACATGTTTGTTTTTGCTTTGTAGTTTTTGTTAATCGACTTAGTTTCCCAGAAGTCACCTTGGTCAGGTGATGCGGGTGCTCACCTGAACCGAGGTAGCCCATTATTAGTGCTATAAATAGCTGATTGTTCTGGGAAACTGGGTCGAGCATTAACACTGTCAGTGGGTATGTGGTTTGGTTCTGTTTGGTCCTGTTTTCACTTATGTTTGGTTATTTGGGCTCTGATGTGTTCTGTGAGTTGTGTGATGTGTAATTGTGTCTTTTGGTTAGTCAGTTCATTTATGTGTGTACTGTACTGTGTATTCCTTGTGTTCCCCTTAGCCTTCGGTGTGTTCCCTTAGCTTTGTGTGCTCCCCTTCTCGCCTCTAGCCCTGTCTCGTCCAGTCTCTAGCCCCTGTGTCCCTGGTCCTGTCTGGTCTCGTCCAGTCTCTAGTATTCCTGTCCCGTCCAGTCTCGTGTCAGTCCTACAGTGTCTGAAATGCTTACGTGGTCTGAAAGGCTTAATGGGTCTGTTAATGTCTAGAGGAGTCTGTATTTGTTAAGAGAAGCCTGTCAATGTTTAAAGAGACGGGATATGTGTGTCTGAATGTCCAGAGCCATACTGTATGTTTTGTTTCTGTTTTGGTTTTTAAGACTTTTATGTTGAAAAAAAAAAAAACCCTCCGCATTTATGCTTGCCTTTTATGCCCACGGCAAATAAAATCCGCCTGAACTGCCTGTCATACCAGTTCGTGACACACAGGAAGAGAAAATATTCGAAATTAAAAATGGAAACCGCCCTTATATCATAAAAAAAAAAAATGAAACCTTGAAAAAAATCATTAGTTCTTCTGAAAATTCACCAGATGGTGCTGTACATTTTTAAATACGTCCTTATGAGTGTGAAATGTAATTTTACTTAATAAACACGATCTCACACTTCATTCGGCGCACTCCATGGTAACAAGTCAAAAGATGGACGAAATGATAATGTGCAGTGAGCAAGAATGGATGGATGGATGATAAGCAGTGTGAAAAAATTTAACATGTAGGTAGCGAAGAATGGATGGATGGATGGATGGATAGTAAGCAGTCAAAGGGAGCAGAATGCATGGAGAGATAGTGTAGAGTGAAAATGCTGAAGAGACAGATAGTTAAGTGGATAAAGAACAGATTGGTATAAGGCAGTAGATGGAGAACTAGAGAGAAGGTAGAGCTGGTTTGAAGGAGGTAAAGCAAAATGTATGGACAGTGATTCAGGGCTGGTAAGAAAAGGATGGCTAAAGGAAGAAAGAGCTGGTACAGTAGGTGGAGACGGATGGAATGATGGACGGGACGGACTGTAGATGTGGCTGAATGGAGAGATAATAAAGAGAAAAGGAAAAGCTGGGTATTGAGAATAAGTACATGGACGGAAAGGGTTGCTGATAAAAAAGATAGTGAGCTGATTGAGAAGAATGGATGGAGGGATGAGTGAACAGAACAGCAGGGCTGAAAAATAACATTAAACATGTACAGTGGTTAGAGAAGGATAGATGACTGGAAGGATGGTTAGGTGGAAATGAGGCAGGGCCACAAAGAGAAGGATGAATAAAGGAATAAAAGTTGAAACGGATGGGTTGGATGGGGAATAGTAAGAAAAGGTCAATGAAAACAGGGAATGATGAATAAATAAAAAGGTATTGAAGATATGAATGAAGATACTGTATGGAGGAGGAAAGAGGAGGTTGAATGGGAGGAAAATAAACATAATATTCTAACCATGGATAGAATGATACTGTACTGAGGATGAGTGCATGGGGTTAATAAATGACTGTGGAAAAGAATGAACAGATAGTAAGCTGTAAGAGGGGATTGAATGGAAAGATAATATTAGAGAGATAATAAAAGGACAGCGGGATGTGTTTTCACATAGAATAAAAATATATAATATATTCCATCCATCCATCCATCCATCTGTAGTCCAACTAGGGACGGTGGAGGCCAAGGGTGACGATTTTATTGATTCCCTTTCCTACAGCCGTGGTAAGACCTCTGGTTAACTTTCACACATGGATTTACACACTACGGGCAACTTGGGAACGGCAATTAGCCTAACCTGCAAGTTTTTGGATTGCGGGAGGAAACCGGAGAACCCGAAGAAACCCCACCAAGCACGGTGAGAACATGCAAACTCCATGCACACAGCCCAAGGCGGGAATCGAACAAGGACCCTGGAAGTGCAGGGCGACAGTGCTGACCACTAAGCTAACCTGCCGCCATATAATAGAAAAAAATATTATTTCATAAACACGTTACCAGTTTAAGCCATTAGCAGTTCATATTTGAATATACTGTAGATCTGGAACGTTAAACGTCTAGATAAGCATAATTGTCTTGCACCAGTACCAAACATTCATTACTTTATTGTGTCTGAAGCTGTCAGGATGGAATCATGTGACCTTTCTTGGACAAAACATCAACAAGTTTCCCAAGCTCTGCTCTCTCGCTGTACTTGTGCATCACGCTAAACAATAGTACACATAGTAAACACTGTGCATCAGAAGGTCAACAAATGAAAAAGTCATAAACTTATTACAATTTATGCGTTACTGCACAAATAACAGATCCAACCGCAAAGAGAACCTCAAAGGAAAAAGAGTCTTAAGGATCTGAGTCTGAGCTGCTTTATTGCCATGGGAACAAAACTAAAAATCAATACAGCTGAAGGGTGGGGTGGAGGAATAATGACATAATCACTGGGAATGGTGAAAGCTGCATGAGGATCGTGGATTCCCCTGGACGAGAAAAACACACATCTGGATAAGATCATAGTGTTGTTAGGTGTCTCGATTTTCAGCTCGGGTGGAAACCGTATTTACAAAACTGCAGTATATCTACAGTATATATACACATGTGTATTTTTAATACAAATAAAAATCATTATTATTAAGTCATATTAAGGATATATTCTTGGCTGATATTTTCTCCTGAATACCACGGCATCTTGGTGCAGATGTGTGACTCAGACCTGTTTTCGGGACAGGGAGTGCCGGACAATTCAATGTTATGCTAACCGTTTGGTATTTAATAAAGCCATTTAAACCACATTTAATCACTTAATAATTTTAAAGCTGCTAAAAATCCGGCCGACTTGCAGTCGTATTCGTGCAATAGCCTGCTCCATTGAGGTTTACACACAAACTTTTAGAAAACTAAAACAGCTGTGGAAGTAAGAGCAATGAAGCGTGCATATGTCCATCAGAGCAATACAGCATGGTTTCAGAGGTTTAGAGATTCCACTTTAATTATTTTTACTGTTCTTTTAAATGACATATACAGTAGAAGTGTCATTTTCTCCACATAAAGTGCTTTAAAATAAAATTTGTAATTATGATTTTTTTTAAAAATTGTACTTTCAGTACATTGAATAAGTTAATCATGTGTTTCTTCAAACCATCTTGTTTGGACCCCAAAATGAGTGACAATTCACATGAACGTGCTGCTAAAAGGAAATATAATATTGGTATAATCTACAGAAAAAGAGAGAGAAAAGCTATACTTAGAGAGTCATGCAGGAAGTGAAGTAAAAACAATTAAATACAAATCAGCATCTTTACTAACTCATCATCGTCTATTCTGCTTTATCCTGTATATAGGGTCGCAGGAGGTCTACAGGGGACTGTATCCCAGGGCACTTTGGGCAAGCGGCGGGGTCCACCCTGGACAGGATGCCAATCCGCTCACACGCTCATTCACACACTATGGGCAATTTGGGGACACTAATTATCCTAAGCTTAGCTAATTAGTCTTTGGACTGTGGGAGGAAACTGCAGTACTCGGAAAAAAAACCCATCGACCACTGGGAGAACATGCGAACGCCACACACACGGACCCTGAGACGCACATCGAACCCGAACCCTGGAGGTGCGAGGCAGCAGTGCTAACCACGAAGCCACCATGCTGCCCAGCATCTTCGCCTCTTTCTAAAACTATATATTTAAACGCAGCAATTCAAGACTCACTGCTGACTTACTGTAGTCCATTTCTCAAACTTCCTGACTGACAGACCACAAGCAGTACAACTGGATAGACATGTCTGACTTTCACCCCCCAACTTCAGCACTAGAGGCCGCTAGGGTTGTGTCCCAAGCTGCTTACTGTGCTTTCTGTACACCTATGATTGTTTCGACACTTCCAACTCAACTTACCATCTCCATTAAGTTTGCAGCCACGGCTCGATTTCAAGGGGAGGGGGGACGGTGCAGGGTGATGTCATCCCTCCTGTAGAAAAAAATGACAAAAACCATTCTCTCTATACAACCACCACAGCCCCCCCCCCCCGCCTATCATTCCCTTTATCGACGAACTTATAAGCCAATCATCATCTCATCTCATCATCTATACCGCTTAATCCTGTATTCAGGGTCACGGGGAGCCTGGAGCCTATCCCAGGAGACTTAGGGCACATGGCAGGGTACACCCTGGACAGGGTGCCAATCCATCGCAGGGCACACAGACATACACACATTACGGGTAATTTGGGAACGTCAATTAGCCTAACCTACATGTCTTTGGACTGTGGGAGGAAACCGGAGTACCCGGAGGAAACCCACCAAGCACGGGGAGAACATGCAAACTCCATGCAAACAGAGACGGGAATCGAGCCTGGCCGGGGATCGAACCCGGACCCTGGCGGTGCAAGGAGACAGTGCTAACCACTACACCACCGTGCCGCCCATAAGCCAATCAGAATTCAATATTGTTTTTTTCTCACTTTTTTAATTTTCACGAAGGCCAAGAGAACAGTTGACATACAGTCTTATGCAAAAAAATTGAGGCACCCCATGATAAATAACAGATTTTGGTGATTTTTTAATTGACAAGATGTTAACACAGTCTCTCTTGGAAATGGAACAAATGCACAACATTTTCAGCAAACAATGATGCATAGTTACTTCTTATGCCATGAATTTGACAAAAATAAAAAATAAAAACATTATTATGGCTCTGCGCGAAAGTTTTGGCAGTTCCAGAATCTCAGGTTCTTTTTACAAGGTTTTAGACACTAATCGGCTCACTAGCTCTGATGCTTGGCAATAGCTGTCATTAGTAAATGCCAGTTTCAAAGCTTTACAAATACTTTTTAACTCTTCACACCATGTGCACACGCTTGCAGACACTCAACAACCATGGGTTCCTCTAAGCAGCTGTGTAAGACTCTGAAAATGAAAGCTATTAATGGCCACAATGCAGGAGGAGGCTACAAGAAGATAGCAAGGCGTGGTCAGCTTGCAGTTTCCACAGTGAGAAATGTAATTAAGAGATGACAGTTCAGGGGAACTGTGGAGGTCAAAATGAGATCTGGAAGACCAAGAAAACTCTGGGAGAGAACTGCTCGTATGCTGGTCGGAAAGACAAATCAAAACCCCCATTTGACTGCAAAAAACCTGCAGGAAGATTTTTAGGAGACTCAGGAGTGGTGGTGCACCGTTCCACAAGACCTTCATGGAAGAGTCAGCAGAAGAAAACCTCACCTGCGTCCCCATCATAAAATCCAACGTCAGAAGTATGTAACAGAACATCTACAGAAGCCTGATGCGTTTTGGAAACAAGTGCTGTGGACTGATGAAGCTAAAATAGAACTCTTTATTGCCACAATCAGCAAAGGCATGTTTGGAGAAAAAAAGGAGCAGCATTTCATGAAAAGAACACCTCGCCAACTATTAAACATGGGGGGGTAATAGTTTTAATGATTTGGATCTTGGGTGGATGTGGATAAAAGAGCTGTGCATGCAAGATGTCCAAATAATGTTACAGAACTACTGTAGAAGCCTTTTGCAAGGAAGAATGGGAGAAAATCCCAAGTACACTGACTGGCCGTAGAGCCGTGATTAATGTGGGAGCACTAAGTACCTCTCATCCCTCCCCTCTGAGAGAGCTCAGCCAATCAGCTCTCTCTAGACCTCCGGCTGCGACAGGTTACAGCATCACCCGGGAATCGAACTCGTGATCTCCGGATGATAGGAGGAGCTTTGAGTTTTGACAATTGTTTAAATGCATGTTTTGTTATGATGGTTCCAAGTTGATTGAATTAAGCTCATATTTTGTTAATTAAACTGTTCTTAAAAATGTGACATATTTTGCAATCATTTTGTATGGTTATTTGTGCCCCCCGTAAAAAAAACAACAACAACAACCTGACCACACCATTGCCCTTAAAAATCTTTATCAATTCGACAGCACTGTTGTGGTGCATCTGATCACTGATGCCAGGAGAACAAACTCATCCAGAACAACAGCAAGACAAAGGAGCTGATAGTAGACTTTGGCACAAAGCAGGAGAGGAGCAAGCAGCCCCTTATAAGTGAAAAGAGTGGATTGCTTCCAGTACTTTGGTTTTCATATCACAGAGTCCCAGCGGGTCCTTTACCATCTCAGACATCCGAAGGACTTCCCTCCAAGGAACTAAGAAACTTCTACACCTGCACCTTGCGGGAAATATCACATATCACTGGTTTGGATATGGATAGCAGTGTGCAGGGCAGGTGAGTGATGCGATCAGCTGTGTGCATCATTTGCACTGAGCTCCCAGACCTGCACTCTATTTACAACAAGCGGTGCTGAACCAGGAAGACGGTGAAGGACCTCAGCCATCTGAGCAATAGACTGCTTTCTTTGTTACGCTCAGGCAAGTGCTTCTGCTCCTTAAAGGTCAATACAGAGAAAATAAGGACGAAACCAAAACAACGCCAAGGACTAAATCAAGAAACTTGCACAATACGCACACACCCTACATTCCTGCTAACACCCATGTTGTATGTTTCTTGTTTGGACACTAGTCATTTGCATGTAAGTAGACTGGACAATCACATAGGCGCTGAATCACATCTTTTATTATTTTATACTATTTCAAATCATACTGTTGCTCTCACACCCACACGGCATTGTTCAAATTTCATACTTTTACATCTTTTATACTTTTACATTTCTCACACTTTACACTTTTATTGTGTAAATTCAGTTCCTGTGTAATGCACGTTTCTACGAGGTGGTATCAAAACGTTTTGAGTCTAGTTTTGTGACACGCCAACACTGGGCAGCACAAGGCTGCATGCACACACAGTCACGGAGAGCGCCGACCTTCATAAGTCAGTGTGCCAAAAGACATCCTTCTGTGTAACTGGTGCTATTCTGACCACATGTGTTACCGCGTCTGCTATTTCATCAGGGACAACAAGTTAGAGAGATTCGGCAAGCTTACGGCGATGCTGCAACGAGGAGTTTTGAGTGGCATGTGTGCTCCTAGAGCGGAAGAACATCACTGGAAGATGGGGAGAGATCAGGAAGACCTTCAACAAGCTCAACCCATTCGGCAACTTGTGCATGATGATCGTCAGAGAGCAATCCGCAACATTGCTCCCGTTATCAGTGTGTCATACAGAACAGTCCAGGTGATCCAGATGTATGATTTGAATATGTACCATGTTGCTGCCAAGTTTGTCTCCAGGTTGCCGACCCAGCAGAAAGAACATTGCGTCAAGTCTGCCAAAAGCTCTGTCAGCGTGCCGTGGATGACCCGTCCTTCATGTCGAGGATCATTACTGGTGATGAAACTTGGGTGTATGGGTACGACCATGAGATGAAGCAACAGTCTTCACAGTGGAAGAACTCAACATCTCCTTGGCCGTAAAAGGCGGAGCAGGTCCGTAGCTTGACTGAATGGATGCACCGGACCCTGGCGGTGCAAATTTTATTTTATTGCAAGCTACCGTATAGCTTTAGTTGAACTGTATTTTCTACTGGGAAATTTGCACTTGTAGTGTAATTATATTTTTCTGTGTAATGTTTCTAATTCGGATCATGGACAGCCGTTCATAAGCATTTCATCGAATGGCATACTGTGTATGATATTAGAATTTGAACCCGATGTTTTCACAAAGATGCTTTTACTGTATATAATTTATATTTACATAATTTATATCATATTTCATATTGAGTAGAACGTTCTTGGGACTTGTCGATACAAATATTGATATTGAAACTCAATTAAGAAACCTAGTTAATATTTCGATTATTTATATTGTAGGAAGATTGTATGTTCCTTATTTTTCTATAATTTCACAGAGACCAGATTCTATGATTGCTACATATGTTCATTAGCTTGACAACTTATACTAGGCCATTTAGTGTCCCGTGGTATCGGGTATGGGTTATAGTTTATATCAGTAAAAGTGCATTTAATTAAACTGATAACTGATTCTTTATATTATATCCATCATGCAAAAACAATCTGATCATATTTCATATTATGCACATATTAAAGAATCCTTTCCTGTCTCGATGATCCATAGAATTTACTGAGTAACTGTAGGAAAAAATTTCTATTCTTAACATACAAATAAATTATAAAAATTATTAAATTATTATATTACAAAAAAAAAAATATATATATATATATATATATATATATATATATATATAAATCTAATAATCTAAATATTAACTAGGTTTCTTAATTGAGTTTCAATATCAATATTTGTATCGACAAGTCCCAAAAACGTTCTACTCAATATGAAATATGATATAAATTATATATATATATATATATATATATATATATATATATATATATATATATATATATATATATATATATATATATATTGTTATAGTTATAGTTATAGTTATATATAGTTTTATGGCCGGCTTAACTATATATAGTTATGACGACCATTAATGTGATCACAGAACTGGAAAGACCTGACATTTTTAAAATAAATTCAATTCTGCTTCATCTCCTACAGCACATACTTTCCTTTTTTATTTAATTGAAATAAAAAAAGAAAGCTATAATAGGCTTCTATGTCATACTGTAACTACTGCATGCAGCCTTTTAATTTTCGTTTGTCTGTTGAGACTTGCGCACACATTCCACTGATTGACATTTAAATACGTCTAATTATAGCCAGATCGTTAGCATTAATAACGTGTGTGCTATTGTTACATGTAATCAGTGTTTAATTACACACCTTAGTAATTCAGCATTCCAGTTCAGAACCACACCCACGTACATACATCAGCACCGAACATTTTGTTAAATTTTTTCCATAATTTGCCTTCATATTTTCACCATAACTAACAGAAGGAAAATACTTACCTTAGACTGAGAGACTGCAACAACAGTAAAAAAAATTTAGCCATGAAACATCCGTTGCAGGTAAAAGATGCAGTTTTGTGTTCTGGTGTGTTTAACTCATGATGCATCTATTCAAGAACCAACAACAACAACAACAAAAAAAAACTCACAAAAACTCTCAGTTTTTTCAGTGCAAAATAAACATGTGACAGAAAGATTCATAATAGTTGATAATGGATTAATAAATAATGGTTTATAATAAATCTATCACATGTTTAGTGTAAACAAAATATTTCATTTTCACAAGTAGTCGTATTTTCCACATGTGGTTTTCTTGCATCAGTAATTTACTTTTAACTTTTAAATATTACTTTTTATGTATAATGCAAATTTTCTTTTTCTATGTAACCCCCCCAACCAAACCTTTCATTTATTTATTTAGATATTTTTTACATTCTAAGATACATTCCATTTTTAATTCTATTTTTAATGTTTGGTTACGTAATTTAATTTTTTCCATGTGTTTCTTCATTTATTTTCACCTTGGTTAATTTTCACATTTAGTGCACATGCTGTTTTTTTCCCCCACAGGTAACATACACATTTACAATAAACAAAATTTTTTTTTTACAAAATAATTAATTCATTAACTAAATATTTTTCTAAATATTTTTTTTCCAAATATTAAGCAAGTGGCGTTATTTTTTCCACATTTTTAAAAAAATTTTTATTTATGTCATTCACTCAATGCTATGGGTTTATTGTGTTCACATGTTTCTCACACTTTAATTCCAGTTTAATATGAAATGAATGTAATAGTGTTAGACAACGTTGGACATTTCTTCAGAGTTCGCACGCTCCATCCAAGTTCGGAGTTATACTGTATACATAGTACCAGTCCAAAGTTTGGACACACCTTCTAATTCAATGTTGTTGTTTTTTTTTTTTTTTGTTCTGTGACTTGTGTTCTACATTCCAGAACAAGGAGACTGGAGATTTCTGGAGTATTGTGTCAACTGCATTTGCAAAAACCCATCGAGCTCCATGATAAAACTGGCTCTCGTGAAGACCTTCCCAGGAAAGCAAGACCAAAACGTAGCTCGGCTGCAGAGGAGAAGATCATTTAGAGTCACCAGCCTCGGAAATCACCAAAAACAGCACCTCAGATTAGAGCCGTTACGAAGCTTTACACGTCATAAGTAGCAGATATACGTCTCAATATCAACTGTTCAAAGAGATTACTGTATACTTTGGATGCCTTTAGTATTGTTTTATAGTTATAAAAATCAATCAATAAAAATCAGAAATTATCATCCAATCTTTGGTTTGTGTAACTATGAAAGAACAACATGGGTTTTTACTCTAATTCAACCTGTAGCTGAATATCAGTTTGACCTTGACTGTGATGATATTGACATAAAAGCACGTCTCCCTTTCTATTAAGAACAGTTACACCCAGAAATACAGGTTCGTCACTGAAGCATGACGGGTGGAGGCAGTGAACTTTTACCAACTGTAATTAAAATACAAACAACAATACCGTGGTGACAAGGAAGTGAATCAGTGCAAAAACAACCTCCAGAGTTTAAATAAAGTTACATTTTTATCTGTGTGAAATAATAACATTTTTATTATTTCGTTTCATAGCGCAGTGTTTGCACAGGAGAGCCCATACAATTTCCCATGGAATCGCAGAATCAGTCAATAAAACTTTAGGTCAGAAACTTGATCTGGAGAGGAAGTCTGTAGAGGACCCTAATTTCCAGTGCACATACTCATATCATTGCACCAAGCTCCTACTTCAGCACTACGGACCTCACAGTGCTTCGTTCCACCACTCATGCGTTAGTTTTAAACATACACCTATTTATCACCACTCTAAGCTGGAATGTGTTTGTAAAAAAGCTCATGCACATGGTGTCAAAAGTACATCTGCAAATAGCGGAGATGTTTCTCCAGGCCTATTCATCACCTTCTGTCGTGATTCCTCAATTATAGAAAAAAAGAAAAAAAAAAAAACACAGGACACACCCTCGACTCACACGTGTAGGCAAACGTTGCGCCGAGCCTTTTATGTCACACAGTCATACCGATTAGCGTCACATAGAGCTAGAGCCAGGAGCGGAGGTGATGACCAAGGTTCACACCCTAACATTTCAGCAATGCCGACTGCTAGAGTCATCTGCACACTAGCTGAACTTTTTTTTTTTTTTCAACTTTTTTGTGCTTCGCTCAAGGGTACCATAAACAAACTGTTTCAATTCTTTTTGTCACTATGTTTAAGCAGTGACACATTTGACAAATCATTCTTAAATCCAGCTCATTCTGTGTTTAAAATTCAACACACAAACTTATAGAAAGGCTTACGGTATCTGGTTGTCCTTTAGAAAAGACAGGTGAAAACGACCTCACAACTCGCGGAAATATCCATAACACAAACATAACAAAACCTATAAACTTTCTTAACTTTTAAGAAAGTGACTGAAAATACTCCACAAAGCAGTCATGAGGCTTACGCATCCCAGAAACATTCCGATGGTGGGATTTGCTCTGTTTGATAGCCTTTGCATTCTGTGGCATTTGGCAACATCTGCCATAACATCATGCCAATACACTGTATCCAAATACTTGAATATCTAGTCGGTCCCCCTTTTGCAGCTATAACAGCTTCCACTCTTCTTGGAAGTCTGTCCACAAGATGTTGGAGTGTTTCGGTGGGAATTCTTTCCCATTCATTCTGTAGAGCATTTATGAGGTCAGACACTGACGTTGGACGAGAAGGCCTGGCTCGATAGCTCCGTTCCAGTTCATCCCAAAGGTGCTTGATGGGGTTGAGGTCAGGGTTCTGTGTTAGGGCCGGTCAAGTTCTTCCACACCAAACTCAATGTCTTCATAGCCTTCACCAAACTCTTGCATAACATTGTCCACGATGTCTGGGTATGCTGAAGACTTAAGTTTCCCTTCCACTAGGGATAAAGGGCCTGATTGAAACACCTGAATTCAATAATTAACAGGTTTGGCCAAAAACATTTGTCTACATACAGCATTGTATTTTAAGAAGTGATAAGCTGGTGTTTTTCACCATACACACAAACTATGGATACATGTGACGATTGCACTGTGGTTGTCATAGAAATCAATAATTTGGAGAGGATGTAATGTGTAAATACTATATAAATACGTATATGTAAATTATTCCTGTAACTGTATTTACATTCAAAGTTTAAAAAAAAAATGAAGTTAGTAAAAGTTAGTACCCTTTCTTTTAATTTGTTTTAGTATTATGCAAATACAACATTAGACACACAACATATAACTTTTTTTGTATTTTTTTTAAAATATGCCATTATTTATTTAACAAAAATAGGGTAAGCTTCTGCCATGTGCTGCTAAGCATCAGTCCTCTACTAACTGATCATCATCAGGTGTGCAGGCGTCTATAAAAGAAGACGTTTTGGCAGTTTGCTGATCTGGACAATGATCTCAACCCAACCGAAACGCTGTGGCAGGACCTTAACAGAGGTGCGGATAAGTGAATGTCCAACAACCTCAACAAACTAAAGCAATGGTGTAAAGAAGAATGGACTAAAATGTTATAAGAGATTGATGAATGTAGCAATATAGGAAATGATTACTTCAAGTTATTGCTGCTAAAGATGGATCTACAAGCCATTGAAGCAGGAGGTACTAAATATTGCCCACTTTTTTTTGCTTCATTTTTGTTAAATAAATAATGACACAATGAAAAATGTTATACGTCACTGTTCGTTGTATTAGACTAAACCTACACCTGATATAATGAAAAAAAAAAAAAGTTTTTTGTTTTAACACAAAAACACACAGAATTAATAGATGGGGGTACTAACTTTTACGTATCACTGTATGTGAATAAATTACAGTAAATTTTGAAAAAAAAAAAAAAAAAAAAAAGAAATCTGTCATTCTGCACCAATGAAATCCATCCATCTTAAAGCTGAACAGAAACCAGAGTGTTCCTTGCAACTCCCGGGTTTAACCTTCGCTTTTTTTTTTTTTTTTTTTTTTCATTTCTTTTGTAAACTTTATTCTTTTTAGGATTGACTGACTCACTCGATTCAGTAAAAGAGTGTCCTTGCCATGAGTGACATTTTGGCACAATGTGATTCCCTGCTTTGACAGTGAGAAAAGGCAAGCCAAAAGGATCACATTTACATTTGTTTTCTTAGCCTTTGAATGCATATTAACATTCGTATGAAAGTCACAGACTTAAAGTATTAGCCATGACAAAGTTGTGAGACAGGTTTTTTTTTATTGATTTTATTTTATTGAATATCTATTTATGTTTTGTCGTAGGACACAGTTCTTAGGGAAACAACCCCCCCCCCCCACCCCCCCCCCCCCACCCCCGGCCCCCCATAATCGACTGTCTAAGATATTCTATTTAGGAGAATGTACTGTAGAGTATGGTATTTGAAACACACCTGACATGTCACACCTCACACTCAGACGTGTCTAGTTGTTGACGCACGGTAGTATGAGAGCAGGAGAGTTTTAGGACAATGGTCAGGCTGAAAGGAAGGCTACTCATATAGAAAAGCATCTCGGAATGGACAACAGGTTAAAGGTATAAGATAAAAACGATATCCAACCAGATATAAGATTCTTATTCTTGGTTTAACAGCAAACAGCTGTTGCTTAGGTGTGCGCCTTTTATGATTTTAATTTTGCTCAGGTCAACACAGATTGCACAAGCCACATTATGTAAATACGTAACGGCTGCAGATTTGTATTGTGCCACCCCAGTAAAGTCTTTACATCCAACCTGGCCACCCCACCTTTTGTTCCCGGAACACACCCTACTCTCCTGACTCTCTTGTGCTGAAAGATGACGATGGTATGATTTACGTTTGCAACTGGACACGCCCATTAAGCAAGGCAGACCTCTTTTTTTTTTTTTTTTCAGTCAAATCAGTTTATTAAGAAGGAAGGTGTTGTGAATCAGTAGTTAATATTCTGAGCTGACGATAGGAAGGTGTTGAGTTTGAATCTGAAGACTGACAGAGAGGCACCGCTGGGGAAATAGGCGACGACTTTACACTCTACATTTTTGGATCAGATTTTGTGTCATGTAAGTCCCGTTTGCAATAATAATTCTGCTGTGTAAGTGCATTTATTTTGCATATGTTAATATGTGTATTAGCAAAAACATACTGCACAGGTGAACAACAGATTGCAGTATTGCGTTTTAGCCAAGAAAATCCATAAGAGTTCTTTTTTTTTTTTTTTTTAATGATTTACTTTAAAGACCAAGTTCAGTCCTAAAAAAAATAAATAATAATAATATAAACATTTATGATATCTTGAATTCTCTTTTGCACATTCCTCAATTGCATTGTAAAATCACCTATCATCTAAAGATTCTGCATCAATTGCACTAAATTATGCTTTTTAAAACTTTAGTATTTTCTAAAGTTTTTTTTTTTTTTATTCAATTTGTGTGTAATATATAAGACTAGCAATCCTGGCTGATATCTACACACTAATCTCTCCAGCCTCATCTCCAGCAGGAAATATCAATCACACTATCATTGCTCATAACTTTCATTTATAGTTTTATTCTGTTGGCTGAGTTTTTCTTTTTTCATTTTTCTTTTTCATTTTTGATTTCATCTCTTTCTTTCTTTTTTAATGAGCATTCCAAATTGATGTCTCCACTTTTAGAGGCATCTGTACAATTTAAAACACAGGGCGTGTAAATTTTCTACATAAATTGACAGCTGGTATTCAAACCAGCTAACTAATTCTTAGGACGATAAGCCTTATCACTATACACAAGAATCTTAATAATTGTTAGCTGAAGTTGAATTGTTAAAGCACGTTATAGATGGAAAAAAGCATATTTTCTTTTAAAGTGCTTTTCTTTCTGTTCATTCTGTATTTTTTTTATATTGAGTTTCCCACAATACTTTTCTCATAGTTTTTCCTCTTATGCATTTTTTAAATTCAATAATAGAAATTTGTTTTATTCAATCATTGATTTTTTTTAATTCAATAACTTTTTTTTTATATGCATTTCTTAAATTCAATATTTGGATTTTTTTTTTTTCAAACTTTTTTGTTTGCTATCCATTTGAAATTCATTTGCACAAATTTGCTGATAAATTTTTCACCGAATTTCACCAACGTGTACAACGTGTTTTTAGTGTCATTTTATAACAAAATTTTTCACTTTAATCAGATTTCTTGAAACAATCAATTAAATGTTTCCTGTTACTTTTTAAAATTCCAGAAAATTTTATCAACTACACATGATGAAAAATGTTCTAGGCTACGCGCAATCATTCGGTTACTTTCCTCCTAAGATTAGGGTTTGGTTTTCTTTGTCTACATTCAAATTACGTAGATGACTTGCTTAGCTCAATTCATTATCAATTAAGTTGTAGCGTCATCTCTAATCCATTCTTTTGTTTGATATTCTGAGACCACTCCTAGGTGTTATAGCTATATTATTAAGTGTTCCAGTCAAACCAGTTTGTGCACATGCATTATACTGTGAGAAATACCACAGTGCTAGTGGAACGCTGGTGTTTTTAACACTGGTGTTATTGGAGGATTCCACAGGAGAAAACATGCATAGAGTTCTTCACATGCCTCTCAGATCCACCCACAGACTGTAGTTCCTTGGCCAGGTAGCCACTTTGTACTCTCTGGGTACTTCTTAAAGTAGAAATGTCTAGAGATGCTGAACATCGCTGTAGATGAGTGGCTGCAGGGTTAGAGTTTGAAAAATAATCTAATGATGGTTGTTAGGTGTGGCACAAATGTGGATACACGTATCAAGGTTGGCAGGTAAACTGATGAATCACAACTTTAAAACACCCTAGGATTTGGGTCCCTTCTTGTGTTACCAGGGAAGCTCTGGCCTTTCAGGTGTGGCTTCACAGGCCCTCTCAGGGTTTTGGCAGTACTGTTGGTTTTGGGTACTGTTGATTGTGTTCCTGGGCACAGTACATACCAATCACAGACATTTGGAACACATGCTAAGCACAGATGTTAACCCTGGAATGTTTTTTTGTTTTCATTGCAGCATCCCCGTTGATTGAAGATGATTTGTAGAACAGCCCTACACTATGCCCTGTTTTGGCTCATCCTGGCTTCAGCATCTGCGCAGCTCACTGAAGATCAGAAGAAACTGATTGTGGATTTGCACAACAATTACCGGTCCATGGTCGATCCCCAACCTGCTAACATGCAACGCATGGTGAGCGCCGAGCATGACCACTAAGCTAGAATGCTAGCTGTAACAGTACTTTTATTAAGAGTAAATTAGTGCTTTCTGACTTTTTGAATGTCAAAAGTCAAACGTTTCGTAATAGATGGGGAACTTCTTACATTTTCTTGTATTCCATAATGATGTGGATCATTAGCAAACTACTCAAGACAAAGAGGCGTTTCCAGTTGCCTGTCGATCATAATGCTTATTGGCACTAGCTTTTGTAACATATGTTTGAAAAAGAAGAAGAAAAAAAAAAAAAGTGAAACAAAAATGTATTAGAATTAAAATTCATTTTAATAGCACAAACATTTGTAAACATACTGTATAATGAAAAATCAAACAAACTGAAATCTCAAATTTACCAAATAATCTCACCTTTTCGATAACATTAAATGTATCTATAAATGGAATAAAACATACATTTCAGGGATTCATTCTTGTGGTTCCTATAAGGGGAATACAACATTTCAAATATTTTCCAGTAATAGCATGGCCACAAAGTGTTTTATCCAGTTTAAGATACAAACACATGAAGACAACAATTTTTTTTTTTTTTTTTTTTTTTTTTTAATAATAAGGATTAGAATTGAACTTTTATGCTCAGGCTTCAGGACTTTACAGTAAAGACACCTGCTTACAATATGTGTGAACCTTGTGTTGTGTTTGTGTAGCTCTGGGATGACGCAGTTAGTCAGGTGGCAGAGAATTTCGCCGCTCGGTGCCTATGGGACCACAACCCTAATGTCATCGGAGTACTTGGGGAAAGCCTCTTCATGACGCTCGGACCCCTGACCCTCAACTTTACAATAGGATTATGGTACGGATGAAGCCTCATCACAGCTGAGCTATTAATTAAATTCAAATATGAAAGCGTGCCGCGGTGTCTCCGGTGTTTTTTTTTTTTAAATAACTGTCTTTATTTTCGTTGACCAGGTATAACGAGCGACAGAACTATGACTTTTACACAGACAGCTGCACTCCAGGGAAACTGTGTGGCGATTATACTCAGGTAAAAAATGTAATAAATACCCACATGGATATTTCGAACATGGTCCATTTACTCTGACATTTTCACAAATCACATACAACATACAACAAGATTTTCTCAACGGCATGTTCAATTCAAACACTGTACAATTTCACATTCAAGACGTTTTGAAAAGTATGTAAAATACTTTCACTTAATCACAAAATAACAGAAATTCTGTGTGTGATTGTTTCAGATGGTGTGGGCGAACACAACCTTCATCGGCTGCGCTGCTCAATTTTGCCCTAATGTTTTTAACTTCGATGCTCAAAACGCCACAATCCTGGTCTGCAACTATTACCCTCCGTAAGTCTGTGTAATGAAATTATTCTGCAACGATCTCCTCAGTTTTATATTGTTGTAGCAGACACTTTTTCCAAATGGTGACAAATTAAAGTACAAGCCATTGGATGTGGGCGGAGTTATCCTGGAAGAGACTGCATCTATTTTAAGAGAAATCTTTCATCGCTGGGTGAAAGCGATCAGTCATGAGAACCGTGTTTGGATTTTCAGCGATGCAAATCTTTAACAAAAATAAGTGCCCCCTGACAGCAGAACAGGAATACTCTTAATCTGTCACCATTCTGTATTTTCCCGATATTTTCATCAACCATGTTGTTTAACAATGTATTCTCACACTAAAGGTACTCACTTTTAATAACAATAATAATAATAATAATAATAATAATATTAATATCATTTGCTTTACAGGGGTAACATCAAGGGACAATTGCCTTATCAGGTTGGACTGCCATGCTCATCATGTCCGAACAGCACGGTAGGATGCTTGAGCAATTCCTGTGGTAAGTTCACACTTCTAAATGTTCGTAAAATGCTTCCTTTACATCACATACAGTGACATACATCTGATCATTAATATGGTGGCATTTTGTTTAAGAGACATTTATTTAACATTCACTGTATGGAATGAGTCTCCAGTATCAGCTGATTTTTTTTTTCTTTTCCCTGTGTCGCCGTGTAATTTGTTACCATGGAAACATTAACAAACCTGTAACTGTTATTCACGGCTTAATGCATAGCTATTTTCCTCAGCTTCTTCATACTGTAATTCTAGCCAGCATGTTCTGTGTTCAATAAATTCTTATGTTCCTTTGTATATTTCCTACAGATAAAGGAACGACCTTTTCCTCGGGAATTTCATCTAACCTCATAGCAAATCTATCTAACATAGACAATTTTGCTAACAGCATAAGCACACTAAATTCTGCAGGATTGACGAAACCCTCAGCAGCTTCACTCCTGCTCGCCGGTCTGTTGGCGTTTTTCATCCGAATGTCATAAGCATGATGGTCAACGAACGCGACGAACGAAAGTTTTCCAGGAGCAATAAATTAAGGTCGAGTCCAGGTTACTGATGAATAATTTATAAACTTACCTTAGGTATTAGTGTTCTTTGTGTGTGTTATGTGTCATGTATATAATGTCAAGTGACTTGGATTACAAACTCTCGCTGTAAATGTTTACTGTACACACTGTACAAACGTTCAGAAATACATTTGTTTTAAATATTACGTATAAGCTCACACTTATTATTGGGTATTTCACGTCAAGCTCATTACTTGTTTAGAATCATGCCTGCACATGTTACCATTATTTATTCTATATATTATACTTGTACATTAAATTTATGTTATTTTATGAACAAGTTGTATTATATGTTCACTTTTATATGATAATAGGAAACAAATGTTGTTTGTGACTGTAATGCACTGATGCCGGAAATATAATCCTGAAAAATAAATCATTCAGTGAAATAAATCATCTGGAAATGTCGGGCTACAGAAAGTTAATTATGCTCCTATGTCATTCTACTGCTTTGAAATTTATGATTGCATTGTTACAATGATGTAAATTCTTATCACTGAGCACTTTTCACCTTATTACATGAAATAAAGGCTGGAATTATTGGGATGAATTATCGCTTAGTAGAAATAATTGAATTATTATTATTATTATTATTATTATGCTGTAAAAAAAAAAATATATAAAACATCATGTTCGATATGTGTTTTATTGGGATTGACCAAAAAGCACATTAACAGTCATCCACGTGTAGTTTGTATTATTTTAATATTTCAAATGATTTCACAACAGGATTCATCTACTCTAATCATCTACACTGCCCTGTGCTCATCCCAGGACTCCTAATTCAGCCCATAATTAATAGCAGTCGGTACCAGAACTACTGTTATCACTCGTGTTTCACCCACAGTTCCATTCTGAACCGAATCCACATCACTCAATTCAATCATACTGTATGCAATAGCGCGGTATTATATGGAGCTCCGTATCCTGATGCTACCGCCCTCGTGCTTTATTATATCTCGGGTGTTTGTGAGTTCACACACATCGACCCTTCTTTTTCCCAAACATGATTAGCTTTGTTAGGGCTAAAAAAGCTCTTCATTTCAAATGGCTTCTGATTCGTTTAAATGCTAAATGGACAAAATGTACAAAATGTTCATTAGTTCACATTGTAGGTGCACTTCTTGATCCTGCTGCTTTCAGGGCTTTTCTAAATTCTCTTCTAAAATTCTATTCAAAATAATACATGACAGATTTTTCCAGAGATGATCATCAGTGGACTTTATCAGACCAATAATTTTGAAGCAGATGTATAAGGTCTGCGCTATGGCTCTTATTTCATTGCGCTGCTGTTCCTTGGGTCATATCGGGGAAGTTCCTTGCCACTGTCATCTGTATTTATTAGAAATTTAAATCACTTCCAGATTTCTTAAAAAAAAAAGTAAAATGTATTTAAAGTAAATATTGGACTAAAATTATCAGATTTTAGCAACTTTAAAATAAAATGCACTCAGCAAAAAATGTAAGCCTTTCAATATACAGGGCGGGCCATTTATATGGATACACCTTAATAAAATGGGAATGGTTGGTGATATTAACGTCCTGTTTGTGGCACATTAGTATATGTGAGGGGGCAAACTTTTCAAGATGGATGGTGACCATGGTGGACATTTGGAAGTCGGCGATCTTGGATCCAACTTTTGTTTTTTCAATAGGAAGAGGGTCATGTGACACATCAAACTTATTGGGAATTTCCCAAAAAAAACAATGGTGTCCTTGGTTTTAACGTAACTTTATTATTTCATGAGTTATTTACAAGTTTCTGACCACTTATAAAATGTGTTCAATGTGCTGCCCATTGTCGTGGGCCAGTTGAATGACCCCCAAGGTCTCCCGATCTGACCCCCTTAGACTTTTATCTTTGGGGTCATCTGAAGGCAATTGTCTCTGGTGTGAAGATACGAGATGTGCAGCACCTGAAACTACGGATACTGGAAGCCTGTGCTGGCATTTCTCCTGCGGTGTTGCTATCAGTGTGTGAAGAGTGGGGGAAGAGGGTTGCATTGACAATCCATCACAATGGGCATCACATTGAACACATTTTATAAGTGGTCAGAAACTTGTCAATAACTCATGAAAAGATAAAGTTACGTTAAAACCAAGCACGCCATTGTTTTTCTTGTGAAATTCCCAATAAGTTTGATGTGTCACATGACCCTCTTCCTATTGAAAAAACAAAAGTTGGATCCAAGATGGCCGACTTCAAAATGGCCACCATGGTCACCACCCATCTTGAAAAGTTTGCCCCCTCACATATACTAATGTGCCACAAACAGGACGTTAATATCACCAACCATTCCCATTTTATTAAGGTGTATCCATATAAATGGCCCGCCCTGTAGAAGCAGACAAAAAAAAACAACAACAACAATTGTCCTGAATCAAGAATATCTAACCAAACAGCATAAAGACATGTCTATACTTACTGATCAATTTAAAACTCTCCTTTTCATCTGCTAGTATTTGGACACAGTATGTGATTTATGGGTGAGGCAATAATATGTATAAATGCCCAGTGTATAGTTAATTAAAACCCAATATTGATATTACATAGCCATATATACTCTCATTAAAAAGTAATGAGTTACTGTACATTACTGCGTCACTTTCTGATAAAAGTAACTAGTTCGAGTACTTTTCCACTGCAGAAAATGAAAACTCTTTTGTGATTCCTCACGCATGTTGTTTTAGTCGAGACCTTTATGATTATTCTACAATCATCACTCAGCGAAGTTTCGCCCATAATCTGTTAACTACTAACAGCAGGAATAACAGAGGGGGACGGGTTATCAGAGGTGGGGACGGGGCTTGTAGGATAACTTTCACACACACACACACACACACACACACACACACACACACACACACACACACACACACACACACATACATTACATAAATTGTCCGCATAACAAAAGACATTATTAAAAACATAACTAAATAACTGAGTACTTAAATGGTGGATTTAACGTGTTACATCAAAAAAGTTATCCAAGTACTTTGTAACGCATTACACCCAACACTGTATATTACATACAGTAGGTATATATTATTTTGCTATGAGATTTTTCACACACAAAAAAAAAAAGATCCCAAAAGCACTAGCCATAGCCTGTTGATCAATTCTGCAAAATCCTGCAGCTTCATAGTGAAAAAATTATGAAAGAAACTTTACTATGGGAAATGCATGTGGGACAAACATCATTGGATTGGATCTGACTGTGATATTTGTTATCTGTTGCATTCCCTTTCTTATGAAAAGCACAGACTGAAGGAAACTGGACCAGGACACACATTGCTAACTAAAAAAGTGACTTTCATGTTCCAGATGTGAGCTCTTGTTTGCTCTGAGACATCTCGAGCTCAAAACACGATTCATGGAGCAGATGTCAGTGAGTGACCGTAATTTATTGACAAGAGCGGGGCGGCCGAGCTCTACAGCAGGGTCGTCGATGTAACTTGACCTATTGAGGGCTGAGCAAGTGTAATATGGGTGGGAGTTACAGTCAAAGCTGCCTTGCTGAAGTGTATACACTCCCCAAAACATGTTCAGATGTGCACATCTGGGCTGAAGTAGGATGAGAGAGGAGCCTCCCTAAAAGGATTACACTTGCTCCGTAAGGATGATTTGGAAAACTGCTTTGCACCTCGCGCAATGCTGGATCGTCCTGGCTTTAGTGTCCGGCCAGCTCCTTGAAGAGCAGAAGGATCAGATCTTGGCTTTGCATAACCACTACCGCTCTGTGGTCAGTCCCAGAGCTGCTGATATGCTACACATGGTGAGCACCGCGTCTACCTGATCCGGCATGTTCACTAATGTGGCCAGCTTGTTGTTTGGTTATATAATGTTTTTAATATACACTCCCAGTCACACCTTCTAACTCCATGATCTTTCCTAATCTTTATTTCTTTCTACACTAAAACAATGATGAAGGAGTCCAAAATATGCACTAATCTCCCTTGAATAGTTGAAAGCTTCGTAACGGCTCTAATCTGAGGTGCTGATTGTTAATTGGTGATTTCTGAGGCTGGTAACTCTAAAAAATTCTGTGGCAGGGGTAAGTTTTGGTCTCGATTTTCTATGAAGGTCTTCATGAGAGTCAGTTTCAAAATGGTGCCTGATGGAGTTTGCAAATGCACATGACAATACTGTTCTTGCAAGAACTGTTCCAGAAAGGCTGAGCTCCATGTCTTAAACTAACAACTAATACTTAATTACTTAATGGCATACAGACATCAAACTTTGGTCTGGGACTGTAAATTGTAATATGCAAATTCTAGCATCCTAAAAAATGCTCAGCTTTAAATCCTTAATGCTTCTTTTGATTAAGCTTTTCTTTATTGGGAAAAATTCCCATCTCCATGCCACCTTATAAAAACGAGGCATCAAAAAATTTTAGTTACATTTTTATTTGTCTGAAAATCTCAGCTATGAAATTCAAGAATTCTGCCATTCTCCCACAAGCAGAATCTGTCCGTAAGTTTTTTTTTTTTTTGTGTGTGTGTGTGTGTGTGTGTGTGTGTGTGTGTGTGTGTGTGTGTGTGTGTGTGTTTCATTTTGGAAGTCAGATTTCCAGTTTTCCTTAAGGGTTCCTCAGATGTTCCTCTGAGGGAATTCTTAAAAGCTCCTTGTTGATGTCAAACATGGACGTAAGGCTAACCAAAAAGTTTCTTGGGCCTGTAATGCAAAATCCAGTTCTTGGATAGAAAACTGTAGCTTGGCTACATCAACTAAAGTCTGCTGCGCTGAAATCAAGAGCTGATCGTTTTAAAATCTTGGCTGTGTGGGCGACATTTTTGTATCAGATCAACAGTGAGACTAAAATAATTTGCACAAGCAACATTATGACTTTTAAAAAGGTGGTTCATATATGCAGCAGCCGTAGCATTGCCATGACTGATATCACGGGTCCCTGACTCACTCTTGAGCTAGAATTGCTCTCTGGGAAGCTTCACATGTCGGTGTTTTATTACTGTATACAGTGGAACCTTGGATTATGAGCATAATTCGTTCTGGAAGTGGGCTCGTATTCCAAAAGACTCGTAAACCAAATCATCATTTCCCAAAAGAAATAATGAATAATAAGGTCAGAGAGTGACGCTCTGTGTCAAAATAAGAGTCGCATGTTTGATACATGATACTCTGCGCTCGTAAACTAATACTTGCTCGGTTTCCGAATAAAAATGTATTTAAAATCTTTGCTCGGTTTGCGGAACACTCGTAAACCACGTTACTCGCAATCTGAGGTTCCACTGTATATTATTTTCAAGTTTTATTTGGATTTTCTGATTTGCTTCAGCCTTCCAAGGCTCCACAGTAAAATGGATGAACGTTCTCCATTCATCCATCCATCCATTCACCCATTCTTCCAACCATCCATCCATTCATCTACGAACCTCTGTAGTCCAACTAGGGACCGTTTAAGGCTAGTGATGATTACTATTCTATTTCTTCCCGTTTTATGACTGTGTTAGCACGTTCAACATTCACACACACATTCACACACAACAGGCAATTTGGGAATGCCAATTAGCCTAATCTGCATGTTTTTGGACAATGATTGGAACCCGGAGTACCCAGAGGAAACCCATCATCCATAGGGAGAATATGCAAACACCATGCATATGTCATGCATTCTGGATACACTCAATTGCACCTAGGTGTGAACTAATGCCTATTAGGAGAGCCTTATGCTGGACTGACATCTTATCCAAGATGTGTTCCTACTACAAGCCAGGTATTCATTCCCAGGATCAACTCTGGATCTATCATAAAGTTGAGCCCTTGATGGTTAAAGTGCAGTTCTGGGATTTGACCACCAAAACAATCAGAGAACATTGGCCAAGTTTGGGAAAGCTTACAGTAGTCTTAAGATTGTCTATCATACAAATAAAACTGTGCAAAATCAGCTCACACGAGTAAATAACAGACATTTTTGTCTATGATGTGACCAACCCAGAAGGTTTACGGTATGTGTGGTAGGTGTAGAAAATAAATTTATCCACATGTGGATAACATTAGCAACAGTATTGTTACTTACAGTAGTGCTTGATGCTTTGCATAAGTCATCCACATGTTTATGTCCTGTATTTAATCCAACCTCGTAAATTTGCCTCGACTTCATTCCCCATGCGTTGTGTCCAATTTCAATAACTTTTCCATCCGACCGCAATGTACATGACTGTGTGATTGTTTAAAATTCAGTTTAGTCTGGCTGTGTGTCAAGACTGAAATACTGCAGTTTAGATAACTAATTATGTTTTACATCCAGGGAGTGAAGGAGTACAGTTTTTTAAAAAAAATAAATAATTAAATGTAATGTTTGTACCTGTTTTTGGGTCAAATCTCAAATCTTTAGGACATTATGTGGATATGGGAGCATTTTGTTTCCTTAAAACGTAGCGCAAGTAAAGCGATTTAGTGCCTGACTTACTGAACGCAGGAGTAATGCTAGGCTACTACATTACGTAACATGATATCATAGCTCTCTGATTGGTCAGAAAGTGTTGATAAATTTTAAACAGAACAGGAACAATAATAATGCCTCATATTTAAATTGTGTGTTTGTTGCCATGTAGGCTTGGAACGATACCCTAAGTTCCATCGCTGAAGGTTACGCTGCTCGGTGCATTTGGGCTCACAATCCTGCCGTGTCGAACACACTGGGGGAAAACCTCTACATCACCACTGGTCTTCTAAACATCAGCAGATCCATGGCTGCATGGTAGAGATAAAGCCATGGCTCACTTCATTATGATACATTAAGATTAAGATAGTGTGCCTAACGTTGTTAAAATAATGTGAGGGCAGGCTGGTTTTTCAATGAGTGTCTTTCATCGGCAGGTTTGATGAATACAAAGATTATGTATATGCAAACCAATCATGCAAAAAGATCTGCGGACATTACACACAGGTAAGTGGTAAAGTGAGTGCTGAGTGGCTGTGATTGTCTTAATAGTTATACTATCACTACTACTGTATTAATACTACTGTTAAATTCTATTCATTTAACACTAATCAAAAACCGTTTAATACATAAACATCAACAATTTTAAACATAAACTTAATGGACATTTCCACAGAACATAATGTACTATTAATAAATATCCAGATTGTCCATAGCAGTTCTATCCTACATTTTATTCCTGTAAATGGTCATTTTTAACGGGACGTACAGTACTAATGCAAAGTCTAAGTGACTTGCTTCGAATCACTAGTTAGTGTGCCTATGGTAGTCGAGGTACTCTAATGGCTGAACTGCATTAATGAAAGTTTAGCTCGTGTTCTGTTCTGTATGTATGAGGCTACTTCCTGCTTTTTTTCACCATTAAGACAAAGTTTCCCCTTTGTCATTTTGTGGATGTGACTAAATGTAAATGATACAACGGTTAGTCCCGTCTGAGTGATCTGATTGGACGAGAGGTATTCCACGAGTGCTGATATAGAATATAACAGCACCGGGATGTTTATCTATATCTATCACTCTGCAGTACTGGAAACCAAAACCCACTCAACAAAACTCAATTCAACAAAACCGAAAGCACCTTTTCTCCTTAGTAATTGTCTCTTAGTTGCCTCTGAACTGTCCATGCTGTTCTGTTTATGGCTACCTCAAGCTACAAAGCTACAGTAACTAGCTTCTAACATTCGGCTGAATCCAAAATCCCTCTCTATCCCCTGATCAAGGGCACTACTTGGTGACTGGAGCCTACATACAGTGCCTTGAAAAGTCATTATACTCCTTTAACTTTTCCACATTTTGTCACATTACAATCATTACAATTGGGATTTTATGTGATGGACAAACACAAAGTGGCACATAATTGCAAAGTGGAAAAAAACGATAAATAGTTATCTAACAGCCATGCTGATATTTAATACAACAGTGAAGGCATTTGAAAATCAATGACAAATGAATGATTAATTTGTCGACTCTTTCTTGTTACTTGTTAAGTTTTAAAATATTTGTTCATAGATTTTACATAATGTAGCCGTGTATAAATTACAATATTTTACTTGGTGTTAAAGTAAATAGTCCCCAAAAATGAAAATATTTAAGTATGGAAGCAAATTACATTTCATTCGTTATTGCCCAACACTCCTCACTGGTCCATTATGACTCCAGGTGCTTTTTTATACACAGTGCATGATAATCAATTAATCAATTCAATGTTAAAAGAATGATTACTTAATAAACATGTAGCTCAGTGTATATGCTGTAAACTGACTGCAGGTTTGCTGTTCTTTGTGTGCTTTGTGGCTGTTCCAGATGGTGTGGGCGAAGAGCACCAGGGTCGGCTGTGCATCTCATTTCTGCAAGACAGTGCAAGGGTCCACATATAACAACTCCATGATTGTTGTCTGCAACTATTTCCCACCGTATGTTATGCTAATTATACAACAGATGGTCCTGAGCAAGGAATTTGATTGGATAAGTGGCATTCTAGAGGGCTGATGTACTGTAGAGTATAACCAGTATAGGATGTATAGGATGTTCAACTATATGTATCATTCTGCATCACAGGCATTGTAATCAGAGGCATCATGCCCAGGTGCAGTAGGTGCACTAGTTAGCCTTACTAGTACAATTTTGAATGGGCAAAATTCACACACACACACACACACACACACACACACACACACACACACACACACACACACACACACACACACACACACACACACACACACACAGTACAGGCAATGACAGTCACACGAAATGTAAATATCTTTTGTCTCAATTCTAGAGGAAATGTGATGGGAGTACAACCATATGAAGCAGGAGAGCCATGCTCTAAATGTCCAGAGGAGATGACTGAATGTATAGAAAACGCCTGCAGTAAGATTGATAAATTTTTAATCCTAGCATAATGTCTTTTTAACACTGCAAAGTGAAATGCACTTATTTATAGAATAAAGAATAATTGATGCTGCATGGGGACGTTGTTCTTGTTAGCACAGTTAAACAATGTTTACTAGCACAAGCAAGTTAATAATCCCAAAACCTAAAGGATAGCAGCCAGTTTTACTGTTACTGTAGCTCCCAAAAACAAAGGAGATATGGTTTTGCACTCACTATTTTCCAGTGATGTTTAACGCCATACTTAAACATGTCCATCATAGAAGTCCATCATAGAAATAATGATAGAAGTTATGGCAGAGATTCGACTTGACTAGGATAGGATAGCCTTGATGCAGTTGTTAGTATAAAAATTCGACACAATGTTTTGATCAGTCAATCTTGCCAAATTTTTATTTGTTTTGATCGCTGACCAGTTCAAATCAATGGCATAACATATTCAGGTTCATGTCCAAGCACTTAAACACAATAACTGGACTAAAAACAAAATGACAAAACCGACAACAAAATAGCAAAACAAAAACAAAATAACAAATCAGGAAACAAAATAACAAATCAGACAACAAAGTAACAAATCCAAAAAACAAAGTAACAAACCGAAAATAAAATAACAAATTCAAAAACAAAATAACATACCTAAAAAAAGAAAGTCACAAAACCGAAAACAAAATAGCCAAACTGAATACAGAATAACAAATTCAAAAACAAAATAACAAATAAAAAAACAAAAACAAAAACGAAATGACAAAAGTTTAAAAACTAAATGACAAAACTAAAAACAAAATGACAAAACCCGAAAACAAAATAACATAACCGAAGACAAAATGACAAATCCGGAAATAAAATAACAAATCAGTAAACACAGCGACATATCCAGATACAAAATTGCATTTAGATGGCAAATGTAACAAATCCATACAAAACTGAAGCAGTATAGTAAAAACAAATAATGTAATTTTCCCATTGATTTACATTAAATTGTACGTAGTGGGGTTTTTTTTTTTTTGTTCACAGTAACATTAAATTTAAAACTATTAAAATAACTTTTTTTTCAGGAGAGGATGCGTATTCTGGTGGTGGCAGTGGTAGTGGAGAGGCACCTTCTATTGTTTACACAACCGCCTTTGAAGAAAGCACTAGTAAGTGACAATTTCCCAATGCCTTCTCTTTAAATAGCTTTGTGTGCAACCTGTAATGCTGTTATACTGATAGCTACTTGTACTCCGGCCAATAATAATAATAAAAATAAAAAAATGTTTTAAAAATCACAATTCACCAGAAGTCCTCTTGCACTTGTATGTTACCTTGTGCGATGTTTTATCTACACTGCATGTTGTACATCATCTATTTATGACTATAACTGTTCCACATAGCAGCTGGAGATGACGCTACTCCAACAACTCCCAGTTCAGAGACAGAGGATACCACAACAGATAATGATGATGGTAAGATCACTCTATGTTGCCAATGGTAAATTAATATGTCTATTTTCACAATAAATTTACCTTGTGTATGATTTAGTTATAATTATTAAGGTAATGGCTTAAACTTACCGTTATTGTGAGGAGGGACAGCACGTGGGGTGTTTTTGGTGCACCCTGATGTAGCGCATCGCAGGGGAAGCTGTGTGGATGTGAGCTGTGGGATCGATTGCATACACTTTCATGGAAGCATTTACTGTTCAGAGATGACTTGGGTTTAGTAATTAAACATACAAGCAGATCATAGCAAAAAGATCCCTTGTCTCCTCAAGACGGGATAAAGACAAACTCGAACACAGAACACAAAACTCTAGCTGAGTTTTCTGTTTAAATAAAGCGCGTGTGTAAACTAATACTTGCAATCCGAGGTTCCACTGTATCAAAAACTTGGAAAGGTGTTTTTTTTTTTTAACCCAAATATTTAATAAAGAGATAAGTATGTAATAAACAGATGTTTATATTTGTGGTATTTAGCTAATCACTCACACATAGTTTTTTATGATTCATATTTTCATATTGTATTAGACTTTTTTATTCTATTTTAGTATATTGCTGATTGATCCTTGTAAATACAGTGGTAACTCTGCATACGGACACACCCAGCCTCACAAATTTTTGCCTTAAGAACTGAAATTCTGCCTCGGCAGATAAAGTATTTTTGGCACATAAGTGGAACAAACCAAGCCGATCTGAATGCCGGCTAAGTCACCTGGATGTTCGGGAGGCGTTCAGAATTTGTTTGCGTCAGTGGTGAACCAGTTGAAGGAAGTTTATGTTCTGTTTTAGCACCATGGGTGCCAAGAATGTTAGCAAAGATGGTAGGATGGTAAATGGAGCCACTTTCAGTTTGGTTTTTAAAGCAGCCGGTGCCAGGAGGAATCATAAATTGAGGTTAAGTGAGGTTTAATGTCTATTTATTTCACATTTTACTTTATTTACATGTCTTTTCTAAATGCTTTGACTGTTTTTATATGCAAAAATATGGTTATAGTGTATTTAGGTGGCTGGAACGGATTATCTGCATTTACATTATTTCCTATGGTAGAATGCGTTTCACAGTATGAAATTTCACCTTAAGAACTCGCCTCCGGAGCGGATTAAATTTGGATGCTGAGGTCCCGCCTGTATATGTACTGTGTTTGCTCTGGCAGTTTCTTCCACATCGAGTAGATGTTTAAATATTTGAAGTTTGGAGCCGCCTAGTGGACAAAAATAGTTAATGCAATTAAAAAAAAAAATTTTGGCGTTTTTTTTTTGGCGTTCAAATGGCAGGTACTGTCAGTCAGTCAGGTTTACTTTGAGCGCTTCAGTAAGTATATGTAATTATCATTAAAAGATCTCATGATGATAAAGATGCAAATAAAATGCAAAATAAAGTGCATACGGTAGTTGGTTGAATGAACTTACAGCAAGGCAGTGTCCCCAAACATATCCTACATAACACCCCCCAGATGTACAGGTCCAAACTCAGTTGTCCATGAATGTAAACTGTAAAGTTTAATAACAAAAAACTAAAAGCAAAAAAAAAAAAAAAAAAAAAGTTTATTCACTTCAAAAACCAAGATTATAATTTGACATTTTTTATGTTTATGTATATTGTATATATATAGTAGTTGTGCAGCTTTTCAGCTGAAAATATTTTAAAATATGTTATTAATATTGACCATCAACTTTTTTTTTCCTGATATTGCTATTGCTATTATAATTTTGGGTATATGAAATTTTCATGCATGTTTATTTGTGGTGTATAACAGTGACAAATTCCTTAAGCTAATTTTACCCGCTAGCTAGCAGTAGTATCAGTTACATCTTTTGCCTGATTTTAAATACTATAGTAGGAAGTACTTTCTAGTACTAGGAAGTAGGAAGTAGGTCTTTGCTGAAAACTGGTAAGTTACTTAAGCGTATATTACTGAAAGCACAAAACCTGGGATTCTGAAAGAAACAATGTGTTTTTTTTCAGTACTACACTTAATTGAGTTGAGTCATTATTACTTTAATAATCTGAGTGCTGTAAGTTAATATATTAATATAAGGCGTGTTCAAGCCAAACAGGGACCAAAATTTCTGGCGGACCGATTGAAAACTTCAACCACAGTACGGTGATGAGACTCTTAGTCACAGTAAAACATTTGAATGGTGCAAACGTTTAAAGACGGTCATACATTTAAAGAATGACGATCCCGGCTAAGTCGTTCCTGTGAACATTCAGAGAGTGGAACTCCTGATCCTTGAATATCAATGGATAACTTTCCCCAACTTCAGTAAGAGAACTGGAACTGTACATACAATCATTTACCAACACCACTTGCACGTTACAGGAACTCGGCTGGGAGTTATCGCCACATCCCCCCGTACAGTCCTGATCGTTGGGCCATTAAGGAGTTCCTGGGAGGCCAGCGTTTCAAATGTAAAACAGGCAGTTCAATTTTGGCTCTGTTGTACTGAGAAAACAGTTATGAGAGTGAAACTCTCATAACTGTTTTCTGTTATTCTACACAATCAAAAATCCCATTTTGACTTGAACGCCCCTGTTAGCCATAATATGTTGCTTTCCTGCTTGGTAAATTCTTAAAAGCATTCCTAACTTTTCTACACCTCAAACAGAAAGTACAACAGAGCAGTCCAGTGTGTACACGTGTACAAGAGACACATCTTGGATGGAGGCTGTGGGTGCAGCGGCATTTACAGAACTTTCGTTGGCTACACTACTGCTCTCTGGGCTGATGATTTCTTTTATATTCTAATGACTTGAGTGTGTTCATACAGATCATGCCACCAATCCTGACATGCAATCCCAGGAAATTTCTGTGAATCATGGGTGACATTTTCTCAGATGAGAGGCTCGTGTTGCCTTGATTCCTTACCACAATACCTTATATCAAATGTTAGCAGCTGTGTTAGAGTCGGTAGGTAATTAAAAAACTTAAGTTATATATATCTTTTATATTTAGAAACTACATGGATCATGAAAGAGTGTATTTGTGTGGGTTAAATAAGGGCTCGAGAGGGTGGTGTGTAAAAGCTACAGTATTTGAGTTTTTTTTTTTTTTTCAAATAAAAAATATTAAAATGATTATATTTATTAGTCAAGAAAATATTCTAAAGCACGTACAATCCTGTAATAGTAGCAATACAACAATGGACAGACGGAGCTATTGGGTTCACACCTCGAAAGAGGCCCAAATGCACACAGAGCTGATGGATGCTGGTTAGCTAACAGAGAACACAAGAAATAAAATAAACACAGAGAGTAGAAATACACTACACACATCTCTGCATTCTCTTTTGTCTAACTTCAGGGGAATGAACTGAATTTAATGCAGTTTAATCTTTCTTTCATAACTCTGATATAACATTAACATTAGTGTTTCATACAAGTTTATAATGTCTTTTTTTTTTTTTTTTTTAAGTTTTTGTCCGCATACTGTCCCAGAAGAAAGTACACAGGCTCGCATTTTAATGAATAAAGTTTAGATGATTTAATCTGTAGTGAATAGCAACATGCTTGTATGAAGACTCTGGCTGACATTGAATTTTAAATTGTAAGGAATGCGCTTGCTTGTATACAGTTTGCACTGTACTGTATGTTCAAGCTCATCGATTGTGTGGAACGAGCGTTGATTTATTGTAATGGACTGATTTTTGATGAAACAAAAGCTCAAAAAGGAAATAAGTTCTTGCCATTCCTGGGAAAAAAAATTCAAACTGGAAATTAATGAAAGAAATGGATGTATTGTGTATTATTAGACATCTTCACTTATGTGTTTAAAAAAAAAGTGACACTTAACTGTACATTTGAAGTTATATTAGTGTATGTTGATTTGTTCTTCATTTTATGACATTGTATTAAATTACTAAACATTTTATAAAAGTAATTAAACAAATTGTTCTAACCCTTTAAGTCCTTTCTAAGACTTGTATTTTTTTCCTAACCATTTGTAAGACTTTTATTGTAATTTCATACAGTCATGAATATTGTTGAAACATTTAAAAGGGTGTTCTGATTTTATTGCACTGTACTCCAACAAAAGCTTAAATAATAAAAGATAGTTGCAAAACAGCGGTGATCGGGCCCAAGCACCTGTGCCATCGCCGACCGGGCACACCACACAACCTTTCTGTTTTTTTAAGACTTTCAAACAGGCAAGGACGCTGGTGTAAAAGCTTCAAACTATGATGTCACTCAATATGATGTCACTCAGGAAGATATTAGCAACATTTTGGCATAAGTTTAAGGCATCACCCTGAGCCACTCTGGCATCCAAATGGCAACAGAATCCAACCTGTGTGCATGAACAATAGGGCCCTTCACATGACATCAGAGCATCATCATTATCAGAGCTATGATGTCATAGTGCTTGGGGTATAATATCATAAAATAATTTGTGAAAGACTTTATAATTAAGATTGTATTTTGAAGTGCATCCAGCAGGGGGCGACAGAACCATAACAATGGCTCACATACTGTAAGCGTCCTTCAAGTAAAGTTTGAGAGCTTGATGGGTCGGTTCTGATATGGGTCATCTGCGACAAACCTATGAAAGAAATAAGATGTTTTTTTTTTTATTATTTTTTTTATCTTTGACAGGAATGTAAACTAATGTCTACGCAGAACATTTAATAAAGTAATTAATAATGTACTAGTGGGTGACGTGTCTTTAAGTGTGGGTTTAAGTTACAGCTCCATTTCTTTACTTTTTCCCTAAACAGATTATAAACCAATGCAATTCAAATTTCCAAACCACTAAGGAATGGTTGGCAAATGTTCTCATAGTTGCCCCAAAATAAATCTCTAATGTTTTTCCCCCCAACTTCCAGTGTTTGAAGCAATTATTTTATTTTTTTTTTAATTTTTTTTTTTCAAAAGACATGAGGCTATTGGACACGTTTCAAGTGGCTCATTCCCCTGAATAGACATTAAATAATTTAAAATACATATTCCCTGCATTGTGTAGTGCTGCTTCTCAAGAATGTTCTTCCCCCAAATTCCCTAGAAATTAAATCAAATATTTTAGGACACTTTTCCCCAGGGATTATTCGCTGGGGTTCTGTGAACTTTATTATACCAATAGTACTGAAGTAGATGTTTAAGGTCTGTGCTGTGGCTCTTATTTCAACATACAGTATTACTGCGCTGGTGTTCCTCAGATCATCTGAGGGAGCTCCACAGAGTTCCATTGATCACTGCTGCTTTGAGTTCACCCATTCTCATGCTGGTTTTAGACTTGACAATATCGAGCAACTGAGTGACCTTGGGTGACCTTTTCTCCTACGTCCACTGACATGACATGGCTGAAATAGGATCATTTCTGCTTGGTGATCTTGGCCTCTAGTGAGGTCTGTGGCTTGATGCGCTCCAGGACTTTTTTGTTGATGATTCTAGAAGACTACAGAATGTGCAACAGTCTCCTCCAGCATCACAACTCGAAGGCCTCATCAATCTTTCTATTGTCTTCCTTCTTGGTTGTCCACGTCTATGAGGAAAATGATCCCGCTGACTAGCCTGGCTTTAGATGCAGTGCTGATGTCCTTATTTTTCCAGCTGCCATTTGTACTCACAATGCATTCCGTCCTGGGTTAACCGTCTCTTAACTTCAGGTTCCATAGAATTTCATGGCAGAATCCTGGAGTATCCTCGCCACTGTTACATGTTGCTTTTTAATTACAGATTTAAATCTACTTACAGATTTCATTCTTTCTTTCTTTTTTTTTTTTTTAAGTGGTGTGTTTTAAATGAATATCTGAATATCTGAAATTTCCCTTAAATCCTAGCAGCTTTAAAATAAAATAGGGAAAAAAAAAAAGATCACTTTAGAAGATGTACAGGTAAGCAGGATAAAACAACAATAACAAACTTTCACAACAAATTTCGAACAAATCACCAACATTTAACTTAAAGACATGTCAATTAAATTCAATTAAGACATGTCTCTACCTGATGCTGACTTCATGAACTTATCTTCAGTTCATGTGCTACTACTGTATTTGGACTAAGTATTTGGAATAAGCTGTGCATGTGAATGTGAACTACGGGTGTGGCTTTGGAGAAAATAAATACTTCTTTGTTGTCAGCAAACACTCACCAAAATCCCTGATTACACCTTCATCTGAACCCAATTTTGATCCTTTAAGTAATAAAAAAAAACGCAACTCTTAGATCTCTTTGATTCATTGTGCTATGTGATTTTGAGGAAAAAAAAAAAAAAAAAAGAACGCCGGGAAAAGAGCTAGCCTCAGGCTGTTGCTCAATCCTGCGGCTTCGTAGTGAGGATCTTATGAAAGTAACTCTGGTACGGCAGATGCCTGGAAAAACTGAGATCTGACTGTGTCCTTTGTTATCTGTCGCTATTTCTTTTTCTTATGAAAAGCACAGACAGAAGGAAACATGTCCAGGATGTCAGGACACACATTGCTAACTAAGAAAGTGACATTTCTGTTCCAGATGTGAGCTCTTGTTTGCTCTGAGACATCCGATATGGAAGAAGATTCATGGGGCAAATGTCAGTGAGTAACCGGATTTTATTGACGAGAGCGAGGCGGCCGAGCCCTACGTGTGCCAGCAGGGTTGTGTATGTGTGTGAAGAAAATATGTAACTTGACCTAGTGAGGGCTGAGCAAGTGCAATATGGGTGGGAGTTACAGTCAAAGCTGCCAGACACACTCTCGCGGGAGGGTATAAACTTCCAGAACATGTTCAGGTTCGCACATCGGGACTGAAGTTGTACGACAGAGGAACCTCCCGAATAGGAGTAAAGATGATTTGGAAGACAGCTTTGCACCTCGCGCGATGCTGGATCGTCGTGTCTTTAGTGTCCGGCCAGCTGACTAAAGAGCAGAAGGATCGGATCTTGGCTTTACATAACCGGTACCGCTCTGTGGTCAGTCCCGGAGCTGCTGATATGCTACACATGGTGAGCACCGCGTCTACCTGATCCGGCATGTGCACTAATATTAATAAATAATAGCTAAACTTTTATTTATGAACCCTAGTGTCCTAGTAAAATAAGGTGTTTTACCGTACGATGCGTTCTTCCCTGACACGGCTCACATGAATAAAATGCCGTCTGATATGAGAAAGTCCAGTCTCTTTGCCACCTTTGAAAATGAGGCATCTCTACCGGTGAAAAGAAACTGTGTTTCATTGTTGTTTGTCTGAAAATCGCAGTTTCTGAAAATCTAGCATTCTGGCATTATCGCCCGCCTTGAAAGAGTCGCTGTGATCATCGGTTTTATACACGACTGCTTGATGGTTTATACAAAGGGTGGACATCCAGTTTAGTCGGGCTGTGGTGCCGAGACTGTGAAATTCTACAGTTTTACTATACATTAATTATACTGTATTTCACATCCAGCGACCTAAAGCGTACATTTTCTCAAGAGGAAACTGACTAGGTTTGCACGGTCTGGCGATTGATAAGATGCTGTAAAGATGTCAAAAAATTGAGGTGTTTGGGTCGAATCTTAAATCTGAAGTGTTCCTGGATGGGATTCATTATGTGGGGGCATTTTGCTTTCTTTAAAGCGTAGCTGTGCCAACATGCCTAAGGTGATTCTCGATAGATAGATGTGCTTTTGTGTGTGTGTGTGTGTGCGTGTAAGAGTGTGTAAAAATTCCCAAGGCATGACTTATACTGTACATTGGTAATGCTAGACTAACTTTATTTACTGCTCATTTTCAATCAAACAGATTAATCTAGACTAATCTGTCTAGACGTCCAAGCCAAACCAGGAACATGTGACTGTGCGGAATAACAGAGCACAGTCATGAGACTTCATGTGGAAATGAAGACTTGGATCAGCGGGATCAGGACTGTACAGGGGGATGTGGCAATAACTCCCAGCAGAGTTCCTGTAATGTGCAAGTCTTGCTGGTGAATGATGGTGTCTACACTTCCTACAGATAGATGTCTCTCTTCTGCAAGTTAGCGGCTAAATTAGCGACTTTTGATTTCGAAGGATCAGACATTCCACACGCTGAAGGTTCACAGGAATGACTGCAGTGGGCTCTGAGCCACCTCGGTCATTATTAGTGGACAAGACATGGCTACAACACTATGTAAACTATTGATACCAGTCGGTTTAATATTTCACGACACATGGTTGGTGACGGTTCTTTGACAGTACAAAAACACTCCTTTTGCTGTCAATCTCCGAACTAAAAACATTTCCATGGCAGAAAATCAACGCTTTCCCTCGAACAATGGCAGCCGATTCCATAAATGTCCTGTGAATTAATGGTTTCTTACAGAAAACTTCACCGCATCAGTCATGTCCGCCGTTCAACATAATCAAAGCAGAATATTTTAGTGGGTCAAAAACATTGTGGTAACGTTAATTAAATTATGGATTTAGGGACAGTTTCTGTAAATTAGGATTAAACATAAAGCATAACACCTTTTTTTTTTTTTTTTTTTTTTTTAAGTGTGTCTCAAATGAAAATGCAGGTGCATGTAAGTACATTACCATAGCTCATGGTCCCTATACTGTACGTTTTCCTTTTCTGCACACTGAAATTTGACACCTGGTTATCTGGGCCAAATTCCACACTGCTTGTTCATTGCAAAAATGCATTCCAAAGTTCAGCTGAGGCTCACACGAAGCTTGTGCCGTCCCACTGGACTCGTTTGTATCTTTTAAATTTATGGTGTATTCAGTACCAATTTAATGCTCTGCTTTTAATAGAACCAACTGTATGGCCAACCGGAACTAGAGTCGCCTAAATGCACCTTATGCACCTCAATTTTGGTTTAAGACCAGCTTGAAAAACCCTAAAAAAAAAAAAATCCCTTGAAGCTAAAGGTTAATATTCGACTGTTTCGCCTTTGTCTTTTTAATCATTAAATAAATTTGATCCTAATGTAATTTTATTAAGATAAACCTACTAGTAATTCCATGGTCTGGGTGTGATATTTTAATCGATTTGCAAGTATATGACAAAATTATAGAATGTTCAATGAAAAGAATCCATGACAGGATGATGAGATATGGCTACATAAATGTTAACTTTATTAATGAATGCATATATATAGATTCTTTAAAGCGGAGACACCGGCTGACACCGGGGAGTACGCATACTCTCTATAAAACATGAAATGAGCTCTACAGAAATTCACATATTTACACATAGAAACCGGTGAGTAGCTGATGCTGTGTCGTCAGCCACGGTTATTGGAAATCAATTGACACCTCTTGACCAATCAGGTTTAAGAACAGGAACAATAATAATGCCTCATTTTTGATTTGATTTCTGTGTTTGGTGCCATGTAGGTATGGAATGATACCCTGAGTTCTATCGCTCAACGTTACGCTGCTCAGTGCGTTTTTGATTACAACAACGACGTGGAGGACAAACTGGGAGAAAACATCTTCTTCACCACACGTCAGTTTAACGTCACTGAAGCCATAGCTTTGTGGTAGGAATAAAGACACGTCTCAGTTCTTTATGATACATTAACATTTCAGTGCCGTTTCAATATAATGCAAATTTCTAAATAATGTTGCCTACGCCACATCAGTGCAGTCTGGTTGTCCTATGGTTGTCTTTCATTGCCAGGTTTGATCAACACAAAAATTATGAATATGCAACCCAAACCTGCAGCAAAAGGTGCAGACATTATACACAGGTAAGTGCTAAAGTGAGTCCTGAGTGTCTCTGAATTTCTTAATAGCTACAGATAATTAAAAATCTCTTTTGAATTTAGGACTAATTTCAAAGTCAGTCAGAAACCAAACCACTGAGCAACCGGGTATGAAGAACGCTATTTGCAAATCGTTCACAGGAGCATTTACTGTACACAAGACCTTTATATGGTATTTATACAACTAATGTCCATGTGCCATGGAGATCCATTCTATCCAGAAAAAAACACGCCGTCCCTAAATTTATTTCAGCTGTAAATGTATGTTTAATGGATCTACCAGAGTCGAGGTGCAGGAAGGAAACAATTAGCTCATAAATCACTTTTTTGTTTGTTTTGCTTTTTCCCACCATTTTGTTCTTTTCCATTTTGTGAACATTGTATTGGTGTGATTAAATATAAAATCAGCTGTGCATCGATTTGCCTGGTAATGATGATAACCCACAATCCTGTATATTCAAATTCAAATTTTATTTGGCACATACTGTACACAGTCATACACAGTAAGATATGCAGTGAAAGATTTATACGACCGCTCGTGACCTTAAAATCAAGATTCTCAACCAGAAAGAAATTATGGAATAGAATAAGATTAAAAAATAGAAAAACTTTGCTGCAGAAAAAAAAATTGAAGAACAAAATATAAATAAATAAATTATTATTATTAAATAAATAAATAAATAAATAAATAAATATATTCCAGCCATCATCATGTCTATATTTTGTACATATATACATTATTATTTTTTATTATTGTTTATATATATAAAAACTTGGCTGTACAAAATATAGACATGATGATGTTTTTATATATATATAAAAACTTGGCTGTACAAAATATAGACATGATGATGGCTGTTCAAGTATGGAAAAATGGAAAAGGGTATAGAAATGTATATAGAATTTAGAATTTAAATAGAAACATCCGGCGAGTGTCCACATATGCATGAATGTGACATATACTGATCATATATGAGTACAAAGAAAGTCAGACACGTTCTGTAAATTCTGTATGAATTTTGAGGCCCAGCGCTCTTATTAGACTGTTATTGTCATGTTGGACAAATTACTTAAAATATACACTTGAGTAAAAGTACAGATTAGTAAAATATTACTCCAGTAAAAGGAGAATTTCACGATATGAAGAAGCAATTTTATTTTTGTTCTGCAACTTAATAAACAAAATATTTGTTCACTGATCTTTCATAAATAGCTGGCGTAGAAAGTTTGATCTTTGATTTAATATTATTAATTTCCAAATTGTAAATACTTTCCTAAAGTACAGTTATTCAACAACAACAAAAAAAAAGTACTTAACTTGAGTAACGAATTACATTACTGCTCCATTGTGTACTTTATGACTCGAGGTTTTTTATTACCCCGTGCATGTTAACTAGCCAATAAATACAGATTAAAAAGTACAATTACTTAATAAACATCTTGATGCTTTAAAGTGTCTGCAGGTGTGTTGTACTTTGTGTGATTCGTGGCTGTTGCAGATGGTGTGGGCGAACAGCAGCAGGGTTGGCTGTTCATCACACTTCTGCGAGACGCTGAATGATGAGAAGAACGCCATGATTCTGGTCTGCAACTATTCACCACGGTACGTCTATACTTTCCCATGCTATTTTAACTCTGAAGTAGTTCTGCTCATACCAGGTCTTAAGCACTGTACATTGTAACTCTGTAGGGGAAAAACCTTTATAATCCATGAAAATGAAAAAAATTGCTCTTTTCTTTATTATTTTCCTTCTTGTTGTTGTTTTTTTTTGTGTGTGTTGTCCAAATCACTTCTATCTGAATTTTATTTTGGAAAGGATACTAATGTGGCACTACTGTGTCTGCTGTGACAATAAGAAAGCAAAGAGCCACTAACAGTATGTACTGTATGTATGCCAATGAAAATGTATCCTGTATTTTGAGGTCCGGTTACGCCACCTTCGGAATTATAGCAGAAGAATAATTACCTGGACGCAGCACACAAAGGATACTCGGGTTTTTCTACCAAAGAGGCTGGAGACACTGTTCCACCCAATCACAGTTCACGGCGTGTTTAATTGATTCCAGAAGAGCGAAACAGAAAGCACTTGAAGGACCTGCGACAATACCAGAAGTCAGACCAACAGGAAATGAGATGAACCCTCGGCATGAACCTGAAATGAAGACTACACACATTTTTATAGAATAGCCATAAGCCGTTCCCAATGGTACCCTGACATCAAGGAAATAGCAGACATCTAGCAGAACACCACACACTGTAGTCGCACACTGCCTGGGAAACCCTCACATGAGTTTGTTGAGCAGAATGTGAGCATGTGATGTTTGGTGCCCCGCATCATGAGCTGAAACATCACATGCTCGCAATCTGCTCAACAAACTCGTTCCTCATCAAAACATCGCCACCTAGGCATTTGCTTTTGTTTTGATGAGGAACGAGTTTGCTGAGCAGATTGTGAGCATGTGATGTTTGGTGCCCTGCATCATGAGCTGAGACAGCCTGCTGCAACTTTCAGGGGTGAGGTAACTCAAGAGGGGGAATGTGAGGGTTTCCCAGGCAGTGTGCGACTCAGTCCGTCCCTTCTGCATTTGGTATTCAGTACAGGGGTCAAAGTGCATCTACTTCCTAATTGGTGAGATGGGTGAGTTGAGGTAACTGATGAAATCACAGCAAGACCAGTTGCAGCTGAATCAGAGTGTTGGCCTTTTGCAGAGTTCACATTGGTATAGCCTGTCTGACTTTTTTAGTGACCTGGTCATATTGCTAGGGACTATGAGAAGGCATGGGTTTTCTCTCATCCTCAGCCTTCTTTGTGTGCTCCTCCATTGTGTGGTCAATCATCTTGTCCAGCTACAGTAGTGCTATCTAATTTTGGAGTCACCAAAAGATTCTCTATATGGCTCTTCTTCATCAACTGACGTAATGGGGTGGCGGTCTTCTTAAGGCTGTAGACATCTCAGTTACTTTCTCCTACCACACTTTTCATAAATATGCTTCTATGCAGCACTTTCAGTATCTTAACCTCCTTGTGCACTGTAGGTTGTCTACAATCATCTTCTGGATAACCAAGAGATGGTATTTACTAGACTGTAGACAGTAATTCACTTAAACTTGAAATGAAATATTCTAATATTCTGTGTTTTTATATCTCTTGTCTCAATTCTATAGACATATAGAAGGAGAAAAACCATATAGAGAAGGAGATCCATGCTCTAAATGTCCAGAGGAGACGTCTGAATGTATAGAAAACGCCTGTGGTAAGATTATTACCAAATGCTTATTTTGCACTACAATAAGTTTAATAGTAATTTTCTATTAACTCTCCATGGTTGGTATTGAAATATTAGTGATTTTTTTCCCCCCAAGATTTTTAAACTTGCTAGTTTTTAAACTTTTGCCATATTTTTAATACTTGTGTTAAAAAAAAAAATAATAAAAAAAAACGTTACACTGAGACTTGAGAGCAATCGAGAAATCGTTTTAATAGTACAAACCATTTAAATAATTCCAAATGGATAGCAGTCAAATTTTTCTGTTAGCTCGTTTAAACAAAATAGATGATTTTGCGCACGTTATTTTCTAGCGATGTTTATCGTCATATGCAGGAGAAGTCCAAAACAGAAGGTGTAAAGATTCAATTCCTAAAAGTGCTGATGGCAGCAGCTCCACTCGCCTAGTTGATAATCTACAAGGTGCCAAATGCCATAACCTTGATGCTGGTGTAAGCAGGAAATTTGAATTCTGTTTGAGAGAATGTAGAGGAGGGAAGTGAGAGAGCTGGACAGATTAAAGGACTAAAGCGCTGATGTGTCACTCTCTCTTAACATGTCTAGGTTTAAGGTCTTTGTAGCTACATTAGCTTCATGTCGAAAACACTAAAAGAAATTCACTGAACTAGAATAAACCCTAAACATAATACATGTCAGATCAGGGATGTACAGTATGGAGAAGAGTGGAACATTGTGTTAAACATCAGATCCATTCAGCTGTGTTTGTTTCCTTATTTAATAAGAACACAATATTGTTTCGATTTTTTTTTCTTCCATAAACTACGTTTAAAGTTTTTTTTTCTTAAAATAGGATATTAAAAATTCACCGTGCTTGTAGTCTAAGACTAAAGTTTAACCTGTAATAGCCTGCAGCGGCTGGAATTTTCTGCCAGGGTTGTAAAATCCCAATTACATGCCTCCCGCCCCACATTCCACTCCAGCTGTGTAGGAATTCAAACAAACAACAGGGTAGTGTGACAGAAAAAAGAAAAAAAAAAAAACTTACTGAAAGACTGCTATGCAGAGCGCCACCTAGCTGAAAATGAGATGATTTACTAACTTGTTTATGTTCTTTCTGTATGTAAATTTCTCGGTAGTAAACACAATTCTCTATGAACATGCATTGAACACGCTTCAAACATGCTTTGAAGTTGAATAAGTATAAATAACATAAGCTTTGTAGCAAGACATGCTTTGAACTTTTGACTAAGAGTACATGTGAATGAATGAGCCAGCCTGATAGATTTACTAAAAGGTGGAAGATTTATATCTGGATCATAAGCGTATCATGCATTTCCATCGGTGGTGCATAAAAAAGTATTTGCCCCTTCCTGATTTGTCACGCTTAAATGATTCAGGTCATCAAAAAAGTTTTATATTACACAAAGGATTATTTCATTCATTAGGGGAAAAAGGTCCCATATGAAAAAGTAATTGACCCTAAATCTAATAACGGACTGTGCCACCGTTGGTGGCATCAACTGCAACCTTGCATTTGTGATAAATGGCACTGAGGAGGAATTTAGGCTTACTCTTCTATGCAGAATTGTTTCAATTCAGTCAAATTGGCCACAGTACGTTGATCAGATGGTATCTAAGCACTATTGAATGTTTTTCGGGCTTCAATTATATGTCATTTAGCACAAGTGCTGCGACAAAATATACAGTACTGAACCGTATGCATCTCGGACACGCATGTGCGTTTGTTGACTGGGCATAGCTCGAGGCACACGTGTTCCCAGGATTGAAAAGGAAGTTGTGTTGTGCAGTTATTGCTGGAAAAGTATTCATAGTTGAGTATCATTTCCATTCATTTTGTTCTGCCACACTTTTTTCTGTATCACAGTCAAACCAATCAGATAAAACATAAGTATCTCATTCAAATCAACATGCAAAGAGTGGAAGGTTAAGCCCTTAGGACCGAACTGCTCTTAGAGAAGACATAGGGCTGACTGAAAGAGGAATTTAATCCAGACGATGAGTAAGCTCAAAGTACAAATCAAGACCAAATCATGTGCTCAGAACTTCCTGCACAAAGCAGGCGAAAAGTTCACAGACGGACTAACTTCCCCTTTTTAGAGAGCATACATGGTGCTGCAAATAAATAATTATTCAATCACTCGTCAGAATTGTTATGGTAATCCCAGGTGTGGTGGGATTAAGGCGGACAGGATGAGCAGGACTAAGTAGACCGCCAGAGCTATAGAAGTAGACGAATTCTCATTGAAAGGAATTAGTTTAAGTATCGTAAAGGATATGACGTAGAGACAAGAATGAGCAGAGAGAAAAAATAATAGACGCAGCCCTCTACAGTATACAGTGTGTAAAAGGCACATGATATGAAAATAGGTATAAAAGCATAAGCATACAGTATGAGCATGATAGAAGATAATGATATCTAACCTATTAACCTTTTAACCTGGACAGTTAACTATGCAATATACTACACACATCATAATTAACACAACAGAATCGGAACTAGTGATCACATAATCAGTTCAAGAGCCCCAAATGTCATATTCATGTCTATCATAGTCATAGTAATTCACAGAGCACAAAAGTCACACCACAGGCCAGTAAAAAGGAAACTACGTGCCTAAAGTACTTGTACATTGTTGTAGAAGGTTAGAAGAACGATTCTAGTGACATGAAGTGGTCTGATGGGATAATGCATTAGTGTCGGTAGGGATTATATAGAGAAATAAAGGAATGTTTTACACATAGGACTCCGTTTTGTCTTTCCGCACCGGTTTGACTTGAACACCCCTGACATCATAATGTTAGCTGTAACATGTTAATTTCTTGGGAGGTAAAGTCTTAAAAGCATGTCTATCTTTCCTGCAGCTCAAATTGAAAGCTCGACAAAGAAGTCCAGCATGAACCCGAGGACAACAGACTCGTCTCGGACAGGCCCTGGCGGTTCAGCGGGGTTTACAAAACTCTCAGCGGCTACACTACTACTGTCTGTTCTGATGACTTCCCTTATATTCTGAATGATTTTGAGGAAATTTCCATGAAATCATGGGTGACATTTTTTTGAGTAACTTATGTTGCCCTGATTCAAACCGACAGCCCTCTTATCAGATATTAGCGGCTGTCTTAGAGCCGCTTCAGTTTGCATTTTTAGCAAAACACATGTATCATCCACCCTTTTTTGTTTGTGCCATCAAGAAAATCTACTAAAGCACTTACAATCCTTTAATATTTTTTAATAGTAGAAAAACAACCATGTACAGTACAGCTAGAACAGACAGAGCGATTGGGTTCAAACCTCGAAAGAAGTGCTAATGCATGCAGAGCTAATGGAGGCTAGTTAGCTAACAGAGATGAGAGAACAAATTAATCCAAAGGAGTACAAATACACAAATTTCAGTGTTGTCTTTTGTCTAGCTAGATATAACTTTAGCTCAATAGTTTAGTTTTCAAAAGGTCTTCAAAAAATATAGTTCTACACACCTACTGTATATAATCTGAAGCAGTCTCAGTGAGCTAGCCAGCTAATGTCACTTAATCCAAAGCTCGTGCTAAAGGAGCAATCAGTAGATTTGACAGTTGTGCACTGTATTCTCCTAACGTTTCTGTCTGTTTTACTTCTCACTATTTAGACATGTTGTTTGAAAGAATAACAGACAGGATTTTATTAAATGCAGTCGTCCAACCACGTCACAAAACATCAGGATTAGCTTGAAGTTCCGTCGTTCTTATACATTGTTCTTTTCAACTGTGGCTGCTTGAACTGAATTTACCGCATTGCTTCATAACTGTGATATTAACATTAGTGTTTGGCACATATTTATAACGTCTTTAAAATAGTTTGTAAATTTGTAAATAAAAAGTTGGATTTTAGAATAAAAGCCTACTTTCCCAGAAGGAAGTACACAGGCTCACATTTCAATGAATAAACTTTAGATGATTCAATCTGAAGTCAATAGCGAAATGTTCGAATTAAGACATTGCATGACTTTAAAGTTATGTGTTGTCTTTTGTAATGAGTTTAAAATAACGTGTTGTTTGTGTACAGTTTGCACTGGATGTTCAAGCTCATCGACTGTGAGGAACGAGGGTTGTTGTACTGTAACGCACTGATTTGTCATGAAACACGGGCTCAAAAAAGTAATAAATGGAAGGAAAAAAATTGGGGAAAAAGATCTTTCAAACTGGAGCTGAATGAAACAACACCAAATTTGGAAGTACTGTCTGTAATTAATTGTAGGTGTGTGGTTCTTTCGATTTCATGTTATGACATTGTGTCGAACCACTAAACATTTGAATTACTTCACTGATAAACAAGTTATTCTAACCCCAAGCCATTTATTTTATTTTATACAGTGTAAAATATTACTTGAACATGTACAAAGATGTTCTGTTTTTTGTTTTGTTTTTACTGTAATAAAAGCTTAAATAATAAATACTGCGATACATTTCTCTGAAATATATTTGATATTGTATTTTGAAGTGCATCCAGCAGGAGGCGACAAAACATCAATAATGGCTGAGGTTCTGTAACAATCCTTCAAGTCAAAGTTTCAGATATGCATGTGATATGAAGATGTGAGCACAAACACTCACTCACTTACTCATCGCCTATAACGCTTTATCCTGCGGGGTGGGGGGTGGGGATGGGTGGGTGGGTGTGGGTGGGTGTGGGTGGGGGGGGGGAATGGGGCTGGAGACTTAGGGCATGAGGTGTGGTACACCCTGGACATGGTGTCAATCCATTGCAAGGCACACACCTACTTAAGCATTCATTTACACACTATGGGCAATTTGAGAATGACAGTTAGCCTAATCTGCATGTCATTGGACTGTGGGAGGAAACCGGAGTACCCGGAGGAAACCTACCAAGCACACGGAGAGCATGCAGACTCTATGCACACAGACCTGATGTGGGAATTGAACCTAGAACCTGGAGGTTCAAGGCGACAGTCCTAACCACTATGCCACCGTGCCACTCACACCCACACACAGAGAAAGATGAAACATTTCTATTCATCTTAACACTACTTAATTGACAGGAATGCAAACTAATGTTTATGCAGAACAGTTAAAGTAATTACTAATGTTACTAATGTACAAATGGGTGACATGTCTTTAAGAGAGTGTTTAAGACACATTTTCATTTCCCCAGATTTTCCCAGAACACATTATGATGTAATGCAATAAAATTTTCCAATCAACAATGTAATGGTGGGCGAAGTTTATCATACAGGATGAACATTGAACTACTTATGTGTTTTACTCCCAATGTTTGCAAGCTTTTTTTTTTTTTTTTTTTTTACAATTATATAACAACAATAACAAAAACATGTCCACATACATTATTCACCTGGCAGACCAGATCTTCATGTTTAACACTAAACCTGACCTGAATGCATTGAAAAGTTTCTTAATGTTAATTGAAAAGTATCTGTTTAATAGCTGACTCTGACTGAGAAGGCAGTAACATTGTTAGCTTTGAACTGGAAGCTATCATAATCTGTGTCTTGTTTTTTTTAAAAAAATTTTATTGAATTGCCTTGATCGGGCTTGCTTGCTTGTTTCCACTTGAAGCTTTAAAATGAAATTAAAGCTAATTCTTTGTTAATTACAATGGGTAGAACTGTACAGGCATTAAACAAACAACGCCTACTACAAATGGTAAAAGAGGAAATTTTGGAAAATGTAATGTTCCTCATGGAAAAAAAAAACAAGCATCCTCCATGAATTCAATTAAACCTATATCTTGAATCTTATTATTTTTCCATCTAATATCTCACAGATGTTGAACAAGTGATAATTTGATGGGACAAAAGAATCTTAGCTATCAATATTATATACGTATGATTTAGCAAGCAAACCTCCCCAACACAGCTCTCTGAAAAATGGAAAATAATGTGCTGACTTTTTTTTTTTTTGTCTCTTTAATCTGATTAAAGTTGGCCCTTAAGCAAAAGCCAAATCACCGGCCCTATTCAGTCCAGAATACAGAAATAAAGAACTGTGAGCTGATAAACACTTGAGCTGAAAACCCAGAGCGAGAGCGAGTAAGATGCCCTCTTGTCAAATTATGGCAGTGTTAAGCCGGTCTTACAAGGCTAATTAGCATTTAGTCTGACTACACACCCGATGGAAATGTCACTGTTTCCCGGCTATTCTCTCGAGCCTACGTCTCAGCCACACAAATGAGAATATCAGTTGGATTACTGGCATCACTTGAACTTTAGACTTTGTATTATTTGCAATGGTAAGAGAACAATGACAATAAAGTGGGCAAAATATATAAATATATAAATCAAGAAAGCGGTTAAAGCAAATGCAAAACCTAGCTGTCAGGCACCTACAGGGTTAGAATGCAAATTCAGGTTTTTTTTTTATTAAATAAAGCAGACACTAGCCAGGGCTAGATGAGGGAGAAGTCAATACCAGAAATGTGTGCGCATGAATAAATTGTTCAGCAAACTGCACTCCAGTAAAAGTATAAAACCTTCATTTACATGTCTATTTGAGTAAAAGTACAGAATTACTCACCTTCAAACTTACTTATTTTTCAAAATGACATTGCTTGCATTAGCTCACAGGCTCACAGAAGCCTTTTTCATAGTAATAAAACCATCTCCCTCTGTTTATATGCTTTCTGATTGGAAATGTGTTGTTTTTGTTGCGGTCTGCAACCAGCTCCACAACCGTTGCACTATCAGGAGCGTCTCGTTGTAAAGGCAAGTCACGACAATTACACGTCCTAGTCAGAAGGTGGTTCCCGATTTATATATGACACACCACTGTGGTTATTGTAGGTAAAACAGCGCCATGTGGAAATGTAGTGATGTAGAAAGTACAGATGTTTCTTGTTGGATGTAGTGGAGTGAAATTCATAAATAAAACTATTCAAGTCGAGTACAGATGTGTGAAATAGTAACACTGTAAATGTACTTTGGTACCTTCTGCCTCTGGATATGGGATTCCATTTTAGTGATCAGTCCAAGGTCAAAGAGACTAAAACAGTCATGCAATGGCTTCTCTGGTTTGACTAAGAATTCTGGGGTTAAGAAAAGGCATGGCATCCACCATGTGAAGTGAACATATTTACATGAAATTACAAATGTATCAATAAATGTTAATGCTAGAGATTCCATATCTATCTATCTATCTATCCGAGTTGGAAAGAGGACTAAAATTTTGCACTCAAGTAAAAGTCCTGTTACTTCAGTGAAATTTTACTGAAGTACAAGTAAAGTTACCATTATAAAAATCTACTCAAGTAAAAGTAAAAAGCAGCTCATAAAAACAATTTACTCAGAGTAAAAGCTACCGAGTTACTTTTTTTTTTTACAGCGGGGGTTGGATGAGGCATTCTAGCGTAGCTCAAAAAAGATGATCAGATATAAATCTCAAACTAGTTGTTTTTAACTGAAGGAACAACTTTGTGCTTGAAAATCAATGTGGTCACTTAAGCATGGCGTTACGTCCCAGTCTAGTGTCGGCCGAACAGCAAAAGAATGGTTCAGGGTTCTGTTTTAAACTGTATGGAAATGGTGGTATATGGCAGAAAGAACTAGATCCAGTCATTAACTGATGAAATAATGAGGTTTGTATTGCTTTAGAAAAACACACACACACACACACACACACACACACAAACACACACAGAGTACAGGAGGAGGATCAGATTCAGGGTGGACCCAGGCCAAAATAATTAACAAAATTGTATTTATTTTTAGTAGCTAGATTACCTGCACACAAAAAAACGCCACAAACAAAAATCCAGGTCCCTTCCCCGACTCCCTAAACCAAAAACAGTGAATAAATTCCCTCTTCCCAAAATAAATGGCAGCCACGCCCCTACTACTGGTGAGGGCACAAACTTACAGTGAAATTATCTACAAATATATACAAAGACCAACCAAAGCAATAATCAAAGTCAACGGGAGGCAAAAAGTCAAATCCAGAATAAACACAACCAGACATCGAAACGCCAAAATCACAATCTCTTTCCTCTTTCCGGTTTATATATGGTGGCGCTGGTTGACGACGTCACTGTCAGGGCGGAAGCGACCGTGCGGAAGGTCAGGTAGACGCCGATGTGGGGAAACAGTCAGAAAACCTGGAGTGGAGTCTGGAGCGGCGCGCGACCAGGACACGAGGCACACGCGCGAGCGCAACCAAGCGTTTATATCCAAAGTACATGTATAATTTTTTTTAAATTATTATTATTATTTTTGCATTTTCATTCATTTGTTTTACTCAGTAGCGAATATGATTTAAAATGTAGTGAATTACAATACTTCAAACAAAACATACTTAAGTAAAAGTAAAATGACAGATTAAAAAAAAATACTTTAAAAAGTAGAAGTACACAAAAAAATACAGTACTCAATTACAGTAACGCGAGTAAATGTCATTCGTTACTTTCCACCTCTGCTATCTATCTATCTATCTATCTATCTATCTATCTATCTATCTATCTATCTATCTAAGATTTAAATGATTTTTTCATTTTTTCATTCAAGGCAGGATGGAACAACACTCACCACAGGTCACCTACACACACCCACCAGATATCACACCCCCATACACTACAGGCAATCTGGACTAGCCTACATCACGTGCATTTGGACTGTGGAAGGAAACAGTCCCGAGTACCTGGAGAAACCCAACAATTGCAGCTCGAACATGCAAACTCCACATACATAAGACCAGAGGCGAGATTTGACCACCGAACCTGTTGGTATGAGACGACATTATAGCCATTATAAAGAGGCGAAGTTTCAGGCATTTGGGATGGAAAGTGGATGACGTAGAAGAGGGTTGGGGAATGTCTCTAAAATTAAAATGAGTGCCATGTGTAAACACAAACAGGTCAAGAATACGAAGACGTTTTAGAAACCAGCTTTGGCCTTAAAGGCCAGAGCTTAAGACATAATTTTTTTTAGCATGTTGTATGAATTTTTCTAGGTCATTTGTACCAGTCAGCAGCAAAACAAAATCCGTTGTTGCACATTTAACCTTCTTTAGAAATTCAGTCAAGCATGTGAGTAACCCAGCTCTAAATAAAGTAATAAGTCAGGACGTAAACATGTTGGACTGACTACACTGGAGGAAAATGGTGTGGATTTAGGACTAGGTTTATTTTTTTGGCTACACTATTTCTTTATGTCCATTTCACACAGCAGCTTCCGACCTAAGCTCGTAGGTGCTGGATGGATGCTTGAGCTTCACCAAGTTCTCCATCATAATTCTTCATTGTTTTATAAGCGCTGAGTGTTTTGACACCTCGGGTTGTTGTGTTGCGGTGCGTGGGTGTGCTGGAGTCTCAGGATACACACACGACTGATGTTCTGGCATTTAGAAAGCAGTCGGTCAGATCCGAGGCAATCTCACAGAGGGAGAGCTCACCCCAATGAGAATCATAGATCAGGATCCATCCCGAGGACCCGTGCTGCGGACGTGGCGTTATGATCAGTTCTAGTGTAGGAAAAAGGAGTATATTTGGGGAATTCATTTAGCATATAACAATCAAATTAACAAATACAATACATGGCTGACAGATAAAGTGGGCAAAAAAAAAAAGACAGTGTGTGTTTACACGGCAGAGAGACCTGTTACAGCTAGAAATAGGAAGAGATAAAAAAATAAAAAAATGATTTGCTCTGATTTTTGCTTGACATTATTTCTCTTTCATCAGCTAGTCCAACACGATTAGTGTCACTGCCGTGGGAGTGCTCGTATGAATCTGGGGACATGAATGGAGGGCATGCATTTGTTCAGAGGTGATTGCTGTGTCTGTTAGGATCCCAGGCATAAATATACAGGGAGTCTTTCCAACCAACATTCATGATTATCATTTTGTAAAGAATAAATAAGTTTGGGTAATGTAGTGATTAGTCAAGTCGATGTAAATGTGTCAATCAAGTCGATGTAAATGTGTGCATGTTCTCCGCATGTTTGTTGGTATTCTTGCGGGTGTTCCGCTTTAACATGCAAATTAGGCTAGTTGGTGTTCCAAAATTGCCCATAGTGTGTGCGGACTGCAGTCTGCACCTCAGTGTAAAGTCAGCACACAGGACGGATCAGACTGAAGTACTGTATGACTTCGATGGACTGTACCCCGCCTTGTGCCCAAGATTGTCAAAAAAAAGCAGCACCTCTGCATTTGTTAGGCTGTTGAGTTCAAATATCAACAATCGTTCTCTAGAACCACTGAGGTCTCATTTAAAGTTCTGGTTCTGACTTTCCTTAACACGCTTTTTTAAATCTCCTGGTGCGTTTCAATAAATTAGAATTTCATTAAAAGGTTGATTTATTTCAGTAATTCTTTTCAAAAATTAAAACTTATATATTATACAGATACATCACACACAGATTCATATATTTCAAGTGTTTATTTCCTTTAATTTTGATGACTATGGTTTACAGCTATCAAAAACTCAAAATTCAGTATCTTAGAAAATTTGAATATAATTAAGACGAATTAAAAAAAAGATTTTTAACACAGAAATGTTGGACTACTGAAGAGTATGAACATGAACAGAACTCAATACTTGGTCGGGGCTCACTTTGCATGAATTCCAGCAGCAATGTGACGTGGCATGGAGGCGATCGGTCTGTGGTACTGCTAAGGTGTTATGGAAGCCCAGGTTGCTCTGACAGCAGCCTTCAGCTCTTCTGCATTGTTGGGTCTCGCATCTTCCTTATCACGGTACTGTCTATGGGGCTTAGGTCAGGTGAGTTTGCTGGTCCATCAAGCACAGGGATGCCATGGTACTTAAACCTGGTATTAGTACTTTTGGCAGTGTGGGCAGGTGTCATGTCCTGCTGGAAAATGAAATCAGCATCTCCATAAAGCTGGTCAGCAGAGGGAAGCATGGAGTACACTAAAACGTCCTGGTAGACGACTGCGCTGGCCTTGGACCTGATAAAATGCAGTGGACCAACATGTCAGCAGATGTCATAGCTCCCCAAACTACCACTGACTGTAAACTTTACACTGGACTTCAAGCAGCTTGGGTTCTGTGCCTCTCCTCTTATCCTAGGACCTTGATTTCCAAATGAAATGGAAAATTTACTTCCATCTGAAAAGAGAACTTTGGCCCACTGAGCTGTAACAGTCCAGTCCTTTTTGTCCTTACCCCAGGTAAAACAAATCTGACACAAGGAATGCGAACGTTGTAGCCCACGACCTGGATACGTCTGTGTGGTGGTGACTCTTGAAGCACTGACTCCAGCTGCTTTCCACTCCTCGTGAATGCGCACCTTTCCTCCCACATTTTTTCCTTCCATTCAACTTTATATTAATGTGCTCGGCTACAGCACTCTGTAAACAGCTTCTTTAGCAGTGACCTTTTGGAGAGACCATTTAAAGGCTCAGGAACCATTTACAGGGGTTTTGAGTTAATTAGCTGATTAGAGTGTGACACCATGAGTCTCCAATATTGAACTTTTTCACAATATTCTACTGAATGTTGAGTTTTCATTAGCTGTAGGCCATAATCCATCAAAATGAAATGGAAAAAAAAAACAAAAAAACACTTGAAATTATATCAGTCTGTGTGTAGTGAATCTACATAATATATGAGTTTCACTTTTTGAATTGAATTACGAAAAACTTTCCGATGATATTCTAATTTATTGAGACGCACCTGTATTGTGACTCTACTGTGAATTTTGGGTGTGAGCTATTAATAAAGAAAACATAATGTATGGATAAATTTTTAAAAATAATAAATAAATAAATAAATAAATAAATAAATAAACCTGCTCCCACATGTTGAATTAAATCAAATAATATTGAATTGAACACCCGGTAGTGTTTATGTGAGTCCAGTTGAAAGTGTTAAATGAACCCTGGGGATTTTACTGTGTGTCAGAGCAGCTGTTATAGAACATGAATCAACACCTTCTGGACAATCAGCACTCTGGTGTAAAGGTTAATAGCTTCAGTTCAGGAAATCTAATGATCTACTAACAGTAATATACAGTACAGCAGGCTGACAGCTGACAGGTTAATGCATCTGTCAAAAAAAAAAAAAAAAAACACTTGTTTTATAGAATGTAGTTACTGAAATAGAAATGATACGTGCATTAGGTGTCATTTCCCTTCATCCCCCAGGATTTAATGACGCACAGTGGATTTTGTCCTGTGTTAATTAAGATCTCCCGGCCTTGGAGTTGTGCGACTCATCAGTCATAATCTTTTTTCTTCTTATTATGGTCCCTCGCCCTCTCTAACTCTATGTGTCGCCCACACATTCACACAACTCGGTTCCTTTGCCATGACTCGTGCACATCCATCAAATATTAAAAATTACAATTAAAATTAAAAGTTGTTCAAGTTTAAAGTTCCTGCACTTGTGTCTATGTTTAATATATATAGCTATATTTCTTTCTTTCTTTCTTTCTTTCTTTCTTTTTTAACCTCCAACAGCTGATGATGCTGGAAAAAAAAGAAAATTATAAAATTAAAAAAACATTGCAAACAAAAGAATCAAAGCAGGAAAAAAAAATAAATGTAATGGGTTTCTATTAGACTTTAGGATATTTCTTATCGTTCATCAGTCCAATAAATAATTTTATTATTTTGGACTGATGAATAATAATTCCCAGAAATAAGTCCAATTTAATTAACAGATGCTGTAAATAGACATACTGTAAGCAATTAGGCTACATACGACATCATTTCAAAATAATGACTTCGAAAATAAAATACGATTCTCTCATATAATTAAAAAAATATTGTGCTTTGATCATTTTTTATTTGTTTAAAAGAGGTTTGAATGTAAACTTCATGTAAAATGTTGATTTCTTCATTTTTACATTTTTTTTTTTTTTTGGCACAAAAAACAAAGCCTGATTATACAGTACAAGAAGGCAGTAAAACGGAACTGCAAATGAAGCATGAATATTTTTCTTTTCCTGAAAAAAAATAATAATAATAATTTTAGTAATTAAATAAATAAATTTGCTCAATACAAAAGCTCCTTCCAGGATGATTAATCCTCCTGTGCTCAAGGCCAGATAGAAAGAAAAAAAGCAAAGCAAACTCCATTAGGCAGCATACTTGGGAGAAACAGCACCTCGGTGTAAAGTCAGCACACAGGATGGCTCAGACTGCAGTATGAACAGATAAAACATCTTTACTCAGTCATAAAGATGACTGCAGTGCATTTCCGCATGGAAAAATACGCTAATCCGAGGTCGTAAACATGCCACGGGCTTAATTCTGCAGCAGAGGGTGGAAAACGTATAGGTCTTGTGGGACGGAGGAAGAAAACACACGAGGTGTGGATGAAATGCTGCTGGTGGTCGGGTATGGGACGAGAATGTGAAATATTGGAAGAGATGATTGGAACGAATAAACATTATTGTTTGAAATGTGGTGTGAGAATTTGATTGCAACGGAACAATGGAAATGTGAGAAATCGTGTTTTCAGAGACACTTTTTTAAATCAAAAAATGAGGCCAAATCCAATGCAAAAACAGAGCTTTCATTCAAATTGGCTCCGAGGTTTAGAACTGATGACCTTCTGCTCACAACAACTCCATTTGGATGCCAATAAATGGAACATTTGTGTAATTAAAACTCCAAAAAAAAGGCTGGTCCTTGACATCCATCTCCAAACTCTGGCACACTTCCAGTGGAAGCTTTATCCTGGTCGAGGTAAATTCCAGGAGCACTAGAAGTGTGTGAGTCAGGTATGCAACCTAGATGAGATGTGTTTTCACTGCAAGACATTACTGTGCACACGTTCACACCTAGAAGATGAAGTAATGCATATTTTAGGGATGTTGTCGGAAACCAGACAACACGGAGGACACCTACTGTACATGGACATGGGGGAGACACAGGAACTCAGGATCGAACCGGAGACAAGAACCTTTGTGTTGTAAAAATGCAATATCTTTCATTATGTATATAATACTGTATTATATATATATATATTTTTTTTATTAATGAAATGTTCAGACAGAGTGACAGACAGTAGTGATAAGTCATAAAAGCGATATTAGATGTAAATAAATAAAATGAAACCTGTAATCTTAAGAGCAGCTCTTTCAGTGTCTTGATGTAAGCCTTTCCACATCTAGGGGGCGGTGTTGCACTCTTGCGTTCATGCTCAGGGACGAATCGTGCTCAGGTCCTCAGATGGTCATATGAGGTAAGTCCACAGTCAAGGCATCACGACTTTCTTTGCTTGGAGAGGGTTTTTTCTTCTTCTTCTTCTTCTTCTTCTTCTTCTTTTTTTTACAACAACAGCGTCACCTTGAAATCAGCAACTAATCCTCCCACGAGCTTAAAACCAAGTCAGAGTCATGGCTCGGAGAGATGGAGAAAAGAAGAGACGAAGAGATGCCCCAGGTCTGTTTGGAGCAGAGAGGAGAACAAAGGAGAGGAGAGGTGGGTGGGAAAGGTGATAAAGGTGGTCAGGATTGAGCCACGGGGCAGATGTGTAACATGGGAGGGTGGGGGCGATGAGGGGTGATGGGCTTAGCATGAAGCCTCCTACAAGTGTAAAAGTGCTGAAGGGTTCAGCAACACAGTGGAATGACTCTCATCAGCGCCTTACGTTCTACATACAACATGCAACCACATGGTCAAAGCAATCATGTTCAATGTTACACTTGTTTTAATTTAACTACTGAGATCAAATTTGTATATTTGTAAGTTTAAAAAAATGATTGTAAACAAAAATGTCGTCAATTTTTTACGGTTTAACAATTAAATTCAATTATGTAAAATAAACGAAAGATATGGGAACAAAGGTTTTACTGCGACTAGTTGAAAAGTTCCAAAAGATACAGTTTAAATATAAGTTGTTTATGTACCAACCTCAGCAGCGACCTCGTTTCCCCTCTCGACCACTCAGCGTTCAGCATCACCAGTATACTAATCACCTCCTGATCATCTGTCATCATCTGCACCTGTTTCTCACTGGTTCATGCCTCAAGTTCTTTTTCTTTTTTGTGTTTGAATGATTCATAGGTCACTGTGTGGCTTAACAAACCAAAACATTCCTGTGAAACTGCTCAGGTACAGGGACGGAAAATGAAGGACAAAAATGAGAGCCCTTCAGGAAGCCTGGAGAACTATTGCTCAAGAATGTCTGGAGCTTTGAAAGCAAAATATGAAGCAATGAGAAAGACTTGATATACTGTATGTGTATGTATATATAATGTATTTACATTTGTTTGCATTCGTTTACTTGGTATTTGTTTAAAAATGAGTAACATAAACCTAGTGTCCCAATTCTTTTATGTACCAGTTCATGTGTTCCAAATCTGATTTTGGAAAAAGAAATTATAATAAAAATTTATATATGTTGTCATTTGAGATCGTTCGTCTATTATCCTACAGGTGTAAAACTATTCACACACATGTGTGGTGGGAGCGAATTATTTATTTAACGTTCGTTTAGAATTGCAAAAAAAAGAATAATAATTGTATAATAATTAATTTTATATAAAAAAAATTACATTATACGTGCAGAATTGCAATATAGAATCGGCACCTAAGTATCGTGATAATGTTGTATCGGCTGGTCCCTGGCCATTCTCAAGTCAAGTCAAATCAAGTCAAGTAGTAGAGATGTACGGTGGCCGAGAAGTGAAAAACAAAACATATTCAAAAACAAAGTAACAAACAAAAAAAAAAGTACAAAACCGAAAACAAAATAACAAATAGGCAAACAAAACAATATACTGCATAAATTTTATATTATATAATTTTAAAATTATATTATATTACACACGTGGACAAAATTGTTGGTACCCTTCGGTCAATGAAAGAAAAACTCACAATGGTCACAGAAATAACTTTAATCTGACAAAAGTAATAATAAATAAGAATTCTATGAATGTTAACCAATGAAAGTCAGACATTGCTTTTCAACCATGCTTCAATGGAATAATAAAAAAAAAAATGAACTCATGGAACAGGCCTGGACAAAAATGATGGTACCCCTAACTTAATAGTTTGTTGCACAACCTTTTGAGGCAATCACTGCAATCAAACGATTCCTGTAACTGTCAATGAGACTTCTGCACCTCTCTGCAGGTATTTTGGCCCACTCCTCATGAGCAAGCTGCTCCAGTTGTTTCCGGTTTGAAGGGTGCCTTTTCCAGACAGCATGTTTCAGCTCCTTCCAAAGATGCTCAATAGGATTGAGGTCAGGGCTCATAGAAGGCCACTTTAGACTAGTCCAATGTTTTCCTCTTAGCCTTTCTTGGTGTTTTTAGCTGTGTGTTTTGGGTCATTGTCCTGTTGCAAGACCCATGACCTGCGACTGAGACCCGGCTTTCTGACACTGGCCAGCACATTTCTCTCTAGAATCCCTTGATAGTCTTGAGATTTCATTGTACCCTGCACAGATTCAAGACACCCTGTGCCAGATGCAGCAAAGCAGCCCCAGAACATAACAGAGCCTCCTCCATGTTTCACAGTAGGGACAGTGTCCTTTTCTTGATGTGCTTCATTTTTCCGTCTGTGAACATAGAGCTGATGTGCCTTGGCAAAAAGTCCCATTTTTGTCTCATCTGTCCATAGGACATTCTCCCAGAAGCTTTGTAGCTTGTCAACATGTAGTTTGGCATATTCCAGTCTGGCTTTTTTATGAATTGTTTTCAACAATGGTCTCCTCCTTGGTCGTCTCCCATGTAGTCCACTTTGGCTCAAACAACGACGGATGGTGCGATCTGACACTGATGTTCCTTGAGCATGAAGTTCACCTTGGATCTCTTTAGAAGTCTTTCTGGGCTCTTTTGTTACCATTCGGATTATCCGTCTCTTTGATTTGTCATCAATTTTCCTCCTGCGGCCACGTCCAGAGAGGTTGGCTACAGTCCCATGGATCTTAAATTTCTGAATAATATGTGCAACTGTAGTCACAGGAACATCTAGCTGCTTGGAAATGGTCTTATAGCCTTTACCTTTAACATGCTTGTCTATAATTTTCTTTCAACTCTTTCCTTCGCTTCCTCTGGTCCATGTTGAGTGTGGTACATACCATGTCACCAAACAACACAGTGACTACCTGGAGCCCTATATATAGGCCCACTGACTGATTACAAGATTGTAGACACCTGTGATGCTAATTAGTGGACACACCTTGAATTAACATGTCCCTTTGGTCACATTATTTTCAGTATTTTCTAGGGGTACCATCATTTTTGTCCAGGCCTGTTCCATGAGTTTATTTTTTTAAATAATTCTGTTGAAGCGTGGTTGAAAAGCAATGTCTGACTTTCTTTGGTTAACATTCATAGAATTTTTTTTAAATTATTACTTTTGTCAATGTGACCATTGTGAGTTTTTCTTTCATTGACCGAAGGGTACCAACAATTTTGTCCACGTGTGTATATTATATATATATATAAAAAAAAAAATTCTTGTTTTTCCCCCCCTTTATTTAGGCTATAATAATATTTGCATCAGAAACATGGCTCACATGGAGCTGCAAGTAATAGATTCTGCAAAGAAGACACACACGCACGCAAGCACACACAGCTGGTCTCTATGTTCTGGGATGTCCGACCCCAATTCCAGCCTTGTCTGTCCATCTGTTTTAGCTTTTAGGATCTTTTAAACCAGGATTAATAGCTTCACTCTGTCAGGCAAGTCGCTGTGAGCAAGTTGTTTCTATAGAACAGATCCTGCATTAGAACAAGTGCATTAATGTGAGGCAGCACGGTGGTGTAGTGGTCAGCACTGTCACCTTGTTCTCCCTGTAATTAGTGGGTTTCCTCCAGGTACTCCAGTTTCCTCCTACAGTCCAAACACATACAGATTAGTGTGTGTGTGTGTGTGTGTGTGTGTGTGTATGTGTTTATCCCCTGCGATGGATTGGCACCCCTTTCAGGGTGTACCCCGCCTTTTCACCCTTGCTTCACTCTGTCACTGATTTTTTTTCCCCATACCTTAAACCCCTATGTGTTTTACTATGTTCCTTACTTTTTAGGGTGTCTGTTAAACCACGCTAGTCGACCGGCAACGTAATGAATATATTTGTTCACATACTTGTGGATATACTCTGGTGTGTTACCGGGGGGTTCCTGTAGGGGGCACACCAGAGAATTCAGACATTTGTGCATAAAGTAAACAAACATGGTGACAGTTGAGTATCTTAGTTTCCATGTCGATGGTAGAGATTAAGTACTGTTTTAACATGTATGTTTGTCACTGTGCAGCGGTAAAGGTTATGTTATGTGGGGTAATTGCGGAGCTGGTGATGGGGTTAGCGTGAAGCCTCCTACAAGTGTGAAAGTGCTGAAGGGTTCAGCAACACAGTGGACCGAGCTATCATCAGCGCAGTACATTCTGCAAAAATAAATAAATAAATAAACTGTTTGTTTATGTAACAGCCTCAGCAGCGACCTCTCGTCTGTTCCAACCACTTAGCATTCAGCATCAGCAGCATACTAACCACCTCCTGATCATCTGTCAACATCTGCTGCACCTGTTTCTCACTGGTTCATATCTTAAGTTAGATATTTTTTTAATGCTTGATAGGTCACTGTGTGGCTTAACACACTAAAACATTCCTTTGAAACTGCTCAGGTAAAAAAAAAAAAAGTCCTTCAGGAAGCTCGGAGAACTATTCCTCAAGACTATGTATATTACAAATACAACAAAGTCTGTCTCTTAGAAGCAAAATATGAAGAAATGAGGGGGGATCAAGACTAAAAATCATATGGTGATGATGGTAGTGGTCATCTTCTTAAAACTTTCCGGCATTTTTGACCTGCATGACTACACTGCCACTACGGTTTACACGCGTCTTGCATCTTGCTGGCATCCCGCTAATTTCCGAGAACGTTCAAAGGCTACGCACCAAACGAACACAGGATGCGCCAGGCAGCCAGCATGACTGTGCTTTTCCGCCTTTACAGGTTACCATTAAAATATCGCTCATTATCAGAATGACATCCAAACAGCCACAAAGGTCTCTGACCTCTTTTTTTTTAGTCTCCATGTGTTTGAGTCGGCGCCGCTTCGTTCCCCTTGTGTTCCCCTGGCGAGTGATCGAGAACGCGGCGGCTCTGTATAATACACACGCTCCATTAGGTTCGCGCCTTTTCATTTCGCTGCACTTCTCATCTCTTTCAGAAAGCGATGGAGAAGCTTTCTGTGATTCATTCTGACTTTGATAAGATTCAAACTGATACGCTGGTTTTATTCACGGCACTAATCAGAGAGAGCGAGACGGAGAATATGAGCAATACCTTTCAGACATTTTGTGAGAACTCGCTTTTTTTTTTTTTTTTCCTTTACTTGACTTGAAAGAGATATCCATTAAGAACACAATGTCCTGAAGGATGTATGTAACTGGCCCTTATACCCTCTTTTTATGGAGGATGCAGATTGAAAAACCTTTCTGTCCTGCCTTAATTGATACCATGATTAGGTAAGACAACGTAGATGCAACAGAGTCACGGTGACAGCGACATCGGAAAAAAAAAAAAAAAAAAATCCATTACCTTTCAGTTGTTAGCATTTCTATTTCCATTTATTCACCCGGCACAAGGCTTTATCCAAAGATGAAGCACAAAGTGACGTGAATGCAGACTGGAAATACGTAAAAGTGTCTGAGTGCAAACAGGAACAGAAAAGGTGACCAAACAGAAAAGGTGACCATAAATGTACAATTTCTATATTCTTTTGTTGTAAACACCAGTCATTGCTAAAGAAAAAAAAATGACCATTTAAAGATACACTTAGAACTTGGTGTTATGAACGAATAAAAAAAACTTCTTCTTTTTTTTTCTCGATCATGACTCGGCCTCAACAGCATTCACCGTTCTGTCAAAATTTCGTCATCAATAAAAATGTAAGAATGAATAATAATAATAATAATAACAATAATAAAAACATTTTTTTTAAACCTATATAAATGAAATTGTGATTAATCAGATGTAGCTGAAACTCATTTAAAATCAGATGTGATCTCAGAAACTGAAGTTCTGCATATAATAAAGTTTTGCGTAAATGTCAACAGGAAAGACAAATAAAAACAATTTTTAAAATTGGATCACGACAGTTTGGTCGCAATGGTCCTCAAATTGTCAGTTTCGAAAGCTCTTATGCAGTGTGTGAAAACTTTCAACTTTTCAAGCCCGCTAATCACCATTTGTAACGTTCAGCTTTGTTTTGAACCCTAGTTACACTAAAACAGGGTCTAGAATCTCACGTCCGGTGTCGTGTAGTCCTAGCAGAACAAAAAAAGACAAACAACAACAGTTCAGCCAAACAGTTCAGTGTATTAAGTGATAGACAAAAAACAAAAAAGGCGCACAAAAAAACACAATATATACAAAATATATACAACATACAAAAATGGACGTGTGTGTGTGGATGGAAGAAAATGTCCAGAGTCCAGGTTATTACTGAGGGTGTTTGAGTGTGTGTTGTGGGAGAGATGGCTCGGTCTCACCCATATGATGGATTCTGTCCGGGAGCATGAAAACGAAACAAGAGGTTTAGTGACTGAGTCCGGTAATGATAAATCCAGCAAACGGGACAATCCACGACAATCACTCTCTCTCTCTCTTGTCACAATAACAGCGCTGTCTTCTCATACTTTCCACCTTGATTCATTTACCGGTTCCTCTTTTTATGCCGGATCACATGACCCGCTGGACCCTCCCACCTGGGCGCTGGCTTAGCAAGAAACTTTTGATGGGCGGAGGAAAGACATTGAGTCTGTTGCCAAACCAGCTCGCCCGGTAGCTCTGGCGCCTTGGTCTGCCAGGAACAGTGGGAGTTGGCTTGTTTGGCTGGCTGACTCCTTGTTACATCTCTTTCTCCGCTGTGGTCCTTTGGTTGGCCCGTTAAGGGTATGTTTCTTGGTCTGGAGTGGGTGGTTGGTTGGTAGGCCAGGCCTGTGGGTCCTGGAGTGGTCTGCCAAGTGGTAGCTCCGCTGGGGTTTTCCCCATGGTTTCCTGAGGGGCGGAGTTAAGGGCGTGGCCGATATCCGGTAGCCACTGGTTCCTTTACCCAGGCTGTTGAAGCTCTGGCACACCTCACATGAATGAACATACCGCCAGACGTCCTTGCGAATAGTGGGCCACCAGGTGACATCCACAGTAGGAGCCTCAATATCTGTGAAGTCTCCCAATACTGGAAACCCCAGGTGGATGGGTGGTCGCGCACACAGGGAGAAGGTAGCTGGCATATGGAGGTAAGCAGGGTGAATGAGTGTGCTGGTATAGAAGGAGGAATGTCACAGGTTACTTGGTTTAGTTTGTGTTGCACGTTCTGCCTAGGTGCCATGACTGGTGTCTTGAGTGAAAGCAGATCAAAAGGGTGTGATGGAGTAGGGTGGCATGCCTGTTGTCGGCATGCTAGTGAGACTTAGCTTCTTCAGTTGCCTCTCCCACCTAGCGTCTCTCTGCAGAAAACAGCCAGTGACCGCTCTCTCCAGCTTTTCTAGGGCCTCCTGGATGTAGTTCACCAACCCTGCTAAGCTAGTATTCTCGGCCTGCCGAAAACTAGTATCCCTGTTTATTGTACTATTACTCTTTAAAAGCAGGCTCTAACGAGTTAACTTTCTCAGAAAGAGTCAATAAATCCATTTTACATTGATTTACTTCTGTCTGCAGTGTTTTTACAACAGCCATATAAGACTCATTATCAACAACAACATCATTGTTAGATAAGTATAATGAGCTTAATAGCGATGTTATTTCTGCTGCAGGATTACACCGAGTCACAACAGCATCACCTTTAACATCAATATCCTGCATATAATCTGAACCAACGGGGTTGGCCATATTGCTACGATTAGCATTAGGGTTAGACCCACACAGGGTCTAAATTCAACTAACTCTGAATTTCTTTGTGAATTTGCAGATTTCCTCTCAAACCTAGTCATTTCTGAAGACAAAGCATTCATTGCTCTTTTATGTCCATACTGGACTTGGTAGGAGTAAATCAATGTGTAGTAGGACCCACTCTTAAAGCAGGTCACACTTTAGATTTAATAATATTCTTCGGATTTAGTATAAGAAATTGATTCACAATTCCACTGCCCGAAGTTATCTCAGATCACTATCTTGTCTCAATTAAAGTGTGTCATAGTAATAATGTACGCACAGCGCCGGGCTACCGTATTATACATACATTCACATCCACTACCATACAGAGCTTTATCTGTAATCTCCCAGAGTTACCAACTTTGATTGGATCGCCATCTGACTCCACAGAACTCGATCAGGCGACTGAATACTTAAGAGTCGACATTCCGTTCTACCTTAGATAATGTAGCTTCAGTTAAAAGGACTCGAGATAAGAAACTCGCTCCCTGGAACAATGATTGCACGCACACTTTAAAACAGACCGCTCGCAGTAGTGTGGACTTCATGCATTTTTTAAATAATAAAATTGTAAATATTAGGCATAAAATTGAGGCTTTGAAACTGGACAATGTAATTGGTGCAGATGTTAAACTAACCATGTCAGATCAGAACCTAGAATACTTTATTCCTCTTGAAGAGAATGAACTAATTTCACTCATCTCTTCTGCAAATTCATCAACCTGTATATTAGATCCTATAGTGACACATTTTCTCAAGCAGATAGTGCTAGAAATAACAGAACCCCTGTTGAAAATAATTAATTCTTCACTCAGCATTGGGTATTGTCATGATTCACGCCCTGTCTGTTTTTTTCCCACGCTGTCACTATTTCTCACATGCTCATGTTTTCCCTAGTCTGTCATGTGTATTTCCCACACCCTTGTTTCCGCCCCATCTGCACCAACACCACGTTCGGCAGGTGCTGCAGAGGCTACTGGAGAACAATCTGTTCGTCAAGGCCGAGAAATGCGAGTTCCACACCATGACCACCACGTTCCTCGGGATCGTCATTGACCCCAATGGCATCAAGGCTCCAAGCCATCACCAACTGGCCCACTCCCACCTCACGACAAGAATTCCTGAGATTCCTGGGCTTTGCCAACTTCTACCGCCGCTTCATCCGAGGTTACAGCTCTATAGCTGCCAACCTAACAACTCTCACCTCTCCCAAGAACCACTTTCACTGGGACCTGGAGGCCGAGAGGGCCTTACTGGACTCAAGCAACGATTCATATCCTAACCATCCCGGACCCGTCACGCTAGTTCGTCGTGGAGGTTGATGCCTCCAGAACTGGGGTAGGGGTCGTCATGTCCCAGAGAGCCCCACACAATAACAAATTACACCCCTGTTCCTTCTTCTCACACCGCCTAGCCCCCGCTGAAAGAAATTTGCGATCGTGAGCTCCTGGCCATCTGGAGCAATGGCGACACTGATTAGAGGGAACGGAGGTTCCCTTCCTGGTCTGGACCGACCATAAGAACCTCGAATACCTACAGAGCGCCAAGATGCTCAACGCCCTCCAGGCCCAATGGTCACTGTTCTTCAGTAGGTTTAACTTCACCCTCTCCTATCGCCCAGGATCCAAGAATTCCAAGCTAGACGCTCTCGAGACAATTTACTGCCACTCATGACATCCACGCCAATGACACAATCCTACCTCCTACCTCCTTGCTCGCCGCAGCAGAACTCGACATTGAGACCAAGGTAAAGCAAGCCCTGACCCACAAGCCTGGCCTAGCAACCTTCCCCCTAAACATCTCTTCGTTCCTCTCTCCCTGCATCCCCAGGTCCTGGAGTGGGCCCACAGCTCTAAACTATCCTGTTAACCTGGCGTGACCCGCACCCTGGCGCAAATCCAGCAGCGATTTTGGTGGCCCACACTTAAAGAGGATGTCTCCAGCTTTGTGGCGGTATGTGACGTTTGTGTGAAGTCCAAACACACCAACACTGCCCCAGCGGGCCTCCTCAGGCCTCTGTCTATTCCACACAGCCTATGGTCTCACATCGGCTTGGACTTCGTTACAGGATTACCCGCATACCTGCATCATGACAGTGGTGGATCGGTTTTCGAAGGCCGCCCACTTCGTTCCTCTGCCAGGACTGCCCTCCCGGCCAAGGAGACCGCCGAACTCATGATCGACCATGTCTTCAAGCTCCATGGCCTCCCAAAAGACATTGTCTCAGATCGGGGTCCACAGTTCACCTCCCAATTCTGGAACGCCTTTTGTAAATTAATCGGAGCCACTCCCAGTCTGTCCTCAGGGTTTCAACCCCAATCAAACGGTCAGACCAAGAGAAAGAACCAGTCCCTGGAGGTTGCCCTGAGGTGCATGACCACCCAGGACACTACTTCTTGGAGCAAGTTTCTGCCCTGGATAGAGTACGCGCACAACGCCCAGGCCTCCTCCAAGTCCTCCAAGTGTGTTACAACGCTCCCAATGGTGCGTGAGCGAGCAGTTCGAAAAGATGCGGCCGGCTGGCGTCACGTGGTTTGGAGGAAACATGTGATAGTCTTCGGCCCTCCCGGCTGAGTGGTAGTAGTAGCCTTAATGTGGGAGCCCCCTAGTGACTGGGAGGAATTGGACACGACTAAATTAGGGAGAAAATCGGGGGTAAAAATGGGGGAAAAAAAAAACCAGAAGACACAAGCACATCACCCCTATCTTATCTTCACTTCATTGGCTCCCTGTGAAATTTCGCATTGATTTTAAAATACTACTTTTGTGTAGTTCACTCATGGACATAGAGTATTCTGGTGAACTGGTATGTTTAGATGCTGTCTTCCCCACTCTCATTGATCACTCAGGTTTGTTGACGGTGAGGTGATTGGTTGCTTTACATCACAGGGAGCCCTCATGTCTGTGTTTCCTTCTGGATCTCCCTTTTAATTATGCTGTTATAGTTAGTCCTGCCGGAGTCCCTGCTTGCACTCTACACTAAATATACATTCACCTTATACATTATGTGACTGTGACCATACCTAACTGTTATCTCTCCTCTTCTACTCTCCCCTCTCCTGTTCTCTCTCCCCCTCTCTCTCTTTCTCTCTCTGACAATGACAATTGTTAAAAGCGCTATACAAATAAAATTGAATTTAATTGGATTAAATTGAATTAAAGTGCTATACAAATAAAGATAAGTTGAGTTGAGTTGAGTTTAGCATTTTTACAAAATGGGTCCTTGGGGGTAAAGAGTTTGGGAAAAACTTCTAAAGAATCCACAGTATAACTTGTTTAAACTTAGAAAGTGCTCCTTTGTTTACTCTTGATGTTGTGAGGTTGAGTGGATTTTCCTTTCTGTGTGTGAACACTCTGTACTCACGAATGTTCAGCTTCTAAAGCCACCCGCCCTCTATAGGCTGTGTTTCTTGTTGACACAAAGACACACACTTTTCTATGGATCTATCTATCTATCTATCTATCTATCTATCTATCTATTTTAAAGCTGTTTATTTTGCTACATAAATTGTTAATATACCATAATATGGCCTGAACATTCCTCTGTGACTGCGCTGCTGTCTTATAAATGTGTTTTTCGAAGGAAACTGAAATATTATGTGAGAAAGAAAGTTTCTTCACACAAATTGTGTCATTCAGGATAATTGAGTGATTAACAACTGATTTTGTAAATAAATCTGATTATGTATTTTTTTGTAAAATCATTAAAAAAAATAAGGATCTTTGTTAAAAACAGTCAAAATGGAAGTACAGAACAGAACGTTTAATATTTTTTGGGATATTTACGCTATTCCTCATTTTGATTTTTTTTTTTTCATGTTACCAAGCACGGCAAGAACATGCAAACTCCATGAACACAGAGACGGGAATCGAGCCTGACTGACAATCAAACCCAGACCCTGGCGACAATGCCAACCACTACACCACCACTTATGACAAGATCTTTTTCAAATAAATACTTCTAGTTCTAAAATCCTCCCATACTTGTTTACCTACTTATACATATAGTAAAAATGCATAATGTGTAATTCAACAAAACTAAGGGAATTCATATACATGAGTTTCCCTTTTTTAATTGAATTACAGAAATAAATAAACTTTTCTATGATATTCTAATTCCCGCAATTCAATTCAAAAAGGGAAACTCATCTATATATATATATATATATACGTGGACAAAATTGTTGGTACCCTTCAGTCAATGAAAGAAAAACTCACAATAGTCACAGAAATAACTTTAATCTGACAAAAGTAATAATAAATAAGAATTCTATGAATGTTAACCAATGAAAATCAGACATTGCTTTTCAACCATGCTTCAACAGAATTATTTTTAAAAATGAACTCATGGAACAGGCCTGGACAAAAATGATGGTACCCCTAATTTAATAGTTTGTTGCACAACCTTTTGAGGCAATCACTGCAATCAAACGATTCCTGTAACTGTCAATGAGACTTCTGCACCTCTCTGCAGGTATTTTGGCCCACTCCTCATGAGCAAGCTGCTCCAGTTGTTTCCGGTTTGAAGGGTGCCTTTTCCAGACGGCATGTTTCAGCTCCTTCCAAAGATGCTCAATAGGATTGAGGTCAGGGCTCATAGAAGGCCACTTTAGAATAGTCCAATGTTTTCCTCTTAGCCATTCTTGGGTGTTTTTAGCTGTGTGTTTTGGGTCATTGTCCTGTTGCAAGACCCATGACCTGCGACTGAGACCCAGCTTTCTGACACTGGCCAACACATTTCTCTCTAGAATCCCTTGATAGTCTTGAGATTTCATTGTACCCTGCACAGATTCAAGACACCCTGTGCCAGATGCAGCAAAGCAGCCCCAGAACATAACAGAGCCTCCTCCATGTTTCACAGTAGGGACAGTGTTCTTTTCTTGATATGCTTCATTTTTCCATCTGTGAACATAGAGCTGATGTGCCTTGGCAAAAAGTCCCATTTTTGTCTCATCTGTCCATAGGACATTCTCCCAGAAGCTTTGTGGCTTGTCAACATGTAATTTGGCATATTCCAGTCTGGCTTTTTTATGATTTGTTTTCAACAATGGTGTCCTCCTTGGTCGTCTCCCATGTAGTCCACTTTGGCTCAAACAACGACGGATGGTGCGATCTGACACTGATGTTCCTTGAGCATGAAGTTCACCTTGGATCTCTTTAGAAGTCTTTCTGGGCTCTTTTGTTATCATTCGGATTATCCGTCTCTTTGATTTGTCATCGATTTTCCTCCTGCGGCCACGTCCAGGGAGGTTGGCTACAGTCCCATGGATCTTAAATTTCTGAATAATATGTGCAACTGTAGTCACAGGAACATCTAGCTGCTTGGAAATGGTCTTATAGCCTTTACCTTTAACATGCTTGTCTATAATTTTCTTTCGAATCTCCTGAGACAACTCTTTCCTTCACTTTTTTCTTGTGAAATTCCCAATAAGTTTGATGTGTCACATGACCCTCTTCCTATTGAAAAAACAAAAATTGGATCCAAGATGGCCGACTTCCAAATGGCCACCATGGTCACCACCCATCTTGAAAAGTTTGCCCCCTCACATATACTAATGTGCCACAAACAGGACGTTAATATCACCAACCATTCCCATTTTATTAAGGTGTATCCATATAAATGGCCCACCCTGTATATATCAAAAGGACTATGTAAGCTATAATCATCTAATTTAAAAGAACTAAACATGTGAAATATATCAGTCTGTGTGTAATGAATCTATGTAATATACTGTATGAATTTCAAGTTTTTTTTATTGAATTACTGAAATAAATCATAAATGGTTTTGATTCCCATCTGGGGTCTGTTTGCATGTTCTCCCCATGCTTGATGGGTTTCCTCTGGGTTCCTCTCTCAGTCAAAAGACATGCAGATAAGACTCTATTTTTCATTATTTAATCATCTATTTTTCCATTTGGAATTTTATTCCATTTTTTTTTTCTTTAGCACCACTTGGTCCTGAGTTCAATTCCCATTCAACAGGGTTTGATGCACAAAAAAATTTAAAGATATGCTACTTGCATTTTATTCTCGTCTTAAAATACATTTAAATCTATGTTGATTTACATAATCCGAAATCTCACTCACTCACTCAGTCAGTCAATCACTCATCGTCTATACAACCTATAATCCTACCTATTAATGCTTAAGCCATTTATTAAGATATGTATGTTTTTTGCAATTTAATAATGAGTGTATAAAAGTAATACTCTTCCTGTATAAAGCACTCTGAGCTCCAACATTTAAGGTCTGGAAATAAATGAATAATTCAGTTCACGGACTGATGATCTCATTACGATCTCGATGCCTCATGACGTCGCCAATCCTCTTCCCTCCTGAATTTACAGAATTCTCTGACCTCCTGAACACGGTGACTGAGCGATGAAGGTCACGCTGATTTAGCTCTGACACTTCCGCAACATTCAGGTATGAAACAGCAAATCTGAGTTTTAGAGAATAAAAGGTGCAGCCAGAGTGTTACCATGACAACAGATCACTGACTCATTAATACTACTTCTACTACTACTACTAGTAGTAGTAATAATGTTCACAACTAATCTGGACAAAGCTCTCTCTGTTGTTTTATAACAGTCCAGTCCAGGGTGTTTAACCAAATTAAAAATAAAATGAAATAAAATACAATTGGTTCTTCATAGTGCTGACAGATAACGACACAAAACTTACCATGAAGCAACCAAAAGCACAGAAATGGAATGTTCTTACAGGACCGCGTCAAACACCTGACCTCAACCCAAGTGCTCTGCTTTAAACTTCTCGAAGACGAAACCGAACGCAGGTCAAGGAGAAAACTCAGCATTTGGTCATGAGCTCCAGACTTCAGGACGTCACTGACTTTTCATCTCAATAATTCAAATAATTTTAATAGGAAAGTAAAAATGTAAATTTTGTCCAATTAGTTTTGAGGCTAGAATGAACATTGAACATACTGTAGAATGACTTACAAAAAAAAAAAAGTAATGTAGTTTCTAAAAGGTTATTTATGTTTATTTTAATACACTTTTGGAATTAATGCTAGAAGTCTTAAAAGTGCTCTTAAATCGGTTGTGGTGGTGTTAAAAGGCAAAAATCCAAAAATTGTCACTGTCCAAATATAGCCCTGAAAATAAACTAACGATTAAATGAAAAAAAAAATTTTTTTTTTGTTGCTAGTTTGGTTTTAATACAAATGCTTAATGTAAATATTTCTTTAAATAATGATTACATTGTGCTATTTATTATTATTATGATTACTGCAATTACATTTTTTTGTTTGTTGTCCAAATTTATTCAGATTTTTTAACCTAATTGTGTGTTTAATCTCGATAATAACATATTAGCATACCGATAGTGCACATAGCATCAAGGGCAAAAGTTTTTACACCACTGAGAGACTAAGCTTAAAAAGATCAGTGTCTTAAAAAACATTAAGATTAAATGACTTAATGAATGAAATAAATGGAAAAAAATTGTATAGTATAGGAGTGATGTTTAGGAGGAGGTGGCTGATGCAGTAAAAAAAAATAAAATAGAGGTATGAACTCAAGAATTAAAACAAAAGGACCAGTTTTACTTATTTATGCATTTATTTAGAAAAAACAAATAAAACAGTACATGATATTCGAGTATAAATACTCATTGAAAAAATAAAAAAATGAAGTGTTTAATAGCATTTCTACTGAATCATCTTGTACTGACTCTACTGAAAATCTCAATAAAGTAAAATCATTATTTCATGAACAGAAAGAAATATCTGTAAGTGAAGTGTGAGTTCTCTGTTCACAGCAGTTGTTATGAAATGTCCGGAAATTTTTCCACCTCTTCCTTTTATCCCGCTAAGCATCTTTGACAGTTAATTGTGTTTGACCTGCAAACATTTCATGTCAGGAATTTTAATCTTGGCCTACAGAAAACATGATGTTATAGCGGGTTGAGGTACAGTATTCTCAGCAGCGGATGAAAGACACGAGGACGTCCCAGTAACCGTGATCTGGAGTGGATTGGTACTTCCTCGGGTAGGGAGTGTGTGGGGAGAAAAAAAAAGGTTAAATCATCAGCTTTGGCTAAATCTATTTTCTAGCCTATTAATCATCCAGGTCCTGTGCGATGTAATTTACAGTATTTGTGTTTAATTGAAAAGCTAGCGTTTGAGCTAGGAAACTAATACCGCGCAAATCTGCCATGCTGCTATTGCAAGACAATCGCTAATCTTGATTATTTCCCCTAAAACAGCATTCCCCTGATCATCTACACCTAGGCATTTGGCAGACGCCCTTATCCAGAGCGACTTACATTTTTTTTTTTATCTCATTACATCTGAGCAATTGAGGGTTAAGGGCCTTGCTCAAGGGCCCAACAGTGGCAACATGGTGGTTGTGAGGTTTGAACCTGGGATCTTCTGAACCGTAGTCCAACGCCTTAACCACTGAGCTACCCCTGCCGTCAATCATCTTGTCTTCTTTAATATCACACACCATCCACATTTTTGACTGAAGACCTGATATACCATAAAGCCCCCCCCCTCCCCCCCCCCCCTCCCCAACAGCCACCATTTAATGGAACAATTAAAGGAAGGTTTGTCATTCTTTTGCATAATTCATTTCATCAGAGATGAGCGAGCAACGTAATACGGATATGTTGAAATCTGGAAAAAACTGAGAACTGTTCAGCTGTAATCATGGAAATTAGGACACCGGGCCCGATTCAATTCCTCGTACGCTTTTGTCAAGACATAACAAACGCCACTTTATACGATTGCATTAAAATGCCATTAGTGCCCAAATTCTTTAACAACCATTAAGAGAGAAATGAGACTGTATAACGGTAGAACAAAAACAAAAATGAGGTAGAACCATCAAACAAGTAAAATACAAGATAAATATGAGCTGAAAAGCAAATCTTGTAGGAAGACCGCTCTGAATATATACGAGCTCAGAAATAATACACAGAAAATATTATAACTGGCATGGTGTCTGGCATGTTTCAGGGGAGTTCACGTCTTATTTGACCTGTAAGCAACAGACAATAAACCAAATCCCCATAAATCGTGGTCAGTTTGTTGCCTTTTCACATCATACAGCTCGCAAGTTAATACACTATATGGCCAAAAGTATGTGGACACCATCATTTAGCTCCAGATTTATTTCCCCAGTGTTATAATGCACTTCGCTCTTCTAGTTGAAGGGTTTACGCTAGATTGTGGAGCGGAGCTGTGGGAATTTGAGGTCATTCGGCTTCTAGAGCATTAGTGAGCTTCACACACTGATGCTGGGACAAGGGTGAGGTCGGTCGGTGCTCCAGTTCATCCCGCTGATCTTTTGTCAGCGTCCAGAACAATACATAAATGACATCTGGGACAATCTGATGTTTTAATCTGAGATTAGATTTTTGGGGGTTTTCTGATTAAAGTTCTTGTCACTTGCTACAGCTGAGTTTGGCCTCAGACAGGCAGCCTGTAGATCCACTTTGGAACCATGAAGATGGCTTTGGACCTCAACCTCGTTAACCACTTGCGCATTACAGGAACTCGGCTGGGAGTTATCGTCACATCCATCGTACAGTCCTGACCTCGCTCCAGGACATTTCCACACGTTTGTGATGTTAAAGGAGTTCCTGGGAGGCCGGGGTTTCAGACGTAAAGCAGGCAGAGAAAACTCTGAAGATATTCAATCACTAGTAAAACACTGGGATCAGTGCATTAGTGTATCAGGGGATTATATAGAGAAATAAAGGGAGTTTTTACTCTCATAACTGTGTTCTGTTATTCAGCGAAATCAAAAGTTTGAATACAAAATATGATGTGATTTCTTTTAATCGAACGGTGCAGCCCTATTCCACTGTTAAAAGTGCTCCACAACCAAAACTTTGAACTTATTTTCCTGGATAATGAACGTATAATTACCACAGGCATATTTTACCGAATGCAAATTCTGACCCATATGGAAAAAAATTAACAAAATAAAAATATAATTGTCCTTAAATATTGAAATCTGGCTCCCTTTTTTTCTTTTCTTTTTTTTTTTTTTTTTAAAGCATCCCCCTTTGTTTTTTTTTGCATGTGAGTGCGCAAAGTGATGGAAGATTCGGTTCGGAACAAAATAAAAATTATTTGTCAAAAAAAAAAAAAAAAAAAAACATTTAAAAAAATTAAATAAGGCACAAAACTGAGTTTGTAAACCAGGAAGTTGCTGCTCAACCACACACACACTGGATCGAGTGTTCACATTACTTTTTTTTTCACAGTACATCTTTCAATACTCCTCGACATCCTAAAGAACATTCCAGAACATCCTGGACTCCGGACCGTCATCATCTGCAGACGCTGTGAGCTTGTGAGGAGTGCAGAGGAGATGAATACAAAGTGCAACATGTTGTCTTTTCTCCTGTCTCTGGTCCTGACCAACAGCACTGTCGATACGACAGAGAACAAAAACAAAACGTAAAACCCTAGGAAGAGTGCTGATAAGAAGGGAAAACCCAGGAAATAACTGAAGACCAGACACGTCAGGCACGATCGCTCCGGAGAGTTTAATTTCCTGTTCTACACGCGCTTCACGGTCCTGAAATTCCTAGTTCCTCTTCTCTGTCCTGCTGAGCGATCGGACGCTCGTTCTGCTCTCAAACCTGAGGAGACACAAAACAACAGCGATGTTCACGACAGAATAAAAATAATCCGATATCTCAGTGGTTTTAGGCTGAAAATCATCAAAATAAATATTATATCATCATCCAGCAAGTCATAAAAAACTTTAATAAGAGGTTAGGGATGTTAACCAGTTCACAGATCTTACCTGAATATAATCGATTTATATCTGTGGGAACTGCATGTTTGTTTAGCATCATAATTCTCCCTGGCTCAAATTCAATTTTGCGATGAGAAATATTTAACGTTGTTTATGAGCGGCCTCAATGTTGAACGAGGACAGACAGACAATAGCAATATTTTCAACTCTCAGATTTATTTATTTATTTATTTATTTATTTTTTAGCTATTGTTAAAAGGACAAAGGTATTAATAAAAAGTCAGCAGTTTTGCTAGATTTGGTGGTTTTCAAACAACTAGACTACTTTTATTACCTTTGGCTCAAAAATGTGTCTTGGGCTGGGAATCTAATCTGAGTGGAGGAATGTGCAGTACATGCATAAATAACTGACCTATAGTACGAATTGTATTGTGGTGGGTTCTCAGCCATTTTTTATTATTATTATTTTATTTTTTTTACAGGTTGATCTGAAAGCCGCTGACGAGCACAGATTGCCTGAACAAGCAAAAATGTCATTTGTGCACATGCGGAAATACAGTTTCACTTCTGCTGCACACGGTTATATTTGGCCATCATTTCTTAGTAAAAAAACTATGATGAGGAAACGTTGCAATTTATGTATGGAGTCGCCAAACCACGAGGGGAGAGTCGACGGAACACCGATTTTTATTACGGATTACGGACCATTTCACCGGTGGTGGTGGTGGTGTTGTTATTATTTGTTTTATTAATTTGTTGACTTAAACGATCATGAATTTGTCTCACATAACTAATCTGTTGGGATTGTACTTATACCATGTTTCATTGTATTTATACCATTAATAATTATGGATGAATTGATTTCTGGTTGTTAACATACTGTAATAACTGTCGGCTAGGAAAAACGTGTGACATTTTTACCCTATAAGAGATCATGGTGTAGATTATCCGAAGGATCCAAAGTTGGAATCAGAATCAGAATCATGTGGTCTGATATCAGAACTGGAATCAGAGTCAGGATCAGATGCTTTAAATTAAAATCAGATTCGAAAACAGGAATCTGAATCATTTATCAGTCGAGTATGTTCTCATTTATTTATATAGGAGTTTGTATGCTGAGTTTAAGAACCAGTGATGAAAAAGATATTTAAAACGTCTTAATTTAAAAAAATAGATATTTTAGATAAATATATCAAATCGCTGATTTAAAATGATAACACCAGTAGTAGTAATTATTATTACTGTGTTAAATGCTGCAAGTGATCATTTAATTAGATGGTTATGAACATTGGGGATGGGAATCACCAGGGACCAGCCGATGCAATATTATCACGATGGCTAGGTGCCGATTCTTTGTATTGCGATTTTGTTAGCATCAGGATTTTTATATTTTGCAAATTTTATTTAAAAAATACACTTTCGATTCTAAAAAAATCCTAAACGACCATAGCAAATAATCTGCTCCACACAGGAGCGCAACATCTGAGGGATTACAGAGAAAGATTAAACTGAGGCAACATATAGTCATTTAAAATAATTATAAAAAAAAAAAAAAAACGATTTTGGAGTCAGTGTGGTGAGACATTTTGAACAGAATTTTTTCCTCCTATACTGTATATACGCTGCACCTTACTGTAAATATTTCATATTTTTACAACTAATACTACTATTACTAAAAATATTAATAACAAAAATAAATAATCCAAAACACTATATAGAAAATAAAACAGCTATATAGATAAAAGAAATTTAATACATATTAATAATGTTTTAATACCATTTAAATGCATTTTTATAGTGTCATAAAATATAAAACAAATCTACAATAAATAACGAGCATAGATCTGCCAAAAACTGTATGAAAATAACTTATAAATACTGAAATAAACACTCCAAGCTTACATGAACAGGATTTACATTACTATTAGATTGCTGTTAACTCTAGTGAAATGGCCTAAATAAACACAGACACAGCCCAGAGCCGGGGTGTGTGGAGCGGCCTATACGTAACAAACACGGCTGCGTGAGGACAAAATGTTCCTGGCGTGAGCGCTCGGTGCTCTGTGGTGTCTCACGGGGAAAAGGGGGAGGGATTTTCTATAGGCCACTGCAGTTACCCTTCGTTCACTCACGATCCTGTCTCAATTATCTCAAGCTGATGAGGACGGAGTCAAAGTCTCCAGTCTCTGGACCTGTGTGAGCCATGCACGAGCTTGTCCTGGCTGAGATACAGCTGGGCTTGAAGACGGGGGGGGGGGGACACACGAGGAGGCTGGGAGTTTCTCTATGTGTACCCTTATTGTGAGGGAAGAAAGTCTTGTTTGACATCCAGAGTGGAAAAGCTTTCGTCAACGTGGAACTGTTGACAAATACAAGCCAATATCTTGTATGGATATTTCCAGGCATTGACATTGGAGGCGTTAAAGCACGCAGAATTTCAAGTACTCGCGTGTTATTAGTGGATGATTCAGTGGCACTGGCACTAAAAAAAAAATTTAAAAATAAAGACGCAAAGGTCTAATTGCCTTCTGCCTATTAGTGCATTGTTCAAGTGATCGTCAGAGCAAACACGCGCACGGCTCCACATAGCTGAAGAGATACTGAAACTAAAAAAAGAAATGTAAACTGGCAGAAATATCTACTGTGAGAGCACTTTTATCATGTAACAGTTTGTCACTGGGATCTTGTATAGTTTGATGTGTAGTAACCTTAAAAAAAAAAAAAAGACTGCAACAGGTTTAAAGCGGCAGTAAGCAGCTTGTTTGTTAAAAATCTTTAGGTTCTTTACTCATTGTACAGCATTTTTTTTACTGTTGTTCAAGTAAAAAAAAACAATCCAAACTTAAAGCTTTTTAGGTCCCACTAGCATTCAAAGCAACAGCTAGTCAACAACAACAAAAATATATGTATGGCTTCATACTGATTAAAACAGAAGTCGATTTACATTTCTGGCTAGTTGACGCCTATGCAAGTGGCCTATGACACATGTGCATTTAAAATTTCACTTTTTGCGGGCTGCATCACCCTGACGTGTAGTCGCATTTCAGGGTGTGGCGTGTGTCAGGCAATGTCGTAGGTTTCACGGCTAAAAAACCGGTCAATCCTGATCAAGTGGGAAATTATTATTTGAAACAGCGGCATACTTTAGGCAATGAACTCAAGCTAAATTACGTCACGCTGGAAAAAAAAACAAAACGAAAAAGCAAAACAAAACACGCGGCAGTTTCCTGTTTCACACGTAGGATCTTCGTGATAAGTTAGCTGGGAGCCTGTTCGTGTGTGCAAAAGGTGTCTGATCCGGTTTGTCTAATTACATGTGAAATGTCGTGAGGTTCAAACACCCGACAGAGAGAGGGAGAGCCGGGCAAAAAACACACTCGTCCCCCGCAGCCATGAGCGTTCTGGATTTAATTGAGGCGACGCATAATAGAGGGCGGCACCAGAAATTCCTGAACAGCAAAAGAATAGAAGATGTACAATGCACGTGTCAAGATGAAGTCAGGCGGCATATCTCGGACAGACATGTGCAGCCTGGCGCGGATTAAAGTTAACCGTGACTCATCGAACGTCAGCCATGCCCTCGGACGGCTAACCTGACAGGGACTGAGACGTTAGCGAAGTGATGTAACAGTCCATGCACGGCTCGGAGGTCTAATCTTGGTCATACTATGAATCCAAGAGAATGTAATTGGCCTCGATCTCTGGAGTACATTGAGTAGATCTCGTTAGCTTAAACAATTGAGGTATCTACGAAGGTTCTAGGAAACTGCGCAGCACTAGGTCTGAAATCTGACCATGCTTACTTGAATAGAACTTTTAAAAACTGATCTAAGGAAGGTCTTATCATTTTGCAATATTTGAGAGGTCTATCCACTACTCAAGATTCATGTCTTGTGAAGTTTTGAAAAACCCACCAAGCTTGAAATCTCCTCTGCTCTGGTTCATGTGGCACACGTGACCCTGTGCTCGAGTTGGAAAGCGTCCGGTCGGTCTTCTGGATTAACGGCCAACATGTCGCGTAAAAGCGTCCGCACGTCGTTGGACATGGAGCTTCGTGGTTTCTGTGGGATGTGCAGGACCATCCTGGGGTTCTCGAGCAGCGCTTCGCCCACCGGCACGATCTCGCTGCCTTGACGGATGTACGTGCCCAAGAGCTCGCGCTTCGACTCGCCGTCGATAAACGTGATCCGCTCGAGCATGGCCCAGATGATGATGCCGAGTGCAAAGATGTCCGCCTTGGCTGTGTAGTGGCCCTCCCATACCTCGGGCGCCATGTAGAAGTCCGAACCGCACGCCGATGACAACCAGAACTTGTTGACGTTCACGCTCTTTTCAACGTGTCCTTCAGACTCTGGTTCGACACATCCCCCGAGCCCCGCGCACACCTTGCTCAGGCCGAAGTCGGCCACCTTGATGACGGGCGTCCCGAACTTCTGCGAGATCAGGATGTTGTCGGGTTTGAGGTCACGGTGGACGATGTTGTTCTTGTGCAGGAAGGCCACGGCGCTGGTCAGCTGCTTCATGAAGCTCCTGTTGGTCCGGGAATCGGGCCGTCGTGACAGGATGTACTGGTTGAGGTCGCCGCCTTCGCAGAACTCCATGACGAACCAGAGGTAGCATGGTTCCTCAAGATAACCGGGGATACGCTCGCCTGCAAACGACAAAAAAACACAATGGCGCATTTTAGACAGCAGGTAACGATGAGATGATTACCTTTCTTTGCATCATGATAGTGTTGTCTTGGAAATCTATATCTAAATTCCTTCAAATCTTTCTGGCTTGCTAGATTAATTGCTAGCTTAGTTACCCTAACACAATGACTACAACTGGTAGGTCAGGTGGAACTGATAGAATTGAAATCTGAAAAATTTTACGGTTTATTTTAAACGAAAAAAAGGAAATTGCACCAGATCCGGCTTTCACATCAGACCTCAATCAGACCAAGTCACGCAATAAAATTTCACTTGAACAAACAGAAGTACACTAGAGTGGGTCTTTAACACGGCAATGGAGATTTACCCTCGGGGAAGTAGCAAGGGAACGTTGGGAAGGGCGGAGGAACACTTTGGGCTTAACCAACAAGTTTTGGTAAACAATCCAGTTGTATCTACTCGGCCTTTGTGTGTGTGTGTGTGTTCTGCTAAGCTGTGTTTTGTCAAGGCAGAGAAAGCTTTGAGCTTTCTCCTGAGAAATTCAGAGCTGGTGACAAAATGATAAGCCTGTATGTCACATGAATGAACCTGAAGATCACTGAACATGCTTTAAACCATCATCGCAGGTCATTTAATCTTTAATAATAAATCTTTAGCAATTAGATGAGTTTGGAGTGCTTTTTCCTTTGGCTCTTGAATTAGAAAGTAAGATGGTCCGGTCTGACGGCTCTGGAGAGAGTGACTAGTCTTTCTTTGGTGTGCAGCTGTGTGTTTATTCATAGCCCAGTCTTTACTACTATTACGTCAGTACTACAGCGCCAAGCTAACAGGACGCTAATAAGCCAACGACCACGGACAGAATGTTTGGACATCTTTCAAAGCGTACAGTACTGACAAGGGTTTCCTCAGAGCGTTGTAATTAGCTTAATTATCTTAAAAAGTGGAACGGCAGAAGTTAGAGCTGCACTATTTGATCAGGGAAAAAAAAAACTGTATCTAAACTGCGATAGGTGATTTTGCATTCAAACATTAATTTAAGACGAGGGGTTACCAACGGCCTTGTCCGCGTGCTGATCCTGATGCCAGCATGCTACCATTACCTGTGAACGAAGCTGCTCAAATGTTTCGTCAGCTCTTAATTCTACCGGTGGTATGCGCTGTTTACTGTTGCATTCGGTGAGGAACACCCATTATAACGGCCAAACAGTATTTCTGTTTTATAGTGTATATATAACATCTAATAACGATACAAATGACTCATTAACAAGAGAATGCTAGCCAATATTTATTTATCATCACACTATTTTTTTTTTTTACATTATTGACAAATTCACTCACTACGCATATATTGGCACTGGTCCATATTACAATTTATATATAGCAGAGAGAGAGAAATATGAGAGAAAATTGGACAAATGCGAATAAATCTTCCTAGACAATTTCGACAAAAAGACCTAAAACTTAACAAGATTCACCCAATAATAATAATAAATTACTCTGAATATCAGTACTATCATTGCTATTATTGTTGTCGTCCTTTATTTTGATGGCAGAGGGGAGGGACTGAACAGCCATCAAAACAACTCCTGTAGGACAAAAGGGGGCAGGGGGACGGGAGAGTTAATGGGTTCGAGCCAGGAAGGAAGGGGTTAATATGAGAACGCTTGGAACATCATGTTCCCTTACAGGCTGCTAGCTCTGGTTATAGGAAGCTTACACAACACTACAAAAAACAAAAACAAAAACAAAAAAAAAAATTACATGACAATGCAAGACAAGATTAATTGATGAACTTCTGTGCAAAAATATTTACCCCCATATGGGTACATACAGGCTTAGAGGAGAGAAACATGATGCAGGTTATTTGCATGGAGTCACTTCATCATAACCAGGAAGTCAAAAAAGGAAACAGGAAGCTGGATGTAAATAGATCAAATAATAATAATAACTAATAGGATATCCATGCATGCAGTGATGTAGGTGATTTTGTAGGTATGCATTATGGCTGGTGGTCTAAAGACAGAATGTTTAGAGGTGTTTTGTACAGGAAAGTTGGACCTAAACATATCAAAAATAATAAATAAATAAAAATAACTACAAAAGGATATTCATCCATGCGCGGGAAGAATTCTGGCTGAGAAAGTGTTTTTTGGAGGTGTTTTGTGCAGGGAAGCTGGTTTGCATAAGAGAACATATAGAGCGCGAGCTTGCCTTTTAATGAAGTTTCCACTAATCGTAAATACTGCTTGGAGCTCTTGTTGCCGTGGCTCATTTTCTGCGCCATGCCGTTCCTCTGCAGCACACACTCCTCCAGCTGGACGATGTTCTCGTGCTTCTTCTCCAAGCTCGCCAGGGCCCAGAACTCAGCCAGGGCCAGCTCGACCCTCTCCGGGGCGTCGCAGCGGAGCTTCTTGACCGCCACTCGGGCGCCGGTTTTCCGGGCCACCGCCTCGTAGACGACGCCGTAGCTTCCCCGACCCACCTCGCGGAGCAGGCTGTACCGCGGCGCCGTCCGCGCGCCGGAGGTCCCGCACCAGCCCAGGGTGAAGCAGGCTTCTTGAGCGTGCGCGTCCCCGGGCTCGTCGTTACCCTGCAGCGGGAGCGAGCGCAGAATTTTACCCGCGTCCCGCTTCATCACGCCTCGCCTCCCGCTTCGTAACACTGACCGCCTCCGTGTCGCGTTACGTAGCTCCATGAGTTTTATAAACGTGTTTAACAATGTTCATGTACCGGTTTTCATCACTTTTCCGACTTCCTTCTTCCCTTTACGCCTTTCAAACGTAAACAACAACGGGTTCATTCTAAACCTCAACCTTAGCGTTAGCAACCAAAAGTGGGCGTGGTTCCACCGGAGCGCACCATGTGATCATAAAACTGAGGGGACGCCGATTTCAATATTTAAAGCTCTCTCCCACACACACACACACATTCAAATACGCGATTACTACCATTAAAATAATCAAAATTCTAATATTTTAATACCAATACATACCAAAAACAAAACGTTTTTAATATATTAAAAATGGTCATATCTACCTACCCCCCCCCCCCCCCCCCCCCCACACACACACACACACACAACAATACATGTATTCGTTCATCTGTGATTCGGAAGAGTCTATTTTTTTGTTTTTCTTCGCGGAGGGAGGAGACGCTATTTACAAATGTACTCCAGCGCTGATTTTAAAACGGGATCCGAGCAAGTGTAGTGTAGTTACATGACATAAGTAATTCAAGCATGTTGTAAGAGCGAGTTGATGTTTAGATATGATGAAAATCAGGTTTAACCGAGGCGCATGCGCGAGCAAGAAACATCCAGAATGGTCTGGATTTTCAGCAACATGGAAGCGCACGTGACGGATGCGCACGTGCGGTTCTGCATGAAACCCCTCACCACCACGTGGTCATGTGTACTGTACACACACACAGCACTGAGAGTGGTTATGGGATCAAATAAAACTTTATACAATAGCGTGTTTTACTCTCTCTCTCTCTCTCTCTCTCTCTCTCTTTTGGAATGTTTCTGAAATACAAACTATTACATCTTAAGTTTAGAAATTATTTTATTGTTTTTGGATGATTTATGAATTAGAAGGTCATAAGATAAAATGCAACAATTAAAGATAGTGTTGAAAATATTGGAATAAAAACTATAATTAGAGAAAGGCTTTCCATTTTCCATCATGGAAAACTTTACATTGAGGCAGAAATGGTGCAGGATTTTTTTTTAAAAAGATAGATGGATAGATAGATAGATAGAGGAACAGTGGCTTAGTGATTCATAGCACTGTCACCTTTTACGCCTAGGATCTGGGTTCGATTCCAGCCTCGGGTCTGTGTGTGCATAGGGTTTGCATTTTCCAGAAATGGAAATACAGTAAATACAACGAACCTTTGGCCACCACGATACCTAGTTGGACTACAGAGGTTCCTAGATGGATGGAGATAGATAGATTACTTTATTAATCACAAGGGGAATTTGTTACAGCAGCCAGTTCACAAATTGTACAAGCAACAAGGTGAAGAAGTATACTAAGGCTTATATTAAGTTTAAAATAAGAGATCACAGTAAGGGTAAGAAAAGGTGAAAAGTTGCCATCTGGCACATTGGGTGAAATATACTCTTCATCCTGGAGATATATCTGTAATTTCTGTGGCAGTTACTTAAGGGTCCAGGGTGTCAGCTTGACACAAAGACCCAAGGCGGGAATCGAACCCAGACCCTTAAAGTGCAAGGCAACAGTGTTAACCACTAAGCTATATACTGTTTACAATAGTGCACTCAGGTGGGAATCTGAAAACTGAAAAACTGTGCATTAATGAGGTAAAAACTGTGCATTAATGATGTAAAAACTGTACAAATGTTGTTAAAAAAATATATATATATACTGTTTCTATGTACATGTACATAATGATTGTGTATACAAGCGGGAACGTAAGGTGCACCTGCGTTACAGGTCTGTAAAATTTTGTTACAGACATTAAATGAGCAGAGCTTAATCAAGAAGTAGACTCTGCTCTGTCTTTCATGTAGACAGCGTCTGTGTTCAATCTGTCGTCAATGTGAACTCCATGGTATCTGTAGCTCTCCCCCACCATTAAGGCTATACCATTTATAACTATCAGAAGTAAAGCTGGTAATTATATTTTCTAACACATTAGGTCTTCAGAACGGAGAAATGTATAGGACAGTATAGTGCCATAAGTGATTTGTTTCAACAGCTTTCCAGGACATTACATGTAATCAAAACAGTTGTACAACATTTCATTAAAAAATAAAAATAAAAAAAATAATTAACATCTTAAAGTCCAGCACATTGCTGTGTTATAAGTGCAATAAAACACTTCAAGATAAGCTAATCATCATATTGTTTTTTTTTATTTATTTATTATTATTCTTAGTTAGAGTTTATTGACACTATTATGAACGAGGTTTCTTTGAAAATGGCATTAAACGCCAATAAATGTGCTACCTGTTCAACCACATTATGATGCTCTCATGAAAAGAAAAAGAGTGACACTTTTAAGCCTTCGGTGCCTTTAGTAAAGGCATTATATTCCTCAAAATAAAAACATTCTTGTGACTTTATTTTTTTCTAATATTCTAATGACTGTATTTGGAGGGTGAGTCAAAAATGATCCGCACTCCGGTTATATTCAAACTTCCTTTGACCGCGCTGCGACCAAAAATGGAAAAGCAGTATGCTGTGATTTTTTTTTTGTTATGGTCTAAGGGTGTACTTATTTAGTATGGAGAAAGACTTTCATCAATGCAGGGACCAGTATCGGAACATTATCAGGAAAAGGGTTGAACAATCAACAGTGCTCGTTACAGTGAGACGGTTATTGAAGAGCTGAAGACTAAAGATAAGATAAGATAAGATTAGATAAGAAAAGTTATACCTTGATTCATCTCACAGTGGGGAAATTTCTATGTTACAGCAGCAATGAGAAAAATGTGAAAATATAAAGTAGAGACAAAAATGTTCATCGCAGAGTACTGCCATCCAAGGATGTTGTGATTGGTTTGCTTAAAACATAGTCTCAGGCACAATTTATGAGGAAATGAGCGGCTTATTCTTACAGAACATTCATTCATTCATTCATTCATTAAAAATAAATATATCAGATTTTTTTGTACTGACTTGATAGTGAAGTCATAAAATAGACATGTAACAAAGTTTTGATCTATAAACATTTGTTTAGTAATTTTGGAAGGGAGTTCATTGTTTCGGAGCACGCTGAAGGCTCAAAGGTACAGTTCACTACTTGGATTTTTTATTCATTCATTTATTTCTCATTCCTCAAATTATTTTTCCCGATGGATTTCATGCGCCATACTGGAAAAATGTAGATCAAGCCGTGTACAATGTAACCTCAACCCCTAATCCTAAACCTAACCCAGATAAGCGATGTGTTCTCATGCCTAAACGACGTTCAGGAGAGGTTTCATCTTCTTTTGTGATTTTCTTTTTTCATTCTTTTATTATTCTTTTTCCCCCAGTGACTCATAAATGGTCATTCATGCAGTATGTAAACTCTGCTATTTATTGAATCATGTCTTGTAAACGGATTAAAATCTTTATCTCAGCATAATCATCAAAACGGCAGCTCAAAAACAAATTGTGTATTAAATATCTTCTAGAGCCTCATCGTCCTGTGTGACTCTACGAACGTACATGTACAATCAATGAATAACTGGAAAATAAACTAATCAAACCCATGCATCCTTAATACCAGATTGTGTTAAGACAGTCAGGTTGTCAGGGTTGCTCAAGTTGGCGGCTTCCATCACATAAACTTTTCAATAGACAGACTTGCATTCCTTGCTGTAATTGTGCCGCAGCACTGTTGAATTCATCATTGCGATTGGTCAGACAATCTTGACTTATTTTCTATAACAGCAGCTACAAATCACAAGTCCATACAAGCGCACTACGGGTGGCGGATGTCATTTATTAGAAGGAAGCTGGACCGTGAGAAGGAATTTGCCAAAACCAAATTATGAAAAAAAAACGAGAGAGAGAAAAAAGTATGTTACCCCAGGGTGCAAAACTAAAGCGTAATTATTATTATTATTATTATTATTATTATTATTGTATTGCTGAAGCATTGCTTTGCTGAAAACATCCCTTTTTTTATATAGGAAGATGATAAAACACACACTGACACATTTTTGGATAACAGTTACACAGTTTATGTATGTATGTATATCTTCCCCACTCTCACTGATCACGCTGGGTGATGGTGGACTGATCGGTCACTTTACATCCCAGTTCCCCCTCATGTCTGTGTTTCCTTCTGGCGGTCTCTTTTAGTTATGATGTCATAGTTAGTCCTGCCGGAGTCCCTGCTTGCACTCTGCACTAAATATACATTCATCTCATACATCGTTTGACTGTGACCATACATAACTGTTATCTCTCTCTCTCTCTCTCTCTCTCTCTCTGTCGAGCTGCACACACTGCTCCCGAGCTGCCAGCGATCCAGACTCCCTCTGCCCTTCCGGTCCTGACTGACTCGTCCTGGTGCCCCGCTTCTGATTGGAGATCTCGTCACATCGATGCCCCGTGTGGTCTGTTTGGGATGCGTGTGGTGACTGGGGACGCTTCCACTTTACCATGAAGACGGGCCTGGCCTCGGCTGATACAGACAGTTGTTCTCTGAGGACTCGATCACATCTTCTGTTACATGGATTTTCAGCCTCCTGCTATCTGTTATCACCCAAATGAGTCTGGTTCCCTGTTGTTTCTTCCTATTGCCATCTCAGGGGGTTGTTCCTTGACACCTTCGCCCTCGGCTTGCTCATCAGGGACAATCTAATCATTTAGATTTGTACATTTTTCTGACGCATTTCATGCACATCCCTCTGGAGCCGTCTAACCCGTCCTGGAGTCCTGCTTCTGCTTCTGGTTGGAGATCTCGTCGCATGGATGCCCCGTGTGGTCTGCCTGGATTCGTGTGGTGGCTGGGGATGGTTTCCATTAAGACTGTCCTGTCATCGAGTGATGCTCTGGGGACCTGTGACTTCAGTTGTTCGATAGCTCAGGACCGGAATCTCCTACAGTCTACCTGAGCCTCCGGGAACAAACTGGACTCCTTTTAATTTTAATTTGAACACATCTCCTGTTACACTGAACTTCCAGTCTTACACATTATTATGCTGATCAATCCCTGCTCTCCGTTATCACCCAGATGAGGATGGGTTCCCTGTTGAGTCTGGTTCCTCTCAAGGTTTCTTCCTATTACCATCTCAGGGAGTTTTTCCTTGCCACCGTCGCCCTCGGCTCGCTCATCAGGGACAATCTAATCATTCTGATTCATACACATTGCATACAAACTTACTTCTTTTTATTGTGTAAAGCTGCTTTGCGACAATGTCAATTGTTAAAAGCGCTATATAAATAAAATTGACTTGACTTGACTTGACATTTGCGTAATTCTCTTTTGATTCTCTAAAGCTGCGATGCTGCAATGATCATTGTTAAAAGTGCTATACAAATCAGATTTAATCTGATAAAAAATGTAATTATGTGTACTGATGCAGTTACTAATAAACTGGCGATTTAGTATACATAATTAATCATTTTCTTTCTGCTAAAAGCATGACCTCCTGTTTGACGGATCCAATCCCCTGGAGCATCAGCATCTCTAAACTCATCGATATGCAGGTTGGTTGAGTGGAAGGTCATTACACGGAGCCTCAGGGAAGGAAAAATGATGTGCTTTTCTTTTTTCAGCCTGACTTTCACGCAGACTTCCGGCTCAACGTATTGTTTTTTTTCCTCATGGGTCGATCTGAGTGCAAGGACTGTTTATACCCCTTACATTTTCATTTTCCTCCGTCTCTCTCTCTCTCTCTCTCTCTCTCTGTCTCTATACAGGCAGAATGTTTTAAGTTTCAGGGCCACAGCACAACATCCTCTCACACACTGTTTTATTAGAATCTTTTTCTTTCTCTTGTCCTCTCTTTCTCCCGTGCATACTTCCTTCTGACTCGTTCCGAATGTCATTTCCGTCACCACGGTAACCTGAAGGACATCACATTCATGTTGTTCAAATTCGTAATAGCAAGTTTGCGCCTTTATCTCGTGTGGCTCTTCAGAAGAGATACGGTCATTTTTTCATTATAGTAAGTACGTGTAATAAAATAATACCTTACCAAGCCAGGGCCTACGTCAATTTCCGCATAGCGGGTCTTGAGGATGATTTTCAGAAAGGTACACAGATGAAATAGCTAAATATTAGAAAAGTCCATCTAATAGACACTTTTTTTTCTTTTTTTTGTGGAACCAGAATGTACGGTATGTGTCATTGGATGGGTGACGCCACGGCAACGGATATATGATAAAACATAAAGCTTGGCCGAAAAATGGCCTTTCCTTTTTGAAATAATGACATGAAAGGAAAACATCAAACAAAATAGGAACACTAGCTCAATATGGCGACGTCAATGACATCAATACTAACCAAACTCATATAAAGTTGGAAACTGCGTATTTTATCTGCAACTGAAGAGCAGAAAGAGTTTATTGATTCATATGATGCTTTCATCTAAAGTAACTCCAGCACGCCACTCGCTCAAGCTCTCCGGCTCTCCTGGGATTTCAGCCCTTTTTATGTGCATTATCATTATTTACATTCAAATTTCAGATGCAGGGAAAGCTTATTGATCATGTGTAAGATAAGCACAATATTGGGGGATATTACAAGATGTTCTGGAAAATCATGTAGAAGTGGAAAAGCAAAGGAGGGATGAATGCTGCCCCCTACTGTTCATGAAAAGAAACCAGCCATTTCTGGGAAAAGGGAGAAAAAGGGAGTGTCGAAGAGAGAAGCATGAGTAAAATCATGTAGCTTCATTTTTTTTCTTTCTTTCGGTCAGTTACCTCCTTTCTCCAACAAAACCGGTGTGACACACACACACACACACACACACACACACAAAAATCACGCATGCATTTCGGGGTGGGGGGGGTTTAGAGACTATCCCAAGATTATGAGGTGGGGTACACTCTGTACAGGTGCCAATCCACTGCAGACTCACACATATCACACATGCTCATCCACACATTACGGGCAATTTGGGAACGCCAATTTAGCCTGCATGTCTCATTTTTGTCCCTTCCCTGTCTGTCTCATTGTCAACTCCTTTGCCCAATGAAGGAAGCATGGCCCATGAACTCTGAAAGTGTTAAATCCTCTGTGCCTTTCCCTGTGTCAGTCCTGATGAAGGAGATGTGGCCTCTGTACTGTATGTGTCAGGCCCCCCTAAAGAGGTCTGTCAGTCCCCCAGAAGGAGGCGTGGCCACAATATGTCACAGTTGCAATGATGGTTCATGACTTCAGTGCCTACCTTCCTCGTTGTTTAACGGTGATCGAGAATCCAGTAGGTCACATGACCGACAACAGTAGACCTACAGTATTTCTCTCTCATCCTCTTAAAGACGACTTTGCAGTTCAGTCTTCCTTAAAAACAATATTAAATTCTTCCTTCCCTGATCAGTGGCTCCTCATTCTAAAAGACTTAACATTGCTTTTTACTCTCTCTCTAGTTCTTGGAGCTGTGGCACCGTATCAGGTCTCTCCTGCATACAGTATATTCCCTGCACGAGAGCAAAGCATGCTCGACAGTCTCTCTTTCGTGTCATACCCTATAGGAGAGTCCCATCGCGCGATTACCTACTATAAACAGAGTGCTATTAAGGTTGCTGGGTCTAATTCTAAGTTTGCTAATTAATACTTACTCTTTCTGATTTTCTCCTCCTTATCACATGTACTGTACATTGTCCTGTATTGAATGCAAATGTCTGACTTTTGGTTCACTATCCCACTCCTGTTGCCGTTGTTTTGTCTTTCTCCACACTATACCTTTCACTCTGACTTTGACTATTTGATATTGACCTCAACATCTAGTTTTTTTTTTTTTTTTTTTGGCTCATCTTTTCCTTCAACTCATCTGTTCTGATGCCCAAATAAACTGGGACCCACAGGAAAGAGACATTTTTCCCATGTCCAACTATGTTTCAGTTACCTAACAGGATTTCGTACCGGATCCTGGTGGTTTCTGGCTGTACCTGTACTAATGATACAGTACAGACCAAAAGTTTGGACACACCTTCTCATTCAGCGAGTTTTCTTTATCGTGTTCTTTAGCCCAAACACGTCTCTTCTGCTTGTTGCCTGTCCTTAGCAGTGGTTTCCTAGCAGATGTTCTACCATGAAGGCCTGATTCTCTTCTTAACCTCTTAACAGTTGTTCTAGAGATGTGTCTGCTGCTAGAACTCTGTGTGGCATTGACCTGCTCTCTGATCTGAGCTGCTGTTAACCTGCGATTTCTGAGGTTGGTGACTCGGATGAACTTATCCTCCGCAGCAGAGGCGACTCTCGGTCTTCCTTTCCTGGGGCGGTCCGCATGTCAGCCGGTTTCTTTGTAGCGCTTGATGGTTGTTGTGACTGCACTCGGGGACGCTTTCAAAGTTTTCCCAATTTTTCGGACTGACTGACCTTCATTTCTTAAAGTAATGACGGCCGCTCGTTTTTCTTTACTTAGCTGCTTTTTTCTTGCCATAATACAAATTCAAACTCTTTGAATGAGAAGGTGTGTCCAAACTTTTGGTCTGTACTGTATATATATATATATATATATATACCAGTGGAAACCGGTGTAGTGTATGTGGAGGAAATAACCCACCAAGCACGGGGAGAACATGCAAACTCCATGCACACAGAGACGGGGAATCGAACCCGGACCCTGGAGGCGGTCTCAATAAAGTTGCTCAGTGTATTAAGGCGCTAAGTTATTCATTGGAAGGTCAATGGTTTAAGCCCCAGCTCTGCCAGGTTGCTGCTGTTGGTCCCTGTCCACTAAAGGCATATAATGGCTCACTCTGTGCTCTGACCCCAGCCTACTAACGTGAAGCTGGGACATGTGAAGAATAAAGAATTTGACTGGATAGTAACGTACTGTATACAGTATGTGATGACTAAAGGCTGAACTGGCTGATTGGAAGACAAATGATTTTTCAGTTGTAATGTAGATTGTCGGTTTTACAGTATGTTGTAACTGCGATGCGGACAAAACTATTTGTACGTTTTTTTTTTTTTTTCTGTTACAGTCATGCCGCTCATCCAAATCCATAAAACTACTCAAGATTGCTGAATGACAGCGGCATCGTGAGAGAGAAGCAGAAGTTTGATCGTCAGCTTTTGATCTGAAGAAGAAACGACCTTGCTCTGCAACGACGCGAAAATGGAATCTGCAACTCTTTATATCCAAGGCTTCTCAACATCACGCTAACTGAATGAGCGCTTGAGAGTTATTTATTTACATTTTTTTTTCTGTGGCACAATCCGTTAAAACATTTCTCAGCATGAAAAAGAAAAGAGTTTTGCTTACACACGTCTTACACAAACTCCCTCTGATATCAAAGTGCTGCGAGGAAAATGAACGTGAGCTCACATGAGTCATTATGTTTTCCTCACACCTCAGATGTCACCGTAATGGTGAGGACCCTCACCCAACCCCCCCAACCACCCTGATATGAACCAGATGATTCATGTACATAAGTAATACACAAACATGTGCAGATGAGGAACCAGGATCATTGACCAAAATAATAGGCAAGGAGCCATTACGCATTTGAAAGCCTGAGATCCAAAATAGATCTGAAGAATGGAGAAGAAGTAACAAATAAACTAAAGTGTACGTCATGTTTCATTCGCGTCGACGATCTGCTTTAACTTAACACAAAGGACTCGTGAGGAGAAGAAGAAGAAGAAGAAGAAGAAGAAGAGAAAATAGGAGAAATTAAAAGTCGCAACACCCACCGTAATTATTTATGGCAACAACATAATCTCCTCGGCTGCTATGGTTACCTTCGCACCCTGTACACAGGACTCTTCAGGTACTTGGCTCTAAGGCTAAATGTATCTCTCTCTCTCTCTCCACGTCATGGAGTCACTGATCATATAAAAGCATCAACGCATGAAGAACTAAAGCCGACTGAAGGCACGGCACATTTCATTTTAAAATCTAATGCTTGTATAGTGGTGTGAAAAAGTATGTACAACCCTTTGTAAAAAGGTTTGTATTTTTGTTTTGGACAAAGACATTTTGTCCGGGGTCCGGGTCCGATTCCTGCATCGGGAACATGGAGTTTGAATGTTCTACTTATGCTCGGTGGGTTTCCTCCTGGCACTCTGGTTTCCTCCCACATTCCAAAAACCTGCGAATTAGGCATATCGGCGTTGCCCGCAGTGTGTGAATGACTGGCATCGGACCGGCAAAGATGGATGTATCTCCATGTTGTGAAGTATCTGTTGCTCGATGTCCCAGATGGCACATATATCGAATACATACAGTACATTGAGGTTCGGTACTTTAAAGGGGACCTGATACGTAAAATTCCATATTAAACATTCTGATGGAATTCCAGTGTGTATGCACAAAAAAATGTAAGAAATTTTTTTTTTATTTTTGTCTTGACCAAGCCAGTTAGATTTCCCACCTAATGTGACATCATATATGAAAAGCCCCTCCTCGGGTCTGCTGGTGGGGCGTGGCCAAGCAGTATGTCATTTGCATAGATACTGAAACAGTGCATTTGAAAGAATAATAAAAGGGATTGAGACACTTTATGGAAGCTCTGAGACCTGTGTTAACTTGTGTCACAAAACAGTAAAATATGGGACCTTTAAACCTCCTGCCTAAATGCACAGGAAATGACAAAAACCTTAATGACATCTATTTAAAAAAAAAAAAAAAAGAAGATAGATGAAATGAACAACTTTTTAAATGTCTATTAAGGAGAAAATCTGGAAAAAGGAGTTAGCTCTCAAAAGAAAATAAATCCACAATATGAAATAAAAACAGAAAATATTTGTTTAGCAGAAAAAGTAGAACAAGATTACTGCGTGGACCGCCATATCGTTGTGATGTCAGGCATCTTTATGCCAGATATTAATATCCAACTTGCCTGAATTCCTGACCTGGTATTCCAAGCTGAATGACAAATCCATTGTATTTTTCCATTTTCTGAGTTTTGAGCAGATTGCATGCTGCCTTTAAATTCAGGTTTAAAAAAGGAAGTTGAAGCCATTTCCAAAGACACGAGTCAACTACAAATGGAAAATGAAGTGTTAAAAATCAGTAGCGCCTCTTATGAAAACATGGTTCAAGTGCTCTGATCTGGTCACAGAGAGGATATGGATCCTTATATCTCACTCAGTAGGGTCCAGAGGATATGTAGGAGTCTGAACAACTATTCTTCCAGAGGCCATGAGGGGAGAAATTTAAGCCGCATGAGTCAACCATCTGTATGTGACTAAACTCTACTGCCTTACAGTCAAGGTCAAAAAGGAAGAAGAAGAATCAGCTCGCACAAAAATATCTGCGATGGACCAAACATTCCCAAAGGTGAAGATCATGTCTGTCGGTCCAGTGCACTCGGGAGAAAAGTCGAGCAGTTACACATGATGCTATTAAACCAAAATAATAAATAAGACCTTGACAAAAATGACGATTTCACTTAATGAACACAAATCTCCCCAGAAGAAGCATTCCCAGAAGAGTGGAGATTATTACACAAGCAAAGAGGGAATAACTCAGAAAACCCCAAAGTCTGGTATGTTTAAGAAGTGTGAATGCTCTGTACATTGCCCAGGGACACAATGGGGTATCATGTTCATGTCCACTTTAAAAGCTGGTCTTGGACATGGTAGTGTGCGCTCAGACTTGGCTTGCACCAAATATGATAGCTAAATGCACCAAAAGCAAAGGAGGGGATCACTGTTTAGAATATGACATCATCAATATGCCGTCTGTCTCCTTCCAAATCTGTGTACTGCACAGCCAGAGCTGATAATGTAGGAAGGCCAAGCTAAATATAAAATGTAAAATATCACTAATATTAAACACAGCACTACCTTCTACTCCTCTTTGTGTTTATTGGAGAAGATCAGAAAGAAATTAGGTGCAAGATACCACCTGCGGCACCAACCAGAGATATACCCAAATACGCAAGTGTACTCATGTACGGAACATATCGCTAAGGTAAAAGCTGGACAGTTGGAGGACTGATGAGGGCGGTTGGGAATCATACTCAGGCAGAGTATGGCGTAAGAATGTCTAATGCAAAAGAACTAATTTATATATTGGTAGTGTCAAAAAAAATTTGAGACCTGTTTTGTAACACACCAACAGATGGCAGCACAAGTCGCGGAAAGCACCGACCTTCATAAGTCAGTGTGCCAGAAAACATCGGGACCTGAGGACGTGAATTACCGTGTCTGCTATTTCATCATGGACAGCAAGAGTGAACCTGAAATTCTGTGTGAAACTGGGCAAATCTGCCAGTGACTGTTTGATATGATTAGGCAGATTCACGGCGATGCTGCGAAGAGTCGAAGAACATCACAGGAAGACGAGGTGAGATCAGAAAGACGTTCACTGAGCTCAAACCCGAAAATGTCAAAAACCATGGTCGTCGGAGAACTTCCGCACCCAAGTAATAAAGTACTTTCTTGTAAACAGAGCTAAATTCAAAACTTTTTGATACCACCTCGAATATATATACAGTCGTGGCCAAAAGTTTTGAGAATTACATAAATATTGGAAATTGGAAAAGTTGCTGCTTAAGTTTTTATAATAGCAATTTGCATATACTCCAGAATGTTATGAAGAGTGATCAGATGAATTGCATAGTCCTTCTTTGCCATGGAAATGAACTTAATCTCGAAAAAAACTTTCCACTGCATTTCATTGCTGTCATTAAAGGACCTGCTGAGATCATTTCAGTAATCGTCTTGTTAACTCGGGTGAGAATGTTGACGAGCACAAGGCTGGAGATCATTATGTCAGGCTGATTGGGTTAGAATGGCAGACTTGACATGTTAAAAGGAGGGTGATGCTTGAAATCATTGTTCTTTCATTGTTAACCATGGTGACCTGCAAAGAAACGCGTGTACACATCATTGCGTGGGATAAAAATGGCTTCACAGGCAAGGATATTGTGGCTACTAAGATTGCACCTAAATCAACAATTTATAGGATCATCAAGAACTTCAAGGAAAGAGGTTCAATTCTTGTTAAGAAGGCTTCAGGGCGTCCAAGAAAGTCCAGCAAGCGCCAGGATCATCTCCTAAAGAGGATTCAGCTGCGGGATCGGAGTGCCACCAGTGCAGAGCTTGCTCAGGAATGGCAGCAGGCAGGTGTGAGCGCATCTGCACGCACAGTGAGGCCAAGACTTTTGGAAGATGGCCTGGTGTCAAGAAGGGCAGCAAAGAAGCCACTTCTCTCCAAAAAAAAACATCAGGGACAGATTGATCTTCTGCAAAAAGTATGGCGAATGGACTGCTGAGGACTGGGGCAAAGTCATATTCTCGGATGAAGCCTCTTTCCGATTGTTTGGGGCATCTGGAAAAAGGCTTGTCCGGAGAAGAAAAGGTGAGCGCTACCATCAGTCCTGTGTCATGCCAACAGTAAAGCATCCTGAGACCATTCACGTGTGGGGTTGCTTCTCATCCAAGGGAGTGGGCTCACTCACAATTTAGCCCAAAAGCACAGCCATGAATAAAGAATGGTATAAAAACACCCTCCAACAGCAACTTCTTTCAACAATAGTTTGGTGAAGAACAATGCATTTTCCAGCATGATGGAGCACCGTGCCATAAGGCAAAAGTGATAACTAAGTGGCTCGGGGACCAAAACGTTGAACTTTTGGGTCCATGGCCTGGAAACTCCCCAGATCTTAATCCCATTGAGAACTTGTGGTCAAGGCGGGTGGACAAACAAAAACCCACTAATTCTGACAAACTCCAAGAAGTGATTATGAAAGAATGGGTTGCTATCAGTCAGGATTTGGCCCAGAAGTTGATTGAGAGCAGCCCAGTCGAATTGCAGAGGTCCTGAAAAAGAAGCGCCAACACTGCAAATACTGACTCTTTGCATAAATGTCATGTAATTCTCAATAAAAGCAATCAATAAAAGCTTGTAAGTGCTTGCAATTATATTTCAGTACATCACAGAAACAACTGAAACAAAGATCTAAAAGCAGTTTAGCAGCAAACTTTGTGAAAACTAATATTTGTGTCGTTCTCAAAACTTTTGGCCACGACTGTACAGTCTACGCGTCCCTCTAGGAACCTCTGTAGTTCAGCTAGGGACCATAGAGGCCAGTGGTGATGACCATTGTGTTTATTCTATTTTATGACTGTGGTTGGACCTCCGGTCAACATTCACATGATCATTTACACACTGTGGGCATTGAAAACATTTAAAACAATCTCAGTTAAAGTAGAAAATGTCCAATTTGACAACAAGTGTGAATTACTGTACCTGAGGAGTTCAGGAACGGGAAAATGTGGAGGAGTAAAGCGGGGGCGTGTGCTGATGATTTGTGATTGGTTCAAGAAAAAAAAAGAAAAAACACTTTTCCTGGGACACCAAATGGATGATGATTCCAGAAACGTGATTTCCGGGCACAGTAATTGGGTAGAGTGATTTATATGTCCTGTATATATTTACCGGAACATCATTTCTTGTAAACTCCTCAAACGCTGTGTATAAACGATTCTCATCCTGACTGCTGATCTCACTGTGAGTGTCAGACAGAGAGAAGGGCGGTGCAGAACGAGTGATGCCGTGTGTAATTGCATGAGGATGGGATGCCGTTGTAGCTAAGAGGCGGAGGATTGTAAATACAAGCGCTGGGGCAGCGGCCCACATAACCCTCCTGGCTTCCCAGAAGTGGCCACGTCAACAACTGGGATTATGTTTGGACAAGGGATTAATGATTTATACCGACCCAAACAGAGGGGAGGCGAAACTCATAATATCCTCGACACGTGGAAGAATGTTTCTGTTTCACAGGACTTCCTGTCTCTGTTTTATATTGCAGGTTACTCAAAGCTTCCTGTGCGACACTCATTCACTCCAAGTATGAGGAAACATTCGTTCATTCATCTACTGCATCTCTCCCTTCAAGCGTGCGCTAATGACGAGTGTAAATTGTTGCATTACTATCCGATGAGGTTTTTTTTTTTTTTTTTTTTGGTATAATGGAATTAGGACGCTTTGGCTTATCAAGGGGTTGTTTGAGAATACAGCAATATTATTTAACAAAGAAAGTAGCAAAGAAGCAGGTCAACACAATGGCTTTGGGAAGACATACGATGCATGTACAAGGGGCGTTCAAGTCAAACAGGGAACCCACTGCAGTCTTTCTTGTGAACGTTCTGCCAGTGGAACGCCTGATCCTTGAACCTGAACCAACTTGCGGAAGAGACGCATCTGTCTGTGGGAGCTGTACACACATTCATTCACCATCACCACTTGCACATTACAGGAACTCGGGCTGGGAGTCATTGCCACATCCCCCGTACAGTCCTGGCCTCATGTTTGAGCCATTAAAGGAGTTCCTGGGGGGCCAGCGTTTCAGATGTCTTGCATTAATGCATTCATTTAGCAGGGGATTATATACAGGAAAAAAAAAAGGTAGTTTTACTCTCGGAACTATTTTCTCTTATTCTGCACAATCAAAAGTCCCGGTTTGACTTGAACAGCCCTCGTATATATAACAGAACGTACAGTATGTGACTGTTATCCTCCCTTTCTCATTGCCCTAAAATAAAACCTGTCGGTGCTTTCGTTACGCATGAGTCAGCGTGTTTTCTTCGCACTTTAAATCTCGCCATAATGACGAGGGATGCTGTGACTACTGGTGTCTGTCTCTTACTTTCTGATATGATAATATCAGATTGATATATATATCAATATCGATATGTTACCCAAAGCTGTCCAAAGTTCAATATAATATGAGTCGCTGAGATGTTTCAGTTCGATATGATGGGTTTCATTTGTGCCAAAGAGTTCTACTATTATTTTGGTTTACAAAGAACAAAAAATCTTGGTAGGACTAAACAGAAAGAAAGATAGAGAGAGAGAGAGAGAGAGAGAGAGAGAGAGAGAGATGGAAGTTGCACAAAGGTTACTGAAGCAGGAAATCGATCCAGTTAAAAAATTCTTCACCACCCAAGTATTTGTGTTGTGTTACAGCAAATAGTCCAAAGTTGAACAGTATATATATATATATTTCTGCAAACAAAGTGTGAACCATACTTCATGATGTATACAATCCTTTCTAAGTTAAAAGGTAAACAGTAGGTGTGAGAAAGGTTGATTAAAAAGTGGATCAATTCTGTCCATCAAAAATGCGTGCGCACTAAAGTGACCCTGTTTCTGATGCATTTATTGATGTATTTCTTGGAATAGATGTTGAGATGGAATTGGACTGAGAACTGTACAGGTCTGTACGGTCTTCGAAACTGTGGAATGTTGATTTCTGACAGGAAGCCCGGCATCTAAACTTTTATCACAGGGGAAGATTTTTGGTCATGTCTCAGAAGACGCGATTGTTTTTCCAATCAGAAAAGATCTAATAACCACGCTGCCCCCCATAAGAGGTTGCCTTCAAACTCATCACAAATTCAGATTGAATCAATGTGAAGCCTTGTGTGCAGGTTATTAACAGAACGGAGCAATTATCATGAACCTTGTTATTTTCTATAACTAAAATATGGAGAGATGACGCTACTGAAATAATTGTTCATTTCTGACTCTTTAAAGAAAATAGAGATAGAACTTTCTAAAAATGCAAGTGGACCACCAGGATGCCGTTTCAATTAGACGAAACAGACCAAGCTCCTGTTGTGTGTGCAGATGTGTGCTGATGTCATTGCCGGTTCTTATTTCTGACTGCTTGCTTTTATTTTTGAGAACTCTCTGACTTTTCCCTTCCTTACAATAAGTGTCGCATTGCTATGCATATTATAGCTCAGAAAGATATCGTAATGTATACGCACACACACACAAACTATAGTAGCACGTTTCTTATTGTAGATACTCAATTGAACACAGACTCCAGTTGCTGTATAATGAATACTGAATAATCGGCGCATCCCTTTATAAAAAATAATGAACTTACAAGTTGTATTTCTATGTTGAAAAAAACGTCTTGTTGTGCTGTGGGAACATTTGAAACTCTTTTTAACAACACTCAGTATCCATTTTCCAGCCCACGTATTTAGATATAAATCATAGAACTATATAATAAACTATAAATCTATAAGTTGCGTAAAACCAAATTATAATAATTATTACAGCATCAAGCAATGTGTAAGGATCTGTGTTGCACAAGAACAGTATTTAGAACTTTTTGGTATGTATGAGTTTGTAGAAATTTCAAGTTAGCTGAACAAATTCGATATTTTAAGTAATTGTAAGTACTCAAGTAACAGTAACTGTCACCTTAACGTTCTACCAACGTAAAAATCTTATAGACTAGAAATGTTGCATCTGATGTCATTAGGACAACAAAGTTCTGTTTACTTCAAATTGAAAATATCATTACTTAAAAAAAATTGATGTAACTGATTGCCTCAATTTTTTTTTAGTTTCGCCAACTTATTCGAGTTTACAGTGTGGAAAAGCTGTTGTAGAAAAATAAACAGCGGTGCTCGGAAGGAATGAGGTGAAGATTGAATTTGGTTCTTTTCTAATAACAGAAAACGCGAAAACAATTAACAACCTCAACAACCAACCAAACAATAAACCAGCTCGCCAGTTTACTAACCAACAGAATGAACAAAGAGCCAAGAAACTAAACAAAGACACAAACAAACAAACAAGCAAACAACAAAGCACTAAAACAAACAACCAACCCACCAACCAAACAACCAAAAGATCTTACCAAGCAACTAACTCTTCAACCAAACAACCGAACAGCCAATGAACCAGCTAACCAACCAACATATCAACCAACCAACCAACCCACCAACAAACCGACAACATGACGGTGCTTTGCTATTAAAAAAAAAAAAAAATATATATATATATATATATATATATATATATATATATATATATAAATGTTTAATGGTTAATATGGTTACTTACTGCATAAGATTAAACCTTATGAGGGTCAATTTGTAGGGTTTATGTTCCTCTTGTCAAGGATGAATCGTTTTAAAAAAAAAATGAATCAGCTCCAAAGAATCGACTCGGTAAATTGCACCGAATCTTCCATTATAACACCGGATTAACATTCAGGCAGAGACTCCTAACGGTATAATTACTCATCACTAACTGCAGCGTGACCTGCAACGGGCTTTGCGTCATGAACGCACGTCTCCAAGCGCGCTGGGTTTATTTGCACAACTGTTATGATTTATTCCATGGACAGAGGTGTTCATTTCCCCCAGAACAACTGAGTTGAACACTGCAGGGGCACATTTTATTCTGCAGCCAAGACGTCTTTAAGGGTGGACACTTTTCCTATTAGAAGTGTGTGTGTGTGTGTGTGTGTGTGTGTGTGTGATTGTGTGGGTGTGCGTTGACGAGCACTAGGTTTTTGTGTGATCGGTCAGATGAAGGCGGGTCCTGCGTTACCAGTGGGTGAAAGGAAGGTGGGCAGCGGGCACAGGGAGGAATAAAGAGGAGAGCACCAGAGAGACGCGCCTTCAGAAGGGAGGAACAGAGAGGAACACTACTCACCAACAGGTCCAATATCCAGGATTTGCATTAGCACTTGGAGAAGAAAAGAAAACAAACAAACCAACAAACAAACAAACAAGGCAGCACAAATCTAGGTAATACTCCTTATCCTTTCTTTGTTATACTATTGCTTATTATTCTTCATTTCTAATTATAGATGAATGTGCTTAATTTTATTTTTAATCTACACCTTCTTCCTCTTATCATTGTTGTTGTTGTTGTTGTTGTTGTTATTATTAGTAATAGTGTTGTTATAATCATTTTTTAATTTTTTTAATTTTTTTATTTAAGTCCAGCTGCACTGTTGTAAAGATTACAATGCAAGAGTTAAATCAACACACTGCACTGTATCCATCAGCGCCTGGGATTTTAGATTTTAAATACAGAGGCAAATCGGTTTCGCACACGTCCCCAACTCACAGTCAGACTGCGTTGTTTTCTATATACGCGTAGTTCGTGAAATCGTAAGATCTGCAGATGCGGCGTTGGAGAGGAAACATTTGAAGATCTCTTCGGTCGCCACATGGACAATGTCGACGACGCGTCTTCTGGGGCGCGTGTGGGGACTGCGCGGTGAGGCGTAGAGTCCGCGTGCGAAGATATGCACTGAATACGGCTTCCTGTGTAAAAAGTTCTAGAGATTGATGGAGCCACGTCCGGAGTGATGGAGATAAGCAAGTTCAGCCCCGTTTTCAGTCCGACAGTGTCGTGTGCGTTGGCAACGTGCGTAAATTCAACCAACCTGTCAGCTTCACCCACGATTTGTAGTCCGTGCACGAATTTGTGTCATATTTTCATGATCGTTCCTTTAATTCGCAAATGATAATTTAAGGGGGGAGAAGCTAAAAACGATTTATTATTAATATTATTCTTACGGAATATTATTACGTATCAAAGACCGATTCTTAGGAGCAGAAGTATTATCATACCTAAGCTTGTTTTTCCAAAAATCTTCTGCTCTTCTTTACAGGATCCTCAAGACTAATAAGATGGGGTGGTATTTGTTGGTGCTGGTGCTCAGTTTGCCCTCTTTGTCCCGGGCTGATTGCTCAGAACAGTGTCTGAAATGCGCGCTGCAGATCTCCGACTCGCCGCTCAACCTGCTGGTAAACATCCTCCTGCTGCGTCAAACAAAAGAAACCACCTGTAGAGGAGAGGGGGAGATCAGGAGAAATAATAATAATAAAAAAAAAAATAAAAAAAAAAGGTGTGGGGGGGGGGGGGGGGGGGGGGAGTGGGATTGGGAATCTGAACTTAAAATCTAAATAGAAAAAGGAAATAAGAATTTCAGCAGCGTGGACTGACATGGACAAACTGACCAAAATTAAATATCTGGATTCAGTAACCCTCCCTTCTACTCTCCACCCCACCCCTTAAAAACATGCAAAATCGAATCTTTCTAATCTTAAGACAAAACTACCTTTCCTATACACACTAAAAAAAAAAAAAAAATTTTTTTTTTTTTTTTTTTTTAAAAAGTAAATATGGCGTTACTATCAGTGTAATAACTGAAAGTAACCATAACCATAACTGGACCATAACTATATTTTAGTCTCAACTGTACAACGATACTAAAGCGATAAAAAAAAAAGGCACATGCTTAAAAGTACCACCCAAGTGACCGAGAGTTCTTTAATTGACCACCTTCAATTGTTATTTAATTGATCTCTTCCTCGAAGCTCCTCCTTAGAATATGATTTTCCCGCTTTGCCTTTTTCTTTTTTTCGCTTACTGTGGTTAAAGCACTGATATTGTCCAAATTAGATTTATGCTGAGAAGCCGTAGATAACCATTTAATTACAGACTGTACTGTCTAAGGAAAGAATACACCAATAATACTGTCGCTTATACGTAGGTGGGAAGCTATTCTAAGCTTGACTGTTTCACCTGGAAAGCTGCGTGTAGTACAAGTATAATAGCTTCAATAATAGATCATCTTAAATCACAATAAAATCATGCATCGTTTTTAGAGGTAGGTGATGGAAGAAGAAGAAGAAGAAGAAAAAGAAAAAAAACTAGGTACGAAAGAAATAATGAGGAAAGAATGTTTCTAAGAATGTTGACTTTTCAGTTAGAGTTAAAAGCATTAATATTGTCTGCATTCGTGTTGCAAGTCATTTATTATTATTATTATTATTATTATTATTAATATATTAACTGCTATGCTATGGATAATCTAGTCGGAGAAAAAAACGACCAATGCTGATGTAGTATTTCTTGAAAGTAATTGATCAAAGGGTACTAATTAATTATAACAGCAGCTCTGAGCGTAGGTTATACTTACTGTAGTGTAAGTGATCGTTTCTATAGTAACCATCTCATTCACAGGGATGTGTATGGCAGATGTTCTGTATAATCCAAGGCTAATAAATCTAAAGAGATTCAAGAAGGTAGATTGTATATGGTGAATATTTATTTCATTTGACGTTCATGTGGACGGAGTCTCCTGTGTCAGTAGGTTTTCATCAAGGCAAAGTCTTCAGGGACGAGATGTTTGCGAATTCTGGTTTTTGCTGTAACATGAGACGTTTCTTGTCATGTTACAAGATAAGGAAATGACATCTTGTAGACCATAAACATAACTCTAGATGGATGCAAAGTCTGATGGGTTGTCCAGTAATAAAAAGAACAAAACAAAACACGGGTCAACTTCGGTGGTATAAGAGAAAAAAAAAAAACATCATGTTAGGCGTTTAAAGGAAAATAATAAACTTTGGAACTGTTTCATTATTATTATTATTATTATTATTATTATTATTATTATTATTATTATCTTATGCTTTCCAATGTTTGTTTTCCCCCCTTAATCAGACTTGTACTTTAGAGTGTGAAGGAACGCTTACATCCAGCACTGAACTGGATCGATGCGAGAAGATTTTATGGGAACGACCCCAGGACGACCTGCAGGAGCTGACAGCGTCGAACCCAGTGAAGCGTTATGGCGGATTCATAAAAAGGATAGACAAAAACAAAAAAACCCTGCTGACTTCGCCCTGGAGGGAGAACGCTGTGGACAAAGGGTCGCTGGCAAAGAAATATGGCGACGCCATGTTAAAACTGATCGAGCGAAATGCGCCCGCGTTAACAGAGGACGTCGAAGGCGAAGATGTCACCTCGGAGAACGAAATGGGACTTTACGACAGTTCGTTTCCTCGGAACGAGGTGAAACGTTACGGAGGCTTTCGGCGAAAGTTCTTTCCCAAAAGAAGCGAGTCTGAAGAAGAAGGAAACGGCCAGCAGGAGCTGCAGAAAAGATATGGAGGCTTCATGCGGAGAAACCGTCCTAAATTAAATTGGGACAACCAGAAGAGATATGGCGGGTTTTTACGACGCCATTTTAAAATTTCAGTGCGTTCAGACGAGGAGCCTTCATCGTACGACGATTTCGGCCTTTAGAGTGTTTTGCTAAGAAAGAAAAGTAGCTGAACTTATACAGGCTCATGACGTCTCATGACTTTCTGTTGTTTTAGCCACACATATGCTGCTAATCGTTCGGACCCCGTATTCACTGTACAACGTGCTGTTTACGGCATTCGTGTATTAACGCGCCGCCGCCATTTTTGCTGTTCGATGTAAACAAATACGATGCGTGCTGTATTTTAATGCTTGTTTTAAAATGACAATAAACGGCGAGACCTTGGTTTGCCAGACTTTGTGTCACCTAAGAGGAAATTGAAAAAAAAATATACATGTAAATTTAAGGTAAATAAATCAATCAAAAAAGAAAACGCTGTCTTCTCAGTAACGACGGTACATGATTACAGACGAGGTTGTTTATGTCTCCACCTGCTGGTCATCAACAGAAGTGCTAAATGTATAAACGTACGTGTGGATTGCCACGCTCTTGTTGTAGGTTTCATAAAAAAAAAAAATGTTTAAGGAACACAACAACAAATACAACTCCCAAAAAGATTTATATTCTCAAAAATAAAAACGTGAGATAGACACTCTTTAGAGTTAGCAAATTCTGAGGTAAAACCTTCCTTAAAACGTTTTAAAGTTCTGTTTAAGACAGCCAAAAGGAACCTTAAGAGATCTAGATGTGACCAATGAACAACATGGTCTAATCTTTACAGCCGTTTCTGATTAACACTCCTAAATGTGCACGTCTACAGTCCTTTTGTAACAGGAAAACTCCCTGTATGGTTGTAGATAGGGTTCCCCAGACAGACAACCAAAGACCACGTAAGGGGCCTCAGAGATTTAAGAGGTTATTCATGAATAAGTGTTAATTACTATAGGAAATCATTTTGTCATAGGGCTTTCCATAGAACGCTCTCCATAGACTGATGGCACCAGTTAGTCACCTGGCAACCCAGTGGAAGTGTCTATCCAATGACGGAAACTTCAAAGCACTTTTTGTAAGTCACTCTGGATAAGAGCGTCTGTCAAATGCCTAAATGTAAAATGTAAATGTCACGCCAACCTCCTGCACTTCCTCCCTCACCACATCCATAAACCTCCTCCTGCCTGGCAGCTCCATCTCTAACATTCTCCTCCCTGTATTATTGCCCTCATCCATCGTCTGCACATGTCCAAACCATCTTAATCTGGCCTCTCCAACTTTGTCCCTGTTACAGCAATCACGGGGGTGAGACCAAAAGTGCCGTTCCTTAGTGTTTGTTTTACAAAAGTGAATAAGCAAATCCCCAAAAGTGGCAGTGAGCTTCAGAAGCCGACAAGGCCAAAAAAAAAAAAAAAAAAAAAAAATCCTTCTAACCAATACCGAAGTGGAAATACCTAACCTACACCAAAGAAAAACACAGGAATACAATATACTTCCCTTACTCCCTCACTAACCATAATCCAGGAGAAAACAAGATATAGACAAAATGGCGTCGACTCCTTATTAAGCCACTAAATAAGGAATTAAGTTAAATACAAATACATACAAAAAGCCAAACTAACACAAGCAAAGAAGGGCAAACACAAGAGCATAGTCAAAACAAGCAAAAGGTCATACACGGAATAGGCGAACAAAATCCAAGCAATCATCGAAAGGGGAAAGTCTAAGCGTAGTCAAGAACGTAGCAAGAGACAATACACAGAATGACTTTTTTATAACAAATTATGGGATAAGCAGTAAGCACAACACCGTCTGTAGCGCTGCGGACTGAAGGAGCTTATGTCGGCCTCTGGGTCTTCTGTAGGACCAGTCATCTGGAAGGGGGCGGGATCAGCACAGGTCGAGCACGAGAGCAACCAATCGATTTGCATGGAAATGGCAGAAGTGGACGGAACCTGCAAGATCAAGGGAGGGACACGCCCCTAATCTCATTTTCAAAATGCAAACAGTCAATATCGTAACAGTCCCCAAACCGTCCCACCTGCACCGTCCCTCTAATATCCTCGTTCCTTATCCTGTCCATTTGCGTCACTCCCAACGCAAACCACAGCATCTTCAGCTCTGCCACCTCCAGCTCTGCTTCCTGTCTTTTTGTCTATAATAATAATAATAATAATAATAATAATAATGACTATATTATTTAGCTTGGCGCTGTTTTATTAACTGTAACAATTTTGACACACGCTCATATTCTTACTCAGAAATCTCCTTAAGGTGCCAACCAAAGCATCGGCACAGACACCACACATTTTGCTTCCGTGTTCTCCTGAGGAACGGTGGAAGGAAACGATCGATGGAGGATCGTAATACTTAAAAGGGCGTATGTTAGGATGAGCATCAGCACACATGCACACACACAAGTAGAGAGGGGAAAAAACATGAACACATAAATGATGTGAAGGAATCTGTAGTAGTCTAGTGTGAGAGAAATGAACAACATGGTCTAATACGTCCATTCTGAAGTCCTCATGTAGGCTGTTTTTGATTAATTATAGCTGGAACATGTGGGAGAAAATGTGATGTACTCCAACAACGACTGAGCCCAGGGATGTGTAAAGCACCAGCTATTCTTTTCTAATCCTGGGCCTTGTGTGTTTGTAATCATGTATGACAGCGGCGGATCGTCCTCCCGGCTTTTAGCTGAAATGAGGCTGTAACTCACCTCACACACTTTATAAAGCTCTAGAGCGAAGCATGGAGCGTTAACACGCCACAGGAAGACAGACCGCATGCAGCCTCGCCTGTTTGAGGAAAATAAACAAGTTTGTACTTAGTTTTAACAGAAGATGTACAGTAAACGTCCTGAGATGCTTTTCTGCTCATCATGGTTGCAGAGTGTGTGTGTGGTCATTTGTGTTCTAGTTGTGTAATGGTCAGAAACAGCACGATCACATGTTGTTCTTCATTCTGATGATTTACCATGAAGGTTATCTGATGACCTTTATCCTGTGTAATTATATGTGACGCGCTGCTGCCACTTGGCTGATTGCATAATTGCTAGACCGAGCAAATACCAGTATTCCTATTAAAGTGAGTGTGTGATCATTTTAAAACCAAAATCAAACACATTTGCTTGTCAGTGACGTCATTCTTAACGCCCAGGACGTAGCCCTGAGTAAATGATGTTAAAAAGGTACATTTTACAAAACTTGAAAATTCTTGAAATACTAAATCTACGCATGGTCTAACGCAATATATTGAAAAATCCAATATATAGGGTTAGGGTTAACCCTAACCCTAACCCTAACCCTATATATATATATATCTGAACAAGGTGATTAGCACTGTCGCCTTGCACCTTCAGGGTCCAGGTTCGATTCCCGCCACAGTCTGTGTGCATGGAGTTTGCATGTTCCTCCCGTGCTTGGTGAGTTTCCTCCGGTTTCCTCCCAGTCCAAAGACATGCAGAATACCTTGTGGTGTGTGAATGTGAGTGTGTGTGTGTGTGTGTGTGTGTGTGCCGTGTAATGGATTGCCACCCTGTCCAAGGGGGTACCCCAACTTGTGCCCTAAGCCCCCCCCCCCTGTATACATGATAAAGCAGCATAGACGATGAGTGAGTGAGTGAGTAATAATGTGACAGTAATGTCCTCCCCAGTTTTTATTATTAGCCTGGCGCCCCCACTAGGAATCGCTTGCTATTACTTTTTTAAGGAATTGGATTAACGGGTTCCGAGATATTGGCTTCAGAATCACCACGGTCCCTTTCTCATTCAAGCAAATGGAAAAGACCATGTAACATTCCCCGCGTGTGTCGGCCTGCAGACAGAGCCGTTGCTATGTCGACCGGACTAAACCACACCCCCTCCACTCACACACACTCACTGGACTCCCAGACTGTGAAAGTGTTTAGGGAGTCATGTGACAAAGGACGGGCCGTTTTCACGATTTTGCACAAATAATTTCTCCAAGTAACTCTTTATAATTTATTTATTTATTTAGCAGTAGTTTCATCCTGGTGCTTGATGGGTTTTGCAAACGCACTTGACACGACACTGTTCTCGAAAGAACTGATCCAGAACAGCTGACCTTCATGCCTTAAAATAACAACCACGGCTGTTGTTGTTCATTAATTACTTAATGCCCTATGCGTTATTTCAAAGTTTTGAAAAAATCCAGTGTTCGTTTAGAAACCAAACTTGTGTCCAAACTTTTGACAGTTGCTACTGTATGTGCTACTTTACTTTTGCTCCTCAGTAAAATGGCTGGATAGTCACTCTAGCTTTAATTCCAAACGCCTGTCTCTCACACAAACACACACCTTGTATGATAAAAAGGTGGTGTCAGTGCTGCCCTGTCATCGTTTCTGATATAAACTGGAATAAACTTGGAAATCAAGTTTGGACATTTTAGCCAAGAGGTGAAAAGCAAACACACACACACACACACACACACACACACACACACACACACACACACACACACACACACACTGCAGGCACATCCCAGAAAATAAACACATCTCAGAACACGACACGTTTTCTTGAAATACTTTTATCAGAGTATAAAATAACCCCGAATCATAACTCATAATCTAGTAACATTACAGCAAGATATTTACACATGAACACCAAAAACACACCAAACTAACCCCGGGGTTTTGTACTGGTGTTTTCTTTCTCTACTCATACAAACCAACAATGTGAAATTTATGGATTCTGTCATTTGTAACTTGTTTAGTTAAAGCACGCAAACAAATTTAAACAATAGTTTCAGCAATCCAATCTAATCCAATCGAACGAATCCTGTACGAATCCTGGCAAGAAATGTATCAAAAATGCCACACTTTTAGTCTTTTAATTAAACTGCTTATAGTTTCTTATTAGGAAGGGAAAAAAAAACAAACAATTAATTTCCATCCAGGTTAATCTTATCGAGTCTACTGCTTGTCTTTGCTTTGCTGCTCGGCGATCCCCTCGGCTGTCTCTTCTGGCTGAGCTCCCATCGTCTCCACCGTAGAGGTACCTACAGGCACTGCAACGACAGTGCTGCCCCCTGCTGGTGCTGCCAGGTTCTGCAGCGTGGCTCCGGTTCCCAGAGTGGGCAGCGTGACCAGCTGAAAGGGACTGATCACCTTGACGATGGCAGAGCCCCCTGCCACATCCGAGCTCAGCACGGTGAGGTTGGACGTGTCGGGCTGCAGTTCCGCTCCTCCTGCAGATGTCAGGACTGTGTAGCTCCCTATAAAGGGGGCCTGGTTAGGGGCGGAGCCTCCCACGGCTGACAGGATTTTGTCCAGCGGGATGCCTGTAAGCTGGGTGACGGGCAGGGTGATCTGAGTGGGCTGAGCAGGTGGAGCCATCATCGAGGCGGGTCCGGAGATGGCGCGGGTGAGGCGGGGGCGTTTCGGAGGTGTGGGTGTGGCTGCGGGGGTCAGGTTCATCAGGACGTTGTTGAGGTGCTGGGATTTGCTCTTCAGTTCCTTGGCGCGCTTGCGGTGTTCGTCACACTGGCGCTCCAGAGCTACGGCAGCAACACAAACAAAATGCATTTAGAAATCACAGATTCCATGGTTAGATCGTAAATATTGGCACCACTTTACTAGAGATGGGGGAAAAAATTATTCAATGATGCATTGTGATTATTTTGTGTGGCAAGTCATCAAAAAGCCGACTTTTCAATTTTTCTTTTTAGTGGTTCCTGCTGGTGGTGCACTCTAAACGTTTCACACATTGGCAGACGGCATGTCATCCTAGGTGCTACGCGCAAATTACTTGCTAATCTTACTTAAAATTGCATCAGGAGATTTACAAAATCGTGACACTTATAGAATCGCGATGCAGATCGAATCGGCACCTCAGTATAATACGTGATAACATCGCATCGGCTGCTCGCTGGTGATTCCCATCCTGACTCTGCATCCTGACCTTGACTAGCTTGAAGAATTGTGGGCCATTGAACTTGTCTTTTTAGAAACTTACAGCCGAGCTCTGGCTTCACTGCTTGGGGACGTCAGCTACAAATTACAACCACAGACAGGCCGTAGGTAATGAACTGAAAATCGTATATCACTCACCCGCTAAGCTCTGAGTGTACTGTTCTCTGCAGCGATCCATTTCGCTCTTGTGGCTGGCCAGCACTTTCTTCACCAGGTCCAGCATCCCAAAGTTCTGAACGATGTTGTTGAGCAGAACTGCGTCTATACCGACAAGAACCACGACTCTTGTTCATTAGGACATAAACATGTAGTGATCTCAGGAAAGCATGTCAGATGCAACTGTGGATCATTTCTGGCAAAACAGCAAGTAGTTTCTACCCACATAGTCGGACACCTCAGCTTTAATAAACCATGCCAATGGGTTGTTCTTTAAAAAAAAAAATGCAGTAGCAAAAAGAGCAGAGATTTCCTCACTTTGAATATCAAGCATTCAAGAGGCAGAAACAACATATTATATTATAGCTCTCATTTAATCACTGAATCTTCTAAAAGGTTTACAGTTGCGATGAGAAATCCCACGGCTGTGTGTGCAATTAACTACTCCGAGGCTTTGTTCGCAAAACTGTATTTAACACCACACCTATACAAATACAACGCTGTACGTGTTTACAGTCACACGCCTATACACACTTAAAGTATAACTGTGCAAGTTTCCTCCTTTACCTCAATCCTCAATACAGGCTGCAGGCTGAGAATGTTCGACTTACTGACAACCCGTACTTAGAGACGGACTGTTATAAAGCTTGCTATATTAAAATTTTGTGTTGGTGATGTATTAAAGAAAAGGAAAACAATCACAATTTAAAAGAAAGCGGAAATAATAAAATCAGTAGGAAAGAGTTTAAATGCCACAAGCCATTTGTCGAAATTCATGGCATAAAACCGATTGATGATTACAGAAGACTTAAAGCAGCGTTTCAGACAGGCAGTCCGAACACAGCTCCGGTGTACTGAGAAGACCTTGATGCTGTCCACGCTCTAGTGAAACACTGGGATCAGTGCATCAGTGTATCAGGGGATTATATAGAGAAATAACAGGAGTTTTTACTCTCAAAACTGTGTTCTGTTATTCTGTACAATCAAAAGTCCTGGTGTGACTTGAACAGCCCTCGAATTGTGTCCTCTGTTATGTTTAAGATGTTTTAGTCGGTTTGGAAATGTTTTATATGTACATAAAGATAAAATAAGACAACAAGATGCTAAGACAAAGGTTTGACTGGATGCTAAATAAGAACCACATGCACCTGTTCCAACTACAAATCAGACTTGAATTTTGGTCTAGAAAAGTAGCTACAGTATATAAATGAAATGTATTATTATTATTGTTTAAAAGAAACTTGGGAATGGATCATGTTTATAACCCGGGGACTGACCTTTGACCTGTAGCGGAGGTTCTTGGACACGTTCCTCCAGGCCTTTGAGGATCTCCTCGATCTCTTTCTGCACGTTCTCCACGATGTCCTCCAGCAGTCCAGCATCCTTCAGACCTTTCCAGAACGTCATGGTGTCCTCTGATTGCAAACAGGAATATATTTAAAATTATATATAAAAAAATATATATATAAAAGTTTAGAAGTGGCCTAGTCAAAGTCTGGACTAGAATCCGATAAATCTGAGGTGACCATAAACAGACCATTCATGCTCAAAAAAACCTTAAATAGGGCCGAGTTAAAAAAAATAAATTCTGCAAAGAAGAGTGGGCCAAAATTCCTCCACAGCGATGTGAAAAACCCATTGGCAGTTGTCGCAAACACTTGATTGCAAATTTGGCCGCCAAGGGTGGAACAACAATGTACCGGGTTTAGGGGGCAATTACTTTTTCACATACTGTCAGAAAGGTTTGGACAGATTTTTTCCCCTTAAAAACTGAAATGATCATTTATCTTCCACCACCCCCGATTTGTGTCCAATTCCTCCCCGTCACTAGTGGGCTCCCACATTAGTTCGCACCGTTGGGGGCGGAGTAACACACCCGGAGGACAGCGCTATCCTCTCCTTCCGCTTGCGTGAGCTCACGGACGCTGTAGAGCCGTGATTAATGTGGGAGCACTAAGTACCTCTCGTCCCTCCTCTCTGAGAGAGCTCGGCCAATCAGCTCTCTCTAGACCTCCGGCTGCGAGAGGTTACAGCATCACCCGGGAATCGAACTCGCGATCTCGCACTTTACCACTGCGCCACTCGGAGGCCTCCATTCGTCTTTTTTAAAATATTTGTTAACATTTGTTGGATGATTTCAAACATTTGCGCGTGACAAATATGGCAAAAAGAAAAAGCACTGTAGACAATGATGTCAGAGAAGTGACGTTTTCTATAGGTTTTTGGTATGTTGTGGTCATGTGACCTCCTGATAATGATCTGCATTAAAGGTGCTTAATGAAAGAAAAAAAATCTATTTGTAAGAACGTGTGAATAAATGCAGAATTTAATTTATTTATATATCGCTCACCTCCTATAGCCGTGACCCACTCGGTGCTGTCTTCTGAGCTTTCTGTTGTAAACGTGGCTGGAGATCCGTTCACTGTTTGGACTACAAATAAACAATAACTGACCAAAACACTGGAATACAAAAAAAATAACGTGACGTGTGTGTGTGTGTGTGTGTGTGTGTGTGTGTGTATACACACAACTGGAAAAACATGCAGTTGTATAGATTTTTGTATAGATTTATCAGTGTGACTCCTGAAACTGCATGACGTGTGGATATGACGGAGCGGTCCGTACCTTCAGTGGAAGACGGAGTCGGTGCGGTCTCTGTGGACGCCTGGCTGCTGAAAGACGCTCGCGTCCCCACCAGGTCGATCTTGGTGCTGCGGCACGTGTTGGAGCACAGCTTCGAGTGCTGGTAGAAATCCAGCTCGCCAGAGTCCATGATCTTCCTACAGGAAAAGCAAAATAATTGAAACAAATGAATAGCATGAATCAGAGGGGGTACGGGTTTGTGTTCCCTATTTATGACGACTAGGAAAAAAGCAGACGATTCACCATTTAACCCGTTCACGTTCTGAATCTGTTTGGTCAAAAATGGTCAAGTTACTTCCCAGAACAGCGATTCTCACAATAGAGCAGCTACACATGCCAAGTTTTGTCTCATCATTTCATTTTTTGTGTGCATGTGCTATAATAAAGATAAGCACATGATCATATGTCTAATGTAAAAACTATACGTTTATTAATCGTCTATTTTCAGTACAAGGTGAATTTTCTGTATCTTAGCTTCAGAGCAGCATGATCACATGACCGTGGTACTTTAAATACAGAGCGCCAGATGCCCATATACCCCTCAGTACAGAGACAAAACCAGTCAGATATTCCTTTGCTCCAGCTTTCACGGTGAGAGTAAAACACACCTTAACATTGTCCCGTTCAGCCGGATCGCTCTCTTCCAGTCTTTCAGCGTGGATTTTCCAGCCAGGTACACGAACTCCTTTGGACTGATCAGGTGATTGTTAAACTGGAAGATAAAGCATTAGAAATGATGGAAGCAGTTTATCAGAGTTTCCGGTTGTCCGGGGAACACGGGACACGACTGCACTTTCAAAGATCGCGGTCAACGTCCAGCATGCTGCTATAGGAAAATAATCAACACTCTCTCATCATCATCGTCATCATCATAACAATAATAATGAACATTATATGTAACTAATTAACCAATTAGAAGTGCGCCACTACTGGGAAATAATCGATGACATGAAAAGGAAATCTTATGTCCACCTCCGCCTGAAAGACGGTTCATGGACACGAAAAATAACAACGCTAGGTCTAGCCGGCACCGATGTGCGTCTCTGCTAAATATACTCAACCTTGCGCTGTTACGTACCCGTGGAGGTGATCGAGCTCAGTCCACAAGGTGCTGATATAAGCTTCTGAACGGCTCAGACTTTACTAAGTTAACCAAATGTCAAGCCTTCTCATGTTGTTTCATGCTATAGCCCCCCCCCTAGTGGCGACACAGAAACTGACGATTGCATTTGCGCTGCAAGTGACGCACTCATGACGCTACAACTTGCTTAAACGTAGCGTATAGTATTTTCAGGAAAATAATCACTTTCTCAGTGGTGTGACGCGCTCTATTAGAAGTCTACGACGTTGTTGTTGAAAACTAATCAACATCCTCTGACCAATCAGAATCGAGTATACAATCTCGAGTCGATACACAAGACACACAGACATACTCGCTTGATTCACTCTGACAGAAATCTTCTCAGTGAGAGAAACAGAAAGGCGTGTGTGCTTGAGCATGGTTTGCACGTGGCACTGGGTGTTCTCATAAAACCTCTTGTGTCATTAAACGTGACGCGAGCGCGTGACTCGTTCACCTGCACGCATTTGACGTTGATGCCGGGGCAGACGAATTTCTTCCACACCAGGTCGGCCTTGCTGTCTCCGCAGGTGATCTGATAGAGGATGTCTGTCTCCATGTCCATGTCCGCCGAGAACTTCACTGAGTGTGAGAATGGGGGGTGGGGGGGTTAAATAATGATGTTGGATTTAGAATTACGCACCACCTGCATTCACACGTCGCGAACTACTCTGCTTTAGACTGGAACACCATACACGTAACAAACATCATAAAGAACCACTGGAATGTTTCTGAGTACCATGTATGCTATCTTACTGTTTTTGCGTTACCCTCATTTTATATAGTCTAAGTATCCAGCCATGGATAGATATACAGTACAGACCAAAACTTTGAACACGCCTTCTCATTCAGCGAGTTTTCTTTCTTGTGTTCTTTAGCCTAAACGCTCCTCTTCTGCTTGTTGCCTGTCCTTAGCAGTGGTTTCCTAGCAGATATTCTAGCATGAAGGCCTGATTCACACAGTCTCCTCTTAACAGTTGTTCTAGAGATGTGTCTGCTGCTAGAACTCTGTGTGGCATTGACCTGCTCTCTGATCCGAGCTGCTGTTGACCTGCGATTTCTGAGGCTGGTGACTCGGATGAACTTATCCTCCGCAGCAGAGGCGACTCTCGGTCTTCCTTTCCTGTGGCGGTCCGCATGTCAGCCGGTTTCTTTGTAGCGCTTGATGGTTTCTGTGACTGCACTTGGGGACACTTTCAAAGTTTTCCCAATTTTTCCGACTGACTGACCTTCAGTTCTTAAAGTAATGATGGCCGCTCGTTTTTCTTTACTTAGCTGCTTTTTTCTTGCCATAATACAGATTCAACCTCTTTGAATGAGAAGGTGTGTCCAGACTTTTGGTCTTTTTTGGTATTATTATTATTAATATCAAACCAAAAACACACAAAAAATGCGCACTTCTAGCATATATCTAAAAATTACAGTGAACATCTGGCTAGACGCTGTCATCCAGTCAGTGAAAGGTTTTCTACACTGCATTCTACAGATATGAACTTTTGAGCATTACCACTTTCAGGCATATATACAGATCTTACTACAAATAATTCTGCCTACAAATTGTCTTTCGCAGCCTTGCCACTACTATACCGTGGTCTGTGATCGTGTCTTACCTAGCACTGCTTCTTTAGGCAGAGAGATGGTGGGACTGGATTCCGACTCTAAACTCTGCTCCATGTTATCCACTCTGTAAAACGAAACCCGAACTTGAGACAAGATTCAAACCACACTACAGACTTCACACGACTGTACTGTCACTCCTAAACACAAATGATATTTAAAATAATAAAGGGATTTCCTCCCCGCATCATATCACATCACTATAAAAAAAAATCTGCATTCCTTTTTCTCCAGAACGAATACAAAGAGATTTTATTAGATTATTAATCAGTAACAGAAGGACTAGACACATTCCAGTTCATGCTGGAGGAGAATAAACTGGGAGAAGCTGCACGTCTCTCACTCGGGCTGCTGCAGGTCTGCGGTCTCCAGCATGTTCTTCATGTCCTCCACCGACGGACTCTGAGCAGAGCTGTCCGGCGTCGTCACCACCACCACCTCCTCTACATGGACGGTCTCCTCAGAGGCGGAGGCCATGATGGAGGAGACCAGCACGGTCTTCCCCTTTAAAGGCGGCTCTTCTTACGTCCTCAGGAACAAGCTAAAAGAGATGTAAAAAAGCTATTTATTGTATGCATGTGCTACCAAGCCAGGGCACTGGAACAACGAGGTGGTATCAAAACATTTCGAGACTAATTTCGTAACACGCCAATAGATGGCAGCACAAGGAAGCATCGACCTTCATAAGTCAGCGTGCCAAAAGACATCGGGGGCAGTGCACCTGGTGCTCTTCTGACCACGTCTGATATTTCATTATGGACAGCGAATGTGAAATTCTGAGTTAAACCGGACAAATCTGCCACAGAGACGTTTGAGACGATTCAGCTAGTTTACGGCGACGCTGCAACGAGTCGTTCAAGGCGTTTTGCGTCATCACTGGAAGACGACGAGAGATCAGGAAGTCCTTCAACAAAAATGTCGAAACTATTCGCCGACTTGATCGTCGGAGAACAATCCACAACCTACGGAACAGTCCAGGTGATCCTCACGTGCGATTCGAACATGAGCCGCGCTGCCGCCGAGTTCGTCGCCAGGCTGCTGATCCAGGAGCAGAAGGAACACCGTGTCGAAGTCTACCAAGAACCCCGTCGGCGTGCCGTGGACGACCCCCGTCCTTCTTGTCGAGGACAAAACTTGGGTATTTTTGGGTACGACCCTGAGACGAAGCAATCGTCTTCACAGTGGAAGGCCTCAACGTCTGCAGCTCAAGCCAGTGCATGCTCATCGTCTTTTTCAATATCTGCTGCAATGTACAGGTCTCGAGGCGTCTGAGGGAGGACATACGGCGAAAGCAACCGCGCCAATCTCGAAACTTTTTGATACCATGTCGTATAATAATATAACGCGGTATCAAAAAAAGGACATCATTCCTTAAGAAAGAAAAAGTGCTGTTCTGTCAGAGGAATGAAAGACTTTTCTTATGGGAAAATAATAATAACTGTGGTGTACAAACTAGGGTGGTAGTAATAACTCATTTTCATCACAGCAGCTCTCTGATGATTATTTTCCTAAAACAGGAATGATGTCATGACCTTCAGGTTAAACTAAAGATATGGAATATAAACCTTGTTCACATGAACAACAAACCAGCACACTTTTATTATTAGCTAAATGTCCAGAGTCACATGGGCTGAATTTTAAGAATGTGCAGTTTTAGAAACACATCTGTCTTTATTAGACATTTATCTTGTCTTCTGAGCTTCATGTAAACATTTTATTGCAAAATAATGAGCCTCAAATCTGTAACGTTAACATTAACATCTACTGCAAACCTCTGTCATGCTACCAGCTAACTCATCTAAAGATAAAGCATAATAATAATAATAATAATAAAAATAATAATAATATCCTTCTATTAAATGTACGTATAAAGACATTAAGGACTTTACCTTCCACTGTTGTGTTTAGGAAGTGCTACTACCCGGAGGACAACAGTGCGCATGCGCAAAAACGCTGACGTATTTGCTCCGCCTCGTAAACCATGCTGCATTCAGGCGCGACTCGGATATATACCGTTTCCCAGTTTGGTTACCCTTACGTTGAGTCCAAATGTGTTTTTCCTAACATCTTTGCCGTGTTGTAGTTGATAAACGAGAGAGAGAGAGAGAGAGAAATAATACAATTAAATAAAGGTACTTTATAAAATAGTTTTCAAATCTCCCACATTAATTTGGAATGGATGTCAGAACTTTATTTGATGATGGCACTTGAACGCACCATGTGCATCACTTTTTTTTTTTTTTTTTGCAGAGGATTGGGATTTTATTCATTTTACATTTATATGCACACGAAGCACAAGCACTGCAGTCTATAAAAATAAAATGAGTATATATTAAATCGGTTATTACAAATGTACCGCAAATGTGTGACTGTTAAAAATAGGAAAGTTAAAAGTTCAGGGTCCAGGTTCGATTCAGGACCGTGTGAGTAAATAATAAATATTCTTATTATTTTGTAGTTTTTATTATTTTTATTCCAAATAAAAGAATACATGTGATGCAAAAAGAGAAAGAATTAATATTTGGCATGTGGTCGTATTGAAAAAAATAAAAAATCACAACAGGAATAAATTTAAGGGAATAGAAAGTGCTAAAAAGAAGAGAGAGAGAGAGAAAGAGTCAAATAAAATTAGTTTCCCAATCACCTATTATTAACTTCGAATTGACGCTTCATTCATGTCAGGAACTTCAATTGATGATCATTTGTCTCATTTTTCTTGCAGAGCAAGAGCATCGTCAATGTACTGTATATTTATTTCACATTTGCACTCATTCACACAAAACACCGCAGTAATATTTTGTTTTACATTATTTATTTGTAAAGATCAACAAGTACAAAAGTGTTTTTTAACCAGGCGACAGAGTAATGATTGCTAAACTTTCTGTCCCATGTTTAACCTAAAGAATAACAAAATCATCAAGGTTTTTCGGTTTATGGAGGAACTGTAGCACTGGGTAATTTAGATAAGCGACATGATGCGTTACTAATCAAGGAACACCACATGTTGCGTTTCATTCTTCATTATGGTTCATCGGAGGTGAAAGGTGACTCCTGGGTTTGGTCACGTCTCTTCAGTCAATCTGGAATTAGAAAAAGGAATTCATTAATGACAAAGACTATTCTATTCAATTATTCATCGTCATCAACAAACCTGGAAAACAGGGTCCTCCAACCTGACACTGGAGACTCCTTATATTAACCTTTCCATCCAGTGATGTAGACATGATATAAATCTTACCCTGTAATTCGGGGGGGGGGGCGTTTCTTCATCCGACAAAATTGATGACGACCAGGTGGAGCACGGTGTGAGCGAACAGGAAGTCGGCGAATGCTCTTTCCGGCGAGATGGATAAGAACTCCGATTTGTTCTGAGGATTGATCTGGATACGCAGGCAAACTGAAAGACAGCAAGACGAGATAGCAAAATAATCCGCTTCATTTACAGATACATGTACAGTACAAAGAAAATTTAATACAAGATTGGCCTCGTTTAGCAATCGTCTGTGAAAGCCACTGGAAGCTTTTACTTTAGTTTGGCTTAAACACACATGCAAATCATTTACATGCAGTGACGCCCACAATACGCCATATAAGGTAACGTACACTGACCGCTGAAAGAGAGCAAGAAATGATTGCTCATGGTAAAGGCAGAAAAACTGAAGTGGAAGCTGTAAATCTGTAAATGGTGGGACAACGTACAATATTGTCCCATATACTGTTGGGACTCGCCGATATATTCCAGATATAAAACTGCAACAATCAATGCAATGTAAACAATCTAGGGCTGCCACAATCAATCGACCAAAATCGATAATCGAATTGAATTTGATCATCGATTCGTTCATGAGTCTCACGTGAACTGTGATGGCTCTGACATCATGTAGGTGTTCGGCTTAGCGGAGCAAAGTAAGTAACAGCACCATGGCTAACCCTGTCGCAAGCGAAATGTACACGCTAAATAAGCGCTATCGAGGAACCGCGCCATTTGTAATCCGATTAATCGTTTAAATAATCGAGATTAGTCAAGTATCAAAATAGTCATTAGTTCCAGCCATAACATGATCTGAAAGTCAATCAAGTCAAAGTTTACATGTTCAAGTACAAGTAAGGAACAAACTTTACTATTAGTATTTTTCTGTTGACAATGATATGATTGTCAGTGTTCCAGTCAGTATTGGAAATGCATCAACACCCTCATGCTGCCTCTCTACCTCCAATTAACAGAACATACTACCCTCAGATCCATCGGTTTACAAGCCCCAGCCCTCTCCCTGGTGTCTCAGGCTGGTGTGAGTCCCTGTGCTTTGACCCGGCCCTCACTAACTCTCACCTGCCAGGATGAAGGACCCGACACAGGAGATGAAGCCGGACAGGAAGCTGTTGAACGGAAACGTTCCGACCAGCAGGCAATAAAGGAACTGGAACACGCCTGTGAGCAGGATGTACAGCAAATACGCGTCTACTAGCTTGAGCTTGGCCGACGTGCTGTTGGCGTACTCCTCTATAAACCTGGAAATCACAGAAATCACCGAATTCGCCATTTTGAAAAAAAATTTTTTTTCTCCTGAACTCCTGCAGCTCGCGCGACCCTGCAACTCCAGAACCTGACGTGTCCCGTTAGGCCAGGCGCATGCGCACTTTGCTCACTCAAATAACGGGTGTCACCTCTGTAGACCGCCCCCCTCAGGCTACGGAGAGATGAAGTCGGATAAATAGTTCCGCTCACCTACATTGGACGAGTATTATTTTATAAATATGTTTAAAATAATAATAATAATAAGCGAATTTACTATTATAAAAATGCCGCACAATTCTAATATAGCGTGGCATTTAATCTTTGTGAAGAACAGCACCACCGAAGCGAGGATGAAAAAAAAAAAAACCCTGTTTAGTCAGTTATCCATTTTTACAAGTAATTATTATTATTATTATTATTTACAATTTTGAATATCTTTTTAAAATATTTAAAAATAAAATTTAAAATACACAGAATGCACTAGAATATACTTAACCATAGATTTTTTTTTAAAATTAATTTATTTATTTTTAATCGACCTCTATTCCTGAAACACCGCGTCGCCATGATACGTGAACGCTGCCGCCATATTGGTCCGGGCAAAACATGCCTGCTGTAAATGCAAGAGCTGTGCTATTTATCATCATCATTATCATCTATTATTATTATTATTAGTAGTAGTAGTAGCTTTGATTAAAAAAAAAACACTATAATGTTTCTCAACCGATTTCAGTGAGTGAGACATTTTATATTAATCTGTATTCTTATCTGCGTAAAATACAAACTATTTAGTCTACAATTAATTATAATCTCTGTTTTAGGCTTACACAAACTGAATTACTGTCTTAAAGTAAAAATAATAAAATCGAGGAGTCGAGGGAAATCTAGGTGCCAACTGGTAAAAGTGGTTAAAAAAATTTAGGTTTTTTAAGCATGGATGTGGCTTATTTCCCTGGGTTAATGCTTGTAGATATCTCCTTATAAGACTTCGTATAACGTTTTATACAGCAATACACTAGATTCGATTCCCGCTTCAGGGTCCGTGTAAATGTAGTTGGCCCGTAGTCGAGGTCCTACAATGCAATAAAATACAATACTAAAATACAATGGTCACCCTGGTTGGACAGAGGTTGTTATATGGACGGATGGAATACACTCGAACAATATACAGTATAGTACAGCACTATTTAATATATTGTTATTAATAGCTTATAAAAACACTATGTGTAGTATATATTACTAGAATATATATTAGATGAATAATAGTAAATTATATATGTATTAAAATGTGGTTAAAAAAGTGATAAGTGAATGGTACAATATAACATAATTTAACAACACTTACAACAACAGCAAATATATAATATCTATTTTTCTATATCTGTTAATTACAGAACAGGTGGATGGGAGATAAACCCTTCAGAACAGAACAGTTTTGAAAAGATTTAAAAATTCATGTCTTCCTGGTGTTTACCAGCATTGGCATCCTTAATATTGCATTAGCATGACTTTCTGGGCTTGAGCTTCCTCATCTTCTATTTAGTGTAAATTCTCTTATCTAGTCCTATCACCCTTAGGAAACCCATCACACACTTTCTTCTACTTGAAACACTTTTCACAGTGTACTCAACCTGCGTACTCACAGTGTACACATACTGTATGCGTGCTCGCATGCACTCAACCTGCACACTCACTGAGTCTTTTGTTTGATTCTCCATAATACTTCAGGTGGCAAATTCTGAACTATTTACACATTTTCATCCTGTGTGGTAGGAGTGAATTATATGCTAAGTTTGTTTAGAAAAAGTTTGTGTAATTCCATCCTCAATTTAAAGAAGAGGTTTTGTTTTTTCATTAGACTTCACCTACAGGTTTGGGTGATAAAAATATTTTTTTTAAATGCCATAATAGTACTGTATGTTGATGATTTGTGTGTGTGTGTGTGTGTGTGTGTGTGTGTGTGTGTGTGAGAGAGAGAGAGAGAGAGAGAGAGAGAGAGAGAGAGACTGAAACTGGTGCGTAGTCATACAAAACTACAATACTATTAAAATTATGTAAGTATGTAAGTAGCTTCTTATTCTACTCTTATAATCCTCCCCAGATGAAAGCCATGGGAAGGATCAAATGATACTTTTGACAATGGCATGTTTAAATGCAAGTGTTTTGTTTTGTAAGTTGATTTAATTAAGCCTATATTTTGTTTATAAAATTGTTCTTAAATTTGACATATTTCGCAATCATTTTGTATTGTTGTAGGTCAAAAATAAATCAATAAATAAATAAATAAATACTTGACCACACCATCCCCATAATTATTTTTTATTTTTTTCACAATTCGACCACTGTGTGTATTTATATATACTGTATATAAAGCCAGTACAGAGCGACTAAGGAGGAGCTTCTTCCCGCAGGCGGCACGGTCTCTTATGCAGTGCACCACACAGGACTGATCCATTTTGCACATTCACACATATGTTTTTTGCACTCACTCTGGTCATTCTGGACATTGCACACCTGCACATTCAGGGACATTACTTATTCTACTTTATTTGATTTCCTTGATGCACATAAGTCACTTTAAATATGACATTTTTCAGGCACATTTGCACTCCCCCCCCCCCCCCCCCTTGTCATTTCTATTTATATTCGACTTCATTTCCACACAAAATTTCTTTCAAATTTTATATTTTCTATATTTGTACAGCTAGGTTTTTTTTTCTTCTTCTTATATTGCATATTTTGTATTATATAGGTAGATCATTCTTTCTTAGCTAAATTGACTTTGTATTTTCTTTTTCATATTTATTTTATGTCTTTCCCATTACTAGTCTTTTATTTAGGTCACGGGCAGTCGTCTAAGCATTTCACTGCATATCGAACTGTGTGACAAATAAAAACAGATTTTTTTTTTATTTGAATTATACAGTATGTGTGTATAGTATATGTACAGTATGTGTGTGTTTCCAGGACCAATATGGCGTCCCGCTAGCAGTTAACCCTTTAGTGACGTCATAAACTGCACCGTGGTGAGGAAGTTCCTGCGCTAAACCGTCAGCTGACCGACTGAGTGAGATCTGTAGAAAACAAAGTCCCTCCTGACAGACGGCATGTGAGTGTCAGCGCGCGCTCGGTGCTCCGTCATCATCGGCGTGTGTTGTGTTCATGCTGAATAATATAAGAACATCCAGCTCAGCGTCCCGCTTTAAACACGATGCATGACGAAACCGAAACCGAGGAGAAGTAAGTTTTTTTTGGGGGGGGGGGGGGGTGTGGGTGTGGGAGCGGGAGTTTGACTGAGCGCTCCTAACGGCGTTACACACGTCTGTCCGTGTTGTTTCTAAATCATCTTCGCTTTTTTCTTCGTGTCTTTGGCGTCTCACACACACACACACACAGATTGTCCCGCTGTACCTGGTGGCCCTCCTGGCGCCCGACCTCCCTCTCCCTCCTGAGGAACACCGAGACTAAGATCCTGGACCGTAAGTGCGCACAAGTTTCCTATGAACTCAGACCCGGCTGTCGGCTCACCTGGAGGAGTCGACTCACATGTGTCGATTCCTAAATGAATCAGTTAGAAGTTGTTTGTTTCCTTCTCTACTTTGTGATTATGTGTTTATCAAAAAAAAAAATAATAAGGCAAATGTTTGCATAGTGCTTGTTATAAGTGTATAAACAACAGCTGCATTGGCGTTCCCAAATGCCTGTATTGACAGATTGTAAAAAAGAAAAAAGAAAAAAAAGGGGGAATAAGTAGAGCTGAACCGCAGCATACGAACTGAAATAATGTAAATGCTGATAATCTGTTCCAGACATCTCAAATATTACCAATATTACAAATTATCATACAAACTGTGTGATAATTTTTTGCATAAAAACTTATCTAAATGAAAGTCTTTTCTAAATTAAAACATTTAAAATCAAATAAATAGACATTAAACCTCACTTAACCTTAGTCTATGATTCCTCTTGGCACCGGCTGCTTTAAAAGCCAAACTTGAAATTGGCTCCATTTTCTTCTTGCTACCCGTCTTTGATAACATTCTCGGGACCCACGGTTCCATTTCTTCACGCAATCTTGCACTTGTTGCACATCTTGCAAGTTTTAGACTTAGCCGGCATTCAGCTCTCCTTCGTTCTTTCATTTGTATCCTGAAAATGCTTCGTAGGGCCAATACAACTTCCATGCCAAATTTTAGTCCTTAAGGTGAAAATGTGTGAATCGCATTGACAAGGTACCGTTGCAAGGTACCATGGTTACCACTGTCCTCCAAGGTCCCTAGTTGGAGAACAAAGGTTCAGAGATCGAGATAGATGGATATTTAAACAACGTGATTTATTAGTGAACACATTTCAGCCAAAAAAAAAGAAGAAAAAAAAAAGGGGGCAAAAGTACTCGAGTGATCTTGTACACATTTTAAAAAATAAATACGTGACTAAAAATTGTAAATGTAAAAAAACTTTACAACTTTACAAAAAACTAAAAAAAATTGTACACCAAGTTGACTCCCAATTGCTTGCATAAAAGATTCAGATCTTACAGTTGGCTCAGTTTCGAACAGCGCGACGCTGACTGGATCGCTCATATTTGGCTCTGGTTCTGTTATAAAATCATATTACCTAGATGTGGTCCATAATTATGAAATATATTTTGATAGGCACATACTGTATATACATACTCACTCTGTGGTAGGTGTCTCGTCTGCCATGCAGAAGGCCTGGGTTAAATTCCCACCCAATGCCCAAACCCCAGTCACTGGATCTGGATGCATTGCCGGACCCAAACCTGGATAAAGTGGGTGGGTTGGGTCAGAAACAGAGTGCAGCGTAAGACCTGTGTCAAGCTGTGATGACCCCTGGATGGAAGCACCAGAAAGGCTAACAACGACATTTATATATGCATATAGACATTCGTTTTTTTTTTTTAATTTACAAAATCCATGATCTCACAATATGTGGGTTCCTTAAAATACAGCATTTTTATTTTAATATTTAATGCCTAAACTGTATGAGAAAACTTTCCAGGTTTGGTACAAGAATAATGTCTGTTATGTTTTGTCTGACAAATATTCCACGAAAATACAGTAGTATTTCAGTATAATTTATCACAATGTGAATATTATACTGTATAAACCATAACACTCCATCTGTACACATTTCTTTCTCTCTCTCTCCCAGGTGTCCAGAATGACCTGTGGGCTCGTTTCGTCTCTCTTCCGACTCAGGACAGGATCTGGACGCTCACGGTTAATCATAATAGTCGCAGAGACGCTCCAAAGTCATGTGGGTTCTGGTTGCGAGGATGTTCTGTTCTCAGTTGCTACATAATTTGAAACAGTCTACAGAGCAGAGGTGCACAAACATTTGACTGGCGGTGTGCGTCTTAAAAAGACGATCATTTCAAGATAAAAAGTGTTAAAATTCACATTTGCTTTTTATTAGGATTCAAGCCAAAAGGCTTTTGAGCTCAATTATCCATAAATGTAGATTTTTAAATAGGGAAAGATGAAAATAGATTTAGGAGTTATTTAAGAACTATATAATCTTTTAAGATGACCTGGAGTGACAGTAGGTAACACATTATGGGTAATATAAAAAGAAATTAGCTTCATCTGCAGCTTTCTCTAAGTTGAGCTCTGTGTTCGCAGGCTCGCGGACTCCACTGGTGATGGTACACGGCTTCGGAGGTGGTGTGGGTCTGTGGATCAGGAACTTCGACCCTTTATGCCGCTCTCGTCCCGTCTTCGCATTTGACCTGCTGGGATTCGGACGCAGCTCTCGTCCGCGTTTTCCGCTAGACCCCGCCCAGGCCGAGCAGCAGTCCGTCACCTCTATAGAACACTGGAGGCAGGCACTGGGCCTGGAAAAAATGATCCTATTAGGCCACAGCTTAGGGGGTTACCTGGCAACATCTTATGCCATACAGTATCCCGAGAGGTGAGAGGACAGAGTGTTTTATATATATATACGACAAACATTGCACCATATGATGCTTTGCATAAGTAATCACTCCTTGAGCTTCAACACCACATACAGTAATATTTGCCTCTCTGGCTAATCCAGGTTTTACGTTGTTGGACAGCTTCCTTGTGTTAAAGTCGCAGTTGTGTCATGATCATCTTCATTTGCACCATTAACGGTGTTTAAGGGTGCCTTCACTGTTTGGTATATCTGACCATCATTTTTACAGAACACTGGGCCTCATGCAGAAACATTAAATTCCTCCTAAATTTTCTCTTAATTTTTTGTTAACGAGAAACAAAAAACAAGAGAAGACCAGACAGGATTTACCCGTAACACCAGACATCTGGAAGATCACATGTTTGCTTTTTTTTTTTTAATCGATTTCAAAGTACTTCAATTTTACTACTTTTTTTCCCCTCCTTCCTACCATTCTACTGTGGCAATCTTTGTGCCCGATCTGCTCTTGTATGGTGTTTAAGGGGCGTTGCCTGTGCTAATCCTATGCTAACCCTATCAAGTAGATTCATGATTCAGCTCATCTGACAAAGAGCAGATTAGAATCTGGCATCATTCATTTTGAGCACAGCAATGGCCCTTAAACACCATATATCAGTGTTATTTGGGCACAGCAATTGGACAGACGCCACAGAAGAAAGGTAGGAAGAGGGAGAACTACCACTGTAATAAAATCAAAGTATTTTGAAATCGACTTCATGTTGTCGGATTTTCAACTGCTCCTCTCAGGGGGTCCCACAGCGGACCAATCGATCCGCACAACAACTCTGCACAGGTTTTAGTCTGGTTACATTTCCTAAGGAAACCCTCCCTGCGTCCGGTGGCAGGGGTTTGAGCATTGGGTGGGAATTCAACCCCGGCCTTCCACAGGGCAGGCAAGAAACCTACCACTGATCCACCAATGCCCAGTACTTTGGAAACGATGTAAACAAAGTAAACATGTGATCTTCCAGAGCACTGGGATTACAGGGAAATGAAAAACTGCACTCACTTTCGCTCACTTATTGATATCATGTGACCCTTTTATTGTGCACAGCTTGTCTTCTATTCAAGTAATTAGGGGACTTGTTATGGCACTAAAACTAATTTAAGGTGTTCACGGCATCCCTAGTGAAATTGCGTGCAATTGGTTACAAATCTGAACAAGTCTAACAAGTTGTTTGTGTAGATTTATGATAAATAACCTCAAATAAATAAATTTTAGTTCCAGGTTTGATGCTACAAAATGTGGATAAGTATTTGTGTAAGTCATTGTGTATGTTTCTCTTAAGGAGTGTATTACTTCAGCGCCATGTGGTCTCGCGGCTTATGGGCAAAAGCAAAAGAGGAAAGGAAAAAAACAGAAGTTTGTGGTTCTGCTGTGAAAAAAAAGTGAGATAACGTTTAACTGTAACTGTAAATGCTAAATATAATTCTGCGAACGAACCCCTGGGATCGATCAAGAAGCAGCGCGTTAGCACGTCGTTACAATTTTAGCCCTAAATCTGTAAATATATGACGCAACAGTAACTTTACTTTCGTAAACATGATTTTGTTTTTTAATCCTGATTGAGAATTTTGTTAGAAAGATAAAAGAATGAGGAAAAAAACGTACTGTACAATGTAATGTAATGTGGATGTTGTGTTACATTTAGGAGCCACATCCTCTTGACCAAAACTTACTAGTGCAGAGACCACACCCCTTTTCACTGAGATTGACAGGAGCAAAGACACATTAGGGGGTGACTATCATATACCGTCCATAAATCCTTGTCTCGCCATCCTTGTTCTTCTTCACCTCCATCTCTTTCACACTGTCAGAGTTCGCCACCTGATCCTGGTGGACCCCTGGGGTTTCGAGCCCATGCCTCCAGACGGCGTGTCGAGTCTGGGATGCCCGCGCTGGCTAGAGATGATCATAGCCATCGCATCGTTCTTCAACCCTTTGGCCGTCGTCCGGGCCTGTGGGCCACTCGGTAAGCAGCTGTAGAAGACCACATACAGAAAAAAACGCAAACAGAAAACGCAAGCGGAGCACGGCGATATCTAACTCTTCCTTCATCTCGTCTTTTTATATATATTTTGCAGGTCCAAAGTTAATCAGTCGAGTTCGACCAGACTTCAAGAGGAACTTTGAGGAGCTTTTTCAGGATGATACGATTATGGAATACATTTATCACTGTAACGCTCAGACTCCCAGGTCGGCCTTAATACCAACAGATGAACATTAACTGCAGCGTTTCATACAGAATATTGTGTAGAGACGTCTGACCCTGTGGGATGTCTGGGGTCGTGTTCTCATGTGCATCTTAAATTTAAATGCAATAATCTGGTGTACTTTGAGAACATCTCTCCCTCTCTCTCTCTCTCTCTCTCTCTCACTCCAGTGGGGAGGTCGGGTTCAGAGCCATGTGTGCCTCCTTGCTCTGGGCGAAGAGACCCATGCTGGACCGGGTTCACCTCTTGCCCTCTGACCTCCCGGTGACCCTGGTGTACGGAGGCCAGTCGTGGATGGACAGTTCGACAGGAGCGCGAGTCGCCCGGCTCAGGCCGAACAGCTACACCCACACAGTGGTAAGGAACATAAGAAGGATAATAACACTGACATATGAGATATAAATAATGATGCTATGTGTCAGTTAATATTTCAGAGTGAATATAAATGGGCAGGTTTTCTTTTTCCAGAATATCCACCTTTGACAGTTAAAGAGTTTGTAGAAATAATTAAAATGTTAAATCTAATAATAATCTGCTGATCTTTAATGTAATGAGTGATATTATTATTATTATTATTATTATTATTATTATTATTATTATTATTATTAGAGGTTGAAGTCCACGTACATGCCTGTGTGTCTCTCTGTACAGCAGAACTCTCTGTCTAACTTATTAATACACAGAAATCACATTCTGTAAGGTTGAGTATCTGACGCCTTGTTTACACTAAGTTGTACAGACAAATACACTCCCTGTTCGGTAATCGGAGAGAGAATCACAGATGAGAAATGGAAAAAGTAGATCAGATAAAGATGAAGGTTCGTCTTCAAACGACTCCAGTGTGTTAAAATTCACTTCTACCACTTCAGCGCTGAAAGTGAAAATATGAACTAATCCCAGTCAAAATATTCACTTTATCTTTTCTAATTCATATTTATTGGTGCAGGTGTTTGTTTACATTGAGACAGTAGCGCATTAGTAGATTATTTTAAAGTAGATTATTAAATCCCACACATAACTGTTCATAACATCACTTTTACTCGACATTTAGATTTCACTGACGGTGCAGATTAAACTTCAGGCAGAGAACTAAACGGTTTATTAAATTCTGAAAACATTTCTTTTATTTTTAATAGACAAATATATGGTGTATATCTCTCTCTCTATTTTTCTTCAGGTTATTGAAGGAGCTCCTCATCATGTTTACGCTGATAAGCCTGAAGCGTTCAATGCAGTGGTACAGAGCATCTGTGATACTGTAGATTAACCTGTGTGTGTGTGTGTGTGTGTGTGTGTGTGCTTGTACAGTTTATTTGTTTGCCCTTCAATGTCACATTTCCCTTTTTAAATAAATGTTCATCACATGAGTCCACTGATGCTTGATTTGATTTGGTAACACATGCTGGGGGAAATTCCTGGCGTGGGACATACAGTACAGTATGGACAACTAAGAAGTAAATTAGTCCGGTAAAGCCGTGAAAATAACCAAACAAACATCAAAAAACTCCTGTACTGGAAATATGTGAACTGTCAAACACAACGTTTTTTACTGACGTATTTTACTGGTCTCAGAACAGCAAGATGGAGTGTATAAAATGAATTCTGTCATTTTAACCGTGTAGTACATAATGTATTCAGCATTTGCTAAACTTCAGTTTGTTTAACTGTTACAGTTCCATCACAATTAGACAAGGCAAACAGTCGTTATTAAAAACATAATGAAGGAGAATAAATAAACATTATAAACAACACATATTGCATGATAATAAGTTACATACTGTAACACACTGGGTGAAAAACACTTAGCACCTGCATGTGTTAAAAATAATTGAAATAAAAGCAGAAGAAGAAGAAAAAGCCAGAAGTGGAACTTGAAATGACAGCTCTAGCTACTGGTATGAAGTCACTGTACCTGTACATAAATGAATAAAATAATACAAAAAAATTTGTCTAACAGCACATTAGGCGATTAGGCAGTGCCGACTTATTGTAGGTAAACACCCGACGAAGGTATGTGAGGTATGGCATGAGAGTGAGACTGTCGAGCATGTGCTGCTCTCGTGTGCGGCATATCTGTAGAAGAGGCCAGACATGATGTCGCAGCTCCAAGAACCAGGGACTCAAAAAGTATTTTAGAATTAGGAGTCACTGATCAGGGAAGGAAGCGTGTAATGTTTGGGGGAGAGTAGATCTATAGGTGGCGCTGATGCAACATACAAGACTCCAGCCAAGGGCGCTGAGAGGGAAAAGGCAGACGAAGGGTTTGAGGTGCAGAGCGAGACAAGATGAGATCAGGGAAGGAAGCATTAGACGTTTTTTTTTTAAGGAAGCCTGGGCTGGATAATCAGCTTTACGAAGCCGGGCAGGTGAGGGAGATTGAGACAGTCAGTGGTGATGCAGCCCACTCGATCCCAATCGCCGTTAAACAACAAGGAAGAAGAAGAAGAGGATGTACTGTACTGTAGATTCGGCTTTAGTAATGCAAACATCCAGGCTTGCTAGCGTGGCTATTTCTGGACAAGTTTCCCCGACAGCCACCAGGGGGCGCTTTATGACTTTGCAAGATTATTATAATTTTTCAAAAGTAGTTGCTATATTGTAAACATAGAACCATTTTCTGATTGTGAGCTGTTAAATGGAAAAATGAAAGTTCGAGGGTTCCTCGGATAAGCTAAGCATTCGTTGTTCCCAACGAAGGTCCATCTTGGAATCCTCTCTGAAAAATCCATATATATCTACAACCCTAAGATCTAGATTTATATTTTAGTTTGAAGAATCTCAGGATATTGTGCTGCTGTTTATCAGAATCAGCTCTCTCATTCGAGTACAGCGAATGAGAGAAGATTTCTTATCTTTGCTCTTAGGCATATAGGAGGGCGCGTGGTGCTTGTCAGTTTGCAATCCCCCATGTTTTCACTTCTCCTTCACCAGGATGTCGGCGACGCCGTGAACCTGCGTGAGCTGCTTACAGTCCATAGAGGCGAGCAGCTTCCTAGGGCCGGGTAAGTTTGGAACAAACTTCTCCGTCAGGGTGAGGCTCGCCAGACTGGGTACGTCACTGAGAAGGAAAGAACAGATTGTGCCAACATCAAATGCATGGCATCTGAAACATCTGAATGATTTGTGCTTCAAACGTGTAAAAAAAAAAAAAAAAAATCCTGTGAAATCATTGGTTTAAAGAGCCATTATTTAGATAAAATTTTACCCGTAGGAGATCTCTCTGATGTTCTGCAATCCCAAACCCTCGATGCGGAACTTCACCTTTTTCAGGACTTGAGGTAATGGATTTTTGAAGGTGAGTTTAGCTGCCATCTCTTTACCGACCACAGCGTCCCCTACAGGCTGTATAGCACAATTAACAGTGTGAGTACATTCCATCCATCCATCCATCCATCTAGGAACCTCTGTAGTCCAAATAGAGACCATGGAGTGACCATTGTATTTATTCCCCCCTTTTTTTTTTCTTTTTTTTTCACGACTGTACTAGTACCTCCGGTCAACATTTACAGGCTCATTCACACACACTGTGGGCAATTTGGAATGCCAATTAGCCTAATCTGCATATCTTTGAACTGAAGGAGGAAATTAGAGTCGCCAGAGGAAAGCCACTAAGCACAGGGAGATGCAACATGCAAACTCCTAATTTAAAAAATTAGATAAAATCTTTTATCAAATATCCTTTTGACAAAGCAGTGGTAAGAGGATTAACATAAATCTTGTTTAAATGTAATATGATTGAAAAAAAAAAAGAAACTTTACTGCTGTAGGAATACCTTGAGGACTTACTGTGATTATGATGTCAGGTGTGCGCAGACGGAAGTTGAACTGGGTAGCCAGAACCTGCTTGGTCTCACTGACTCGTCCAGACAGGGTGAGCATCAAGGCCGATTGGTCCACCAGCTCGTTCTTATACAGGTCATAGGGAAGGGTCCATTCCAGGGTTTGGACTGAAGAAGAATTAAAAGATAGAACACTTGATATAGTCAAGTCAAGTCAAGTCAAGTCGGCTTTTATTGTCACTTCAACCATATACAGTTCATTCACAGTGAAACTAAACCACGTTCCTCCAGGACCAAGGTGCTACAAACAATATAAATTAACAAAAAACTAACTAGCTAACTTAGAGACCTAATTCGCTGGCTAGCTGAGACGAGACAGATTGACATTTTAAGTTAACAGAAACTATCTAAGGTTTTATACAAAAGAGACAACATAACGTGCATGCGCAAAAAAGTGCAAACGAGAGCGACAAAGTGAAAACGCGACAACATGACAGTGAGCAGAAAGCAGAAGCTCGATCTGTGCTAAGCAAGGGTAGTAAAACTGAGACTAGCGTTAGTCAATAACAGGAGCACTTTGAGGAACTGTTGAGGGAAACTTAAGGGAAATTTTTTATTTTTTTGGTATTTTTCCCCGATTTTCTCCCTAATTTAGTCGTGTCCAATTCCTCCCCGTCACTAGGGGGCTCCCACATTAAGGCTACTACTACCACTCAGCCGGGAGGGCCGAAGACTATCACGTGTTTCCTCCTAACCACGTGACGCCAGCCGACCGCATCTTTTCGAACTGCTCGCTTGCGCACCGTTGGGGACGGCGTAACACACTCGGAGGACAGCGCTATCCACTCCTTCAACTTGCGTGAGCTCACAGACGCCCCTGACTGGCTGTAGAGCCGTGATTAATGTGGGAGCACTAAGTACCCTCCCCTCTGAGAGAGCTCGGCCAATCTGCTCTCTCACAGACGCCCCTGACTGGCTGTAGAGCCGTGATTAATGTGGGAGCACTAAGTACCTCTCATCCCTCCCCTCTGAGAGAGCTCGGCCAATCTGCTCTCTCTAGACCTCCGGCTGCGAGAGGTTACAGCATCGCCCAGGATTCGAACTGGCGATCTCCGGATGATGGGGCGAGCGCTTTTACCACTGCGCCACTCGGAGGCCCCAACTTTAGGGAAATTGAAGTCTATTTTTTTCTTGGCCATTTTCTGTGCGTCGAAGCAAACATTGGAATGGATGAGATTTGCATAAAGTTGTCACATGTCTTATCCGTGTTGGGGCGCATCATAGCTGGCATATCTCCACAATATTTCATTGACCTTTTGAACCTTGTCCCGCCCTTGACAAGACAGCATGGTGCCATGTTGTCTCATTAGGGTCACCACAAAGAGGACGCCTGTGTGCGCTTGTCATGATCAAACTCCTCCCTGTCTGAGGCTATGGGTTTGTTACAGACAATAAAAGCAAGATGCTGAGAAGTAAAGCAGAAGAACCTTCCCCAAGTGGACTCGGATGGACCAAAGCTCAGGTATAGTGGCCACAGTAATATGATCACTCTGCCAGACAACACGAGATAAAGTAACACTGCCAAAGCTCAAAGCTTCAGGTGACCTGATTCACTCCGTGTGACAGTGTAAGCTCCTTGGCGCCTCCTGCTGGAGGTATACCAGGCTTGATCAATGGGAAGAGGCAATTCAGTCATTCCGAAATGGAAATGATAACTCCGTATATTTCACATCCCAGTTGTATCACTTGAGCTATGTGACCTGGATTGTGTCAAAAACTCACAACGTGGTATATATGTGGATACTCTTTGTCACAATAATGCAATATGTTCTTAAGGAGCGCCGTTTTATTACAATAGCCTGTCAGGCGTTATTCCAATATAGCACATGAATCTTTATGCCTCGTGTAAAGCCTCATATAAGCAGATTTGACAAATCTCTCACCTTCGTTGGGTTTGAGCTCCACCACGATATCATCCTTTCTCATCATAGCCTTTTGGACTCCGGTGTAGTACATGACTGCCACTTGGCTGTGGAGCACGGTACTGCGCTTCTCAGAGCTGCTGTTCTTCAGGTTGATAGTCAGCTCTGCGTCATCGCCCATCCGAGGCCCTTCTCCTTGCATCGTGACCTCTAATGTGACGTCCGTGGCCTCAGGAGGGGGGTAGATGCTGGACTTTGACCCGTAGCGAATGGCAGTTTCCACCGCGATTCGCTCCTCTTCAGAACCTACAGTGTCAGAAGGTTCAGAAGCCTTAAATATCAGAACCAAAACCCTTAAATATAATATGATACGCTGAATTTTGACACGCACACATATCAGAATCATACCGTGTGGCGGAAAGTAAACTAAAGGGAAGTGTGTGCTTTCACCTTCTGGGTTCTTGTAGAGGTGTGTGATGTCCTCTCTTTTGTCAGAGCCAACTGCCTTGGTGCTGATGCAGTGGCCCACAACGTTCTTCTCGCAGTAGATCTGAGAGAAGGTGCCATCAGTGTTCTTCTGCCAATAGATCTTATCACTGTTCACCTACAAAACACACACAATCATCATTCCACGTATACCAGGAATCTAATGCTGCTGTAGATGTTGGATTTGTGATATCTTCAATATCTAATAGATAACAACAGCTCCGGTGTTTACAAACCTCAGCAAAGACGAAGGGTGCATCGTATTTAAGGTAGACCTGTCCGTCATGTATGGCTGACACAGAAGTAGGCCCGCAGCAGTACCTGCCCTGACTGGTCTCTTGAGGCGTGGCATCCACCACTTGCCAACCTCCCATGCCGACTGGTAGATCAGGACGGGCCATCCAGCATTCATTCCACACGTGAAAATTCCTGAACGTGAGAATATGGAGAGAGTGAGTGAACGTAAGTATGGAAAAAAAAATGCTTATACTATCCTTATCCCATGTTCAGTCTTTTCCTTTCATTTTTTTGGGGGGGGGGAGAGGGGCACGTTCTTACTTGTTAAGCAGTTAAGCAGGTATGACTTAAGCAGGAGACCAAGGATTAGTAGTTCCTATAGTTACATAATATGGTTCGTCCTAATATTTACCAACAACCTGTTGCCCGGTACTCATCATTATAATGGAAAATACACCATGATATTGAAGACTTAGGCATATCTCATATTGTCTGTGGGTTTGAAAGCAAAATAAAAGTGGGTGCGGAATCGAATGGTATTAGGAACGTCAGCCTGAAGATTAGAAATGAAACTGAACTGTATGAAAAAAAAAAAGTACCTAAATCACTACCAACTTCATAGCCAAAATTCAAAGCTTGCATAAAGATTTAACACTGATATTTTTTCTAGTTTCACAGTCCAGTGACGAGAATGTGACTCCTAATCCAAATATAAGGCTTAAAGTCAAAAACTATTCACAATTATGTCATTGTAATTTAGTACATGGAATGTGGACAGTCAGAAAGGCGTGTGTGTGTGTGTGTGTGTGTGTGTGTGTGTGTGTGTGTGTGTGTGTATGAGTGTGTGTGTCTGCATGTTTTGTACCATATAGAATCAGCGTTGAACTCAGGAATGGGCTCCATGTTTTCATCCAAATACACATCGTTCGTCAAGGAGACGTCGGTGTCATGGGCGGAGCTGAAGTTTGTGACGCTGCGGGCGGGGATGCCTAAACACCTGAGAACTGAGAGAGAGAGAGAGAGAGCGAGAGAGAATGTGAAACCAGAGGAAGATTAAGACATACTGTACACACACACACAGACATACACATATAGTTGATGAACCCTTTACCTGTGGTGGTGACCCCCGAGAAGACCCAGCACTGCCCGTATTTGACAGGCATGCCCCCGCTTTTGTGGTACTGCTTCAGAATGTCTACACTGCCACTCCAGGCTGTCGGGGACGTCCCGTCTGAATAGTCACCTGACCAGTTACCTTCCAGTACACCTTGGTCGTCAGGAGAGTTGATCTGATACCAAGGGGGAAAAAAAACGAGAGGGTTATACCGTCATATACACTGCAGCGTTGGTATAAATTGGTAGACAGTTGGGGCAGCGGTAGTTCTGGACTTCTGATCGGAGGGTCCCAGGTTCAAGCCTCACCCTGCCCCATCCTTAAGAAAGGTCCTCATCTACTCCGATTTATAATGAGATCAAACATAACTCGCTCAGGACAAGGGCATCTTAATGTAAATGTACAACTGAGTCCAGATTTTTGGTGCATTCAAGGTGTCACGAAGTATTTTAATATCATTTCAGGAACTGAAAATTTAGAATCCGAATTTAGTTTCCAACCTTCAGACATGACCTTCACTGCTCCAAATGCAGCTTAATAAAATAAAATATTTCAGTTCCTCTTATTTTTACATCTTGTCTCTATCATCTTAGGTTAACGCAGGAAGTATTATCTTCATTATTATTATCAGTTATCTTAATCTGTATTCTTCTCATACTACACAAATACACCAACTTTCATTCTTTTTAATACCGTTTTATAGTTAAATATAGAGTTCTGCAATGCTTGCAAGGCAAATTAACTTCACTATTAATTCTTACTCATATTTTACGTTTCTTCGCCTTCTTAAAAGATAACATGATAAAACTTGCCAGAAAGGAGCAACGTTATATCTGATCTTTAACAACGGAGACATTTTTTTTTTTTTACAAAAAAAAAAAATCAAAAATAATATCTCCATACAGTACATATCACTGTATTAATGTTTAAGCACCTTTACAGTACATGAAGTGCATGCCATACAAGTCCCTGTGTGAGTAAATGATAATATACAGTACCAGTCAATTTCGATTAAATACTGAATGCAGTAAATGAAGGTGTAAATGCAGTAAAATAACAACAGATTTTTTTTTGTTACCTAATCACATAATTCCATGTGTGTCATTTCATAGGTTTGAAAAGCAAGGAAAGAAAGTGTGTCCAAAGTTTTGATTGGTATAGTCAAGAACAATAATGATGACTGTGGTGATAAGAATTTTTTTTGGCACATTAATATACACCTGTAACTACAGTTGCACAATAGGTCGTTTACAAACAGGTTCTGAGTGTACTGTATATTTGCGAATTCGCCCGTGCAGTTTACTCTACTTGGTGTCAGTGTTGCCCCCTAGAGACACCCAGCTGCAACTGCTGTTGACCTCTTTCTTGTGAGAGTTTTTGGGTTTTGGGACTTTTAACATTTTCACTGTTTAAGTTCCACAGGTGTGTCGTGTCTAGTTTCCTGATTAGCATGATTTTTTAATCAACGTTATTTAAGCTCTTGGTTTTCACAGTCTTGTGTCTTGACCTGTTATTGTTAATGTTTTCACTAGTGTTTAGTGCTTGGAACTGATCTGTTGATTCTTGTTCGTATTCTGTCTGATTTATGGTTGCTTTTGTTTATTTACATCAAATCGTCTACATTTCCATTAATGCCCCCATATAATGTCACTGTCGAGGTTATTAAAGCTGTGATGTTTTTTTTTCTAATGACAGAGTTGACATGTTGCAGACCAGGTGCGGTGGAGTCACGTGGCTACACGCGGTAATATGTTTTTAAGAAGACATCAATGTTGGTTTCGGTAAATTTTTGATTACTGGATGCAGTGCCGGTCCTAAACCCGGGTAAAATTAAATGGAAAAAAAAAAAACTGTGTCAGATTGTTGTGTGGAACAGATGGTTGGCGGTGGTGACCAACCTTGACGGGAGCAGCCGAAAGACAATATAACAACAATAACTTGGAATATCATTTTTTCAGGTATTTTGGTGTGTGTGTTTTATCCTTCTAGACACTTACCATGGCTGATACCAGTCTGACAACACTAATAGGGTTTCCCCACCCAGAAGCAGATGTCTCACTCTTCTCCAGTACAAACAGACATGCTGCCAGAACACCATCAGCAAACTGCACACAAGGAGGTACACAGTTAGAGTCGCATTCCAGGACAAGTATTTTACTGCTAAATAACTGATAATTCTACTATTACATGACATTTTCTACATTGTGATCGAAATACTACAAAAACCTGCAAGGCCTACAAAAACAGCACCCAACATACATGTCCATAGCTGGTGCAACTCCTCTGAAAGAAGCATCCTGGGAGCCAAATAAATGCACCATGACCATGATGTCAAAACTGTTCTTGTTCTTCTCATTTAGGTCTTAAGTTAAGTTATTTCCCTCAAGCTGATGATTTAAAGAGATCCCCAGTGATATTTGAGAACATCAAATTCCACCAGTAACCCCCCCCCCCCATCCCCCCCCCCCCCCCCCCCCCCCCAGTTTATCTCTGATAATGTCTACAAGAGATTTAACCGTTCCCAATTTGATACAAATCAAGTCATGAGTCATGAGTAGGTCCTATCCCCAGGCTCTCGATGAGTTCATCAAGTCAGACACATTGATTGGTTCTTGTAGTCATTACAGAGATTCATGGTACCATTAGGTTTCCACACCATTAATACCCAGATTAAACCAAACGGAAGCCCAAGTCTGTGTAATGACTACAAGAGACTTAACTGTGTGTACGATTTGATAACTCTCCTGAAGTCATTACCGAGACTCAGGTTTTATTTGGATGTTATTGGTGCTGAAAACTAATGCTAGCATGAATCTCTGTAATTACTACAAGAAACAATCAATATGTCTGACTTGATGAACTCATTGAGAGACAGGGGTCAAGAGCTACTGGATCTTTCCTGTATCAGGTTGTACTGTATACCTCCAGATGATATTATGAGTATTGTGTGGGGCAGGACTGAGTGGTCCAATCAGCACATCCAGAGATCATAGCCGAGTAAGAGGTTCTAGCTCTCGAGTAAAAAAAAAACCTTTTAAGCTCTTTGGACATGAGCATGAACGTGCAGAGCAACTCCCCTGCAATGCACTTTTATTTATTTATTTATTTATTTATTTATTTTCATAGCAATGATGGTTAATACCTGTCCAAAGTTCCAGGTCCTTTCTCCAATCTGAGATTCCGTCCCATAGTAGATCCGCCCAACGTCATTCAGGACATACTCATTCCTCTCCTGCTCATTATCCAAATACACCAAGTCATCTAAGACAGAGGGAGAGAGAGAGAGAGAGAGAGAGAGAGAGATCTCATCATATTCCTTGAATATTTGATTCGAATTAACCTGTTAGTTCTTCTCTCTCTCAGTGCTTACCTGTACACCAGGGGTTAAACAGGATGTAGATATCATTTGCAGGGTTGGAAGTTGAAGTGCTGTTCCCATTGGGAGTCTGCGTTGCTACCGTGAGGTTGTACTGACCAATAGGAGCAGTTGGCAAGGAGTTGACCGAGAGTTTGATTTTACTGCCTTTCTTTTCGACAATCTTGGCTTCCCAGCCATCATTCTGGAAGTCTTCAACTAAGGGAACTATCACTAGAGTCCCCTTTGATACCACTGGGTTAGAACCTGTAACATACACACCAGAATTTACCAAGTAAGACTCACATTATCCAAACTATACCGATACTACGCCTTACATTCCCCTTTGTTTGTTTTTCGGAGTTGACCGGAATAAAAGTTGTCTAGGTGTTCATTAAAAAAAAAAACGAGACGATCTAGATAGATCACAGAATTGCAAGACCTGAAATGACACACCCTACAATCCTGTCTGAGCAAGAAGGTCTTAAGAAAACATCACCTATCACGTAACAGCCACAGTCAGGTCCCTTCCATACAATCCAGACATGTGGACTCCTGCAGGCTATATTCATTGATTATAGATTTCTTTTGAAGATGATTAGTCTTGTTAAAAACCACTGCTACAGGCTGCAATCTATTGAGACTTTTACATGAGCCATTTTGACCATAAAACAAAAAATTGTGGCCACCAGCCAAATGTCCCCACTAGATTAAAACTGTTAGATATTCCTGATATTCTGGGAAAATGTTATTTCCACAACCATACAGCTGATTTCTGATTTAAAAAAATAACTGCTCCATAGCTAGCTATCCATTAACCTGATTAAAGCGTAACATTCCAAAGATGTCTTTAGAAAGTCATTTGTTAAACCAGGCTTTTACTCAATATATTCTTTGATTAGAATATAGCGAGATTATACTAATTGATTACAAATATAGATTAATAGGGGAAATGAGGTTGCTGCTATGGTTGGTATATAAACTATCGATTCTTAAATTGTATCTTTAGGCTCTTTGCTGTCTGTCGCAGTAAAATATTTGTTCCTATTTACAGTATATTATTACTTATAAATTTACATCCTTTACTAAAATAAAGATGAGGAATGGGGGATTGCACAGTTCTGTACTACATAAAGGTTTAAGTATATTTCAATTTTCATTTCGTAGTTTGCATCTAATTATTACATTTTCCTCAATAAGACTATTATGTTCGCATCAGATTGTTAGAAAGTGATTGTTTCACACCACAGGTCTAATTAGAGCTGTTCCCATATTGGCCAGGACACACTTCATTTGAAAACTATACATAACTATCAATAAATTAAGTAAAAAAGTGCTTCTTTAAAAAGTGCAGTCTGCAAAATATAATTAATGACTCATTAAAGGCTGAATGCCGACTATAAATAAAAACTCACCAAGTTTGAGCTCGAGGTGTAGTTTGTCAGTTTGGGGGTTGAAAGCTCGTGAGAGCTCGATCCACATCTGAAACGCCTGCCCTCTGCGGATGATGAGGTTATCGCTATGGTAATGCTCCGTGTGATGATCCAGGCGGTTTTCGCCTTTTTTGGACTTGATGAGGTCTATGGAGCGCACCGCTAACAGATTTTCTGGAAGAAAGGCAAAACAAGCGGGAGAGAAAAAACAGAGAAAGAAAGTTAGAAATTTGTATCTAAGAAGTGATATACTGTTATAAACTAGATATCCCATGGTGCACTGCGTTCACCCTCTCACCATTTGTCTCGACAGTTTCCGCTGGTGGCTTTTTCCCGTAATCGTCTGGCTCTGCATTGTGCTCAAGAGCGATGGCTTCAGGTTCTTTGCTGGCTTGACGACAGCAGCATGGGCAGATTTTGTGAAACCACCATCGACAGCCCCCGTCCCCTTTCTCCTTATTCTTATTCGTCTCTTGGACTGGATCTTCCTTCATCGATTCCTCATCAGATAGCGTAACACCTGGCTGTCGACCGACCCGATTCCTTACGTTTTCCCCAGGCATGCTGAAACGGAGGAGCGAAAGTTGAAAGTCAGAAGCACGTGACACTCGTCCAGCGAGTTGTTCACTGACTGTCCTGAGACTGAAGCTCAAAATCTTCTCCTCACTAGTCAAGTCAAGTCAAGTCAATTTTATTTATATAGCGCTTTTAACAATTGACATTGTCGCAAAGCAGCTTTACACAATAAAAAGAAGTAAGTTTGTATGCAATGTGTATGAATCAAAATGATAAGATTGTCCCTGATGAGCGAGCCGAGGGCGACGGTGGCAAGGAAAAACTCCCTGAGATGGTAATAGGAAGAAACCTTGAGAGGAACCAGACTCAACAGGGAACCCATCCTCATCTGGGTGATAACGGAGAGCAGGGATTGATCAGCATAATAATGTGTACTGGACGTTCAGTGTAACAGGAGATGTGTTTAAAATTAAAATTAAAAGGAGTCCAGTTTGTTCCTCAAGGCTCAGGTAGACTGTGGGAGATTCCAATCCTGAGCTATCGAACAACTGAAGTCACAGGTCCCCAGAGCATCAATCGATGACAGGACAGTCTTAATGGAAACCATCCCCAGCCACCATACGAATCCAGGCAGACCACACCGGGCATCCATGCGACGAGACTAGAACATATCCTTACTTGCTGATCTAGTTCTGATTTAATCTGAAGGGTAGTAGGAGCTGTTAAGCAACAAGGTTTAAGTACAGGATTTATTGCATGCAAGTTTTATACACCTGCTCTCATTTAATGTGAAGACACTGTGAGGGTTGAGCAACATTTCGATATGGATAAATGCAAACACCACAATGTATGTGTTGAAACAAGAACAGGATGGTACAAGTTTCTTGCTGAAGGCAAAAATGTTCTACACGACGATGTGTGTCTTGTGCAGGGGAAGAGAAAGAGAGTTTTGCAAGCAACAAGTCAGATTAAATACTGCATTCAAAGATTTGTCACATGCGCATACTTGGACACAGGAATGCTGATCTTATGACTGGAGAGCCAGAAGGTCAAAGAGGAATGGAGTTGTTGGGCCACATTGCACAAATTTCTTCATTTATCAGTACTTCCTCCTTATCAGTATAAGTGAAACTCCCAGCCGATCTCTGTTCCTCAATAAGATGCCGCACGTCTCTGAAATGCCTGAAATGCCAGACTGTTACTGCTTTGTCTAATATCTTTATCATAAAAATCTAACTCTTCTGTTTTATTAGTCAACTGCTGATTTTACTGATTACGAATGTGTTGCCCTGGGTAGAAGATCAATGGGATGGACTGGTGCCCAGTCTACAGTTTAATCCTGCTACTCTGAGTAAAATTAAAACGCTTCCCCATTGAGTATCTCTGACAGAATCCCAGATGGTTTATTTTATAATATGCTAATTCACGTGAATGTTCTTAAAATAAAATGTAAATCGTGGCAGCAAGTTTTCAAAATATCTCACTCACTCATCATCTATACAGCTTTATCCTGTATACACAGTCATGAGGGGCCTGGAGCCTATACCAGGAGACTTAGGGCACGAGGCAGGATATAGCCTGGACTCTCTCATTCATTTGGGAAGACCAAATACAAAACCTGCATGTCTTTGGTTTGTGGGAGGAAACGGGAGTACACGGAAGAAACCCGCCAAGTACGGAAAGAACATGCAAACACCATGCACACAAACCCTGAGGCGGGAATCGAACCTGGAACCTGGAGGTGCAAGGCAACTGTACTAACCACTTTGCCACTCTGCTATTTCTGCACCTATTTCTCATTTCATCAACGCATCTCTTACCTCTGCTTCATTTCCGTTGCCACTAAAAACTGCTGCAGTTACACCTGTGCTTAAGAAACCCAACCTCGACCCCTCAGTTCTATCTAACTATCGTCCCATTTCTAACTTACCATTCATACCTAAATTACTGGAAAGTACTGTTGCTACCCAACTCCAGTCCTTCCTACTTGATAATAATCTCTTCGACCCTTTTCAGTCAGGTTTCCGCCCCCTCCATAGTACTGAAACTACACTTGTAAAGGTAGTGAATGATCTACTGCTTACTGGTGATTCTGGATCCTTGTCTATACTATTGCTACTGGACCTCAGCTCTGCCTTCGATACTGTCTCCCACGATTTACTTGTTTCTCGGCTCTCTTCTCTGGGCATTTCTGGTACTGCTCTTTCTTGGTTTTCTTCCTATCTTTCAGATCGACAGTTTTACATTTCTGTTAAGGATTTTCGATCTCCCACTGTCTCCCTGAAGCGAGGTGTTCCCCAGGGATCTGTTCTTGGCCCATGGCCTCAAAATGGCCTCTTATCTCCTCAATTTGTTTGTCCCCTACATCCCGTCTCACTCACTACGTTCTTCCGACTCTGGCCTTCTTGTTGTCCCTCGGTACCGCCTCTCTTCAATGGGGGGCAGATCATTTAGTGTTTTTGCACCTAAGCTCTGGAATTCTCTACCACACTCTCTCCGTTCTGTTAATAACATCTCAGCATTTAAATCTCTACTCAAAACTTACTTGTTTTCTGAATGTTACAGCTCGCTTCGTATGTCTGTCTCCTAGTGATTTTTTTTTTTCTGGAAAGGCGCTATATAAATAAAAAATATTATTATTATTATTATTATTATTATTTCTCCACCTTTCTGTCTATTCAAAATATTAGTAATATCAATTTGTTTACTATAAGGGTTCAACTTTTTAGTTATACTTAAACTATTTCATAAGGCTAAAAAAATTGCAATAACTTACTCCAACAGTGGGGTAAATTTGCCCCCAACATCACTATTTTCAACAAAATAAATTCATTGATACTTGACAAAGCAGAAGTTCTTTGATGCTGCATGAAAAATACCAAGCATAATAAAGTGTGTACACTCATACTAAAAAACTTTCTTTCGGCTGGACCCTACAGCGCATCATCCAACTCCATTCAGCTTGGTACAGGTTTTACGCCAGATGCCCTACGCCTGACAAAACCCTCCCATTTTTCTAACCAGGCTTGGGACTGGCACTACATCCAGTGGCTGGGTAGTATGAGGTGTGGCAACCCACCAACAGCGGGGCTTATACCCGGATTCTTAGATTACATGAAGTATCCCTATAAATAATTATCTGTATAAAAAGTTATGTACTGTAGTTGACTTGTTGGTTAATTAATGCCTCGATTTGTCTGAGATTTCTGCTTTTATAATGTAAAATGTATAAATGTATATACATTTTACCATCATTGACAAAATGGGGGTAAATTACTATAGACAGACTGGGAACTTTGGGGTTCTGCTGGCGGTCACTACCCCATGGCCGAAATTACCCTGACTTCCCCTACAGTGAATGCTGCACATAATCTAAGACTTAAATATTGAGGGAAGAAGTCTCCATTATCAGCGCTTGTGAAAGGTCTTCAAAAACAGAAGGGTTACTCTTTACTGTTTCATGGTAACTTGGTCACAAGCTCACTCACTCATCTTCTATACCGCTTAATCCTGTATTCAGGGTCACAGGGGGCCTGGAGCCTATCCCAGGAGCCTTAGAGCTCAAGCTGGAGTGCCAGTCCATCGCAGGGCACACACATACTGTACATTCACTCACACACACACTACGGCCAAAACCGGAGGAAACCCACCAAGCATGGGCTGAACATGCAAACCTGAACCCTGGCGGTGCAAGGCGACTACACCGCCGTGGTCACAAGCTGCTTTGTATCATTATGAATTTTAAATAACTGTATCTCTGAGTTCAACTCGACTCGACCTCCAAACGAATCAAAGTCATCATTCTATTCTAAACCTTTCATTTCTGAGTGAATCCAGTGAACCTGAAACAGTTGGGAACATCAGCTCTTACCTGACTGTTCTTCTGCAGTTTTAGCGTCTGACTGTATTCTGTGTGTTCCTCGCTGGAGATCAGTCCGATAATAGCAGCTCAACACACCTTCCTCTGCTGCTGCTGCCTGCGTTGCTTTTCTCCTCATGAACACATGCCTGCAAATATTTATAGTCGCACACGCCCATGCACAACCCCATTCAGTCCTGCTGTACCTCCCAGCCAGGTGTCCTAAGGCTGTGAGGAAATTATGGGTGTTGGATCCTTACAAAGCAAATAATTATTGCAGAATGAAAAGAAAAAAATGTATTACGAAATTAGCTTCTGAATTCTAAAAAGCAGAAACAAGATTTAACTGCATCATAAAGTAAAAGTTATGAAGTAATTAAGTGCATTCTGCAACACTACAAAAATTTACTAGAGTTTACACATTTTTGGAAAATTAATTCTACAAATACTCTTTAGAGTATTATTTAATTTAGAAGGTAATTCTAAATAATTAGTTTTATTTTTATTCAAGTCATGTTTATTTTATGAATGTTTAAAAATTGTGGCATATGTCTGATTGTACTCAATATTTTTGCATCACGTTAATCTTCTTGAGACTTCTTTTTATACTAATATTTTATCTTGTATATTCAGATTTAGATTTTTTTTTTTGCACCTGATTGTCCAGAACTTTGAACTAACACACATATGCACAGGAACATGCGCCACACACAAATGTTTAATGTTAGTTAATTAATTAATTAATTAATTAATTAAGAGTGTTATGATTATTATGATTTTGACTTTAGCTCCTCTTATAGAATACATTCTTCCTGTAAGTCTTTTCGTGTCCATATTTAACTTGGTTTGTTGTTTGTGACCTTGCAGTTGTCTATTCCACAAGTACATCCTGAAATGACGCACTGAGAACTTTTCTAGACATCCTGTGAAGAGGAGATGAGGACATCTTTATTTCAGCATTTCGCAGACTTTCAGTGCTCATAGTGAGTTTTAAGATGCCTTTGCTAACACAAAAAACCCGAATGTGTGAATACAAGCTATATACTTTTTAATTTTATGGAATTTTAATTCTCTTTGTTCTATCCTGCTTTTTTCCCCTTCTGATCATATAAAACCAGCGATTATGTCACACTGTTATGAATTTTAGGGCGATTAGAATTAGATGGAGTAGGATTAGATGTTGCAGTTAGAATGATTTTAATTCTTGAAGTATTTTTTTTTTTTATCACAGTTCCACAACTTATGTAGAATGTGTACAGTATGCATCCTATACTGTTTTTATACTGTCTATTGTCACTTTTTTTTATATGATCGTTCAAAATGTGCATGTTTCCATGTACATGCGCTCATGTGTTATTTTTTTATTTTTTTATACTGTACCACTATAAATTATCACATGCTTTTCTTCCGTTTCAACAATTATCCCAGAAATAACTGGAACGCACAGGCTCTCCACATGCATATTACAACAGCACAATAAGCCTCTAGTAAGAGACAAAAATTCAAACAACGAGGTTAATTAAGGACCGTTGCACTAGTTATTTGAAACCACCGTGTCTAATTAACGGTTATAATGAGCAAGTGTGTCTTTCTAGAGGGAGGTTGGCAAAGTAAATCTAAAAATAAAAATAAAGAGAGGATTTAACTTTAAAAATAAGTTTTATATACAAGTCATGAACTCATAGTGTTGCAGACTTCTTTTTTTTTTTTTTTCTCAAATATTCAGTCATTCCTTGTAATATTTTCATCTGAGACTTTGAGTGTATGAGCAAAAAAATTGTTGCAAAAAAGTTTATTACTGTAGGTAGGTAGGTAGAGAACCTCATTGTCATTGTATATAGTACATGTACTGAGCAACGGATGCAGTTTAGCATAATCGGTACAAATATTTGCATTGTGCAAATTATAAGGTGCTGGAAAGGTAAACTTTCTTTATTCTTCTCAAAGAAGGTGCTGTTGAGTTTACTGACTAGAACAGAGGTGTTATTGTCCCAGGACAGATCGTCTGAGATGTGGACACGTGGAAACTTGAAGCCAGCTTCATTCCATTTCAGTTCAGTTGATGTAGATGGGGGAGTGTCTGCTGATTTTTTATTTACAAAAATCCACAATGAGCTTTTTGGCTTGGTATTAAGGGTGAGGTTGTTGTAAGAACACTGTGCTGACAGGCTGCAAACCCCCCCCCCCCCCCACACACACACCCCCAAACCCCACCCCTCTCACCCACCCACCGCCCCCATAGGCCGACTCATCTTTGTTGATGTGACCTACCCCAATGGCATCATCTGCATACGTGATGATCATGTTGGAGTTATGCAAGACGCACGCAGTCATGGGTAAACAGCGAGTTGAGTAATGGATTCAGCACACAAGCTTGTTCATAAGGAGCAGGTATGTGGGTATGACTGTATTAAAAGCAGAGGTCAAATTAATGTGCAACATTCTAAAATCAAAAATATTTTTTTTATTACCAGCACAAATCCAATGCTTACATTAGCATACTGTATACATCAATCATCCATAAAATTTAAAAAATTTATAACCACCAAAGATTTGGGTAATGTGTATTGGATGTTGTGGCCAAAAGTTTTGAGAATGACATAAATATTGGAAATTGGAAAAGTTGCTGCTTAAGTTTTTATAATAGCAATTTGCATATACTCCAGAATGTTATGAAGAGTGATCAGATGAATTGCATAGTCCTTCTTTGCCATGAAAATGAACTTAATCCCGAAAAAAACTTTCCACTGCATTTCATTGCTGTCATTAAAGGACCTGCTGAGATCATTTCAGTAATCGTCTTGTTAACTCAGGTGAGAATGTTGACGAGCACAAGGCTGGAGATCATTATGTCAGGCTGATTGGGTTAGAATGGCAGACTTGACATGTTAAAAGGAGGGTGATGCTTGAAATCATTGTTCTTTCATTGTTAACCATGGTGACCTGCAAAGAAACGCGTGTAGACATCATTGCGTGGCATAAAAATGGCTTCACAGGCAAGGATATTGTGGCTACTAAGATTGCACCTACATCAACAATCTATAGGATCATCAAGAACTTCAAGGAAAGAGGTTCAATTCTTGTTAAGAAGGCTTCAGGGCGTCCAAGAAAGTCCAGCAAGCGCCGGGATCGTCTCCTAAAGAGGATTCAGCTGCGGGATCGGAGTGCCACCAGTGCAGTGCTTGCTAAGGAATGGCAGCAGGCAGGTGTGAGCGCATCTGCACGCACAGTGAGGTCAAGACTTTTGGAAGATGGCCTGGTGTCAAGAAGGGCAACAAAGAAGCCACTTCTCTCCAAAAAAAACATCAGGGACAGATTGATCTTCTGCAAAAAGTATGGCGAATGGACTGCTGAGGACTGGGGCAAAGTCATATTCTCGGATGAAGCCTCTTTCCGATTGTTTGGGGCATCTGGAAAAAGGCTTGTCCGGAGAAGAAAAAGGTGAGCGCTACCATCAGTCCTGTGTCATGCCAACAGTAAAGCATCCTGAGACCATTCATGTGTAGCGTTGCTTCTCGTCCAAGGGAGTGGGCTCATCTTCTTCCAACAATCCAACAACAGTTTGGTGAAGAACAATGCATTTTCCAGCACGATGGAGCACCGTGCCATAAGGCAAAAGTGAGAACTAAGTGGCTCGGTGACCAAAACGTTGAAATTTTGGGTCCATGGCCTGGAAACTCCCCAGATCTTAATCCCATTGAGAACTTGTGGTCAATCCTCAAGAGGCGGGTGGACAAACAAAAACCCAGTAATTCTGACAAACTCCAAGAAGTGATTATGAAAGAATGGGTTGCTATCAGTCAGGATTTGGCCCAGAAGTTGATTGAGAGCAGCCCAGTCGAATTGCAGAGGTCCTGAAAAAGAAGCGCCAACACTGCAAATACTGACTCTTTGCATAAATGTCATGTAATTGTCGATAAAAGCCTTTGAAACGTATGAAGTGCTTGTAATTATATTTCAGTAGATCACAGAAACAACTGAAACAAAGCTCTAAAAGCAGTTTAGCAGCAAACTTTGTGAAAACTTTGTCCTTAGCTGTTTCATAGTAAAATATACTAAAAAAGTATTTAATCAAACTGGAAATAGCATATGGTACAGTATCTGTAGAATTAATAAATGTGAGTTTTTTTTTTTATTTTTTATTTGACATTCTTACTGTAAATGAATGTTAATTTCATCAAATGTTAGCTGCCCCATTGTGACTCAGAGACTCTTTCACTAGTCTGGCATTAATTGTGAGTAACACATGTTAAACTGACGCACGTCCAGCTGTAGGCACATGACGTCACTCAGGTGAACAGGTGCAGCGGAAAAAACGTATAAGAGTAGATGTGTAGCAATGTCACAGTGCAATGAAGTGTGTAGGTCCTTATTTCCAGTTATGTGACTCAAATGAATGATGAAACAAAAATAAACTTCTACTAAAGATGTGCAATTCTCATATCATGCACAGGCTTGTCCACGGACCACTCCGTTATTCTCTTTTGAAGTGAAGTGTAAAGGAATATATATATATACTGTAGAAAGAATATAATATATAGTGAGAGTTTCACTATAATTATTGCTTTTATTACTTTGTCATTACAGAACAAAAAAAAAAAAGACAGTTTAAGTTAAATTTTAAACTGTTATGATAATGTTTCTGTTCCATTTCAAAGGGGGAAAAAAAGTAAGAACCGATACAACTTCACTTATTTGCAAAGTTCAGATGTCAGGTCATGAATGAAATATGAAGAAACATGCAGAGATTGTTGTTGGTTGCCACAGAAACAGTTGAAGTATTTGATGTGATTATGTTCAGCTTTATTGACGTCAGCAGTGATAAAAGGGAGCGATAAGTACCGTGTTGCTGAAACATGCCAGGAACATGACTTAATGTCTGCAGTGAAATTTGGATTTTTTTTTCTCTCTCTCTGAAATGTGGCTGTTACGAAACAATTACAGTATGAAATACCTTGTCTGGAATATAAAGTGTATGTAGTCTACAACTCTTCGATTTACTGTTATATTCTGAAAGGCATGGTCTATTAGATTCAGTAATTAAATATAGGTAGTCCCCAAATTATGAACATTTGAGTTATGAATTTCCACAGATATGAACGGACCGCGGTTCTACTTCTGGTTCGCGGTAGTAGCCCACGTGTATTGTACAAAAATAGACAGTGTACCAGATACTTGTCATGGGTCTAGCTGGTGGTGCTGGCTAGACCCGGCTGATGTTGTTGCCGTGGGCATGAGGTAGGCATGAAGGCAGAGGGGTGTGCAAACAGAAAGTCTTTATTTTCAACAGAACTCAAAAACAGACACAAACAAACAGAGGAACCAAAACAACAAACTCAAACTAAAACTAGGGCTCAGGAAAAACACAGGGAACGGCGCGCTAACACAGGGAACGGCGCGCTGACACAGGGAACGGCGCGCTGACACAGGGAACGGCGCGCTGACACAGGGAACGGCGCGCTGACACAGGGAACGGCGCGCTGACACAGGGAACGGCGCGCTGACACAGGGAACCAGGAGCTGACACAGGGAACCAGGAGCTGACACAGGGATCTGACACAGAAAACTGACAGAGAGAACTGGGGATGAGGAAACATGGAGCTGAAGCTAACTAAGACACATAGGGGAACTAGAGATGAGACAGGGCTAGACAGGAGAGACAGGGCTAGACAGGAGAGACAGGGCTGGAGACACAGGACAAGACATGGGACAGAACACAGACTAGAGACAGGACCAGAACACAGACTAGAAACAGGGCTAGAGACGGGACCAGGGACACAGAGACTAGAGACGGGACTAGAGACGGGACTAGACTGGCTGGGTTAGTGGTTAGTTGGGTTAGTAGCTATATGGAATATGGGGACACTGGATGCTGACCTAACCAGCTTAGTATCTAAAGGGGTTAGTGGCTAACCGGGTTAGTACTGACCTAATAGTGGGGAACTGAACACAAGGCAAAGCACACATGAGGCTATTCCAACCTAGCGGCTAACCTACTAGCGACCAGAACCACTAGCAGTCAATCCCACTAGAGGCTAGCCTACTGGAGGCTAACCCTACTAGGGGCTAACCCTACTAGCAATCAAGGCCTACTAGCGGCTAACCCTGCTAGCGGCTAGGCCCTCATGTGGCTACCCAAAACTAAACAGACAAAGAACTAGACTGGAAGACAAACACTGGGAAAACACAGAACAGTACTTACACTGTACACAGGAGGAGACACAGCCTAACTAAACATGAAACAGGACAGCTCCATGAATCCATCAACACAAGGAACATAAGGAAAACCAACAGTTGAGCCCTCTAGAACACAGGTTACAAAACAAACCAAAGTATAAACTTAAAGAAACAAGAACCAAACAAAAGGAATGCCCACATGACGGTATACACACAAACATACCAAAACAAACAAACAACACACCGAACAATGCTCAACCCAGTTTCCCAGAACAAACTGCTATTTATAGAAACTTTAATGAGGCACCTCAGTTCAGGTGAGCACTCATCACCTGACTGAGGTGCCTTCTGGGAAACTGAGTCAACCAACAAGAACTACACAGACAGATAGACATGAACAGTGACCTCTAGTGGAGGTTCCTAACAATACTAATATTTAATATATACAATATTTTCAGTGAGTAAATGAATGTATAAAATGTCTGGTATGTACGTATGTGTGTGCATACGAGAACGTGAGTGCTCCTGGAACGGAACTCGTTCGTAAATCTGGGACTTACTGTAAATTATTTAAATTGTGACCATGACTAATGACAATTACAATAGAAATAACTTGATTACTAATGATCAAAGATGTAGCCCATAGTACATGTCCATGAGTTTGACAATCTGTGAGTGATCTGTTCCATGTGATAACTAGATAATCTTACCTCACTGATTTCCCCAAAAATTGTAGAATCTTGTTCTTGTAAAAAAAAAAAAAAAAGGAAAACATTAATATTATAACCACGAAAGATTTAGGTATTGTGGGTTGCGTTGTTGGGTCACCATGAATTGGACCGGATCGGATGTACGGTGTATCCCAATTTGAAGGCAGGGTTGGAGGCCTTGGGCCTGCTGAGACCCATGCATGGTGGGATGTGGTGCACTGGTTGTTCTGTTGACTTTCTATGATGGGCAGCACTGATTTTTTTTTTTCCATTGTTGTGCTGCATTGAATTTTATGTGAGATATGTGAGATCAGACCGGATGGGCCAGTGTTTGGTTTGTGGGGGAATGGGTGAGCCTTGCATTCCTACAGTATGGTCATCTCTGATCTCTGTATCAGGTAAACAAGCAGTTTGTGTCATATTCAATTTCTTTCTTTCTTTCTTTCTTTCTTGCTTTATTTTTCTTTCTTTCTTTTGTGTCATATTCAGTTTCTTTCTTTCTTGCTTGCTTGCTTTCTTTCTTATCCTGGGTTCTCATAAAATAGTGTATATAAACATATCCTCTATTCATCCAATCTCATTTCAAATAGTTTACTTTGTCCTACGTTGTTTCTAAGTAATATATACTCATTTGGAATTCGGGGACTACCTGTATTCAGTGACTGTATGTAAAAGACCATGCATTTCAGAATATATCAATAAAACAATCAATTGTAGACTACGTACTGTACACTTTATATTTCAGATAAAGTAATTCATAGTTTAATTGTTTCTTAACAGCTGCATTTCTGAGAGAGAGTAACCTACCAAAAAAAAAAAAAAAGAAAGTTATTTGCTTTAACAAAAGTAGGTATTTCTTATTAAGATTATTCTCTAATCCCTAAGTCCCTATATTCTAAACGTAAACATCTTTTTTTGCAAATGCACATGGACCACCTATGCTTTTTTATTTGTGGCTTCAAAGATCTCCTAATACCAGGCTGCAACCCAAATTGCTCTAAAACAACTGACTAAGGGCACTACTAAGGGTGTGTGGTTAAGGGTACTGTAAAGTTTTGAGAATTACATAAATATTGGAAATTGGAAAAGTTGCTGCTTAAGTTTTTATAATAGCAATTTGCATATACTCCAGAATGTTATGAAGAGTGATCAGATGAATTGCATAGTCCTTCTTTGCCATGAAAATGAACTTAATCCCGAAAAAAACTTTCCACTGCATTTCATTGCTGTCATTAAAGGACCTGCTGAGATCATTTCAGTAATCGTCTTGTTAACTCAGGTGAGAATGTTGACGAGCACAAGGCTGGAGATCATTATGTCAGGCTGATTGGGTTAGAATGGCAGACTTGACATGTTAAAAGGAGGGTGATGCTTGAAATCATTGTTCTTTCATTGTTAACCATGGTGACCTGCAAAGAAACGCGTGCAGCCATCATTGCGTTGCATAAAAATGGCTTCACAGGCAAGGATATTGTGGCTACTAAGATTGCACCTAAATCAACAATTTATAGGATCATCAAGAACTTCAAGGAAAGAGGTTCAATTCTTGTTAAGAAGGCTTCAGGGCGTCCAAGAAAGTCCAGCATGCGCCAGGATCGTCTCCTAAAGAGGATTCAGCTGCGGGATCGGAGTGCCACCAGTGTAGAGCTTGTTCAGGAATGGCAGCAGGCAGGTGTGAGCGCATCTGCACGCACAGTGAGGCCAAGACTTTTGGAAACTGGCCTGGTGTCAAGAAGGGCAGCAAAGAAGCCACTTCTCTCCAAAAAAACCATCAGGGACAGATTGATCTTCTGCAAAAAGTATGGTGAATGGACTGCTGAGGACTGGGGCAAAGTCATATTCTCGGATGAAGCCTCTTTCCGATTGTTTGGGGCATCTGGAAAAAGGCTTGTCTGGAGAAGAAAAGCTGAGCGCTACCATCAGTCCTGTGTCATGCCAACAGTAAAGCATCCTGAGACCATTCATGTGTGGGGTTGCTTCTCACCCAAGGGAGTGGGCTCACTCACAGTTTTGCCCAAAAACACAGCCATGAATAAAGAATGGTACCAAAACACCCTCCAACAGCAACTTCTTCCAACAATCCAACAACAGTTTGGTGAAGAACAATGCATTTTCCAGCACGATGGAGCACCGTGCCATAAGGCAAAAGTGAGAACTAAGTGGCTCGGGGACCAAAACGTTGAAATTTTGGGTTCATGGTCTGGAAACTCCCCAGATCTTAATCCCATTGAGAACTTGTGGTCAATCCTCAAGAGGCGAGTGGACAAACAAAAACCCAGTAATTCTGACAAACTCCAAGAAGTTATTATGTAAGAATGGGTAAACATATCCTTATCAGTCAGGATTTGGCCCAAAAGTTGATTGAGAGCAGCCCAGTCGAATTGCAGAGGTCCTGAAAAAGAAGGGCCAACACTGCAAATACAATGTAATTGTCCATAAAAGCCTTTGAAACGTATGAAGTGCTTGTAATTATATTTCAGTACATCACAGAAACAACTGAAACAAAGATCTAAAAGCAGTTTAGCAGAAAACTTTATGAAAACTAATATTTGTGTCATTCTCAAAACTTTTGGCCATGACTGTACACCCTACACGGCAAACTAGCTTTCCATTTAACGCTATTTGGGATTTAACCCTGCACAAAATGTGATTTGCACAAAATGTGAACAATGTGTTAGAATTAAAATAATTCTATAGTTGTTGATGAGCAAGCCAAGGGGGACGGTGGCAAGGAAAAAAGTCCCTGAGGATGCAATAGGAAGAAACTTTGAGAGGATTCAACAGGGAACACATACGCATTTGAGTGATAATCTGGTAAACTAGAAATGAACAGAGCTGATATTCTGAATCACCATAAGAAATATATTTCAGTTCTGACTATTTTTTTTCCCCAGAAGTCTGGCTTTAATCTCAAAATTTTGACTTTAAAGCCTTAATTCCCTTTCTTTCCCCCTCAGAATCCTGACTTTAAACAAGAAATTCTGACTTCAGGCTTTTTTTCTCAGTAGGTGTTATCTGATATTGTATTCAGTATTCTGAAAAGAAAAGTCAGAACTCAAAACTCTTCTTCCACCAACTAAATAAACCATTTTGTTTTCCTTTTCAACTAGCCAGAGCTTTCGTCTGCTATCTCTACAAGGCTTGGAGAAGTCCTCGGATGCTCTCAGAAGTGTGTTGCTTATGAGAAAGGTACATGTACAAAGCCAGTTAGCAGTGCAGTCGCCGTACCACACTGAGAGGAGTTTGTGAGGATGCTCTTAATGGTGCAGTGGTAAAAGTTCACCAGTGTCCTGGAGCACACATGGAACTTTTTAAGCCTCTTAAAAGAGGAGTTCAGGGATCAGGTGAGATTCTCAGAGATGTGAACTTCAAGGAACTTAAAATCAGGGTACCAGTTGATTTAAATGGGAGTGTGAGTATGATTGCAAGCATTTGAAATCCACAATGACGTCCCTCATATTCATGGTATTAAGTTCCAGGTTATTGTCATCACACCATGCTAATAGGTGCCTCCCTGTAAGCTGTCTCACCATTATCAGGCTTATCACAAGTATCAGGTAATGCTCTGATACAACTCTAGCCTATGTCCATTGAAAAATAGCATAAAGCAAGCTGAGAGTCTCATTAGTGGCCTGATTCGATTAGAGTCCTCTTTACAGTCCTTGTACAAAAGTACAAAGCCAATGAAATGGAGTTAGCATCTAGCCAGATGTTCAATTAAATTTTATTTTGAAATTTGCACAAAATGTGAACAATGAGTATGAATTAAAATAATTATATAGTTGTTGATGAGCAAGCCGAGGGCGTGAGTGTTAGATTTACCACAAAGTCACCAGACATTATAAATAGAATATTTATCCGGTAATATGCAGTACATCTATGCCTATGATTGTGCAGTGAGGAAGACATGCCACAAATATAACATGCTAAACAGGATACACAGATGTCCATATATGGCTGTTTGTATAATACAGTATACGCAGAATAACTATGGGTGGAACATACAATAGTGCAATGACAACATTATAAGTTATGCATGGTATAAGAGGATAAAGAAGTAAATGTACAGTAAAGTGAAAAAGACATTTTGTGCACTGTAATGTAACGGTTGACATGCCATGATCAGCTGCTGAGTACGGTCTGTTTCCGTGGACGCCAAGGCACCTGTAGCTCCTGCATCATTACAGTATCTCTGACCAGGCTTATCACCGTCTGCATGTCATCTGCTGTTGGAGGAAGAGGCAGGTACGCAGTCATGAGTGAAAACAAGGATAAGAAAGGAGACAGTACGCACCCCTGAGGAATCCCTAAAGAACTCCAGTGTTGATGGTGAGATTGATGGTGAGAATTGCCACGGTTACTGCTTGCCGGACGAAAGAGAGACATGATAGCAGAGGTGAAAATGATCAAAAGGATTTATTGAAACAAAACAATGGGAACAAAAGGAACAGAACATGAACTGAAACCAGGATAAACTATAAACATGACAAACTAGACATTACCAAAAGACTGAGAGATAGACAGGCTAGGAGACGGACAGACAGACTAGGAGACAGACAGACCAGGAGCACACGGAGCCAGGAGAACATGGAGCCAGGAAGAACACAGAGCTAGGAAGAACACAGAGCAAACAACATACCAAAACAAACAGTAACCTAGACGAACAGATGCAAGACAAGACTAAACTGAACTCAGGAACATTTATAACAAAACTAACGAGCACAGCTAATTAGCAACCTCAGCCCAGGTGAGCGCCACATCACCTGACCGAGGTGCATTCTGGGGATTAGAGTCCTTCACAGAAAAGAACACAAAGAACACAGAAAAAACCAAAGGAAGTCTCTGGGCGCTTTGGCGCCCTCTAGGGGTAATTCCTGACATTACCCCCCCCCCAAAAGGCGCACCACCGGGGCGCCAAAGGAGGACCCGGACACCCTCCCCAAGGTCCCAGTACCGTCCTCCCCACAGCGAGGCTGCAAGGGATCTCCTCTTGGAGTGGAAAGGAGATTACTCCAAGGTTGTTGCCAAGGTCGGACGGCGGAGGCAGGAGCACGGCGTCCTGGAGCCCGTGCGGAGGCAGGAGCACGGCGTACTGGAGCCCGTGCGGAGGCAGGAGCACGGCGTCCTGGAGCCCGTGCGGAGGCAGGAGCACGGCGTTCTCGGCGGCGCATGGCGGCGGCGGCGGAGGAAGAGGCGGCTCGTCGTCCTCGGCGGCGCATGGCGGCGGCGGCGGAGGAAGAGGCGGCTCGTCGTCCTCGGCGGCGCATGGCGGCGGCGGCGGAGGAAGAGGCGGCTCGTCGTCCTCGGCGGCGCATGGCGGCGGCGGCGGAGGAAGAGGCGGCTCGTCGTCCTCGGCGGCGCATGGCGGCGGCGGCGGAGGAAGAGGCGGCTCGTCGTCCTCGGCGGCGCATGGCGGCGGCGGCGGAGGAAGAGGCGGCTCGTCGTCCTCGGCGGCGCATGGCGGCGGCGGCGGAGGAAGAGGCGGCTCGCTGTCCACCTCGACGCAGGGCGGCGGAGGAAGAGGCGGCTCGCTGTCCTCCTCGACGCAGGGCGGCGGCGGCAGCTCGCTGTCCACCTCGAGGAACCCTGGAGGGTCTGGGCCTCCACTGAGGCTGGCTGGAGGGTCTGGGCCTCCACTGAGGCTGGCTGGAGGGTCTGGGCCTCCACTGAGGCTGGCTGGAGGGTCTGGGCCTCCACTGAGGCTGGCTGGAGGGTCTGGGCCTCCACTGAGGCTGGCTGGAGGGTCTGGGCCTCCACTGAGGCTGGCTGGAGGGTCTGGGCCTCCACTGAGGCTGGCTGGAGGGTCTGGGCCTCCACTGAGGCTGGCTGGAGGGTCTGGGCCTCCACTGAGGCTGGCTGGAGGGTCTGGGCCTCCACTGAGGCTGGCTGGAGACTGGGTGCAGGCCTTGACGTCAGCTGCCTCTTTGTTGGCCTTGGCCAGCTGTTCCTGCACCACTGCCCCCAGCTCCAGCAGGGTTTGCATTTGCCCCCGATCTCCCGTCGAGCGACAACTGTTTATCTGCTGGATAAGCACCCCGGCTAGTTGGTGGAGCCCCAGCCTCCGCTGTTGAAGCTCCACGTGATCCGCCCTCTGAACGCCAGCAGACACATGTTCGCCCTCTCCAGCTTCTTGCTGAGGCGCTCCACCGGCAGTCGCTCCGGTGCGCCCCAAGTTGTTCCGCCGGCTGGCAAGCCGACTCCCCAGGAAGGTCGCTTGCCCCGGCGTCACAGTCACAGCCCCCCCCAAAAAATTTCCCAGGGGAGATTCCTCTACTATATTACTTTTTAGGTCTTGCATTCTGTCACGGTTACTGCTTGCCGGACGAAAGAGAGACATGATAGCAGAGGTGAAAATGATCAAAAGGATTTATTGAAACAAAACAATGGGAACAAAAGGAACAGAACATGAACTGAAACCAGGATAAACTATAAACATGACAAACTAGACATTACCAAAAGACTGAGAGATAGACAGGCTAGGAGACAGACAGACAGACAGACTAGGAGACAGACAGACCAGGAGCACACGGAGCCAGGAGAACATGGAGCCAGGAAGAACACAGAGCTAGGAAGAACACAGAGCTAGGAAAACACAGAGCAAACAACATACCAAAACAAACAGTAACCTAGACGAACAGATGCAAGACAAGACTAAACTGAACTCAGGAACATTTATAACAAAACTAACGAGCACAGCTAATTAGCAACCTCAGCCCAGGTGAGCGCCACATCACCTGACCGAGGTGCATTCTGGGGATTAGAGTCCTTCACAGAAAAGAACACAAAGAACACAGAAAAAACAAAAGGAAGTCTCTGGGCGCTTTGGCGCCCTCTAGGGGTAATTCCTGACAAGAATACAGACTGTATTCTGTTTGTAAGGAAGTCCTTGGAGTCTTTCAAGACTAGCTGATTTTTTTTCCATAACAGTCTTCAAAAAGCTCATTATTGCATACACAATATAATTCTGGGCATTCATGGTCACTAGTGGACACTGCATAATTGCACATTCATGTTACTTATTAATTATTCTATTTATTTCCTTAATGCACAAAAGTCACTTTAAATATGACACTTTCAGGCATATTTGCACACCCCCTGGACATATTCAACTTAATTTCAAAACAATTTCCATAAATTTTATGTTTTCCATATTTGTATAGCTAGGTTAATCTTATATTTTTCTTATATTTTTCTTATATTGTATATTTTGTACTATATAGCTACTGTATATCATTCTTTCTTAGCTAAATGTATTTTCTATGTTGTTTTTCATATTTATTTCCTGTTAATAGTCTTTTATTTTAAGGTCACAAGCAGTCGTCTAAGCGTTTCACTGCATATCGTACTGTGTATGCCTGTGCACGTGACACATAAAATTTGAATTTTATTTGAAATTTATACACACAAAGAGGATCATTGCATCACAGAACAATTATCAGACAAATTCCCCCAGGTGTTACCGCTTTATCACTCATTTCTTTTCCTCCTCCTCAACCTCCTCCTCAATTCCCAGCCACACACCTCTTGCAAATCCGATATACAGGTTTATACAGGGCATCAGCTATTTCAGTTTTAATCATTTATGTGTGAAAATCTTTCACACCAAATTAAATCCTTTTTTTCAGATTTTTGAGTAATATTAATTATTATTATTATTTTTTTTTTTTTTTTACTTTTTGACAAGTGGCAATTACTTGTAAAGTGCATACACCTCATTTGAGATTTTTAAAGTAATAAACTGTACAGAGTAAATACGTAAGTAAGTAGGCTTTTATTGTCATTACAACCATATAGTACACAGTGAATCAAAATTACATTCCTCCAGGACCAAGGTGCTACATACTGTACAACATAAATTAACAACACAACTTAACAAAAACTAGCTAACTAGTGTAACTAGTTAACTAAGAAACCTAATTAGCTGGCTAGCTGGGATAAGACAGATTTACGCTTTAAGTTAAACAGGAAACTATCTATGTTTTTATACAAAAGAGACAACGTAAAGTGCTAAGAGCGACAGTACCAATGCAACAATATGACATTACAATACTTTGTGGTAATGAGGTGATGAGTTGACTAATCAGTCCGGTCTCAAAATTGTGAAGTATTTGAGTTAATCTGAGTCAGGATTGTTGGTGGGAGCTGGCCCTTCCTCAGCCTTCTCTAGAAGAAAAGATGTTGGTGGGCTTTCTTGTGCAGAGAGCTGGTGTTGAGGGACCAGGTGAGGTTCTTCTTCAGGTGGACACCCAGGAATTTGGTGCTGTAGACGATCTCCACAGGGGAGCCATTGATGCTCAGCGGAGAGGGGTTGCTCTATGTCCTCCTGAAGTCAACAGCAATATCCTTTGTCTTGTCCACATTCAAAGGCAGGTTGTTGTCTTTACACCATTGTGTTAGCCTCTGCACTTCCTCTCACGTACGCTGACTCGTTGTTCTTGCTAACGAGACCCACCATGGTCATGTCATCTGCAAACGTGATGATGTGATTTGAACTGTGTGTCGCTACACACTCATGAGTCAGCAGTGTGAACAGCAAGGGACAGAGCACACAGCATTTGTGGGCTCCAGTACTCAGTGTGGTTCCAGTACATGCGGTTCCTAATCCGTACTGACTGAGGCCTTCCGGTCAGAAAGTCCAGGATCCAGTTACAGAGGCAGGTGCTCAGGCCCCACAGGCTCAGCTTGCAGATCAGGTGTTTGGGGATGATAGTGTTGAATGCTGAACTGTAATCTATGTACAGCATACGAATGTAGGTCTATGACAGCATTGTCCAAGTGTGTGAGGGCAAGGTGAAGTGTGGTGGAGATGGCATCGTTCGTTGAAAAGTTAGGACGATATGAACCTGCAGTGGGTCGAGTGTGGGGTCAGAAGGGTCTTTATGTGTCTCATGACCAGTGCTGGGGGACGTTACTTTTTAAAGTAACTAATTACATTACAAAATTACTGTCTTCAAAAAGTAATCAGTTACATTACTGCGTTACTTTCTGAGAAAAGTAACTAGTTCGAGTACTTTTCCATTGCAGAAAATGAAAACTACTTTGTGCTTCCTCATGCATGTTATTTTAGTCAAGACCTTTATAATTATTCTACCATCATCACTCAGCGAAGTTTGGCCCATAATCTGTTAACTACTAATACCCCTATCTCACCTATGCAGTTTCGCACAGTGGCTATATGTACGGTTCATCATGATTCACCGCGAATTTTGGCGCTGTGATTAGGTTTCCATCTTTCCGCGCGTCGGTTCTCGCATAGTCAAATTGCGGGATAGGCGAGATAGGGGTATAACAGCAGGAATAACAGAGGGGGACGTGGGAATGCCGGCACTGCTTAGAAAGATGTTGAAGATGTCAGTGAGAACATCTGCCAGCTGTTCTGAGCACATTCTCTGAGCACTCTGCCAGGGTATTATTGTCTGGTCCCGCAGCTTTATGTGGGTTGACTCTGCGTAGAGTTTTCAGCTGTGGACACAGCACCTTGTCATTCGGAGGAGGAATGGACTTCCTCGCCGTCACGTCATTCTGCACATTGAACCGAGCATAAAGGTTTTTCAGTACATCTGGAAGGGAGCCGTCATCGTCACAGGCAGGTGATGTCATCCTGTAGTTTGTGATGGTTTGTATGCCCTGCCACATGCACCGTGTGTCACCACTGTCCCTGAAGTGTTTGTAAATTCTCTGGGCTTGTGCGCGCTTCGCATCTCTGATGGCCCGGGAAAGTTTGGCCCTTGCTGTTCTTAGGGCTACCTTGTCTCCCACTATGAAGGCAGAGTCATGAGATGATGTTCTTGGAGACATTGACATTATCTGTTATCTTGTTGATGTAGCTGTTCATGATGACATCTACTCCTTCAAGTCGGTGAAGTCGCCGAAAGTTGCAGCCTCCCTAGACATGTTCGAGTCAGTGTTCTTAAAACAGTCCTGAAGAGCAGAGATGGCTCCTGCTGGCCAGGTTTTCACCTGCTTTAGAACCGGTTTCGAATGCCTGATGAGTGGTTTGTATGCTGAAATTAGCAAAACAGAGATGTGGTCTGAGTAGCCGAGGTGGGACGAGGCTCTGGCCAATATGCGCCTGGGATGTTTGTGTAAACAAGATCTAGCGTGTTTTCCCCTCTCTTTGCAAAGGCCACTGATGGAATTTGGAAATACTGACAGCTCATCGTGTATGTTGTTAACTTTTTATTTTCAGAAGTGTATGGCGGTGGTACATACAGACACCAGTTGCACCAATGTCCATATACAGTGTAAAACAAACACGCTAGAACACAAAAGTAACAAAGCACCATTTTGGCACCGGAGCGGCCGCTGCGTGCTACTGCCGCGTCGCCATCTTGGATCCAACCAACAGAGACAGAGAGACAGTGGGAGTTAAAGAGAGAGAGGGAGAGAGAGAAAGAGCAGAAGAGAAGGAGAGATAAAAGTTAGTTATGGTCACAGTCACACAATGTATAAGGTGAATGTATATTTAGCAAGCAGGGACTCCGGCAGGACTATAACATCAAAACTAAAAGTGAGAGCCAGAAGGAAACACAGACATGAGGGCTACCTGAGATGTAAAGCGACCAATCACCTCACCGTCAACAAACCTGAGTGATCAATAAGTGGGGAAGACAGCATCTAAACATACCAGTTCACCAGAATATTCTACGTCCATGAGTCCCCCAGATCTGCTCCTTTACCTAAGGCTAATCTATTTACAAAAATGCTTGGCTAAATAAATAGGTTTTTAGCCTAGACTTAAACACTGAGACTGTGTCTGAGTCCCGAACATTAATAGATAGACTATTCCATATTCCAAAAATCAGTACCAGATCTATTGACATTTACTGTACAATATTGAGTTTAAAATTTTTTTAAAATGCTGTTTAGACAGACGATCACGCTCACTACCCAACAATTTTGTTTGTACAAAGAATGAACAGTTACATATATAGCCTCTATTTGTATCGGTTTATTATTATTATTTAAAAAAAAATTAACTTAAGTCAAACTTTAAATATAGAAATAACTGGAAAAATAGACTTTCAGAATAGAACATTAGAATAACAACAACAAAAAAAAAAGGTTCTAAAAATACACTATAAAAATACTGTGTTGTTTCTGTAAACACCTGCTTGAGTTATTTTGACCCAACAGCTTGTTTATTCTTTATTCTCCGTTTTTTCCAAACAGCCTGCAAAATATTACTGTTAATGTGTCACAAATTGTAGTTTTAAGAGTTGTTTAGGCGAGAATGCATGTGTGTACAGCTCAAAAGCTCCATCGGTTATTAAGATAGCGTCTATTTAGAAAAAATGCCCCAACGATTTCGGAAATAATTTCTCTGTATGTCTCTGTAATTGTTAAAACAGCGGAGGTATTTTATTTTGGGAATTTTTTATATATATACTGTATATCAAATAAAATCTAAAGGCTCACTTTACTTTGAGGTTTACTCTGCTTAAATTCGATGGTGGACCAGGCAACATTGATGCTCACTGTGACTGGATGAGTCAGTGAGACCAAGCAGGTTCTGGCCACCCAGTACAACTTAAACTTGACATTGTTATCACTGTAAGTCCTTACACGATTCCCATTTTAGAGATTTAAGTGCATGAAAACATGACATGTACTATGCTCAAATTTGATTCATCTGTTGTTCAGATTTTTTCTATTAGTGTTTTTTTTTATTAAAGTTTTTGAGTTAGATGATCCAGAGTATTTTTTTGTTTTTACTAAAAAAAAAGAAAGGAAAAAACATTTTAGAATCAAGAATTACAATAATGTCAATATAATACTTGCTTCTGTTAAGTTCTGTTTTCTTTGAAAGCCAGCACAATAAATCAAACCAACACAGACTCAGTTAGCCATCATTTCTTTTACAGTGGAACCTTGGATTACGAGCATAATTCGTTCCGGAAGAGGGCTCGTATTCCAAAACACTCTTAAACCAAATCATCATTTCCCATAAGAAATAATGAAAACTCAAATTATTCATTCCACAGCCCCCAAAAATAAATACATAAAAAAATTAATACAATCTATAAAATGAAAATAAAACAAATTAATCTGCACTTTACCTTTAAAAAAAGTACAAATAAATCCTGACAGATAAGTGTTTCCATTGGTGCGCGCACGCGCCATGTGTGTGTGTGTGTGTGTGTGTGTGTGTGGAATTAGCCCCTTCCCTCGCCTTGTTTTACACAGTAACATTCCTCCTCCCTCTCCCCACCTCGCTTTTTCACAACAGTTTCACAACAAACACACGCACGCACACACACACACAACAGAAACACCGTTTTAACAGGAAAAAAAGAAATCTCTCTGAGACTGACATGAGCGTATATTAACAGACACACTTTTTAAGTTTTACAACAAGCGCATAAACACAGCGGAAACACCGGTTTAAGAAACTTCAGAGTCCATTATATTTTATTATTTATATTTATCAGCCCTTATTTTAATATCTGTTTATAGCCATGAGAAATGTTAAGGCTGAACACACTTATCCACATCGATAATAAATAAGAAATCAGTTGTTTAACTAAATAATATACAAGTAATATATGAAGGGTATAAATAAAGGAACTATCACAACTCTTGCACAATTTGGTAATTTCTACCACACCACCTATCCGCCTATTTAGCGTTGATTCAAAGTAGTCACAAAAACCCTGTGTATCATTGCCAACATTGCTCCACTCACATTATGCAAATAGGTGTCCGACTCTTTAGCACCTTCTGGCGAATGTGGTTGGAAACTGAATCCTTAGCGTAAGGCAAATGGCTAGAAGTCTAAGGGATAATGTAAACATGTATAAAAACATATAGAAACATGAAATATATTGTGTATAAAATACAAGGAGTGTTTGAGTCAAACCAGGACTTTTGATTGGGCAGAATAACAGAACACAGTTCTAAGAGTAAAAACTCCCTTTAATTCTCTATATAATCCCCTGCTACTGTACACTAATTCACTTATCACAGTGTTTCACTAGTGCTTTGTTAACATCAAGGTAGAAAGAGTTCTCTTTTTTTTTTTTTTTTTACAAACAGGGCCAACAGGTGATGGCTCTACACTAACAGGTGATCGATCTGGGCTAACAGGAAATAGCTCTGGGCTAACAGGGCCAACCGGTGATAGCTTTGGGCTAACAGGAGATAATTCGATAATTACAGTTGTGGAATGTGGCTAACAGTAGCTTTGACAGTCCAACAGTTCTGGGTTCATTCTACATCCTGTGCAAGACTCACCCACTCACCCAGACATATACCCACTTTCTTAGTTTTATCTTCCTGCAATTTTCTGGAGTAGAGCTCAGTGTATATTGGTTTAATGCTTCACAAAGTTGCCAAGCTCACTTTCAAGCTGCACAATCTCATGCAAGGTTATATGCATTATGCAATTATTTTACATTTGTATGCTCATCAATACATTTTCTCAAAAATAATAATTTGCATATAAAATTAGATCTTTTTATATATATTTTTAAAATATCAATTTGGAGATATGAGGAACTTTCAGGCTGATCACTCTTTTACACTGTTTAGAAATCTGAAGTAGGAAAAAATGGAGATACTTTCATTGCTTAGGAGGTTTATTGTGCAATTTACAGTAGTAACAAATGCCAAGCCAAAACCATTGCATGCCCAAAAGTGAAAGTGATGCTGTCAGTTTTTAAGTATTCTAAAACTAAAGAAATTTAAAAACACCCAAAGGATACATGGATTAGGTTTCCAGAACACTTTAAGAATCATGAAATAAATCTTGCTCGATGATTTATGTGAGGTTTTTTTTTTTTTTTTTTTTCAAAACTGCCAAAATAACAAATGTGTCAGCCAAATGAATGATGTTTTAATATAAATTGAAGTGGTAATTACATTTATAGCACTTTTCAAAGCATTCCACATGCACTAAATGTCTTACAACTGAACTGTAAGCGAAAATTCTAATAATGTGCAATACAAGAATATAAATGATAATAAAACAGTTGCATCCTTCACCAGTGCACTAACTACCTTAAACTTTAACTGCTCACCAACTTTAATATGAGCTTTTAGTAAATTCAGCAGTGATTTCTTAAAAGATTGATGTAAGCCATGTAAATCTAAGCTTGTTCAAGTGTACATTGATTCCATGGGAAAATCAGGATGGCAAATATTTGACAAATTTCTATTATCATGTGTATATTTTCCCCCATCTGGCATGACATCAGCTGTTTTCTTATCTTTTCTTTTCTTTTTTGCACATTCGAGTTTGCATTCTTTAAACTTTTCACTTCTCCTTAACGAGGATGTCGGCCACACCATGAACCTGTGTGAGCTGCTGGCAGTCCAGAGAGGCGAGAAGCTTCTGTGGACCGACTAAGGTAGGAGTGAACTTCTCGTTCAGGGTGACAGTTGCCAGACTGGCCACGTCACTACAGTGGAAGGAAAAATTGCATCAGTGAACTGAAGAAATATCTATGAAATTTTATTTAAAAATAAACTGAATAGATTTAAATTATTTCTAGATAATTTTTTTAGGCACAGTCAGAAAGCTGTCAAAATTTCCAACTAGATGAAAGCGATACTCAAATTCTCAGTCGTTATCGTTTTGGGTTTTAGTGTATATATTTTTAGTTAAAAAACAGGCTAAGGGTTAAAAATAAAGTTAAACCTTGGATTGCGAGCATAATTCTTTCCGGAAGAGGAGGTTGGGGGCTACTGTGTAGGATGACACACACACACACACACACACACAATGCTTGCAATGCTGAGCTAAATCCCCAATCTCCCCCTAACTTCTAATCTAGGCGCACTCTTGATGGGTGGGAAATAGAATTGTACAAAAGCTCACTAGCTTTCATTTAAAGCTATTTGGAATTTAATCCCAGAATCCAAAAGTTAACGGAGCTGATATTCTACTGCAGAATGAGTAGAAATATATAGAGAAATATACAATATACAATAAACAATATACATATACAATTTTCCACCACCTCCATGGTTTATTCTCCTCACCTTTTGGTTACATACTATCGGAAAAGGTTCCAAATTTCACTCACGGTCATTAACTGTCAGTCGCCATGTGTTGGCGTAGAAAAATAACTGGTTAAACTGGTTAATACTAATCTGTTGATAATAAATAGTGTTTACTCAAGGTCATGCTGTTGTGCTGAATATCATCACAACCAACACATCAAAGTGGCTGCATTTAGTGTGTTTGCACTGTAGGTAAATAGTGACAGGATCTACTGGCAAAAGCAAGCTTCTGGCAAGTTCAGGCAGATTGGCATCGATAAGAATGTAGTGGGACACTGCATTAGCACTAAGGCTGTTGGCTGTGACAAAAGAGAGGACATCACGCACCTCTACAAATACCCACAAGGTAAAAACACTGAACACATGTTTCCATCTGTGAGTTAATTTTGAGGTTAACTTTTCGCAGTGGCAGCATGTTCTGCCATGTGGCAGTCATGTACTATACTGGTGTGATAAAAGGCAAGTGAAGGAGGAGGAAATGGCAGTGAAGCTCGAACCTAATGAAGGTGGGAAACTACTCAGGTCTGCTTGCTTTGCTTCTGTCTTAGTTACAGGAAGCTGGCATGTTTAAATTTTAGCACTGCCACAACAGACTGATATATTGTGTTCTTGGTCTGTAACTGTAATCTATAACTATATCCTATTTAAGCAAAGAGTCTCTCTATCCTTTTATAGTCAAGACACTGGATTGGACCATTCCATATGCCAAATACAAGGTCCTGCTGGTGGACCATGCAGCAATGCTGCTCACCATGACTGGACGAGTCAGTGAGACTCAACAAGTTTTGACAACTCGGTTCAACTTCTACCTGCGCTCGCCTGACATTACTATCACCGTAGGTCCTCAAGTGACTCCCATTTTGTGTTTCCTAATTACAGATTTCAGAAATTCTAAACAGCATTTTGTATATCTTTTCTTGTTTAAGAAAAAATTTAAGTTCACACAGTGAAGCATGCTGTATGAGTATCACAGAGTTATTTTAACAGCCCTATATTATGACCCATAACCAGTGCAACTTTATGTTCCTCCTCAAGGGCCCAATAGCGCCAGATTGGTTGTGGTGGGGTGTGAACCTGGGACAATCTAATAAGTAGTGCCAGGCCTTAATCAATGGCAAGGTGCTATTTGCATTCGTTCCCCTTGCCTTGCATTGGTTCAAACCAAAGAAATATCCAACTCAATTTTGTTTCTTCCTTGTTTTCCAATGAGACACTATTTTAACTTGCAATTAAGAAATTTGAATTGACTTTGCTATTCCTTGTGTTTTACAAGTGATGTTTATACAAATATTGTAATTGCGATTCTTCCTTACAGCCTGTAGGAGACGCTGTGCTGGGCAAAGAGATGGCAGCTAATATCACCTTTATGAATCCACTGCTGTGTGTCTTGAAGAATGTCAAGTTCCACATTGACGGCTTGGGCTTGCTGAAGGCAAAAGATGTTTGCTACGGGTAGGTACACAGTGAAACCTTGGATTGCAAGTAACCTGTGTTTGACTGATGGCACTTAATTAGTAATCTAGTAACCCAGTATACGTACACACGTGGACAAAATTGTTGGTACCCTTCGGTCAATGAAAGAAAAACTCCCAATGGTCACATAAATAACTTTAATCTGACAAAAGTAATAATTAAAAAAAATTCTATGAATGTTATCCAATGAAAGTCAGACATTGCTTTTCAACCATGCTTCAACAGAATTATTTTAAAAAATAAACTCTTGGAACAGGCCTGGACAAAAATGATGGTACCTCTAGAAAATATTGAAAATAATGTGACCAAAGGGACATGTTGATTCAAGGTGTGTCTACTAATTAGCATCACAGGTGTCTACAATCTTGTAATCAGTCAGTGGGCCTATATATAGGGCTCCAGGTAGTCACTGTGATGTTTGGTGACATGGTATGTACCACACTCAACATGGACCAGAGGAAGCGAAGGAAAGAGTTGTCTCAGGAGATTCGAAAGACAATTATAGACAAGCATGTTAAAGGTAAAGGCTGTAAGACCATTTCCAAGCAGCTAGATGTTCCTGTGACTACAGTTGCACATATTATTCAGAAATTTAAGATCCATGGGACTGTAGCCAACCTCCCTGGACGTGGCCGCAGGAGGAAAATCGATGACAAATCAAAGAGACAGATAATTCGAATGGTAACAAAAGAGCCCAGAAAGACTTCTAAAGAGATCCAAGGTGAACTTCATGCTCAAGGAACATCAGTGTCGGATCGCACCATCCGTCGTTGTTTGAGCCAAAGTGGACTACATGGGAGACAACCAAGGAGGACACCATTGTTGAAAACAAATCATAAAAAAGCCAGACTGGAATATGCCAAACTACATGTTGACAAGCCACAAAGCTTCTGGGAGAATGTCCTATGGACAGATGAGACAAAAATGGAACTTTTTGCCAAGGCACATCAGCTCTATGTTCACAGATGGAAAAATGAAGTATATCAAGAAAAGAACACTGTCCCTACTGTGAAACATGGAGGAGGCTCTGTTATGTTCTGGGGCTGCTTTGCTGCATCTGGCACAGGGTGTCTTGAATCTGTGCAGGGTACAATGAAATCTCAAGACTATCAAGGGATTCTAGAGAGAAATGTGCTGGCCAGTGTCAGAAAGCCGGGTCTCAGTCGCAGGTCATGGGTCTTCCAACAGGACAATGACCCAAAACACACAGCTAAAAACCCAAGAATGGCTAAGAGGAAAACATTGCACTATTCTAAAGTGGCCTTCTATGAGCTCTGACCTCAATCTTATTGAGCAACTTTGGAAGGAGCTGAAACATGCTGTCTGGAAAAGGCACCCTTCAAACCGGAAACAACTGGGAGCAGCTTGCTCATGAGGAGTGGGCCAAAATACCTGCAGAGAGGTGCAGAAGTCTCATTGACAGTTACAGGAATCGTTTGATTGCAGTGATTGCCTCAAAAGGTTGTGCAACAAACTATTAAGTTAGGGGTACCATCATTTTTGTCCAGGCCTGTTCCATGAGTTCATTTTTTTAAATAATTCCGTTGAAGCATGGTTGAAAAGCAATGTCTGAGTTTCATTGGTTAACATTCATAAAATTCTTATTTATTATTACTTTTGTCAGATTAAAGTTATTTCTGTGACCATTGTGAGTTTTTCTTTCATTGACCGAAGGGTACCAACAATTTTGTCCACGTGTGTATATATCCAATGATTAAAACTTCAAAGCACTTATTGTAAGTCACTCTGGATAAGAGCGTCTGCAAAATGCCTAAATGTAAATGTAAACTTGGTCTGCGAGCGTTTTAGACGAGCAAAATGTTTAAATAGACTTTTAACTTGATAAACGAGCAAGGTCTTGAAACACGAGTACTGAGTACTGTAGGACAACTGAGCCAATGGTTCTTCTTTTTCTTGTGTGCTGTCAGATTGTGGGTAATTGTCTCCTATGCTCAGTCTCAGTGCCTGTGCGTCACTTTTATAGTAAAAATCCATGTGTTCTTTTTACTATAATGTGTGATCACATGTGTAAAGTATTTTTTAAAATTATTTTGTGTTCCGGTATAGTGACTGTTCTTTAGTAACTGTACAGCAACAACAGCCTCTGGGAAGAAAAAAAAGTTTAAAAGTCTGTAGCAGTGCGACAGGTCAGCGAGCAGGGAGACCAATTTGTTTGATGACAACACAATGTCACATTTCCGCAAAATCCTCAAAAGAAAGCAAATGCAAGAGTGTTAGGTTTAAAAGAAGAGTGCCCAAAATAAGTTGCAAGCTAAGAGAAGAAGAGTTCTTGCTTGTTGTGTCCGCCGCACCTTGATACACTTACCAGTCCCGGTCCGATCAACCGGTTGAGACAAACACACACACATGCGCAGGCATGATGTCTGAAGATCTCTATTTATTCTCCGCAAAGAGAGTACATTTAAAGCGGTGCTGTATCCAGAACATAAAAAACCCCAGACACTATTACACCTTATATAACCTTACAAAGAGTCATTAGAGAGGTTCCTTTTTAGGTTTAAGATTCTAGTTTTCAGAGTCTCTGATTCTTTGTCAAAGAGCAGTGATTCCGTTAGTGTGTGTGTGTGTGTGTGTGTGTGAGAGAGAGAGAGAGAGAGAGAAAAAGTCATCCTAAACAGTAGCCCCCTCCCTCCTCTTATCTTACTTCAGCTTCACACGCACACAAGAGGAGGATGGAGGGAGCTACTGTGTTGGACAACCTTCACACACACACACAGTTTCCCGTCGGGAAACTTCTTTAACAAGGAACCTCTCTAATGATCCTTGCTTTTGCTTTATGCACGCACACACTCATGTGGTCACAATGTTATAATAAACAGTACCTGCACGAATGTTGAATTTATGAGTCACGCACGTGAACTTAGACTGAGCATGCAAGATGATTACCCATAATCCCATAGTGCATGAGGGAGAAGAATCATTGGCTTGTATATCAAGATTTCTCTCATTTATTGTTAAAATATATTTCGCACACCAAGTTGCTCACAATCTACCATTACACTGTATCTTCATAGCTCACCTAGAAAGGGTGACAGAATGACAATTATTGAGCAATGTTGTTTAAGAAGACAATGTTAATAGATGTGTTTTCTTGCTGAAAGTGCTTCAGTGACAGACCCAGTGTAGTAGTGTAGATTAGAGCTAGTGTAATTAACATTTGTTATATAGTTAAACATCCCAGTGGTGTTACTGTCTATTAACACCACTCATGTAAAGCCTTTTGTCCCATCAGATTACTTGGTTGGAACTAACTGTTGTATATTAAACATTAAAAAATAAATTGGTAAACAGCAGTGGTTTTATCATTTTTGACTGATATTTAAATATTTTTTTTTATTAATAACTTAAAGTCTGTACCACTGACCACCCTTCTTTAATACATACTGTACTAACTAAATGGTCCTTGGTAGTTTTTTGGGGGTTCGTTGGACAATGAAGGACTTTTAGCTTGATGAAAATCAATTAAAATAAAATATAAAAGACATGTCCTTACCGCTGGAAAGACAAAATGAGTATCGAATCTGGTATAAACCAGTCCATCAAGGATGGCCGCCACAGGTGAAGGGCCACAGCGGAACATACCCTGACTCGTCTCTTGAGGCGTGGCATCCACTGCCTGCCAACCGCCCATGCCAACTGGTAAGTCAGGCCGTGCCATCCAGCATTTGTTCCACAAATGAAAGTTCCTGCACATAGAGACTTAGAGATAAATAACAGACTGATCCCATAGTGGCCAGGCTTTTATGTTCATTCTTAGACCTCACTCACTCACTCCACACTGATTATCATGTAAAGGGGTGTGGGAGGCCTGGAGTCTATCACGAGAATCTCAGAACATGTAGCAGGGTCTACCCTGGACAGGGTACCAATCCATCGCAGGCCAAACAAGCTCACCCTCACTCACACACTACCAGCAATTTGGAAATGCCAATTAGCCTACTCTTTCTATGACTTTCCATTAAAAAAAAGCTGCATGAAGGGATTTACTTTTGTGTTTCTTGTGCATGGAGGTCTGTAAATCTTGCTTTATGTCTGTCATCATGGCTAAATTAAAAAGAAAAGGGTCTTGGCTGAAATTGGAAAAATGAATTAAAAAAATTCTACATCACAGCTTTATGAAACTATAAATTGAACAAAATCTCTTTTTTTTTCTTTTTACAATTTACAAAGATTTTCCATAGGGTAAAAGTCTGCTCCTTCATGACATTAACCAAGCTTCTCTACCAGGTTAGAATTTTATATAGATTTTAATTGTGTTTTCTGTTTTCACTTTTGGGAAAAGCGTTAAAATGCTGGAACTTTACTTGTTGGTGAGAAACATGGAAAAGAGATCCATACTGCAGTCCAAGAAAAAGTATAGTTTTTAGAACCAGATTTAGTAGACAAATGTCAAAAATTTATCATGTGAAGGGATTTAAATGTCACCACAAACGCAAGACTCACAATCTCGCAAGATTATTTAGATATGATTTCTTCCTCTCTTTTTGCTTTCAAGTTGAAATACACTTGTGCAGATTAAAGCTGTGAAATGTAATACATGAGAATAGTGTGCTTGTACCAAACTGAGTCATTGTTGAGGTTATCAATCGGCCTCATCATCTCATCAACATACACATCAATTGTCATGGAAACATCTGTGTCGTGGGCAGAGTCGAAGTTCGTGACACTACGAGTGGGAATCCCCAAACACCTGAGAACTGGGATAGTGGTGCAGAGAGAATGTCCAGAGAGAAGGCGAGTGGAAAAATGGCAAAGAAATGAGAGTAAAAGGCGGTAGGTAAGAATAAAAAAAAAAAACTACCAAATGGATCTAGTAACTAACGCTACAGAACAACTTTTAGTGGAAAAAAGAACAAGATGTTACTTGTGGTGGTGACCCCGGAAAAGACACAGCACTGGCCATATTTAACTGGCTTTCCTCCGCTTGTGTGGTACTGCCATAGAATTTCCACACTGCCATGCCACAGCGTTGGTGCAGTCCCATTGTCGTAGACCGTTGACCAATTCCCCGTCACCACACCTTGATCATCCGGAGAGTTGACCTAGCACCAATAAATCCGAGGCACTTGTTAGAAAAAGTTGTTTCTAATATAATTTAGAAAATATAAGTGTGTATGTAGTAGTTAAATAACAGCTAGTTCCAGCAGAGCAAGCTGATTGGTCGGGAGGCATTCCACAAGTGGTGTTAATAGACCACTAGATAATATATCATTTATTTAAGGACTAAAATTCTAACTTTGTTTCTAACATAAGGTTGAATCCCAAATCCCTCTCTAAACCCTGACAAAGGGCACTCCATGGTGTAATTTTTCTCAATGTTTGACTACATAGTACCCCTAAGAATTTAAAACTATTTCAAACTAACTTGAGTCACTATCGGTCAGATGGCAACTCCGCCAGTCACAGTTAGTTCTCTCAGATTTGAAAGCATATGTGTGGGCGGAGCAAAAGAGCTGGTTAACTAAAGCGTGTTTGTGGAGCTGTTGCATAAACGTAATATCGCACTCAATATCATGCTCTTATATTGTATATCATCATGGCTACAATATTTTTAGTACACTTGCTGCATCACTGTCACTCCTTCTTGTATGATATTGAATGGCGTCAGAATTTTTAACTTATTTGTCTGTTTTTACTTTTGTGGCTGTAAATGGCACTCACCATGGCTGACACAAGTCTGCTAATAGTAGCTGGATCTCCCCAACCTGAAGCAAGTGCTTGACTCTTCTCCAATATGAACAGACATGCTGCGAGAATCCCATCAGCAAACTGCACACAGGATGATAGTCCGATTGAGACAGATTGAGACAGACCGAGAGCTCTTTTAATATACTAAAACATTTTTTTTGCAGTGGAATAGGATTTATCTCTAAAACATAAACATCGTACAAAAACACTCATTAAGAAGGTACAGTAGCTTGCTAAAACCTAGCAAGGTTCATTGACCTGTCCAAAGATCCAAGGCCTGGAACAAATCTGATTCTTTGTTCCACAATAAAGTGTTCCATATTCATTCAGGACATACTCCATCCTCTGCTCTTCATTATCCAGAAACACTGTGCCATCTGAAATAGACAGGCAGAAAGAAATTCTGTTGTGGCCCTGGAATTGTGGCATTCAGACCAAATTCAAGATTTTCCTGGTTGCATTATACATTTGTCCTTCACACGTACCTTTACACCACGGGTTAAACAGCAAGTAGATATCATTTTCAGACTTGCACCTGAAAGTGGTGCTCCCTTGTGGGGTCGATGTTATCACACTGAGCTCATAGCGACCAATGGGAGCAGTCGGTGGGGTGTTGACGCAAAGATTTATCCTATTGCCCAATTTGATTGATAATCTTGGCCTCCCAGCAATTGTTCTGCAACTTGTCAACCACAGTAACAGTCAATAGGGTGCCTTTTGATATTGATGGATTAGGTCCTGTAAAACCCACACACAGAAATGATCTTAATCACCAAAGTGTAGAAAACATAGTGCCACTGTGTAATATTGTATGTATTAGACAATATTGTCATCCTGACTCAGGAAGCCACTGCTCTTACTTCCCAGAGAGACACTGGTATGGCCAGTGGAACTATTTCTTAACAAAATAATCAGTGCACAATATCATCTCTGCACTGGCAACCCAGCGGTTGTGGGGCTCAAACCCTCTGACCAATTACCCACAGCCTCAAGTGCCTGAGCCACCACACCCTTAAATCATAGGGCATCATATAAAATGATACTTCAAAATAGCCATGAGTCTTAACTAATATACCTTACCTAGATCGAGTTGAAGGTGTAGTTTGTCAGATTTGTCAGAGGTGTAGTTTGCCCTCGACGGATGATAAGGTTATCGCTTTGGTAACGGTCCGTGTGATGCTCCCAGCGGTTTTGGCCAGTTTTGGACTTGAGGAGGTCTATGGAGGCCACTGATAACTGACCATCTGATAGGGCAGGGATGGAAAGATAGAGAGAGAGAGAGATTAATTTGAATAAAAGTAAATCAACTCATGCAAATCATCTCTTATTTCTTAGCTGCTTACTGTTGCTCCCAGGAGATGATCTGATGGCGTAGCTCCTGGTGTCCACGAACGTCCTAAGGCAGGCAAAGTAAATGACTTGGGTTAGAAGAAAACTTATACTTTTAGATTCAAAACAGGAAGTTAACTTCACATTTATATTATTAATTACTTTCTTTTTGTAAGATTATGTGTGAGCCACATCTAAAAAAACACACATTTTTGCGACATTATGTACAGTACTCAAAGAAATGGATAATGCCTCAGTGGAAATTGATAAGAGTTCTGGGTAGAACCCTCCAACACAGTGTTTTCAAGCAGAAGCTAAGAAACCTTCTACTATTACACTGCTGAATTCTCAAACCACACTTTTTGCAACAGTTCTGACCATTATGAATAAGCATTAAGCATAAAGATTCTTACCCACGTGGAAGTGGGAGGGTAGTGCGGCCAGTCATGGGATTAACGCTGCTGGTTCCTCCAGACATACTAAGGGAAATATAAAAATAAATCATTCAAGGTAAGACCGTGGTACATTTCCCATGAGGTTATCAATAAGACCTTAAAATAAAAATGTAGCATGAGCATAAAATCAAGGCATTACGGGAAATTAGTCCCAGGTTCAAACCCCACCACCACCAATTTGACACGTTGAGCAAAGACCTTAACCCTCAACTGCTCAGATGTACATGATGAATTACAGCCAAGGATTTTATTTTTTATTTTTTATAATTAATACAAGTAAGACACAAGACACAAAAGGTGGTGTAGGCGGAATAGCGGGATAGGGTTTGGCACCACACACTTCAACAAAATGTCAGGTTAAAATAATAATAAATTACAGATATACAGCAAGAAAATTAATCATCATGAGGTTTACTGAGGATTTGAACGTAATGATACAAAACTCTATAATAGCTTCAAAATGCTGAAGAAAACTAATGGTGAAGAAAATCTCACTGAGATGGCATGGGGAAGAAACCTTAAGAGAAAAAAAAATCTCTACATGGTATTGCTATATATTCATTAAGATGATCTGTTTCATTTGGTACAATTACAGTTTTTTCTTTCAGATATTATAGTCCATTTTCATTGTCACTATGATAAAAAAAGCATTAAAAATGAAATGTATGTAATTTATACATTCATACATTTTATACTTTTTACATTATACATTTTATATATTTATATTTTACATTTTAATTTATTGTAACTGTGTATTTGTAGATATTATATCATTAATTCTTTTTATAGTAATAATTTGCCTCTTCTTATTCTATTTCATCATTCTTTTTAAAGGTCACCAACAGTCATATGAGCATTACACTGCATATCATATTGTGTGGTTGTGTATGTGACAAATAAAATGTTAATTTGAATAAATACAATCTATAAACTATAACTTTATAATAAAAATAATTTACCAGAATTTCACCTGATAATGTTTTTTCAACCATCAGTTTATAAGCGATCTCTTACCTGACTCTACTCTTCAGGTCAGACAGTATTTCAGAGTATGTTGCCCCAGTGTACAGTTCACCAATTGCTTTGGTCTTTGCTGCCACTTCTTTATATACTGTACCTTCGCAACATGGGGGGAAGTGGGAGTGGTGGGGGAGGTGGGGGAGATCTCAACCCCCTAGTGTTAAGTATTAAAGTTAACCCTTTGTCGTCACTAACTTAAATAAATGTAAATTATAGTTTTTGTTTGTTTGTTGTTAGAATTTTAAATTTAAAATTTTACATTTTAAAATTCAAATTTTTGATATATATTTAGTAATTTAAATATTACTATTTAATTGTAATTAAATTTATCGATTATAAAGTGTCCACCTAACTTTGATACATTTGTTCATATAATCTGCAAATATAATCTGTGAATAAACTAGTGAATATTTGACACTCCATTGTCCATGTGTGTGTTTATTTCCCTCTTGGTTGGCAAGCATGTCAGAGCCTATTGCATAGAAGTAGAGGCAGTCCATCTGAAAAAAAAAAAAAAATGATGGCTTAGTCTAGTCTTTCTTCTTGGATTGAAGGTAAGTGCTTCATTTGCTTTTGCTCAATGTTTTGATCTATCATATTTTAAAGAGGTTTTGTACCCCAGTTTTAAAGAAGCATGAAGGTTTGTTCCCATTGTCATACATGTCATGCTTTAAATCACTGTTGGTGATTCAAGGTGGCATATGATACATTTGGTGTATAAGCTCTGGTGTGTATTCTGAGTTATACACTTTTAATGTGCTAGTTTTTACTTGTGTACATAGTGATACATTTGTAAATACTTACCTTGGTATAGGGATACGTGGATTATTGTGCGGCACAAATTCTTTTCTTGAGTGTCTCAGGTATAAGGTAGGGTGTGTATTCATGGTTACATTTTTTGTTATCCAAATGCCTCATGTTAAATCACAATATTTAATTTAGATAATTGTGTAAATCCTCATAGAGATAGGGATACGTGGATTAGTGTGTCGCACTAATACATTTTCTGACAGTGCCTTAGGTACAAGCATAATTTCCATGACATACTCTTAAGATAAAGAGTTAAAGTTCAAGCATGATTTAAGTTCTTGGTTTGTCAATATAAAAAAAAAAAGAAAAAGAAAAATCTCTTCCCAACAGGATATATGCTATTTATTAATACCGGAAAAACAAACTGATACACTTTTAATGCTATGCAACTGCACTAGATGGTATGTGTAGAGCATATTGTTTTGGTCTGTTAATTGCTCTTAAAATTATTGTGAAACAGGCTATTTCCAAAATAACATGGGTAGAGATCTCAGGAACCAACTTCCAGCACATATTTGCACAGCGAATACTGGTACAGTAACACATTTAATAAACCAAGTATAAATTACATTATTTTCTTTTTGACGCATTTATATGGGAGTAATTAATATACAATATATCAAGGTACAGGAGCTTAAATTGTCTGTTCAACTTTAATATACTTGATTTATTAATTGTACAATGGTTTGTTCATATTTTATTATTATACATAACAATCTACTGTACACCTCAAGGTGCATTAGTTTTACTTATTAATACTACTTACAGATGTGTTTCTAAACATGAGTAATATTTTAGTCACTGTATTTTAGTGTTTTGCTTGTACCTGTACTTGTACTTTCACCACTTAGCATTAATTGCACCACTTAATGAATTAAAATTTAACACGTCATTTATTAATTTATATGACTTATATTTACTTATATTTTATTATTTCTAAATCTCCGTGAGAAGGAACACTGACCAGAATCAGATGCGAAAGAGTCGCATGCTCTGAGATGATTGTGAAAACTGTAGGACTTTGTTCAAAACCTTTTCTTTTTTTTTGATTTTTCCCCGATTTCCTCCCTAATTTAGTCATGTCCAATTCCTCCCCGTCACTAGGGGGCTCCCACATTAAGGCTACTACTACCACTCAGCCGGGAGGGCCGAAGACTATCACGTGTTTCCTCCGAACCACGTGACGCCAGCCGACCTCATCTTTTTGAACTGCTCGCTTGAAATGTCCACACAGAGGATACAAAGTGTTTATTTCCAATGTGGTACTAACCCAAAGTTTTAATTCTGTCTTTCTTGTTTTTTCTGAATTAACGATTAATGTAATGTAGGATCACACCCAGAATCTGACACACCTTTGCTAAATATTTAGTTTTTTACTTCACTTAACCTGGCAATTAATGAAGCCCAGTGTGTGAAGATAAATGAGCATGTTTATCAGGGCAGCACTAAAGGAGTGGAGAAAATTATATATACATATATACAGTACAGACCAAAAGTTTGGACACACCTTCTCATTCAAAGAGTTTTCTTTATTGTGTTCTTTAGCCCAAACGCGTCTCTTCTGCTTGTTGCCTGTCCTTAGCAGTGGTTTCCTAGCAGATATTCTACCATGAAGGCCTGATTCACACAGTCTCCTCTTAACAGTTGTTCTAGAGATGTGTCTGCTGCTAGAACTCTGTGTGGCATTGACCTGCTCTCTGATCTGAGCTGCTGTTAACCTGCGATTTCTGAGGCTGGTGACTCGGATGAACTTATCCTCCGCAGCAGAGGGGACTCTTGGTCTTCCTTTCCTGGGGCGGTCCGCATGTCAGCCAGTTTCTTTGTAGCGCTTGATGGTTTTTGTGACTGCACTTGGGGACACTTTCAAAGTTTTCCCAATTTTTCGGACTGACCTTAATTTCTTAAAGTAATGATGGCCACTCGTTTTTATTTACTTAGCTGCTTTTTTCTTGCCATAATACAAATTCAAACTCTTTGAATGAGAAGGTGTGTCCAAACTTTTGGTCTGTACTGTATATATATATTAGAATATACTGTACATAGAATGTAATTCTTCACCAGGACACTCTAATTAACCAAATGTGAGTATTAGATGAAGATTAGACATTAATGTTGAGATTTACATCAGACTGGATTTCATTTGTTTTATGGTGACTAATGAGAGTGTCATGCACACTCGTAACACGACCGGCACTAGGACCTGGAAGTAATACGGTCGGGTTTCAGGAAGCATAAAAGGACACAAGATGGTGCTTCACATTGCTCAGTCATTGAGTTTTGCCCATGCTATTGCCGACGCCTCGCTCGTCTAAACGTGAGTACTCACTTTCTTGGGTATTCGCTTTCGATTGGGTGTGTGTATTTAGAACGCGGGTTTATTTGTGTAAACTCTTGCTCTCGCTTTGGGAGAGTTCTAATAATAACCAGCGTGGTTATCCTGCCTGCTCGCGTTACTTCCGCGTTTGGGTTTACCAGCTGATCGATCAGCTCCGTGGTGAAATCGCATCTCTCCGCAAGGAGCTCCAAGACGTCGCGGTCTTGCGCCGTGAGGTGGCGGAGCTGCGACAGGAGAATGCGACCCTCCGCGGGGCGGCCGCTCAGCTGGCTGTTGCCACGCCCATCGCAGCGGCTGCTGCGCCGCCAACCCCCTCCCCACCTTCTGATGTTTTTCTAGATTTACCGGACAAATGGGATGGCACAGATGGGAAGTGCAGTGTTTTTCTAACTGCATTGGATCTTGTGTTTGAGTTTCATTCCACCAGATACTCCACAGACCGACTGCGCATTGCTCTTCTCGTCTCGTTGCTATCCGGGCAGGCAGCTGAGTGGGCCACGGCGGTTCTTCGTTCAGATTCAGACATCGCCTACTCCTACACAGAATTCACCCGTCAGCTTAAACTCACCTTTGAGCATCCGGCTGCTGAGGTGGAGACCGACTCTAAGATATATCATTTACGGCAGGGAGGGTCGTCTGTGAGCCGCTACACCGCGGAGTTTCGCACTCTCGCCGTGCAGACCGACTGGGGAGACTCCGCCCTCCGGACGGCCTACTATGAGGGACTGGCTTTGCGTATAAAAGACGAGCTCGCCGGACGAGAGCTCCCAGCGACCTTGGAGGGCTTAATCCAACTCGCCCTCCGGATCAACCAACGTCTGCTTGCTCGCCCCAAGCCAGCTCCCCGTACCCTGCCACCCTGTCGCCATCACGACAACACTACCTCGTACCACACCCTTCGTCTCCCACGCTCCAGTTCCAGAAGTCCACTCCTCATTCACTGCAGCACCCACCAGAACCGTCGGTACTCCACCTCCCGCCGTGGTTGACACAGGAGCCGGGGACCCCATGCAATTAGGGCGCGCCTCCTTAACCGCTGCAGAATGGGAACGCCGTTTTAGAGAGGGGCTCTGCGCGTATTGTGGATCCGCTGCACACCATCGAGCCATCTGTCCTCTGCGGCCGGGAAACACGCATCCCCGGTGAGAAATGAGAGTAGCTCACCGGGTCCCATCTCCCTCTCCACCACCCTGACTAATGAGTCTCGTCTCACGGTAAAAGTACACCTCCAGTTTGGCCACAAACGGGTCAGAAGTACCGCGTTCGTCGACTCCGGGGCAGCAGGTAACTTCATTGACTCTTCATATGCCAAAAAACTCGGGGGTAAAAATCGAGGCGTTATCCCAGCCCGTAACCATTACATCAGTCGACGGTCGGCCCCTTTCCTCCAGCCCCATCTCTTTTCAAACTCAGCCTATCACCCTCATCATCAACCAGCATCAGGAACAGATTCAGTTTTACACCACCACCATTTCATCACCACCCATCATCCTCAGACACCCTTGGCTGCTGCATCATGACCCACTCATATCATGGACCCAAAATCGGATTCTACAGTGGGGGCCGACCTGCACCGAGCTCTGCCTACGGGCCGAGGCTGGGACGTGCTCTAGGGAGTCCGAGGCCCCCGATGTCGACACAGACAACATCCCGCTAGACTACCGGGACCTGGCTGATGTCTTCTGTAAGAGACGCACTACCCACCTACCTCCTCATCGCCCATACGACCTGGCAATCGATCTTCAGCCAGGCGCGACACCACCCCGCGGCCACCTCTATTCACTATCCAACACAGAGATGCAGGCGATGGAGGAGTATGTTTCCAGCGGACTTCGCCATGGTACCATCCGGCCCTCCTCCTCACCTGCCACCGCGGGGTTCTTCTTCGTGAAAAAACGCGATGGTAGTCTACGTCCCTGTGTCGATTACCGGGGGCTCAATAACATCACCATAAAAAACCGACACCCGCTGCCTCTTACCAACTCTGCCCTGGACGCCCTCCCTGGTGCCACCATCTTCACTAAGTTGGACCTCCAGAGCGCCTACAACTTGGTGCGCATCAGAGAGGGCGATGAGTGGAAGACGGCCTTCATCACCCCTACAGGACACTATGAGAGTCTCGTCATCCCATTTGGTCTCTGCAACGCACCTGCCGCTTTTCAGCAATTCATCAATGACGTCCTCAGAGACATGTTAGGCCGCTGGGTGTTCGTCTACCTCGACGACATCCTCATCTACTCCCGAACTGTCAACGAACATATCCAGCACGTCAGAGCGGTTCTAAAGAGATTGCTCGCCCACCAGCTGTACTGTAAGTTGGAGAAGTGCGCTTTTCACGAGCGCTCCACCACGTTCCTGGGTTTTGTCATCTCGCCCCAGGGTGTGGCCATGGACCCGCAGAAACTGGAAGTTGTGAGCCATTGGCCCCTACCCAAGACTCTTAAACAACTCCAGAGATTTCTCGGGTTTGCCAATTTCTATCGCCGCTTTATCCGGGACTACAGTACCGTTGCAGCTCCACTAACCGCTCTGACCCGCCCATCATCTCACCCCTTCAACCTCACCTCAACTGCCGTCTCTGCCTTCCATGAGCTCTGTCGCCGCTTCACCACTGCTCCCATCCTCCTTCACCCGGATGCTGACAAACCATTCGTTGTGGAGGTGGACGCTTCGGATGTGGCGCCAGAGAGCCGTTCATCGTCTGGACTGACCATCAAAACCTCATCACTATCTGCACCTTAAAACAACTCAACCCCAGACAGGCGCGGTGGGCACTGTTTTTTGAGAACTATAATTTCCACCTGTCATACCGCCCGGGGTCCAAGAACACCAAAGCCGACGCCCTCTCCCGACAGCACGAGGAAGACGCCCCCCGGGCGAACCCTGCGCCTATCCTGCCACCCACCAAGATCCTCGCACCGCTCAGTTGGAACCTGGAAACGAGGGTCCGCCAGGCACAAGCTACGGAGACCGAACCGGCAGGTGTGCCGCCTGGCCGACTCTATGTACCCAACGCCATCAGGGCCGAAGTACTCCAGTGGGGACACTCCTCCCCACTTGCTGGACACCCCAGAAAGCGGCGCACCCTACTTTTCGTCCAACGTGCCTTCTGGTGGCCCAATATGAGGAAGGACATAGACGAGTTCATCCAGGCGTGCCCAGTGTGTGCCAGGTCCAAGGACAGCAACCGACCATCGCCAGGGGAACTTCAACCACTCCCGGTTCGCCGCCGACCCTGGACACACATTGCCGTTGACTTCATCACGGGCCTGCCGGTTTCCGAAGGAAGAGACACCATCCTCACCATCGTCGACCGGTTCTCCAAAGCTGTTCACCTGGTGGCCCTCTCCGGTCTCCCGTCAGCTAAAAGGACAGCCGAGCTGATATTAGAGCACGTAGTCCGCCTGCATGGGTTCCCAAAGGACATCGTCTCGGACAGGGGGCCCCAGTTCACGTCTCGGTTCTGGAAGGCCTTCTGCCGTCTGATCAATTCCACCTGCGGTCAGACGGAGCGAACCAACCAACAACTGGAGCGCTACCCGAGATGCTTCATTGCTGATCGCCAGTGCTCCTGGGCCCGCTACCTCATTTGGGCTGAGCTGTCTCACAACCTCCACATGTCTTCTGCCACCAACCTAAGCCTATTTGAGGTATGCTACGGCTTCCAACCTCCGATGTTCGACCATCAAGAACCGGAGGTGGAAGTACCGTCGGCCCAACAGTTGGTTCGCCGGTGTTGACGGCTATGGAGACAAGCAAACGACGCCATTCAACAGGCTAACCGACGTTACACTCTACAACATCGCCGTCGACACCCACCGGGACGAATGTACCAAGTAGGTGATAAGGTATGGCTATCAACAAAAAACCTACACCTGCAGACTGAATCAAGAAAGTTGTCACCAAGATTCATCGGACCATACCGCATCAACCTCCGGATTAACCCTGTCACCTACCGGCTCCAGCTGCCTGTGGCGCTCCGGATCCATCCGGTATTCCACACCTCCCAGCTAAAACCCTTCATCACTTCACCAATGGTGACCAGCGTGGTTATCCTGCCTGCTCGCGTTACTTCCGCGTTTGGGTTTACCATCCACGCTACAGGGCTAACTGCTAGTCTTCTGATTCATCTCTGGTTAGTTCGTGACAGAGAGTCTTCAGACTAATAAATAAATAAATTAATAAATAGTTACAACCTTTACCTGGGGGTATAATGGGTGTAGTGTGTGTGTGTGTGTGAAGCCGAGCGATTCATTTGGTCCTTCTCTGTATCAACCTGTTCTTATGTGTGTGCGCGATTATAGCATTAAGATGAGTGAGAGTGAGCAAGCTTTGATGAGCCCTTTCTTTTTAGTATGGCATTTTCGACTACATTTTTCGAACTTTGAACTATCTTCAGTTTTCAGTGTCTTAGATTTTACATATTAAGGGCAGGGTCGTATCCCAACCAGTTCTGGGACTGTCACTTGTGTGCCTTGTCTGAATTGCGTGACATGCTGTGTATATAATATATATTATATCTGTTCCTGTGTCTGTAAGAAATAACCATGTTCGCGTGCTGCCGTTTGTTATGCATGTTAAAGCTTTATAATCCTTTTTTTTTTAAGTAAACATGTTTTTTTTGTTACTTTTTAGTAAACTTTTTTGACAAGTAAATAAATAACATGATACAGTTATCTCATGGTCTTGATTTAAATGTTTAATTATACCACATTGTGTTTTTTTTTTTTTTTTTGGTTTAATTCTTTCACTTCATCTAATATGGTATAGTTTCTATAGTAACAGTTCACAGTATTTTTTTTTCTGTGGGGCTACGCAAAGAAGAAGTCAAGTCAAGTCAAGTAATCTTTTATTGTCATTTCAACCATATACAGTTCAGTACACAGTGAAACGAAACAACGTTGCTCCAGGACCAAGGTGCTACATACATGCAACAACATAAATTAACGACACACTTTACCGGAACCAGCTAGCTGACTAAGTAATGTAATTAGCTGACTGGCTCAGATATGACAGATTTACATTTTTAAGTTAACCTAAAAAACTATCATTTTCTATACAAAAAATCCACAATGGACAACAGACAACAAAGTGCACGTGCAAATATGCAAACAAAGCGCTACATGACAAACAACAATGTAACACGTTAAAGTACTTTTCCTTTTTTTTTTTTGGTGATGACGTATGAGTTGAGGTAGTGGTAAGAACAGCAGTTAGCAATTGACATTGTGACAAAAATATTTTGTGCAAATAGCAAGTGAAAAATATTGTGCAAATACTTGCAAAGAGCAGTTCAGGTAGGTGGGTATGAACAAATTAAGATGGTTGTAGTGTGGCTGTGTGTGTTTATCAGTTCAGTCCTGATGTTATTTAGTTTGTCTGAATGGCTTGTGGGTAAAAACTGTTACGTAGTCTGGATGTGAGTGCCCGAATGCTTCGGTACATTTTTTCCAGATGGCAGGAGGGTGAAGAGTGAGTGTGATGGATGTGTCCGATCAGCCACAATGCTGGTGGTTTTGCGGATGCAGCGTGTGTTGTATATGTCTTCGATAGAGCGGTGAGAGACCCCGATGAGTCCTCACAGCTGTCCTCACTATCCGCTGTAGGGACTTGCGGTCTGATATGGTACAATTCCCAAACCAGACAGTGATGCAGCTGCTCAGGATGCTCTCGATAGTTCCTACATAGAAGGTGTTGAAGATTGGTGGTGGAAGCCGTGCCTTTCTCAGCCTTCTCAGGAAGAAAAGACGTTGTTGGGCTTTCTTATGCAGAAAGTTGGTGTTGAGGGACCAGGTGAGGTTCTCCTCCAGGTGGAGGCCCAGGAATTTTGTGCTCTTGACGATTTACACAGAAGAGCCGTCGATGCTGAGCGGAGAGCGATCGCTCTGTGTCCTTCTGAAATCAACAACCATCTCTTTGTCTTATCAACGTTCAGAGACAGGTTATTGTCTTTACACCAGTCCGTTACCCCCTGCACGTCCTTTCTGTACGCTGACTCGTCGTTCTTGCTGATGAGACCCACCACGGTCGTGTCATCAGCAAACTTGATGATATGATTGGAGCTGTGTGTCGCTACACAATCATGAGTCAGCAGTGTGAACAGCAGGGGACTGAGCACGCAGCCCTGGGGGGCCCCAGTGCTCAGTGTGGTGGTGCTGGAGGTATAGTTCCCGATCCGCACTGCCTGAGGTCTTCCGGTCAGAAAGTCCAGAATCACTTCATGATGATGGGTGTGAGTGCAACAGGGCGGTAGTCATTGAGACAGGACACAGAAGACATCTTCGGCACGGGGACGATGGTGGAAGACTTGAAGCATGTGGGAACGACAGCGCTGCTCAGAGAGATGTTGAAGATGTCGGTGAGAACATCTGCCAGTTGTTCTGCATATTCTTTAAGCACTCTGCCTGTGATGTTGTCTGGTCCAGCAGCTTTACGTGGGTTGACTCTGCGTAGAGTTTTCCTCACGTCAGCCCGTGGTGAGACACAGCAGGAGGGGTGGCCTTCCTCGTCATCACGTTGTTCTGCATGTTGACCCGTACGTAGAAGCTGTTCAGCGCATTCGGAAGGGAGCCGTCACTGTCACAGGCAGGTCACAGAAGGTGTACAGGTCAAATCCTTGGGCACTGGAGGACTTGGAGGCTCGGATTCAGGAGGTTCACAGTCATATCCCAAACGACTTCCTTCAGAAGTACATTTCATCCCGGTCATTTAAGGAATATATATATATATATATATATATATATATATATATATATATATATATATATATATATATTATATATAAAGGTTTTGTCTTTACTTTGTGTCACAAAGTAATGTGCTCTGTATTTAATTTTATTATTTTGTTTGTTTTTTAATAATGCTCATTAGAAAAGCTCATTGTGCCATGAGTGAAACTGTGGGTGCGTCTTAAATCAACCGCTGGACAATATTTAATGAAGCTTTTGTAGCACTTCGATATCTGCCTGAAGTTTCACCTGTACCATAAGAGAAGTCAAAATGTTGAGTAAAAGTGATGTGCTGCACCAAGAGATATTAATTAGAAAAGTTAACTGAATATTTATATTGCGATTAGTTCATATTTTTACTGCTGAAATAACAGTGTGGAATTGAATTATAACACACTGAAGTTGTTTTAAGACAAAACTCCATCTTTATCCGATCTTTTTTGATTTCTCAACTGTGTGATGTCTTAAATCTGAAATATAATTCTCCTATATATATATATATATATATACACCCCATATATTCCATATTTGTTATTAATGTTTGGACTTGTGTACTCTGTAAGATTAGAAATTACATTAGAAATCCTTCAGCGCCACCTAGTGCTCAAACCTCTTCTACTAATGGAGATTATAATGGAGACCACAGAACACACACACATACACACACACACCGACAGCTCTTACGTTTGCAGTGAGTAAATATTATACGTATATATGAAACTTGCGTTTATTGTCATGTTTGGTCATTTTAATACAATTTAGAAAATGCCGTCCAAAAGTTAAAAAACTAACAAAAAACAAACAGAAATTAAAGTCATACGAATAATGAATCATTGGGAATATAATGAAAATCACCGGCCATTTAATAATAAAATAAAAACAAATAAATAAATACTATAAGTATATACTTTTACGTGTCATAAAGCGGAAGTGACGCCATTGCAATGCGACGGAAGTAGCTGATATTTGTAGTCTCCTGGCCTGCGACGTCAGTGACCATCCCTCTCAGAGCAAACAGCAGTACAGAGTGAGACATTAAACACCAATAATAATACAAATAAAGAGCTGGAGAGTTTATTTCTGTGCTCTGAGTTAGAGTTGGTCAGACAGCGGGTTAGAGAAGGCCCGGTCTCAGCTCCACTATCAGTAAGTTTAACCTTCAATTTCTGTCTCTTTTTGGTTGTTTCCTGATTTCTGAGCTGCTAAAACTAAAGCAGCGGTGACAGTTTGCTGAGTAACGGTGTTGACATGCTAGCAAAAATCCCGTTTCATTTATTATGCCGATTATACATTTAAAATATACATAGAATGTTTTACATTTGTAACAACGATAAAAGATGCTTTCAATGGAATCGCTCTGTACAGCACGAGCCCTGTCAGTTGGGTGGTTTCGCGCATGCGCATTGATTCGCAATGAGGAGTGTAGAAGGCTGGTGATTTATTCTGCTCCATTTTTTTTTTTTTTTTGGTCTTTACAGATTTCAAACTCGTTTTAAGCCATGGTAAGTGATCTCTCTCTCTCTCTCTCTCCGTCCCCGACTTTCTTTGACTGTCCTTCTCTGTCTCTGCATCTCTCTGTCTCTTTGTCACTCTTTCTGTCTCACTTTCTTTAACTGTCTATCTGTCTGTATTTTATTCTCGTGTGTTTCGTTCACTCTATCTGTCTCCCTGCTTCTCTCTGCCTTGTCCTGTTGCTGTCTCTCTATTTCTGTCCTGGCCTCTCTAAATATGCCCGTGTCCCTTTCTTTCTTTCTGTCCCACTATTTTTATTCCACATTGCCTGCTTTTCTCATGCTTTGTCTCACTATGTCTGTCTCTCTCTCTCTCTCTCTCTCTCTCTCTCTGTCTCCTGCTCTGTCTGTCTTTCTATCTGTCTCTCACTCTTTCTCTCTCACACTCTTGTCTGTTCCTGTGACTCACTCTTCTTCCCTCTGTGTGTCTTCTCTCCCACTCTGTCTTTCGCTGTCTGTCTTGGTGATTGACCCCCCCCCCCCCCCCCCCCCCCGGCCTTTTTTCCCTCTTCCTTTTCCATCCATTTTCTCATATGGACTCCCTGTTACAGCACGGCCGAGTGAAGGTAAAGTCCACCGCTCAGCAGGAGGAGGAGAAGAGGAAAGAGCGAGAGAAGAAGCTGAAGGTGTACATAACCGTTCGAGATGCCATCTTCAAGAAGGTCGGTCATGAAGCAGAAAAACTGAACTACCACTCTAATAATAATAATAATAATAATACTCTTTTTAGTCACTTGTAAGTCATAAGTAGGGTTGGGTATCGTTTGGGTTTTTTTCGATACCGGTGCCAAATCGATACTTTTAAACCGGTACCGGTGCTAAAACCGTGCCTGAACCGATACTTTGCAAAAGCCACAAAATGATGGTGGATGACTCAAGAATACATTTTTATTGAACAAAAAATTAAATGCTTAAAATTTAACAATATATTAAAGGTTTAAGTACTAGCTGGAAAGCCATAATTATAAACAGAATCCATGTTACATTAGTATTTTACAAATCGTTTGACCGTTTGTTAACATTACATTAGCCTACTGCTAACCTGCGGAAAGGCTGCTGACGTCATCATAATCGCTGGACTCCTTTTTGCTACGGTTGGTATGACTGGGGCTGAGGGTCATCCACACCGATAGTGCCAGCTGTTGTCCGCAAGCTGTCCAACACGGCGCATCCCTCTGCTTTTAACTTTATTCCGTGTGCCCTCAAATGTTTCATTAGATTTGACATGTTTCCCCCTTTACACGCGACTGCAGTAAAACATTTACTGCACGTCGCTTTGTCGGAATCCTTTCTTGTGAAATACAGCCACACTTTTGAACGTTTAGTTTTAGGCATTTTAACGAAAGTTAATTTAGCAAGTTAAGATAGCGGTAGACCACCTGCTGACGTCAGAGCGAGTGTAACGCTAGTGGCCGCATTCACGTATTGGCCGTATTGGCACCGGTTTTCGGTACTCAACCCTAGTCATAAGCGTGTGTTATATTACTGAACATTGCTTACACAGCTGCAGCAGGAATGGTTCTCACCCAGCTCCGTGTCTTTCCCTCACACAGAGGAGCGATAACGAGCTGGACGAAGAGGCTCTCCAGCTCACGCAGCAGCTCCTGGCTTCTAACCCGGACTTCGCCACGCTCTGGAACTACAGGAGAGAGATCCTGCTGCACCTGGAGACGGTCAAGTGAGAGAACTACAGCTCCCAGCATGCTTTCTTCATCGAGAGTTTTTAATCCATGTTGTCGCTTTATTTCCAGAGAGGAGGAGGAAATACAGAAGCTGTACGAAGCTGAGCTGCTGTTCATCGAGTCGTGCCTGAAGGTGAACCCCAAGTCATACGGGAGCTGGCATCACCGCGGCTGGGTGTCGTCCCGCCTCCCGAAACCCGACTGGCAACGGGAGCTCGGCCTGTGCGATCGCTGCCTCAGCCTGGACGACCGCAACTGTGAGACAGAGAGAGGGATGAGAGAGTGATGTGGTTATTAGAGATAAGAGAAGCAGGAAGGTGGATAAAGGGAGCAAATAAACGAAAGAGGAATATTTAATGTTGTAGTGTTTAAATAAAAGATGAGCGTAGTTCACATGTTTAAAAACATTTGTGGGCGGAGCCAGCATTACTATTTTGTATTTCTAACATTTAAAACGACATCACCTTAAAATCACATTTTCACTTTGCGTTCATCGATGATGGTGTGAAATTAAAGGTGCTGCCCTCTGTCGGCTGGGAATGTAATTACAACAATCTGTATTTAGTGAAAGTTCATGTCCCATGGGATGGATTTTAAAAAATGCTGCAGTGCTGAAACATACTGTTCAGAGTCGGTGTGGAGCTGATTTCAGGGACAGAAAAAAACATGTACATACTTTACATTTGAAACAAACACAAGAAAACTTGCCGAGATCTATTGTACAGCAGTGTTGAAAACAGTAAGTTTTTATTTTCAGGTATGTTGTTATGAGCTGAGCAGCATGGATGAGCAGCATGCTGAAAATGTATAAATTTTATCTTTAAAATAATTTGTCTTTCAGCTGCAGATTTCTTCTGTCGTTAGTGAGACATTTAGAGAACAGATCAGCATTAGCCCAAATATTTTAATATCTAGTGTCTGTACTTGTTGGTCATTGTTATTCTAATGTCCTGTTCTCTCTCTCTCTCTCTCTCTCTCTCTCTCTCTCTCTCAGTTCACTGTTGGGATTACCGCCGCTTGGTGGTAAAGCATTCCAGAGTTTCCGTCGACCAGGAGCTCCGGTTTACAGACCGTCTGATCGGCTCAAACTTTTCCAACTACTCGAGCTGGCACTACCGGAGCACGCTGCTGCCCCTGCTGCACCCGCAGCCTGCGCCTGAGCCGGGGTCGGCCTGCCAAAAGCACACGCGCACTCACACCCCGGCCACAGCATCACACAGAGTGTGTGAGGAGCAGCTGCTCAAAGGTTAGAGTGCGCGCGCGCACACACACACACACACACACACATATATACACACACAGTATCTAAAAACACAGGTTCAGTTTCATATCCTGTCCAGAGGAGGGCAGTTGTGAGCTCTTATTTAATGAAAATCTGATGATTGGATATATTTATATCGCACAGATATCTATCTATTTATTTATTATTTTTTTGTTTAGAATATGAACTGGTGCAGAATGCCGTCTTCACAGACCCGAACGACCAGAGTGCCTGGTTTTACTACCGCTGGCTTCTGGGGAGAGGTGTGTGTCTGTGGGTCTGTGGGTCTATGGAGTGGGTTATGTGGGTGTATAGGCATGTGTGTTTATGATTGTGTGTGTGATTATGTTGAAGAATTTTGGCTTATTGTCAATGATTATGATCACATGGTTCTATTTCCTGGCCCCGCCCCCTGTGCCAGCCGAGCGCGAGGAGCTGATCAGCTGTGTGTACGTGAGCCGAGAGGGAGAGCGAGTCGCTGTGGCGTTCTCCAAACCCGTTAACGTGAGACATTTATCACGTGTTTAAAAGAGATGTAGAGTTCAAATGTCACTTCAACACACCTAGAATCTCTCTCACTCTCTCTCAGGTTGTGAGTTTGATGTTGGTGTTGGACGGTCAGCCTCAGCAGGTCGAGTGGAGGAGCGTCCATCCTCGATTTCGCCACAGCCCCGTCTGGGTATTTCATTTTCATTTTGAATGAAATATTAAAACATTTTCTCAAGTTCTGAAACACAAGTGTAACATTGGACAAAACAAGCTTAATGAAATTAAAGTCACCAGATTGTTAAATTCAGTCATTAGCGAATGAGGTAATTGTTTGTAATTGTCGCACATAAAACAGGAAGAGGGCAAATATTTTTTCACAGCACTGTATGTTTGTGTAATATTAAGATTTATTTAATTATTTGAGTCTTTTAAGTGTAATATGCAAAAACAAACAAACAAAAAAACAAAGATAACGAGAGTAAATGCTAATTCTGATTATTTTACCAAATTGGAGGTTTTTACATGTTGGCTGAATTAAAACAATGTTATAAAGAAATGTTGGGCCTAAATTCCTCCACAGCGATGTCAAGGACTCATCGGCTGTTATCGCAAACGCTTGATTGCAGTTGTTTCCACCATGGGTGGAACAACCGGTTATTAGGTTTAGGGAGCAATTACTTTTTCACGTAGGGTCAGCTTTTTTTTCTTTCAATTAATAGATGAAACCATCATATTTTGTATTTACTCAGGTTATTTTTGTGTAAAATTGGAGTAAATGTTGAGTAAATGTGTCTCTCTCTCTCTCTCTCTCTCTCTCTCTCAGTTGTGTGAGCTTCCCCCCGGATCCATCAGCGACATCAACAACGAACACAACCTGACGGTGCACTGGATGGAGAAACACACACACCGAGACTGCGCTCTCTACACAGGTGTGTTTGTGTGTGTTCGGGAAGGATCATTGTATCATATTGTTCACTAAACACAAATGTTGTAAACAATGAGTGTCTGTATTTCAGGACGATCTTGTCACAGCCTGAAATGGAAAGTATCCCGAAGATGCTCGCCACCCTTTACCACGTCTTGCTGAACTTCGTGGTGAATATTCACACTCATTGTTTTTTGTCCGCAGGTCGGACGGAGAGTTGGTGCAGGGAATCCGCCACGGATCAGGAGCTCTTCAGGTCCACAAACGCACACATGCACAAACATTCCCACACGTGTGGTGTGTGTGTGTGTGTGTGTGTGTGTGTGAGGTCGAGAGGTCGTTTAAGGTGATATGAAATGTTTGTGAAAGGTGTGTATAGTCACATGAAGAGTTCAAGTGTATGTCGCAAACAAACAGTGCGAGACGTGCGGGTGGCATCAAACACTTTTCCCTCTGACTTCACACAGGACAGCAGTTTAACAAACTATTTTTCTTTAAAAGTAATGTAACATCTATACATTCGTTTATGTTTATTGCAATTTGAATGGGCGTTCAAGTTTTCTGGCGAATGAAGGCATGAGACATTGACAATTACAGAAGGCTTTAAATACAGTACGGTGATGAGACTCTGAGACACAGTAAAACATGTGAAAGAGCAAACGATTTAAAGAAGTCGATCCCGTGAACGTTCACCCAGTGGGACAGCTGATCATTGAAAATCATTGAGAACTGTGCACACAATCATTCATCAACATTACAGGCATTCATACACCGTGTTCTGTTATTCTGCAGTCCCGCTTTGACATGAACACGCCTTTGTATTTTGTATCTCTCTACAATCCTTGCCGGGTGTACGAATGATAATCCCGCAGTTGTCCGTGTGTGAACATGCGTGTCCTGCGTCACAGGAGCGAGCTGTCCGTAGAGAAGACGTCAGTTCTCCAGTCTGAGCTTCAGTCCTGTACTCAGCTCCTGGAACTCGAGCCTCAGAATAAGTGTGAGTCTTTGATGTGCTTGATATTCTGATGTATTTCATATTTTGTACGTATAAACCTCTTGGTCTTGTCTTTTCGTCTGACACTTTTTGCCTCCCTCAGGGTGCCTGTTAACGATAATCCTCCTGATGAGAGCTCTGGATCCTTTAGGGCACGAGAAAGAGACGCTCTCTCACTTCCAGACGCTGAAGGTTTCATTTTATGTTATCAAGTTGTTTCAAATTAAGGTCTTTAGCAAACGGTCGATGATATAATAGCATGACACTGATATTGTAATAAATCAGTTAACAGTACGCTGTTTTTGTGCTTCCTGGTAATGCGTTTAAACGTGGAACATGTACCGTCATGTCTGTATAATGCAAGTTTATACACCTTCTTACAGGAAGTCGACCCCATGCGCAGCACGTACTACAGCGATCTGTGCAGTAAGTTCATGATCGAGAACACTATACTGAAAATGGAGTACGCCGAGGTGCGGGTCGTGAGCCTGTCGGATAAGGTCAGTGTGTGACGCAGCCACCGGGGTACTGACACGACTCTGAAAATGAGAAATTCTCCCTGAGTGCGTACTGTGTTGCGAGTTCACATTTCTGTCTCTCTTCCTCACACACTGAAGGACCTGAGCACGCTGTGCCACCTGGACCAGCTCCTACTGGTCACTCATATCAACCTGTGCTCCAATCAGCTCGTGAACCTGCCGCCGCAGTTCGCCATGCTGCACTGCCTGGAGGTAAACTCGCTATCCGTTTAGAATTTGGACTAAAGTCATTTATGTGACTGGCTTTGCGACAGACAAGTGTGTTTTTATCTTTCTGACTGTTGCTTAGGTTCTGGAGGTGGACGATAACGCTATAGAGAATCTGGAAGGTCTGTACCATCTGCCCAATCTGGAGGAGGTGTCTTTGAAAAACAATCGTATCCTTTTATAACAAACCGGTGATGAAGGTTATACGTGATTCCCGAAAGCCTGACATGAGGAAGTGTTTTGGACAGATATGTACAGTAAAAAACTGATAATCATCCGTTTTATTTTTAATACAAGATCTAGTTTTTCTCAACTCGGGTGACAGAAATCTCAAAAGTGTCTGACTTGTCACCGCTGGCAACGTGCCCAAAGCTCACCAGGCTGGATCTCCGTGGCAACCCGGTCACCAAGACCGCCGACATCCATGCGGAGCTGGCCGAGCTGCTACCATCGATCACTGACCTTTTACTCTGATCCGCTCATAAGAATAGGAAGCGTGTGCATCTGAGAGAGCGTGTGAGGATGTTTCGTGCGTCACCTTGCCTATTTATTTCTCTGCGGAGCCTCGTCTAAAGTGAACACTCGTTTTAGTACTGTAAGACTCACACTGGCATCTAAAAACTGTAAGATTATTCGGTCGCGTGTGCGTAAACGTTTATTTACTCCTAACTCTGATTGTTCAGAAAGTATTTTCCGAATCATTTTCATTAACAGCAGGTTTATATTCATATACGTAATAGTTTCTACAGTAGCAGATGATGTACTGAAGAGCAGACGCTTCTTATTAACTGATTAAAAAAATGTCATCACAGACAAGGTGGAAGTTTCTGTCAGGAGTCTTCAGCGTCTGCGTTTTATAAATGTTTTATCTTTAATTATGAACGAGATAACCACATAGACTCTGGTGAATGAATGAGCGAATGTTGGTACTAAACTGGTCAGATGTTTCACAGTGTAACATTAAATTAATGAAAAGTGCGAGAAGGGGAATAAAGTAACCAGAGTCAAGTTGCTGCGGTATAAAAAGAAATAAAACACCTCAGAGTGTGAAGTTATAGGAAAAGAATAAACTATTCAGGTGGTAATAAATCTAATTCACATGAGCCTGCATGATTACGTTCCTGCAAAGGGATACACCCAAGTGCTGTCTGTTCCTTGTGTTTCAGATTCTGCATGCTGAAGTGAGTGCGAGTGCGTGAAAGTGCGTGTGTGTCCAGTGACATTCCTCGACTTTTCTGTGTTTGAAAAAATAGAGAGGTTGCTTTCCCTCTGGTGGCAAGGCGGTGTAGTGGTTAGCACTGTCGCCTTGCACCTTCAGGGTCTGGGTTCGATTCCGAGCCAGGCCCGATTCTCATCTCTGTGTGCATGGAGTTTGCATGGTATCTCCGTGCTTGGTGGGTTTTCTCCGGGCACCCCCGTTTCCTCCCACAGTCCAAAGACCTGCAGATTAGGTTAACTGGCGTTCCCAAATTGCTCGTAGTGTGTGAATAAGTGTGTGAGTGTATGTGTGTGTCCTGTGATGGATTGGCACCCTGTCCAGGATGTACCCTGCCTTGTGCCCTAAGCCTCCTGGGATAGGCTCCAGCCCCCCGTGACCCTGAGTACAGAATTAAGCGGTATAGATGATGAGCGAGAGTGAGTGACTGAGTGGTTTCCCCTCTAATGATCAAGGAAGTGTTCACAATGGAGTTTGACTGAGTTACTCGCCTGAGCCACGAGAATACTGTACAAGAAAACATTAACCACTTAAGTACTATGTGTGTGTGTGAGCACGCTCTCAAATGTACATGTAAAATCCATAAATAAAGTGTCTCATTAATCTGGGTCATGTCTTTATTTTCATTTTACAAAGTCCTAAGCCAACAAGTCTGTGTATTGATGTAAATTGTAGTAAATTAAGTTGTGTAATTAATGAACCGAGCTTGTGCTAACTTACTATAGTCTTTCGTCATGTAGAAGGAGTTTGAAAACAAGGAGAAAGAGAGACTTTACAACTACTGTAAGCTAGCAAAAGCTCAGTTCATTTGATACTTAAGTAAATTTAAAGAATTTTTTTTTGTTCTTTCGTTCAAGTAAAAATTAAATGTAAAATTTCCACTTCTACATGAGTAATATTTTACCTGGGATATTTTACACAAGTACAAAACTTGTATACTTTGCCCACCTCTGTTCTCTTGTCAACAATTACCTTTACCTCCTACACTTTGCTGAGAAGAATTTAAGACAGGGCAAGGGTGTCCAAAGTTTTGGCCAAGGGGATGACATTAGATCACATTGAATTACCAGATTACAGTGGAACCTCGGATTGCGAGGAACGCGGTTTGCAAGTGTTACATTTACATTTAGGCATTTGGCAGACGCTCTTATCCAGAGCGACTTACAAAAAGTGCTTTAAAGTTTACATCACTGGATAGATACGTACACTAGGTTAACTAGGTTAATAACTAAGTGCCATTAGTCCATAACACAACTGGGAAGAGGGTTTTTTTTTGGGGGGGGGGGGACTGTAGACCCCTGTGATGCTAATTAGTGGACACACCTTGAATTAACATCACAGTTGTCTACAATCTTGTAATCAGTCAGTGTGCCTATATACACACGTGGACAAAATTGTTGGTACCTTTCGGTCAATGAAAGGTCACCAGGTGGACACCACTGTTGAAAACAAATCATAAAAAAGCCAGACCGGAATATGTCAAACTACATGTTGACAAGCCACAAAGCTTCTGGGAGAATGTCCTATGGACAGATGAGACAAAAATGGAACTTTTTGCCAAGGCACATCAGCTCTATGTTCACAGACGGAAAAATGAAGCATATGAAGAAAAGAACACTGTCCCTACTGTGAGACATGGAGGAGGCTCTGTTATGTTCTGGGGCTGCTTTGCTGCATCTGGCACAGGGTGTCTTGAATCTGTGCAGGGTACAATGAAATCTCAAGACTATCAAGGGATTCTAGAGAGAAATGTGCTGGCCAGTGTCAGAAAGCTGGGTCTCAGTCGCAGGTCATGGGTCTTCCAACAGGACAATGACCCAAAACACACAGCTAAAAACACCCAAGAATGGCTAAGAGGAAAACATTGGACTATTCTAAAGTGGCCTTCTATGAGCCCTGACCTCAATCCTATTGAGCATCTTTGGAAGGAGCTGAAACATGCTGTCTGGAAAAGGCGCCCTTCAAACCGGAAACAACTGGAGCAGCTTGCTCTTGAGGAGTGGGCCAAAATACCTGCAGAGAGGTGCAGAAGTCTCATTGACAGTTACAGGAATCGTTTGATTGCAGTGATCGCCTCAAAAGGTTGTGCAACAAACTATTAAGTTAGGGGTACCATCATTTTTGTCCAGGCCTGTTCCATGAGTTCATTTTCTTTTTATAATTCTCTTGAAGCATGGTTGAAAAGCAATGTCTGACTTTCACTGGTTAACATTCATAGAATTCTTATTTATTATTACTTTTGTCAGATTAAAGTTATTTCTGTGACCATTGTGAGTTTTTCTTTCATTGACCAAAGGGTACCAACAATTTTGTCCACGTGTGTATATAGATCTCCATACAGATCTTCTCTGTATCATTCTGTAATGAAATCACCTCTTAAGCCCTGTGTAAGGGCTCTCATCATTAAAAACATCTCATGGTGCGGCTCTTCATACGCACCACGAGATGTTTTTAATTACGAGAGCCCTTACACAGGGCTTAAGAGGGGGTCAACGAAATAGAAGGTTGTGAGAGTGCTTATGATATGCACGGGAAGACCTTTCCATTTGGAGATAGTGTGAGATTATTAATTAGGGAATTTAAATGAAACAAAAGAAAACTGAAAACACAAAATAAACAGATCTCCGAGGTCTACGGGAGAACTGTTTCATGTGTAGCTGGTCCTTCTCTGGATGCCTCTGGGTCCTCGCAGGATTGGCCTCTGTCTACTGAAGCTGGCACAATCTCCAGATGCCTCGGGATGGGTAGAGAAAGGAAGAACAGGTGGAAAGAATTAGCATAGTTGCCATTCAGGATAGATGTACTGGAGTATGAGGTATTCATTATGAGAATGAATTATGTTTATGCCAGATCAAAGAGATGCGTCTTGAGTCTACTTTTAAACTGGGAAACTGTGTGTGAGCCCCGAACACTGTCAGGAAGGCTATTCCAAAGTTTTGGAGCTAAATATGAAAATGCCCTACCCCCTTTTGTAGATTTTAATATTCTGGGAACTACCAGAAGTACGGAGTTTTGTGATCTTAAGGAGCATGATGGATTGTAGACTGGCTAGATATGTGGGAGCTAAACCATTTAGAGCCTTGTATGTAAGTAATGCCATTTTGTAATTAATTCTAAACTGATCAGGCAGCCAGTGCATGGATGATAGTATTGGGGTTATATGATCATATTTTCTAGATCTAGTTAAAACCCTGGCGGCTGCATTTTGGACTAACTGTTTATTGAAGATGCAGGACAGCCACCCAGTAATGCATTACAGTAGTCCAGTCTGGAGGTCATGAATCCATGAACTAGCTTTTCTGCATCAGATACAGATCAAATGTTCCTAAGCTTGGCAATATTTCTAAGGTGGAAAAATGCTGTTTTTGTGATATTGGAAATATGATTTTCAATGGATAAGTTACTTGTCTTTCACTGTCGAGCTGGTGGTAATAGTACATCCTTCTAAACGCAAGCTGAATTGTGAGAGCTGGTGTGTACTGGTTTTGGGGCCAATAAGTAATATCTCCGTCTTATCTGAATTTAGTAGAAGAAAATTATCGGTCATCCAATCTTTTATATCTTGAACAAATTCAGTTAGTCTAGACAACTTGGGTATTTCGTCTGGTTTTGTGGAGATGTATAACTGGGTACCATCAGCATAACAATGGAAACTAATCCCATGTCTTCTAATGATGTCCTCTAATGCTGGAGTCTGGGGATGGCTATCTCTTCAATCACCAAGACTTTTCTGCTACGGGAATAATGCTGCTACACTTATATGAAATTATATATATATTATACTTATATATCATTTTTCCCTTACACCCATTTATTCCAACATTCTCTTTAAGAATTATGTTACCTGATTCTTCTTTACACCCTTTAGCCCTTTTTACCTGTTACCTTTAAAATAATAAGTGAAGTGTAATAGTTCATCATCCTGTGTGCAGTTTGGGGTTTTGCAGAATGTATGTTCATGCTGAAAAAGAGTTGAGCTCCTCCTTCTGGACTGGGAGATGCAGTGTTAACATCAGAATTGTGTCAGCCTTGGTAAGCGTCTTTCATGGCATTTTTCAATAATAAATATTGTAGGTGTGGCGGGAGCAGTACAGTTGTGAAACAGTATACCAAGGAAGTAATCCGACTACGCCACCCTAGAAATTAACTCTAGGGAACAAAACTCAATCCCAAAAAAGGGAACAATTAAGCACACAGGTTCGATTCTCTCAAATAAGAAAGCAAGAGACGTGGGTGAAATATAAAAATACAAATGTTTTATTACAGCTATGATAAAAAAAAACTTATAATAGACCGTACGGAGTCAAAAGCACCGCAGAAGACCCACACTTTAAATGAAAACAATATACTTACAAAAAAGAAATATGGACACTAACCAAAAAAATCAACTTTCAATATAAAAAACAAACAAACAAATAATATAAATACCAGCAGGGCTGAGGCGTCCAATGGCAGGAAACAAATGGATTCTGGTTTTGGAAAAACACTCATCCACACACAAGGTGCACTCAGATCACACTACCACACACTCGAAATGGTGCATACCCCACAATAAAGAAGAACCACCACCGCAAGGGGGACCCCAGCTCCTGCAATAAACCAAAAAGAAAAACAATTAACTCCACATACAATATAAATAAAAACTACTGGTAGACAACCCCAGATGGGAATAGGTGTCAGTCACTACCACATGAAACTAAAAAAAGAGCAAATGAATTCCAAACTTAAAATACATAGAATCAAATAAATATACAAAGCAAATGACATTAATAGGGAGAAAAATAACAAGATAGTTGGGTGTAAATATATAAGGATATGACCAAAAAGAAGAAACTCAAACAAAATCAACGTTACTCATACAAAAAGTATGACCAAAAGAAAACACAAAAAAACTAAATCAGTCAGAAAAAAAGGAAAAGAAAGAGCATGTATTCTTCTTTTAATGCAAAGAGATTGTCGTATTCTCCATACAGGTACACAAAGTAAAACAGCCACCAAACACCATAGGAATCAGACAAGCAGTCCCCTTTTTAATAACAAAGGTGGCGTCTGCACGACAGCATCCACAACAGGACAACAGGATCCGCAGCAGACCGCTAATACCGCAAAGCGGAGGACAGCAGTCAACACGATACCAAACAGAATAAACTAAGATGAAACGAGAGGGAGAATCCTATAACAAACACAGAGAAATGTTACTAATCATAATACGTTTCATTCACGAATTATAATTACATGTAGAACTCTTACCGTCAGGGTATCACACCGATTAAAAAAGTGTACAGGCACAGATCTATCGACCAGCTCACCGATAGCACACTGGAGCACAGGGAAGCACACCTAGCCAGCATGCAACAGTGTTAGCAACACAACAATGCTAGCACAATAGGAATTTATACAAATGCCCATGCACATACCTGAGAGACGAACAGTCATTAGATCCACTAAAACAGCACCAAAAACACACTGACATCCAGATGAACGGTCTACAAATTTACAAAACAAAATGCTTAAAAAAAATAACCAGTTTAAAATTACCATCGGTTGCAGCACGGCACGCTTACCTGTAGCCACCGAAACACGGGCACAAAAGGGAAAGTCGGACGTGACGCACCCGGAGCAACGACCAATCAGCCCTTATATTAAGGATACTGATCGCGGATAGGCCAATCCAGCTGTCAGTCTAAGAATACTGATCGCTGATAGGCAAATCCCGCTGTCAGTCACCTAATTTCCTTACATTCCACCCCCAGTTTCTGCAACGTCGCCCCGGCGGTGATCTAAAGGCAGCCCACCCAAAACTCAGTTCCAAGGCCGAAACAGGGTACCAACTGTAGTACCAACTATACTAGACACTGAACCAGCACCTACTGCTCGAGGGAGGTGGTGCAGGTTAGAGTGATGACCTGCATTTCTCCGCCCAGTTCTTCTCACTACACTCTCAACAACCTCCAATGAATTTGGAAGCAATGGAACTGGCTGCAAACCCACCTCAACCTCAGGACCATCCGTTACTCTGCAAGCTTCTGCAGATAGCGCACCATCAGATGTCGAAGGGACAGAAAGAACGACAGCATCCGGTGGCTGCAACCTACCTTGTGATGTCTCTGGCACCAAGACAAACAAATCCTCATCATCATCATGCTCCGCCTCCAGAAGTTGCAGAGGTTCAATGACCAAAGGGTCAGGTGACTCAAAAGGTGGATCCTGGCCGATCAAAGTCTTTAGCAGAGATCAGTGCACATGCTTTACCTTACCCAAATCTGTGGTGAGAGCGATGGTATAAACTGACCCACCCTCTTTAGGCACCCTCAGGACCTGGTAGGCCACTGAGCTCCACAGGTCCTGGATTTTGTGTCTACCCCTCACGCTATAATCGCGGAGGTATACCAGCTGACCCTCCTTCAGTGGTACTTCCTTTACCTGCAGGTCGTGCCGGGCCTTTCGCCTATCAGCTGCAGCACCCAACCGTTCACAGGCACCCTCGAAAGCAACTTGCAACCGACCCTGCTGCTCCAGAATCCACCTATGAACACTGCCAGCCAATGGCTCTTGAACCCTGCCCAACAGGAAATCAACAGGAAGTCTGGGCTCCTGCCCAAACATTAAAAAGTGCGGAGATTCCCCAGTTGACTGATGCGGGGTAGTGTTATACGCGAAGAGTACCTGGGGGAGTTACCCTTTTTAGCAAGTGGCAAGGTGCGCAACAAGTCATGCAATGTCCTATTGAAGCATTCGCATTGACCATTTCCAGCCGGGTGATATGGAGTGGTCCGCGACTTCTTGACTCCATACAAACTACAAAGTTGCTGGATGAGAGTGGATTCAAAATTACGGCCTTGGTCAGAGTGGATACGACCTGGTACACCGAATTTACAAAACCACTCTACCACCAGAACCTGAGCTACGGTCTCTGCCCGTTGATCTCTAGTAGGTACGGCCAAGGTATATTTTGTAAAAATATCGGTCATGACCAACACATTCTCAAGCCCGGACCTTGAGGGCTCAAGCACAGTAAAGTCCAAAGCCACAATTTCATTTGGACGGGCAGCCAACAAGTGTCCCATGAAACTACCAGAGGCAGTAGGGACGCCTTTAGCACACTGGCACCGCTCACACTCCTGGCACCAGCGGGCAATATCCGCAGACATTCCAGGCCAGTAGCACTGCTGCCGCACGAGCTGGGATGTACGCTCCACCCCCTGATGCCCATGCTGTTGATGAAGCTGGGTCAAGACTTCATGTTTCATGACCACTGGTAATAACACCTGGAAGACCTCCTCACCACCATCTGGGCGAAACACCCGCCGATAGAGCACACCATCAGTCTCAACCAGGCAATCCCACTGCCGAAGCAGAATAATGGCAGACTTTGAGAGTTTATTACGCTCTTCAGACGTTGGGGGCAGCTTGCGCCTCCAGAAAACCAACAATGCTCCTATGGCAGGGTCTGTTACCTGCTGAGCACTCATATCGCTGATAGAGGAACAAGGAAAGGAGGTAACCCAATTTACCTGGGCTACTGGTTCAACTCTGGCAGCTTGCTGTAAAGCCCCAGGAACAGCCACACCTGGGCACAACTCTTGCACATCTCCCGTACCCAAAAAGTTTTGTTGTGACAAGGCATCAGCGTTCCGATTGCTTTTACCTGACCTATATTTGATTTCAAAGTTGAACGCTGCCACTTGAGCAGCCCAATGCTGCTCCATGGCACCCAACTTTGCGGAAACCAGGTAGCTAAGGGGGTTGTTATCAGTAAATACCACACATTTCTGCCCCAGCAGGTACTCTCTAAATTTTTCAGTCATGGCCCACTTGAGTGCCAAAAACTCCAGTTTCATAGAACTGTAGTTAGATGTATTGCGCTCAGTGGGCGTAAGACTACGACTGCCATACGCTATAGGGCGCACCTTACCTTGCTGCTCCTGTGAAAGAACAGCCCCTAGTCCACCATGACTAGCATCTACCTCTAAAATAAACGGTAGTGAAAAATCAGCATAGGCAAGCACTGGAGCTGTGGTCAACTTACACTTCAACCCCTCAAAGCCACACTGACATTCCACAGACCAGGCTTCAGCAAACTCCTGAGCACTGGGCTTGACACGTTTTGGGTTTGCTAGCTGGGCCACCAACCTATGAAGAGGGGCAGCCAACTTGGCAAACCCCTCCACAAAGCGCCGGTAGTAGCTAGCAAACCCCAAAAAAGAGCGCAACTCTGAAACACTAGTAGGCCGAGGCCAGCGTGCAACTGCCTCCACTTTACCCGGATCAGTAGAAACACCCTCAGAAGAGATGACATGCCCCAAATAATGAACTTCCTTTTGGAAGACAACCTCCATCCGAGCAATATGTTGATATATAGAGGAGGAAAAGACGATAATATCATCCAGATACAAGAGGAGGGACTGGCACTGCTAATCCCCAAACAACCGTTCCATCAAACGTTGGAAGGTGCTTGGGGCATTGCATAACTCGAAAGGCATTCTGTTCCATTCAAAAAGGCCGAAGGGGGTGCAAAAAGCAGTCTTGAATTTGTCCCCTTCAGCTACAGGTACTTGGTTATACCCGCTGGCCAGGTCCAGGGTAGAAAACCAACGGGCACCAGCCAGCGAATCCAAAGTCTCCTCAATACGTGGTAGAGGGAACGCATCCTTCCTAGTTTTTAAATTTAAGCGACGGTAGTCTACACACATCCGCAGGCTACCGTCCTTCTTTTTAACCAACACAATGGGTGAAGCATAAGGACTGCAGCTCTCTCTTATTACCTGGGTTTCCAATAACTGATTAATATGTGCCTTTACCACCTCATACTCCGATGGGGGAATACGTCTGAACCGCTGCCTGACAGGGATGTCATCCAACAAAGGGATATCATGGGAGATCAGGTTTGTGCACCCCAGGTCTCCATCGTGTACGGAGAACACAAGTAAATACTTCCCCAACAATGCTCGAACCTTACTCTGTTGACTCCCATGATGCGACATGCCCGACGTCCACGCACTTTAACTCGCCCCTCACGAGCCACCGCTGGCTGGGCGTCGACCTGGTGGCAATGTTGTAACGCCTGGAACACACAGCTAGAGGCCTGTAACACTACCGGTAAATCAAAAAGTGCTTTACCATGCTGGCCAAAGAGCTCCTGGTAGCAGCGGCTAAGGATGTTCATGCCCAACACCCCAGGAACTTGTGCACACACACTACCAGGAGGATCTCTGACTACCAACACGCCACAGCCTACAACTACTCGCCCACAAAGCTCCACATCCAATTCCAGATACCCAATATACGGAATCGCGAGGCCGTTTGCAGCTCGAAGCCTTAGCCAATTACACGATCTAAGCCGCTCCTGACCCCACAACCCAAAATTAGTCAGAAAACAACTCTCGGTGATAGTGGACTCCATGGAACCAGTATCAACCAGGCAAGGCACCTGAGCCCCACCCATAGATACAACAAGCTGTGGACAAGTCGACATAAAACGGGACATAAAATCCAAACCAGTAACATTTGAGCCTATCCTTTCCCCAACCAAGTTGCGGCCCTGCAACTCGGTGGGAGCTAGTTTTCCGACGACTGCATGGACGATGACTGCTCATCCCTCATTAAAGCCGAATTCACATGAGTCGGCGGTGGGAGGACAGACACCCGCTCCCCATCGCAATCTCTAGCAAAATGGCCAGGTTTCTGACACCGTCTGCAAATTAAAGTAGTCCGAGATGGTCGTGAATGCGACTGAGTGTTTTGAATCTGAGCCATACTTTGAGTTAACTGATTTAATTGTTGCTGCTGCTTCCATAGCATATCCCGAAGTTCACTCAATCCCAAAAAGGGAACAATTAAGAACCCACGTCTCTTGCTTTCTTATTTGAGAGAATCAAACCTGTGTGCTTAATTGTTCCCTTTTTGGGATTGAGTTTTGTTCCCTAGAGTTAATTTCTAGGGTGGCGTAGTCGGATTACTTCCTTGGTATACTGTTTCACAACTGTACTGCTCCCGCCACATAGGCATAAGCTTTAACATAAGTTTATAATAAGGTATATTAAGCCTGTTCTCTGGGCACTGACAGTTCTACAGGTTTAACATTTTCTAAACTGTTTCTCAGCAACCATACAGTGGATTGTGATGAAATCCTGTGTTCTGCATCGCTACGCTAATCTGTAAATGGATTCTTAATGTTAATCCGATTAGTTAAAACAAACTAAAAAATAATAAAGGCCATTATTAACCAGGACTTTTGACTGGGCAGAATAACAGAACACAGTTCTGAGAGTGAAAACTCCCTTTATTTCTCTATATAATCCCCTGCTACTGTACTCTACTAATTCACTTATCCCAGTGTTTTACTAGTGCTTGGAAAAGTAAAAAGATTTCTCAGTATGTTTTTACAAACAAGGACTCATTTAAGTGTAAAATAAAGTTCCATACATGCTCTCACTACTGATTACTTTCGTGCACATTAATAACTTTTAATAATCTCTTTTAGTCATTAATATTTGTAAATTCAGTAAATTCAGTATCTAAAATCTGGAGCATGGAGATGATTATTAAGATTTATTTGTGTGTGTATGTGTATACATGTGAACACACACTCTCATTTTACATTGAGGAATTACATATTGATGATAAAACGACAGGAAACATCACACTTCAAACCCAGTGGTGGGCGGTCAATACGGGGCGCCGCCCCCCTTAAAGTTAGGCAAAGAAGAATGCTCCATTTTAACATAATAATTATTTATTTTAATAATGAAATAAAGTCATTTAGTCACAATATTCTGCTGTTTTTCTTAATATTATTTATTTGCAATTTAAAAAAATCTAAACTGTATGACGTTCATTTGTGTTTGTGTACGCGGGGCGCCGGACAAACGAGTGTCTATGTAGACATGTACGTTTTTGAAAAGCATGTGACCTGAGGCTGCGCTCTGATTGGATTTTGTCAAATCATCCTTCGGGCGCAGCACTGTGCGCCCAGAACCCTCCCACTTTTGTTCTTAGCGAATCAATATTGTTTTTAAATATTTGGGCTCATGTGATTGGACCATTCTCAACGAGTCTTTTCAAGCACTTCTTATGGCAAGCGGAGCTGGCTGATGTGAGTCATGTGAGTCATACCTTTATTTTATACTAGTATTAATGATGCTTACTCACCTGATAAATGCCTATTTACAGGCGAGCATTAAAAGTTTAATTTTGTTTGCGCCCCCCCCAAAATCTTTTGGTCCAGCCGCCACTGTTCAAACCTATATATAAATACGTGTAGTTTTGAATAGCTGCGTGTAGCTCCCCCCACTGCTGATTGTGTCATTGCACAACGCGGGCTGGTCCACTTGGTGAGAGAAGTAATGGCAGACAGAGTGCATTTCATCTCATTTCGTGATTCCAGTGTGGAAATGGATAAAAAGAAAAGAGAAAGAAACGGATTAAGCAAAAACACTTGAGTTTAAAATTGTTGTCATGGAAGAGAAAGTGGTTGATTAAGCTGTATTAATCCCATAAAGTAATCGAGGAGCTGGGAAATTTCATCTGGGGAAACCTGTGTAAAACAGCCGTTCTGTGGTGCATGGGAATTTATTCTAACTAATATCACTCTTTTCTTGATGAGTAAGCTCATAGGTTATTTTATATGCTATATGGAGTTATCACTTTTGAGAGTTAAGTGAATTAAAATGATGCTGTGGATAGATGTTTAGTAAAACTGTTTAAAGAAGAGTAAAAAGGTGAAATTTGTTTATTTATTGGTTAAATTAATATTGATTTAGAAGAGTTTATACTAAGGTATTCAGTTGATAAGTGTGATGTTTGTAATGTAGCTGGCATGGGGCCTAGGCTAACCATGTGGTCTTGTGTGTTATTAGCTATAAGCTAATTAAGTGCATTTAAAACAATTTAAGTGTTTTCCCCAAAATTAATGCTATGTTCTGTGTAGAGATTGTAAATAAATGGAGGAATGCTGAAATGTGTTAATATTACTGTGCCTTTTGAAATGTTGAAGTGGTTAAATGGGAATTATGAGTTTTATGAGGATTAAGCAGAAGGAAGTTAATTTGCATCCAGTCTCTTATATTCTTTACATATTGCTCAACTTTAGCAAGCAGGTTTCTCTCATCTGGTTTTGCTGAGACGTATAACTGTGTGTCATCAGCATAACAGTGAAAATTAATATCATGCTTACGGATTATGTTGCCAAAAGGAAGCATGTAAAGGGAAAAAAGCAGTGTCCCTAAAACCGAACCCTGTGGGACACCAAACTCCACTAGAGAACATGCAGAATAATCACCATTTAAATCTACATACTGATAACGATCAGTCAAATAGGATCTGAGCCAAGAGAGGGCTGTTCCCTTAATTCCTTTTACATGTTCTAATCTGTGAAGGAGAATGCTATGATCAATTGTGTCAAAAGCTGCACTGAGGTCCAGTAACACAAGCATAGTTACACAACCCTGATCAGAGGTCAATAGGAGGTCATTTACTACTTTAACGAGTGCTGTCTCTGCTGTGATGAGGCCTAAATCCTTATTGATACAGTTCATGTGTGTTATTTCTATGTAGATATGAGCATAGCTGCTCCGCAACTATCTTTTCCAGAACCTTAGAGATAAAGGTGAGGTTTGATATCGGCCTGTAATTGGACATCTGACCGGGGTCGAGGTCAGACTTCTTAATTATCGGTTTAATAAACATACCCAATGCTGATTGAAGAATTAATTATTTTCAACAGGGGTTCTGTTATTTCTGGCACTATCTGTTTGAGAAAATGTGTCGGTATAGGATCTAATATACAGGTTGATGAATTTGCAGAAGAGATGGGTGAAATTAGTTCATTCTCTTCAAGGGGAGTAAAGTTTTCTAAGTTCCGATCTGATATGGTTAGTTTAACATCTGCATCAATTACATTGTCCGGTTTCAAAGCTTCAATTATATGCCTAATGTTTACAATTTTATAAATAAAGAAGTTCATGAAGTCCTCACTACTGTATGTTGTTGTGGAGATTTCTGCAGTGGTCTTATTTCTGGTTAAGTTGGCTACGGTATTAAATAAAAATTATTTATCTAGGATTATTTTTGTTATTTTCTATAAAAGTGGAGAGATAAGTTGATCTAGCTACACTGAGCTTTTCTATAGTTCAGGATGCTCTCCTTCCATGATATTTGAAATACTAATAATTTGGTTTGATGTCATTTACGTTCTAATGTCTGAGCAGTCCGTTTTAACTGCGCGTGTGATCATTATACCAGGGAGCGAGTTTCTTATCTGTAATCAATTTCCTTTTAACTAGAGCTACATTATCTAAGGTATAACGAAATATTGACTTTAAATGTTCAGTCGCCTGATCCAGTTTTGTGGAGTTAGATGGCGATCCAATCAAAGTTGGTAACTCTGGGAGATTACTGATAAAGCTCTGTGTGATAGTTGATGTGAATGTACGTTTAATATGGTAGCGCGGTGCTGTGCGTACATTATTACTATGACAAACTTTAATTGAGACAAGATAGTGATCTGAGATAACTTCGGACAGTGGAATTGTGAATAAATTTCTTATACTTAATCCAAAGAATAATATTAAGTCTAAAGTGTGACCTGCTTTATGAGTGGGTCCTACTACACACCGATTTACTCCTACCGAGTCTAGTATGGACATAAATGCTGTTCTCAGAGGGTCTTCTGGATTCTCAAAATGAATATTAAAGTCTCCAGCAATTAACTCTTCTCTACAGAAATGAATGAAATCTGCTAATGGAATCTAATCTAAAATTCACAGAGAAATTCCGAGTACGGCCCTGTGGGTCTGTAAATGATAATTAGCGGGGTCGACTGAGCAGACTTAATATTTGTAGCTACACTTTTTATGTGACTATAGAGAACGTCAAATGCATTAAATTTGTGTCCATGTTATTGTACGATAGACAGATTATCATTGTAAATAACTGCGACTCCTCCTCCTCTACCAGTTAGCCGAGGTTGGTGTATGTAGCTGTATCCAGGAGGACTAGCTTCATTTAAAGCTACATACTCATTCTGTTTAATCCAGGTTTCTGTTAAACAGAGTATATCAAACTCCTGATCTGTGATAATTTCATTAACAATAACTGCTTTAGATGCGAGAGATCTTGTATTTAACAGTCCTAGCTTCAGATCAGAGGTGCCGGCTGCACATTCAGTGTGTTCCAAATTTGTGGTATCTATGTTAATTAAATTACTAAAAACAGACTTTGAGTCTTTCTAAATTCAATTCAATTCAATTTTATTTGTATAGTGCTTTTAACAATTGACATTGTCGCAAAGCAGCTTTACGCAATCAAAAGAAGTAAGTTTGTATGAAATGTGAATGTGTATGAATCAAACTTATAAGATTGTCCCTGATGAGCAAGCCGGGGGCGACGGTGGCACAATGAAAAACTCCCTGAGATGGTAATAGGAAGAAACCTTGAGAGGAACCAGACTCAACAGGGAACCCAAGGGAACCTAAATTTGTGTTTAGCTCGGGGAACAGACACAGTCTCAATAATAATAATCAATAATAATACTCGGGTATTATTTACTGTTAAAATAGAGAAACAAGGTAAATCAAAAGGTTCAGCTCGGCCATAAGCAAGCATTTTCTAAAGAAAAAAAAAGATTAAGAGTCAATTAAGATAAATTTTATTTCAACATTTCCCTTACGTAACTTACATTTGTTGGTTTATATGGTTAATTGCAAATAAGAAAGTCCCTTTATTTTTTGCTAACTAAGACTTGGTCTTTGTGATTATTAGGGTTGGGTACCCAAAACCGGTGCCAATATGGCACCGGTACCTCTATAACCGGTATGTACCGGACCGAAACAGAACGCGAATTTCGGTGCCACTTAAATGCCTGAACTGTCGATTAATATATTTGTTCTCTGGGGCTATGATGATGACACAGTTGCAACAAGCATTAGATTCATCAATACACATGATCGCTAGTAAAATTTAAATACTGCATTCATGGGCTGTCAGACATGATCAGAAAAATAAATTAGAAAAATCTTGAGGACTTCGGAAAGCTTTGATAATACAAATCCAAAACATTGTTGCAGTAATGCTACTGTACATTTTATTTTTGTACATTAAAAGTTTATTATATTTGATCAAAAAAATTTAAAGCACAAATCATCGGAAAATGAGACCATCCAACATGCGCGTGAATGCAGCAACTAGCGTTACACTCGCTCTGACAGCAGCAGGTGGTCTACCGCTATCTTAACTTGCTAAATTGAATTTCGTTAAAATGCCTAAAACTAAACGTTTGAAAGTGTGGCTATATTTCACAAGGAAGGATTCCGGCACCGCGACGTGCAGTAAATGTTTTACTGCAGTCGCGTGTAAAGGGGGAAACACGTCAAATCTAATGAAACATTTGAGGGCACACGGAATAAAGTTAAAAGCAGAGGGATGCGCCGTGTTTGACAGCTGGCACTACCGGTGTGGACGACCCCAGGCCCAGTCATACCAACCGTAGCAAAAAGGAGTCCAGCGATTATGATGACGACAGCAGCCTTTCCGCAGGTTAGTAGTAGGCTAATGTACTATTAATTGCAAAATGCAAATCTTGCATTCATGCTAACAAATGGTCAACGATTTGTAAAATACTAATGTAACATGGATTCTGTTTATAATTATGGCTTTCCAGCTAGTACTTAAACCTTTAATATATTGTTCAATTTAAGCATTCAATTTTTTGTTCAATAAAAATGTATTCTTGGGTCATCCACCATCATTTTGTGGCTTTTGCAAAGTATCGGTTCAGGCACGGTTTTGGCACCGGTACCGGTTTAAAAGTATCGATTTGGCACCGGTATCGGAAAAAAACCAAACGATACCCAACTCTAGTGATTATTTCCCTTGTCTCATTGCAACACTGGCTTATGAGTAATTGTGGTCTTCTCATGTGGTCTTCTCATATGGTCCATGGTGTAGAATCTTTACTTATTGTCAAATATTAAAATACACAGTGGTTGTGGATACACAGTAGTGCATACCTGCTATATATGAATGGTATAATCATTATATTATGTATAATCTAAAGTACTAAATGTACTAGACTATAATGAAGCACCATGACCAGGGGGGTATTCCAGAAAGCAGGTTATGTGACATACCCGGGTAAGTTTAAGAGCAAGTTAGTGGATAACCTCAACTTTCAGTTCCAAAAACGGAGGTAACTTTCTGGGTATGTATGTAACCCTAGCAACTTACTCTCTGAGTTCCAGGGTAAGTTTGTTTCAGAAGTTTATTGAGCATGGCGTGTGCTTTTGATGATGATCCTGTGGAAGTGGAGGCACAAATTATACGAGTTTTCTTTCGCCGAGAGAAAGTTATAAGACAGCGTGTTGATGTCTTTTAATTACCTAATGATTATCTGAAAGAGTCTTATCGGTTTTCAAGGGAATCGTTAATTTACTTAACACATCTCTTGAAACCGCATATTGCAAAGGTCACAAACCACGGGTCTGCGCGTAGAAAACATTCTGAACATGCTGCATAGCACTTCAGTTATTTGCATGAGGGCATTTGTTTTGTACAATGCAGAGCATGTGGGAAAGGTAACTGTGTGTAGAGCCGTTCACACTGTATGTCTGATACTTACTGCTTCTTACACATGTTTGTAAAGTTCCCTGGCCATAAACATCTGCGTGTTATTAAAAAGGAATTCCACAGAGTGGCAGGTTCGTCCTCTGTAGTAAAATCTATGACATGTATTTAATATGTAGTCATACTAATATGTGTGTGTATATATATATATATATATATATATATATATATATATATGGATTATTAGGAACACCAGTTCAATTTCTCATTAATGCAATTATTTAATCAACCAATCAAATGGCAGTTGCTTCAATGCATTTAGGGGTGTGGTCCTGGTCAAAAAATCTCCTGAACTCCAAACTGAATGTCAGAATGGGAAAGAAAGGTGATTTAAGCAATTTTGAGCGTGGCATGGTTGTTGGTGCCAGACGGGCCGATCTGAGTATTTCACAGTCTGCTCAGTTATTGGGATTTTCACGCACAACCTTTTCAAGGGGTTTACAAAGAATGGTGTGAAAAGGGAAAAACATCCAGTATGTGGCAATCATGTGGGCGAAAATGCCTTGTTGATGGTCAGAGGAGAATGGGCCGACTGATTCAAGCTGATAGAAGAGCAACTTTGACTGAAATAACCACTCGTTACAACCGAGGTATGCAGCAAAGCATTTGTGAAGCCACAACACGCACAACCTTGAGGCGGATGGGCTACAACAGCAGAAGACCCCACCGGGTACCACTCATCTCCACTACACATAGGAAAAAGAGGCTACAATTTGCACTAGCTCACCAAATTTGGACAGTTGAAGAAAAATGTTGCCTGGTCTGATGAGTCTCGATTTCTGTTGAGACATTCAAATGGTAGAGTCAGAATTTGGCGTAAACAGAATGAGAACATGGATCCACCATGCCTTGTTACCACTGTGCAGGCTGCTGGTGGTGGTGTAATGGTGTGGGGGATCTTTTCTTGGCACACTTTAGGCCCATTAGTGCCAATTGGGCATTGTTTAAATGCCATGGCCTACCTGAGCATTGTTTCTGACCATGTCCATCCCTTTATGACCACCATGTACACATCCTCTGATGGCTACTTCCAGCAGGATAATGCACCATGTCACAAAGCTCGAATCAAATTGGTTTCTTGAGCATGGCAATGAGTTCACTGTACTAAAATGGCCCCCACAGTCACCAGATCTCAACCCAATAGAGCATCTTTGGGGTGTGATGGAATGGGAGCTTCCTGCCCTGGATGTGCATCCCACAAATCTCCATCAACTGCTATCCTATCAATATGGGCCCACGTTTCTAAAGAATGCTTTCAGCACCTTGTTGAATCAATGCCACGTAGAATTAAGGCAGTTATGAAGGTGAAAGGGGGTCAAACACCATATTAGTATGGTATTTCTAATAATCCTTTAGGTGTGTGTGTGTGTGTGTGTGTGTGTGTGTATATATACTGTATATATACATAATACATACATATTGGAAAAGTTGCTGCTTAAGTTTTTATAATAGCAATTTGCATATACTCCAGAATGTTATGTAGAGTGATCAGATGAATTGCATAGTCCTTCTTTGCCATGAAAATTAACTTAATTCCGAAAAAAAAACTTTCCACTGCATTTCATTGCTGTCATTATTGGACCTGCTGAGATCATTTCAGTAATCGTCTTGTTAACTCAGGTGAGAATGTTGACGAGCACAAGGCTGGAGATCATTATGTCAGGCTGATTGGGTTAGAATGGCAGACTTGACATGTTAAAAGGAGGGTGATGCTTGAAATCATTGTTCTTTCTAGGGCTGGGCGATACAGAAATTTGTTTTATCACGATATAATGTTTCATATCATTCGGTATCAGTAATTATTGAATATTTATTAATGAAGACCAGTAGAAAAAAAATTAGAATTTAACCACTTTGTTTTAATTTACCAACATTACTAAGGCAAATTATTTTAATAGTCAAAAACTAAAATTTTTTAACAAAAATATCTTGTCTCTTATGTCCTATAATAAACTAAATATAAGTGTTGAAGAAACTCTTAAACTTAATAAATAAAATGTTACAAAGTGTGTGAAATTGTAAAATGTAAACACTGAACACTAAAGCAAACTTTGAGGTAGATCAACATCTGTAAGATGTAAATAATAACAATACACAGTAAACCTCAATCTCTGTAAACAAAACAAATTATAATAATCAAATATGAGCTTTCGAGTAGAGGAACCAACCATCATTATTCGCATATACCTGTACATTGCAACATTACAAATTGTGAGCAAGAAAGACACGTTGGTTCCCTCGATCTCTGGATTTAATGCTGTGAATGTGACTACATTACCCCCTATACTAAAAGTTCTTTCTGAGGGGTTGCCTGTGGCTGGGATGCACAAGTATTTTTTTGCAAGTTTGCTCACTATTGGGAAGTTGCGCTCATGTAGCACTTCATCCAAAGAAACTATATGTGGATGATTATGCAACTATTAATTAACTTTACTCACAGACAGCTGAGTGTAATCGGTGGCCAAAACACCGCGACGAGTGCAGTTGTTGAGTGAAGCGGCTCATCATATTCGCCTCGCTGTCAGTCGTGATGCACACGTGGAGCAGCACATCAGCTAGGGTTTGCGCAATAAATTCACCCGTGGTATTTCCGGGAAAATATGCGGTGTCCAAGCATTTCCTCTTTAGATTCCAGTTATCATTAAAATGTACGCTTAAGCTGATGTACGGGTCACACGTGCGGCTTGTCCAGACGGCAGCTCGCTCTCCACTGTTTTCCTACACTTTTTTTGTTTGGTTCTGTCTTTAACTATTAATAAAGTCATACATCATCACAAAATATTTTTAAAGGTGTAAGCGTTAGCTAGGAAAACTGACTGGGCAACTCTTACCATATGAGCCAGTGCAGTGTCACGCTGGCAAAAAAGGCTAATAGAGCTAACAGGAGGTAGCTCTGGGTTAGCACGGCCAACAGGTGATAGCTCTAGGCTAACAGGAGATCGCTTTGGGCTAACAGGAGATAATTTAAGCATAACAAGGCATGATTCAGAAATTGTCATGACAGAAAATGTAGAAACTGTGCTTATGGTATGTAAACCTGAATGATGTGTTCTGCGACTTAACACTTTGTCACTTTGTCATTAGTGCAGTATTGTGTTCTGTATGTTTTACTTTGCTGTTGTATTGTTATTGTACTTGTATTTATTGTACTTGCTTGCCAATGGTCTCCCTGGTCATTAGTGGCTTAGTGGTAGGATTTTATTTATGCCAATTAAACAGTTGTGGCCAAAAGTTTTGAGAATGACATAAATATTGGAAATTGGAAAAGTTGCTGCTTAAGTTTTTATAATAGCAATTTGCATATACTCCAGAATGTTATGAAGAGTGATCAGATGAATTGCATAGTCCTTCTTTGCCATGAAAATTAACTTAATTCCGAAAAAAAACTTTCCACTGCATTTCATTGCTGTCATTAAAGGACCTGCTGAGATCATTTCAGTAATCGTCTTGTTAACTCAGGTGAGAATGTTGACGAGCACAAGGCTGGAGATCATTATGTCAGGCTGATAGGGTTAGAATGGCAGACTTGACATGTTTAAAGGAGGGTGATGCTTGAAATCATTGTTCTTTCATTGTTAACCATGGTGACCTGCAAAGAAACGCGTGCAGCCATCATTGCGTGGCATAAAAATGGCTTCACAGGCAAGAATATTGTGGCTACTAAGATTGCAGCTAAATCAACAATTTATAGGATCATCAAGAACTTCAAGGAAAGAGGTTCAATTCTTGTTAAGAAGGCTTCAGGGCATCCAGGAAAGTCCAGCAATCATCTCCTAAAGAGGATTCAGTGCCACCTGTGCAGAGCTTGCTCAGGAATGGCAGCAGGCAGGTGTGAGCGCATCTGCACGCACAGTGAGGTCAAGACTTTTGGAAGATGGCCTGGTGTCAAGAAGGGCAACAAAGAAGCCACTTCTCTCCAAAAAAAACATCAGGGACAGATTGATCTTCTGCAAAAAGTATGGCGAATGGACTGCTGAGGACTGGGGCAAAGTCATATTCTCGGATGAAGCCTCTTTCCGATTGTTTGGGGCATCTGGAAAAAGGCTTGTCCGGAGAAGAAAAGGTGAGCGCTACCATCAGTCCTGTGTCATGCCAACAGTAAAGCATCCTGAGACCATTCATGTGTGGGGTTGCTTCTCGTCCAAGGGAGTGGGCTCACTCACAATTTTGCCCAAAAACACAGCCATGAATAAAGAATGGTACCAAAACACCCTCCAACAGCAACTTCTTCCAACAATCCAACAACAGTTTGGTGAAGAACAATGCATTTTCCAGCACGATGGAGCACCGTGCCATAAGGCAAAAGTGATAACTAAGTGGCTCGGGGACCAAAACGTTGAAATTTTGGGTCCATGGCCTGGAAACTCCCCAGATCTTAATCCCATTGAGAACTTGTGGTCAATCCTCAAGAGGCAGGTGGACAAACAAAAAATCACTAATTCTGACAAACTCCAAGAAGTGATTATGAAAGAATGGGTAAACATATCCTTATCAGTCAGGATTTGGCCCAGAAGTTGATTGAGAGCAGCCCAGTCGAATTGCAGAGGTCCTGAAAAAGAAGGGCCAACACTGCAAATACTGACTCTTTGCATAAATGTAAAAAGCCTTTGAAACATATGAAGTGCTTGTAATTATATTTTAGTACATCACAGAAACAACTGAAACAAAGATCTAAAAGCAGTTTAGCAGCAAACTTTGTGAAAACAAATATTTGTGTCATTCTCAAAACTTTTGGCCACGACTGTATATGACCAAACTCAAGGATCAAGGACATATGCAAAAAAATTATTTTTATATATACCTTTTTATATTTTTTTTTAAATATCAATTTGGAGATATGATGAAGTTTCAGGCTGATCACTCTTTTACACTGTTTAGAAATCTGAAGTAGTTAGACGGGAAAAAATAGAGATACTTTCATTGCTTAGGAGGTTTATTGTGCAATTTACAGTAGTAACAAATGCCAAACCAAACCCATTACATGCCCAAAAGTGAAAGTGGTGACACAGTAAGTGATGCTGTCACTTGTTAACTATTCTAAAACTAAAGAAATTCAAAAACACCCAAAGGATACATGCATTAGGTTTCCAGAACACTTTAAGAGTTTTGAAATAAATCTTTGCTCAATGATTCATGTAAGGTTTTGTCAAAACCGCCAACATAACAATATTGAGTACTGTGAAGCACCTAATGTGTGAGCCAAATGAATGATGTTTTAATCATGTAATTACATGTACTGTATAGTAATTTTTCAAAGCATTACACATGCACTAAATGTCTCATAACTGAACTGTATGCGAAAATGCTAATAATGTGCAATACAAGAATATAAATGATAATAAAACAGTAGCATCCTTCACCAGTGCACTAACTACCTTGAAAGGCAGACCACCAACTTTAACATGAGCTTTCAGTAAATTCAGTGGCGAGTTCTTAAAAGATTGATGAAATGCATAGAATTGTGCATTATACTATATTTATGTTCCCTTTAAACTAAGTGTACAGCAGTTGGTTGTAACAGAAATTGAGCTCATGGAAAGCAAGTAATTCATTATGTTTGGTTGTGTTTATTATTATTGTTGTTGTTGTTGTTGTTGTTGTTATATGCATTAATAAAAAGAAGCAGAGAAGCATATGTTGGCAAAAACAATGCATGGAGCATTTCTAGAATTATGAAATGTGTGAAATTGTCTGTATGAAGAAAAAAGTACCTTTTAATTTTTCACGTGGAACAATTAGATTTGTATCTAAAGATATTTACCAAAAATAAAAGAATATGTAAAACCAGGGCATTTTGGTAAGTCGCTCTATATAAGGATGTCTGCCATCCTTGCCAATTGCTATAAATGTAAATGAAAATACAAAACCTATGAAACTAAGTATAATACTATAGACTCAATAATTCATGGATTTTGTTAATGGATACTTTCCATTATGTGGTTTATTATTTATCAGAATATTGTATATCGGTGCCAAACAGATTAGAAGGGTGTAGGTGTAGCTTGATAAGTAAAGCACACCACACATTAATAATTTATCAGGAAACGTAAGCCATAGAAATCTGAGCTTGTTCAAGTGTACAGTGATTCCATGGGGAAATCAGGATGGCATCCTCATGTGTATATTTTCCCCCATCTGGCATAACATCATCAGCTTATCATCTTTTCTTTTTTTGCACATTTGAGTTTGCATTCTTTAAACTTTTCACTTCTCCTTAACAAGGATGTCGGCCACACCATGAACCTGTGTGAGCTGCTGGCAATCCAGAGAGGCGAGAAGCTTCTGTGGACCGACTAAGGTTGGAGTGAACTTCTCGTTCAGGGTGACTGTCGCCAGACTGGCCACATCACTGCAGTGGAAAGAAAAATTGAATCAGTGTCAAATGAATATCTATGCAATTTCATTCGAAAAATAAACTGAATAGATTTAAATTCTATTTCTTGATCATTTCTTTGGCACAGTCAGAAAGCTGGCAAAATTTCCAACTAGATGAAAGCGATACTTCAAGTTCTCAGTCGTTATCATTTTGGGTTTTAGTGTATATAGTTTTAGTTAAGAAACAGGCTATTAAAAATCAAGTTAAACTTCCATTGCGAGCATAATTCTTTCCGGAAGCATGCTTGTATATCAAATCACTCGTATATCAAAGTGAATTTCCCCCATGAGAAATAATAGAAACTCTGACAATTCATTCCATAACAAAAAATATTCATATAGAAATAATAAATACAAAATATAAAGTAAAAATAAAACCCATTAACCTGCACTTTACCTTTGAAAAGAATAATAGCTGTAGTGATTTAGACCAGAGAGAGGAGAAGAGGAGATTGGGGGCTACTGTGTAGGATGACTTAGGATGACGCGCGCGCACACACACACACACACACACACACACACACACACTAACGGAATCACTGCACTATGACAAAGAATCAGAGTCTCTGGAACCTAGAATGTTTAACACGAACCTCTCTAATGACTCTTTCAAGGTTTTATAATATTGTAGGACATTATAATCTAATGAGTGTCCTGAGAACAGCCCCCTCACTGTGTTTCCTGATGCCTTATGTGGCAACACCTTCTATATATATTTAATCAGGAAAATGCAAATATTTGTCCTCTCTCCTGTCTGTCTCCGGGTCTCTCTATGACTGTCATGTTAATGATTGGGTCTTTTAATTTTCGGGTCACAGCACCGCTTTAAATGTGCTCTCTTTGCTGAGAATAAACCAAGATCTTCAGACATCATGCCTGCGCAAATGTCTTTGTCTCCCCCGGGCCAGGACCGTTAAGTGTATCAAGGTGCGGCGGACACAACAAGCAATATTTTCTTCTTCTCTTAGCTTGAAACTTATCTTCGACACACTTCTTTTAAACTTAACACTCTTGCATTTGCCTTCTTTTGCGGAAATGCCACGTTGCGTTAAACAGATTGATCTCCCTGGTCGCTGACCTGTCGCACTGCTACAGACTTTTAAACTTTTTTTTTCTTCCCAGAGGCTGTAGTTGCTGTACAGTTATTAAAGAACAGTCACTACACCTGAACACAAAGTAATAAAAAAATTATTTGCACACACGTGGTCACAAAGCTATCGTAAACAGAACACGTGGATGTTTACTATACAAGTAAGAGACTGAGACTGAGCATAGGAGACAATTACCCACAATCTGACAGCGTGCAAGAACCATTGGCTCAGTTGTACTACAGTACTCTGTACTCGCTCGTTCATCAAGTTAAAAGTCTATTTAACCATTTTGCTCGTCTCGCAAAACGCTTGCAGACCAAGTTTACATTTACATTTAGGCATTTCGCAGTCGCTCTTATCCAGAGTGACTTACAAAGAGTGCTTTGAAGTTCCAATCATTGGATAGATATATACACTGGGTTACTAGATTACTAATTAAGTTGCAATTCAAGTTTTCACTGTATGTACCCGTAGGAAACGTCTTTTGCCTTCAGCAAGCCCAAGCCCTCAATGTGGAACTTGACATTCTTCAGGACACACTGCAGTGGATTCTTAAAGGTGATATTAGCCGCCATCTCTTTCCCCAGCATAGCGTCTCCTACAGGCTGTTAAGAAGAATCACAATTAAAACATTTATATAAACATCACTTCAATGTTTACCAAAGACAATTCAAACTTCTGCAACACAAGTTAAAATAGTGTCTCACTGGAAAACAACGAAGAAACAAAATTGAGTTAGATATTTCCTAGTTTGAACCAATGCAAGGCAGGGGAAGATCATTGGTTAAGGCCTAGAACTACTTATCAGAAGGTCCCAGGTTCAAACCCCACTACAACCAATCTGGCACTGTTGGGCTCTTGAGGAAGGCCCTTAACTGCTTGGATTTACAACAAATAAACATAAGTTGCACTGGTTATAGGTCGTAATATAGTGCTGTTAAATAACTCTGTGATACTCATACAGCATGCTTCACTTTTCTTAAAACAAGAAAAAATGTACAAAATGCTGTTTAGAATTTCTGAAGTCCGTAATTAGGAAACACAAAATGGGAGTCACTTGAGGACTTACGGTGATAGTAATGTCAGGCGAGCGCAGGCAGAAGTTGAACCGAGTTGCCAAAACTTGTTGAGTCTCACTGACTCGTCCAGTCACGGTGAGCAGCATTGCTGCATGGTCCACCAGCAGGACCTTGTATTTGGCATATGGAATGGTCCAATCCAGTGTCTTGACTATAAAAGGAGAGAGAAAGAGAGAGAGAGGGCCTTTTGCTCAAATAGGATATAGTTACAGATTACAGTTACAGACCAAGAACACAATATATCAGTCTGTTGTGGCGGTACTGAGATATAAACATGCCAGCTTCCTTTAACTAAGACAGAACCAAAGCAAGCAGACCTGAATAGTTTCCCACCTTCATTAGGTTCGAGCTTCACCGCCATTTCCTCCTCCTTCACCTTGCCCTTTATCACACCAGTATAGTACATGACTGCCACATGGCAGAACATGCTGCCACTGCGATTCTCAGAGCTGCTGTTCTTCACAGTGAAGGCCAGACAAGCATCTTGACCTATCAAAGGCTCCTCCCCTTTAATGGCAACGCCTAATGTGACATCATTGATCACGGCAGAGGGGTAGACGTTAGGCTTGGAGCCGTAGTGTGAAGCAGTTTCAAGAGCGATTCGCACACTTTCAGACCCTAATGATAAAAAAAAAAAAAAAACAGAAGAATGAGACAAAAAAATTAACCCCAAAATTAACCCACAGAGTGAAACATGTGTTCAGTGTTTTCACCTTCTGGGTATTTGTAGAGGTGAGTGATGTCCTCTCTTTTGTCACAGCCAACAGCCTTAGTGCTAATGCAGTGTCCCACTACATTCTTATCAATGCCAATCTGACTGAACTTGCCAGTAGCTTGTTTTTGCCAGTAGATCCTGTCACTGTTCACCTACAGTGCAAACACACTAAATGCAGCCACTTTGATGTGTGGGTTGTGATGATATTCAGCACAACAAAATGACCTTGAGTAAACACTATCATCAACAGATTATTATTGTTTCCTTGTTTAACCAGTTATTTTTCTCCAACACATGACAACTGAACGTTAGCGACTGTATTTGAAATTTGGAACCATTTCCGATAGTATATAGCTAAAAGGTGAGGAGAATAAACCATGGAGGTGGTGGAAAATGTATGTTCCTCTTTATATCGCCACTCATTCTGCTTTAGAATATCAGATCAGTTAACTTTTGGATTCTGGGATTAAATTCCAAATAGCTTTAAATGAAAAGCTAGTGAGCTTTTGTACAATTCTATTTACCACCCATCACGTAGTGCTCTAGATTACAAGTTAGGGAGAGATTGGGGATTTAGCCCAGCATTGCAAGCTAGTTACAGTTAAACCTTAGATTGCGAGCATAATTTGTTCCAGAAGCCTGCTTTTATATTAAAACACTCGTATACCAAAGTGAATTTTCCACATAAGAATTAATGTAAACTCGATTTGTTCTACAACCTAAACCTATCAATGTTGAAATAATTTATACAAAATATAAAGTAAAAATAATGCAAATTGACCTGCACTTTACCTCTGAAAAGAATCCAGACAGAGCAGTGCTTCCGTTTGTTATAATAAACAGTACATGCACGGATATTGAATGAGTGCAAGATGATTACCCATAATCTCATAGTGCACGAGGGAGAAGAACCACTGGCTTGTATGTCAAGATTTCTCTCATTTATTGTTAAAATTAATTTTTAAATATTTCGCTCGTCTTGCAAAACGCTCGCACACCAAGTTGCTTGCAATCCACAGTTCCACTCTATCTTTATAGCTCACCTAGAAAAGGTTATAGAATGACTATTATTAAGCAATGTTGTTTAAGAAGACTTAATGTTAACAGATGATTTTCTTGCTGAAAGTGCTTCAGTGACAGACCCAGTGTAGTAGTGTAGACCAGCGCTAGTGTAATTGATGTTTGTCATACTGAACAAAACTATAAACGCAACACTTGGTTTTGCTCCCATTTTTTTTATGATGGATGGATTATCTTGGCAAAGGCGAAGTGATTACTATCACAGATTTTGACAGATTTGTGAACAATATTTGAGAGAGAGGTGGTTATTTTGTATATGTAGAAAATGTTTCATATCTTTGAGTTAATCTCTTTGCTCCCAAAAAATGGGAGCAAAAACAAAGGTGTTGCATTTATATTTCTGTTCAATATATAGTATATATAGTTAAACATCCCAGTGGTGTTACTGTTGGGAACCTCCACCAGAGGTCACTGTCTCTGTGTGTAGTTCTTGTTGGTCGACTCTCTTGTTGATTAGTGCTCACCTGGACTGAGGTGCCTCATTAAAGTTTCTATAAATAGCAGTTTGTTCTGGGAAACTGGGTCGAGCATTGTTTGTCAGTAGGTCTGTTTGTATTTGTAACTACCGTCATGTGGGCATTCCTTTTGTTTGGTTCTTGTTTCTTTAAGTTTATACTTTGGTTTGTTTTGTAACCTTTGTTTGTCTAGGGCTCTACTGTTTGTTCTCCTTATGTTCCTTGTGTTGATGGATTCATGGAGCTGCCCTGTTTCATGTTTAGCTAGGCTGTCTCCTCCTGTGTCCTGTGTAAGTACTGTTCTGTCTTCTGGTTTAATTCTTTGTTTAGTTTTGTGTAGCCACATGCAGGCCTAGCCGCTAGCAGGGTTAGCCGCTAGTAGGCCTTAATTGCTAGTAGGGTTAGCCCTTAGTAGGGTTAGCCTCCTGTAGGCTAGCCTCTAGGGGGATTAACTGCTAGTGGTTCTGGTCGCTAGTAGGTTATCCGCTAGTTTGGAGTAGCCTCATGTGTGCTTTGCCTTTGTGTTCAGTTCCCCACCATTAGGTCAGTACTAACCCGGTTAGCCACTAACCCCTGTAGATACTAACCTGGTTAGGTCAGCATCCAGTGTCCCCAGCATTCCATGTAGCTACTAACCCAACTAACCACTAACCCAGCCTGTTCCGTCTCTAGTCTCTCCAGTCTCTAGTCTCCAGTCTCTAGTCTCTCCAGTCTCTAGTGTCTCCAGTCCTGTCTAGCCCTGTCTCTCCAGTCTCTAGTTCCCCTATGTGTCTTAGTTAGCTTCAGCTCCATGTTTCCTCATCCCCAGTTCTCTTTGTCGGTTCCCTGTGTCAGCTCCTGGTTCCCTGTGTCAGCTCCTGGTTCCCTGTGTCAGCTCCTGGTTCCCTGTGTCAGCTCCTGGTTCCCTGTGTCAGCTCCTGGTTCCCTGTGTTGGCGCGCCATTCCCTGTTTTTCCTGAGCCCTAGTTTTAGTTTGTTTGTTGTTTTGGTTCCTTTATTTAACAAAACTCCAAACAGACAAACAAACAAAGACTTTCTGTTTGCAAACCCCTCTGCGTTCATGCCTACCTATATGCCCACGGCAACTACATCAGCCGGGTCTAGCCAGCACCACCAACTAGACCCATGACAGTTACTGTCTATTAACACCACTCATGTAAAGCCTTTTGTCCCATCAGATTACTTGGTTGGAACTAACTGTTGTATAATAAACTTAAAAAAAAAAAAAAATATATATATATATATATATATATATATATATATATATATATATATATATATATATATATATATAGGTAAGCAGCAGTTGTGTTAACATTTTTAACTCCTGTTGAAATATTTTTTTCTAAAAAAAATTCCAAGGCACTTTAAGTGTGTGGTATGTTTTAAATATTAAGACAATATTTTTTTATTAATAACTTAAAGTCTGTACCATGGACCACCCGTCTTTAATAAAAACTGTACTAACTAAAAGGTTCTTGGTAGGTTTTTTGGGGTTTGTTGGACAATGAAGGACTTCTAGCTAAAGCTTGATGAAAATCAATTAAAATAAAATATAAGAGACATGTTCTTACCTCTGGAAAGACAAAGTGAGCATCGAATCTGGTATAAACCAGTCCATCAAGGATGGCGGCCACAGGTGTAGGGCCACAGCGGAACATACCCTGACTCGTCTCTTGAGGCGTGGCATCCACTGCCTGCCAACCGCCCATGCCAACTGGTAAGTCAGGCCGTGCCATCCAGCATTCGTTCCACACATGAAAGTTCCTGCACATGGAGACTTAGAGATAAATAACAGACTGATCCCATTTTGGCCAGGCTTTTATGTTCATTCATAACCCCACACTGATTATCATGTAAAGGGAGGCCAGAAGTCTATCCCAAGAATCTCAGACATGTGGCAGGGTACACCTTGGACAGGGTACCAATCCATCGCAGAACAAACAAGCTCACCCTCACTCACACACTTACCAGCAATTTGGAAATGCCAATTAGCCTACTCTTTCTATGTCTTTTTATTTAAAAAAAAAAAAAAAAAGCTGTATGAAGGGATTTACTTTTGTATTTTTTGTGCATTGATTTTTTGTGCTTTATGTTGGTCACCATGGCTAAATTAAAAAGAAATGGGGGATAGTTGGTAGTTGATAGTTTGCAAAGATTTTCCATAGTGTGAAAGATTAAAAAAAGATCATTTGCATATAATTTCTTCCTCTCTTTTTGCTTTCAAGTTGAAATACACTTGTGCAAATAAAAGCAGTGAAATGTAATACATGAGAATAGTGTGCATGTACCAAACTGAGTCATTGTTGAGGTTATCAATCGGCCTCATCTTCTCATCGACATACACATCGATTGTCATAGAAACATCTGTGTCGTGGGCAGAGTCGAAGTTCGTGACACTACGAGTGGGAATCCCCAAACACCTGAGAACTGGGATAGTGGTGCAGAGAGAATGTCCAGAGAGAAGGAGAGTGGAAAAAATGGCAAAAAAAAATTGAGAGTAAGAGGAGGTAGGCGAGAATTAGAAAAAATACCAAATGGATCTAGTAACTAACGCTACAGAACAACTTTTAGTGGAAAAAAGAACAAGATGTCACTTGTGGTGGTGACCCCGGAAAAGACCCAGCACTGGCCATATTTAACTGGCTTTCCTCCGCTTGTGTGGTACTGCTTAAGAATTTCCACACTGCCATGCCACAGCGTTGGTGCAGTCCCATTGTCGTAGACCGTTGACCAATTCCCCATCACCACACCTTGATCATCCGGAGAGTTGACCTAGCACCAATAAATCCGAGGCACTTGTTAGAAAAAGTTGTTTCTAATTTAATTTAGAAAATATAAGTGTGTACGCAGTAGTTAAATAATATTGATTATACAACAGCTAGTTCCAGCAGAGCAAGCTGATTGGCCGGGAGGCATTCCACGAGTGGTATTGATGATAACTGATAATTGATTGATGACTAGATAATAAATAATTTATTTAAGGGCTAAAATTCTAACTTTGTTTCTAACATAAGGTTGAATCCCAAATCCCTCTCTTATCCCTGACAAAAGGCGCTCCATTGTTTATTTTTCTTAAAGTTTGGCTACATAGTACCGCTAAGAATTTCAAACTATTTTTTCAGTCACTATCGGTCGGTTACCAACTCCGCCAGTGTCAGTTAATTAATTCTCTCAGTCATGGAAGCATATGTGTGGGTGGAGCAAAATAACTGGTTAAATAAAGGGTGTTTGTGCAGCTGTTGCATAAAAGCAGTATCATGCTCTTATATTGTACATCATCATGGGTACAATATTTTCAGTACACTTGCTGCATCACTGTCATGCTGATGTTCAGCACAAGAGCACTCCTTCTTGTGTGATATTGAATGGTGTCAGAATTTTTAGCTCATTTGTCTGTTTTTACTTTTGTGGCTGGAAAAGGCACTCACCATGGCTGACACAAGTCTGCTTATAGTAGCAGGATCTCCCCAACCTGAAGCAAGTGCTTGACTCTTCTCCAATATGAACAGACATGCTGCGAGAATCCCATCAGCAAACTACACACAGGATAATAGTCCGATTGAGACAGAGTGAGAGCTCTTTGAATTTACTAAAACATTTTTTTTTGCAGTGGAATAGGACTTAACTCAAAAACACAACCATTGTATGTAAACACTGCTTAAGAAGGTATAGTAGCTTGATTAAACCAAAGATCATAGACCTGCCCAAAGATCCAAGGCCTCGAACGAATCTGATTCTTTGTTCCACAATAAAGTGTTCCATATTCATTCAGGACATACTCCATCCTCTGGTCTTCATCATCCAGAAACACTGTGTCATCTGAAATAGACAGGGAGAAAGAAACTCTGTTGTGGCCCTGGAATTGTGGCATTCAGACTAAATTCATGATTTTCCTGGTTGCATTATACATTTGTCCTTCACACTTACCTTTACACCACGGGTTAAAAAGCAAGTAGATATCATTTTCAGACTTGCACCTGTGTGTGGTGCTCCCTTGTGGGGTCCATGTTATCACACTGAGCCTATAGCGACCAATGGGAGCAGTCGGTGGGGTGTTGACACAAAGATTTATTTTTTTGCCCGTTTGATTGATAATCTTGGCCTCCCAGCAATTGTTCTGCAAATTCTCAACCATAGAAACTGTCACTAGGGTGTCTTTTGATATTGATGGCTTAGGTCCTGTAAAACCCACACATAGAAATTATCTTAATCATCAATGTGCAGAAAACATAGTTCCACTGTGTTATATTGTACGTATTAGACAATATTGTCATCCTGACTCAGGAAGCCACTGCTCCTACTTCCCAGAGAGATACTTGTATGGCCAGTGGAACTATTTCTTGACAAAATCATGAGTGCATCATCTCTGCATTGGCAACCCAGCAGTTGTGGGGCTCAAATGCTCTGACCAGTTACCCACAAGTGCCTGAGCCACCACTACCCTTAAATCATAAAGTGATACAGTGGAACCTCGGATTGCGAGTAACGTGGTTTACGAGTGTTCCGCAAACCGAGCAAAGATTTAAAAAAATTTTTTATTCAGCAACCGAGCAAGTATTAGTTTACGAGCGCCGAGTATCATGCTTCACAAATGCGACTCTTATTTTGACACCGAGCGTCACTCTCTCATTCAGTGCGTGTGTTTGTTGTGAAACTGTTGTGAAAAAGCGAGGTGGGGAGAGGGAGGAGGAATGTTACTGTGTAAAACGAGGCGAGGGAAGGGGTTAATTCCACACACACACACACACACACACACACACACACACACATGGCGCGTGCGCGCACCAATGGAAAGACTTATCTGTCAGGATTTATTTGTACTTTTTTTTAAGGTAAAGTGCAGATTAATTTGTTTTATTTTCATTTTATAGATTGTATTAATTATTTTTATGTATTTATTTTTGGGGGCTGTGGAATGAATAATTTGAGTTTTCATTATTTCTTATGGGAAATGATGATTTGGTTTAAGAGTGTTTTGGAATACGAGCCCACTTCCGGAACGAATTATGCTCGTAATCCAAGGTTCCACTGTACTTCAAAATAGCCATGAGTCTTGACTAATATACCTTACCTAGATCGAGTTGAAGGTGTAGTTTGTCAGATTTAGGGTCAAACACTCGTGAGAACTCTAACTTAATTTGAAAGCCCTGCCCACGACGGATGATAAGGTTATCGCTTTGGTAACGGTCTGTGTGATGCTCCAGGCGGTTTTGGCCAGTTTTGGACTTGAGGAGGTCTATGGAGGCCACTGATAACTGACCATCTGATGGGGCAGGGACTGAAAGTGAGATAGAGAGAAAGAAAGAGAAAGAGAGATTCATTTGCATAACAGTAAATCAACCATGCAAATCGTCTCTTAGTTCTTAGCTGCTTACTGTTACTCCCGGTAGGAGAGCTGATGGCATTGCCCCTGGTGTCCGCGACCGTCCTAAGGCAGGCAAAGTAAATGATGTGGGTTACTTTTAGATTCAAAACAGGAAGTGTACTACATTTATGTTATTAATTAGTTTCTTTTTGGAAGATTATGTGTGAGCCACATAAAAAAAAAAAAAAAACATTTTTGCGGACATTATGTACAGTACTCACAGAAATGGATAATTCCTCAGTGGGAATTGATAAGAGTTCTGGGTAGAACCCTCCAACACAGTGTTTCCAAGCAGAAGCTAAGAAACCTTCTACTATTACACTGCTGAATTCTCAAACCACACTTTTTGCAACAGTTCTGACCATTATGAATAAGCATTAAGCATAAAGATTCTTACCCACGTGGAAGTGGGAGGGTAGTGCGGCCAGTCATGGGATTAACGCTGCTGGTTCCTGCAGACATACTAAGGGACATATAAAAATAAATCATTCAAGTGTTTGGGTGGTAAGACCATAGTACATTTCCCATGAGGTTATCAATAAGAACCTAAAATTAAAATGTAGCATGAGAATGACATCAAGGCATTATGGGAAATTAGGGCATTGGGCTAGTGAGTCCCAGGTTCAAACCCCACCACCACCAAATTGACACCAAAGACCTTAACCCTCAACTGCTCAGATGTACATGATGAATTACAGGCAAGTCAGGGTTTTTTTTCTTTTTTTTGTTAATAACAAACCTGTCGTACAAGTAAGACACAAGATACAAAAGGGGTGTAGACGGAATAGGGTTTGGCACAACACACTTCAACAAAATGTCAGGTTAAAACAATAATGAATCAAAAGGACATACAGCAAGAAAATTAATCGTCATGAGGTTTACTGAGGATTTAAACGTATTCAACGTATTAGAGAGAAGACTAATAGCTATTTAAAATGCTGAAGAAAACTGATGGTGAAGAAAATCTCACTGAGATGGCATGAGGAAGAAACTTTGAGAAGAACCTGGCTCAAAAAAAAAAAAAAAAAACTTTTCTCTTCTGGGTAATGCTATACATTCATTAAGAGGATCTGTTTCATTTTGTACAATTACAGCTTTAACTTTCAGATATTATAGTCCATTTTCATTGTCACTATGATAAAAACCCAACTCTTTTAAATTACTCCAGAAAAAAAAAAACTGCATCAAAAATGAATACATTCCATATAATGCATACATTCATACATTTTACACGTTTTACATTATACATTTTATATATTTATATTTTACATTTTAATTTATTGTAACTGAGTATTTGTAGATATTATATTATTCATTCTTTTTATAGTGCAATTTGCCTCTTCTTACTCTTCTTATTCCATTTCATCATTCCTTTTAAAGGTCACAAACAGTCGTGTCAGCATTTTACTGCATATCATACTGCGTGTGGTTGTGTATGTGACAAATAAAATATAAATTTGAATAAATACAATCTATAAACTATAACTCTCTAATAAAAATAATTTACCAGATTTTCACCTGATAATATTTTTTCAACCGTCAGTTTATAAGTGATCTCTTACCTGACTCTACTCTTCAGGTCAGACAGTATTTCAGTGTACCTTTCACCGATTGCTTTCGTTTACTCTCTCACTGCCACTTCTTGATATACCTTCGCAACATGTTTGGGGGGGGGGGGGGGTTTACACCCTTTAATGTAAATTGTAGTTTTTTTTGTTTGTTACTGTAGTTTGTTTTTAGAATTTTTTATATATACTTAGCAATTAAAATAGTACTATTAAATAGTAATTAAATTAAATGATCCTAATAGGTCCGCCTAACTTGAGTAATTTAAGTAAATCAGCTTAAAGTGTCCACCTAACTTTGATACGTTTGTTCATTTTTTCTGCCATCATATGCAATAATCTGCCTTGTGGTAGTAACCAATCAGTATTATACACCTCAATTTTAAACCTATTTTTAATATTCGAAACTTCATTGTCCATGTGTGTGTTTATTTCCCTCCTGGTTGGCAAGCATGTGTAATGGAAAAATCACATTTTAATTATGTCTTAATTTGTCATTGTGCCATGTAGACTATAGAAGCTTTAAACTTGTTTGCTCAAGCTTAGAAACACAAGTCCGAGAATAGAACAGAAACAACCTGATTGTAATTGCCCCTGAATAAATGATAAGGTATGGACATCTGGTCTGGGTCAGATAAAGAGTTGTGAGTTTGAATGTAGGAACTTCATGTACAGGGCGTTGATTATGTTAGAGATGTTTGTGTATAAACAGCTGAGAGACAGAGAGCACCTTTCCCCATGCTGGAACTGTTTGCTGTATGAGACTCTGGTCCTTCTGCAGAAGTTTAAAATAAAACCTTTGTTACTTTGCTCTTACTCAGTGTATGAACTACTTGTTTTTATAATGTTTTCAGAATTTCCACCACACATGTCAGAGCCTATCATAGAAGTAGAAGCAGTCCCTGTCTGAAATTTAAAATCTAACAATTGATGGCTTAGTCTAATCTTTCCTCTTGGAGGAAGGTAAGTGCTTCATTCGCAAATCAAAGTTTTGATCTATCATATTTTAAAGAGGTTCCGTGAGAGGTGTATAAGCTCTGGTGTGTATTCTGAGTTTACACTTTTAATGCGCTAGTTTTTACATGTGTACATTGTGATAAATTTGTCGATACTTACCTTGGTATAGGGATACGTGGATTAGTGTGTCGCACTAAAGCATTTCCTGACAGCTCCTCAGGTACAAGCATAATTTCCAAACTTGCACATTAAAAGCACATTCTTTACCAAGACACTCTAATGAACCAAATGTTAATATTAGATGAATATTAGACACTAATGTTGAGATTTACATCAGACAGATTTCTTTTGTTTTAGGGTGACTAATGAAAGTCTTCAGACTAATGAATAAATAGATAAATAGAACAATAAAGCCCCAGGACAAATTAAATGTACAGCACCTGCTTTTGCTAGCAGACTGCGTCTAGACATAGTTGGCTAAATTGCCTTAATCCTCTGACCACACCTGATATGAATTAACTAATTGATATTTAGTCATCGCTTTAGACAAAAAAAGTGCCAACAGTGAGGAGCGATTTCAAATGATCAGGAAAGTAATGTGATAATCCAACGTGGTCTAATGTCAGCCCCTTGGCCAAATCTTTGGACACCCTTGCCGTGTCTTAAATTCTTCTCAGCAAAGTGTAGGAGGTAAAGGTATATATGTTTATAAGAGAACAAAGGCGGGCAAAGTATGCAAGTTCTGTACTTGTGTAAAATATCCCAGGTAAAATATTACTTATGTAAAAGTGGAAGTTTTACATTTAATTTTTACTTGAGTGCAAGAACAAAATTATTTTCCTTTAACTTTACTTGATCAGTATCAAATAAACTGAGCTTCTGCTAGCTTACAGTAGTTGTAAAGTCTTGATAAAAGTCTCTCCTTGTTTTCAAACTCCTTCTACAGTACATGATTAAAGATAGACTACGGTAAGCTAGCACAAGCTCGGTTCTTTAAATACACAATTTATTACAATTTTACATGTCACAGACTTGTTGGTTTAAGACTTTGCTTTGTAAAATGAAAATAAAGACATGACCCAGATTAATGAGACACATTATTTGTGGATTTTACATGTACATTTGAGAGTGTGCACACACACACACACACACACACACACACACAGTACTTAAGTGGTTAATGTTTTCTTGAACAGTATTCTTGTGGCGCGGCACAGTGGTGTAGTGGTTAGCACTGTCGCCTTGCACCGCCAGGGTCCGGGTTCGATCCCCAGGCTCGATTCCCGTCTCTCTCTGTGCATGGAGTTTGCATGCTCTCCCCGTGCTTGGTGGGTTTCCACCGGGTACTCCGGTTTCCTCCCACAGACATGTAATGTAAATAGGCTAAATACACGTAAATAGGCTAATTGGCATTCCCAAAATTGCCCGTAGTGTGTGAATGAGTGTGTGTGTGTGCCCTGCGATGGATTGGCACCCTGCCAATGTGCCCCAAGTCTCCTGGGATAGGCTCCAGGCCCCCGTGACCCTGAATACAGGATTAAGCGGTATCTCCTTGATCATTAGAGGGATCATCACTCGTGATCTCCAGATGATAGTGCGAGCGCTTTACCACTGCGCCACTCGGAGGCTCAGAAAATACTTTCTGAACAATCAGAGTTTCGAACCGAACAACATGGTTTAAATGAATGTTTACACACACACAACCGAATAATCTTAAGGTTTTTCGAGGCCAGTGTGAGTTTTACAGTACTAAAACGAGTGTTCACTTTAGACGAGACTCACACGCTCACTCAGATGCACACGTTTCCTATTATTGTGAGCGAATCAGAGTAAAAGGTCAATAATCGATGGTAGCAGCTCGACCAGCTCCGCATGGATATCGGCGGTCTTGGTGACCGGGTTGCCACGGAGATCCAGCCTGGTGAGCTTCGGGCACGTTGCCAGCAGTTTTAGAGATTTCTGTCACCCGAGTTGAGAAAAACTATATCTTGTTTTCAAAATAAAACAGATAATCATCAGTTTTTTGCATATCTGTCCAAAATAATCCTCATACTCACACCTTTCTTTTAACAATAAACCTTCTAACAAGCAACCAGCAATCAATCAAAACAAGCAGGTTGTATCTGTGTCGCGTATGTGAGTATGTTGACTAGCCGCGCCCTTTGACAAGAGACACTTCATGTCTGATTCTCGGGAATCACGTATAACCTCCATCACCGGTTTGTTATAAAAGGAAACGATTGTTTTTCAAAGACACCTCCTCCAGATTGGGCAGATGGTACAGACCTTCCAGATTCTCTATAGCGTAATCGCCCACCTCCAGAACCTAAGCAACAGAAAGATAAAAACACATAGCCGGCAAAACCAGTCACAAAAATGACTTTAGTCCAAATTCTAAACGAATAGTGAGTTTACCTCGAGGCAGTGCAACGTGGCAATAACTCCCAGATGAGTTCCTGTAATGTACAAGTTGTGTTGGTGAATGACTGTGTGTTCAGTTCTCGGTTTCACAGATTAGCCGTTGCACTCGCTGAACGTTCGTGGGAACGACTTTAAATCGTTTGCTCTCAGAGTCTCATCGCCTGTATTTAAAGGGTTCTGTAATTGTCAGTGTTTCATGTCTTCAGTCTTCTGCCAGAAAACTTGGACGCCCATTCAAATTACAATAAACATAAACGGACGTATAGATGTTACATTTTTTGTCCTGTGTGAAAGTCAGAGGGAAAAGTGTTTGATGCCACCCGTACGTCTCGCACTGTTTGCTTGCGACATGCATTTCAACTATTCTATGTTGGTTATGCAAAAACAAGCCCTATTCATGTGACTATACACATCTATTCACAAACATTTCATATCACCTTAAACGCCCTCTTGAACTAAACAGTTTAAACATCCTTTAAACCTACAGGCATTAAACTGATGATGAGGATACATTTACTGTTAGAGATAACATTTCAATTCAATACATCTTTAATTCGGAGAGTTGATCAGTGTGTGTGTGTGTGTATTAATGACGTGGCTCAATATTTAGCAGGGGAGGCACAGGCCAACATGTTAATACCCAAATTAACTTATTTTTTTTTATCATTCTTAAACATTTCTGTACATACAGTTGAATTATATATTATTCATTAATATATACGAAATTAACGTATTTAAACATTTTGACAATAACCACAATTAGTTGTTTTGTTTTTTTTTATCAGAATTATATGATAGCTTTTTTATATCGTCTAGACTGTAATATGTGCTTACACACATACACAAGTGTGTAAATGTTTGTGCACGTGTGTATTTGGTGACCTGAAGAGCTCCTGATCCGTGGCGGATTCCCTGCACCAACTCTCCGTCTGGCCTGCGAGCAAAAAACAAATTTTGAAAAAAAAAAAAATAAATAAAGAGTGTACATATTCACCACGGAGTTCAGGACGGAGTTCAGCAGGACGTGGTAAAGGATGGCGAGCGTCTTCAGGACACTTTCAGTTCCAGCTTGTGATATAATCATCCTGAAATACAGCCACTCCTTATTTTGGCTCAACGTATACAACATTCCTGCTTAGTGAATAATATGATACAATGGTCCTTCTATAAGACACACACACACACACACACACACACACACACACACACACACACACACACACACACACCTGTGTAGAGAGCACAGTCTCGGTGTGTGTGTTTCTCAGTCCAGTGTACCGTCAGGTTGTGTTAGTTGTTGCTGATGGAGCCGGGGGTAAGCTCACACAACTGAGAAGGGGGGGGGGGGGGGGGGGGGGGGGGGTTGATGTTGAACAGTGCTGTGAAAAAGTATTTGCCCCTTCCCCTTAAATGAGTCAGATCATTAAACTAATTTTAATATTACACAGAAATAACCAGAGTAAATACAAAATATGATGGTTTCATATATACATTGAAAAAAGCTGTTCAAACCTGCCTGATGAAAAAGTAATTGCCCCCTAAACCTAATACTGGTTGTTTAACATGTCAAAACCTCCAATTTAGTGAAATCATCATCATTTTGCCTTTACTCAGGTTGTTTTTGTGTAATATTAAAATAGTTTGATGATTTTACATCTTATAAGTGCAATATGCCAAAAAAAAAAAAAAAAGAAACAGGAAGAGCAAGTATTTCTTCACTGTATGTTAGAATGTGTTTTTACGTTTAGTGTGACAGTTACAAACTTAAACAGATACCTCATCCACTAATGACAGACTTTAACTGATTTAAATTAAAATCTGGTGACTTTAATTTCATTAAGCTTGTTTTGACCAGAGTTTCTAGGTGTGTTGAAGTGACATTTGAACTCTACATCTCTTTTAAACACGTGATAAATGTCTCACGTTAACGGGTTTGGAGAACGCCACAGCGACTCGCTCTCCCTCTCGGCTCACGTACACACAGCTGATGAGCTCCTCGCGCTCGGCTGGCACAGGGGGCGGGGCCAGGAAATAGAACCATGTGATCATAATCATTGACAATAAGATAAAATTCTTCAACACACACGCACACACACACACACACACACACGCCTATACACCCACATGCCCCCCTCCATACACACACACACACACACACACACACACACACACACCCACATGCCCCCCTCCATACACACACACACACGCCTATACACCCACATGCCCCCCTCCATACACACACACACACACGCCTATACACCCACATGCCCCCACTCCATACACACACACACACACACACACACACCCACATGCCCCCCCTCCATACACACACACACCCACATGCCCCCCTCCATACACACACACACACACACGCCTATACACCCACATGCCCCCACTCTATACACACACACACACACACCCACATGCCCCCACTCCACACACACACACACACACACACACACACACACCCACATGCCCCCCCTCCATACACACACACACACACACACGCCTATACACCCACATGCTCCCACTCTATACACACACACACACGCCTATACACCCACATGCCCCCCCTCCATACACACACACCCACATGCCCCCCTCCATACACACGCCTATACACCCACATGCCCCCACTCCATACACACACACACACACACACATGCCCCCCTCCATACACACACACACACACGCCTATACACCCACATGCCCCCACTCTATACACACACACACACGCCTATACACCCACATGCCCCCCCTCCATACACACACACCCACATGCCCACCCTCCATACACACACACACACGCCTATACACCCACATGCTCCCACTCTATACACACACACACACACACACACACACACCCACATGCCCCCCTCCATACACACACACACACACACACACACACGCCTATACACCCACATGCCCCCTCCTCCATATACACACACACACACACACCCACATGCCCCCCTCCATACACACGCCTATACACCCACATGCCCCCACTCCATACACATACACACACACACACACACACACACAAACACCCACATGCCCCCCTCCATACACACACACACACACACGCCTATACACCCACATGCCCCCACTCTATACACACACACACACGCCTATACACCCACATGCCCCCCCTCCATACACACACACCCACATGCCCACCCTCCATACACACACACACACGCCTATACACCCACATGCTCCCACTCTATACACACACACACACACACACACACCCACATGCCCCCCTCCATACACACACACACACACACACACGCCTATACACCCACATGCCCCCCCCTCCATATACACACACACACACACACCCACATGCCCCCCTCCATACACACGCCTATACACCCACATGCCCCCACTCCATACACATACACACACACACACACACACACACACACACACACACAAACACCCACATGCCCCCCTCCATACACACACACACACACGCCTATACACCCACATGCCCCCACTCTATACACACACACACACGCCTATACACCCACATGCCCCCCCTCCATACACACACACCCACATGCCCCCCCTCCATACACACACACACACGCCTATACACCCACATGCCCCCACTCCATACACACACACACACACACACCCCCACATGCCCCCCTCCATACACACACACACACACACGCCTATACACCCACATGCCCCCACTCTATACACACACACACACCCACATGCCCCGCCTCCAGACACACACACACACACACGCCTATACACCCACATGCCCCCCCTCCATACACACACACCCACATGCCCCCCCTCCATACACACACACACACACACACACACACACCCACATGCCCCCCTCCATACACACACACACACACACACACCCACATGCCCCCCTCCATACACACACACACCTATACACCTACATGCCCCCACTCCATACACACACACACACACACACACCCACATGCCCCCCTCCATACACACACACACACCTATACACCCACATGCCCCCCCTCCATACACACAGACCCACATGCCCCCGCTCCATACACACACACACACGCCCCCCCTCCATACACACACACACACACACACACACGCCTATACACCCACATGCCCCCACTCCATACACACACACACACACACACACACACACACACACACACACACACACACACACACACACACACACACACACACCCACATGCCCCCCTCCATACACACACACCTATACACCCACATGCCCCCCCTCCATACACACACACACACACACACACACGCCTATACACCCACATGCCCCCCTCCATCCACACACACACAGACACCTCTTCGCGTGCGCACACACACACACACACCTCTTCCTAAAGCCAGCGGTAGTAGAACCAGGCACTCTCGTCGTTCGATTCGTGAAGACGGCATTCTGCACCAGTTCATATTCTAAAATAAATAAATAAAGACATACAGATATCGGTGTGATATAAATATATCCAGCTTTTTTTTTTTTATTAAATAAGAGCTCATGACTGCCCTCTTCTGGACATGATATGAAATTGAACCTGTGTTTTTAGATACAGTACTGTGTGGTGCGGGCGTGTGTGTGTGTGCGTGTGTGTGTGTGTGTGCGCACGTGCGTGTGTGTGTGTGTGTGTGTGTGTGCGTGCGCGCATGCGGGCGTGTGTGTGTGTGTGCGTGCTTTTGGCAGGCCGACCCCGGCTCAGGCGCAGGCTGCGGGTTCAGTAGGAGCAGCATCCGGTAGTGCCAGCTCGAGTAGTTGGAAAAGTTTGAGCCGAGACGGTCTGTAAACCGGAGCTCCTGTTCCACAGAAACTCCGGAGTGTTTTACCACCAAGCGGCGGTAATCCCAACAGTGAAATGAGAGACAGAGAGAGAGAGAGAGAGACATTGTGAATGACCAACAAGCAGGGGCGGATCTACTGGGGTGGCACGGGGTGGCAATTGCCACCCTAAGAAAAAGCCTTGCCACCCCAGCACTAGTGTCCTAGTGTTCTAAAAATAAAAGAGTTTCCTCGACCGATTTACAGCAGCGACTCTGTATTTTGATGACATAGTGTGACGAGCGTCCCAATCAGGGGACTCGTTACATGTTTGCACAGAACTCAATAAAGAGAAGTTAAATATACCGTACCATCTCATTTAATTTATCTGACGTTCCAATCCAGATATCAGGTTCAAATCAATCACACATCAGCCTTTATTTCATTTTTATAGGACAATGTAAAAATGTGCACCCTAGTGTATACACCGAATAAGAATAGCGTTCCTTGAATCCACAAAAACCATGCAAGGATGCTTGCTTCTGTGTCGTCACCCCTCATAATTTTAATGCCACCCCATGAATAATTTTCTAGATTCGCCCCTGCCAACAAGTACAGACACTGGATATTAAAACATTTGGAGTCGTGCTGATCTGTTCTCCAAAAGACTCTACTAGCAACAGATGAAATCTGCAACTGAAAGACAAATCAATTTAAAGATGCAATTCTTATTTTTCAGCATGCTTCTCATCCTTTAATAACAACATAATTGAAAATAAAATGGACAGTTTTCAGTACTGCTGTATAATAGATCTCGGCAGGTTTTCTTGTGTTTGTTTTAAATGTAAAGTATGTATAGATGTTTTTTTTCTGTCCCTGAAATAAACTCCACCTCCACTCTGAACAGTATGTTTCAGCACTGCAGAATTTCTTTCAAATGCATCCCATAGGATGTGAATTTTCACTAAATATAGAGGGTTGTAATTACGTTCCCAGCCAACAGAGGGCAGCACCTTTAATTTCACACCTTCATTGATGAACGCGAAGTGAAAATGTGATTTTAGAGAAATAAAAACGTAATAACAGTCATGTGACGTATAAAATTAGACAAATGTTCTAGTTTAGAAAAAGTAAATGATGAAATATTGGTTATGACAGTCAGAGGTGTTAATTTTTTTATTTAGCGTTAATAAAATGTTGTTTTAAACGTGAACTACACTCCTCTTTGATTTAAACACTACACCATTAATTATTCCTCTGTCGTGTATTTGTTCCCTCCATCCACCTTTCTGCATCTCTTATCTCTAATCACCACATCACTCCCTGAGGATCAAGAGACAGACAGCGAAAGACAGACAGAGTGGGAGAGAGGACACACAAAGAGCAGAAGAGTAAGACACAGGAACAGACAGGAGTGTGAGAGGGAGAAAGTAAGAATAAGAGACTTTCAAATGACAGACAGAGAGAGGGGGCGAAAGAAAAGACAAAGACAGATACAGTGAGAGAATCCATGGGAAAAGCAGACAGCATGGAATAAAAATAGTGGGACAGAAAAACAAGAGACACAGACATATTTAGAGAGAGAGGCCAGAAAGACAGAAAGAGAAGGACAGCAACAGGATAAGACAGAGAGATTCAGAGATACAGATAGAGTGAAAGAAACAAACGAAGATTAAGACAGACAGACAGACAGACAATTAAAGAGAGTGAGACAGAAAGAGAGAGACGGAGAGTCAAAGAAAGTCGATGAGAGAGAGAGAGATTATGCACCATGGAGCAACACGAGTTTCAAATCTGAAAAGACCACAAATAAAAAATGGAGCAGAATAAATCACCAGCCATGTACACAACTCCTCAGTGCGAAACAGTGCGCATGCGTGAAACCATATATATATATATATACAATATTTTATTTATATTTAATTCTATTTTATTTATATTTAATTCTATTTTATAAATATATATTATATTTATTTATTATATATATATATACCTATATAACATTAATTACAACATATCAAACACAAAGGACAAAGAACTATAAATTTTACAGTACAAAAAAAGGGTAAAAGACACGAGTTGATCAATATGATAAATAAAGAGTGAAAAAGATGTGGCAAGAGACACATTACTTCAATAAAAAATAATGTCATAATAATATAGAAGTCTATTATTGTTCTTATTAAGTCGAATTAGTTTAAGAGATGTAATAAGTGACGTCATTTCTATAATGAAAAGAGGGAAATATAACTGTTCCTTTTTAATTCTTTGTTTATGTATAAAGTATTTTGTATTTTAACCAAAATAATTAACTACAAATTCAAGCGGTTTATTTTCCAAACTCTCATAATAAAAAATTATATTTTATTAAGGCAACTAAAGGAGTGAAACATATTAAGGCGGTCCAAGAGGTGGTCTTGAAAAGAATTAAGAATTCTTTTTGTTTTCTCACACTCAGAAAACAAATGAATCAAAGTTTCATCTGATGTACCACAGAAAGAACATTTATTATTTACCTCCAAATATCATATGTGGAGAATCTTAACATGAACATCTTTTATTTTGTTAGAGATGCAGTATTTATTTGGAATAAGCCAGGCTTTATGGAGTCATTCTTCTTTGAGTGTGAAAAATCCGGCGAATTTGTTTATTATTGCATTTTTTTTTATCAGTTATATCAATACCATCTAACATTAATTTAGATTGTCTGATCTCATATGAACCGAAGGCTAGGTGACTCTTAATGAGGACAATTAAACCGGGGCGAATAGCTCTCATTAACAGATTAAATTCTTTAGCAGTGACTGGAAGTCCACAGAGAGTCAGAAACTGCTTGTATGTCAAAATATTGCCAGATTTGTCAAAAACAGTTTCCAGGCAAGAAAACACTGCTGGTGAAATTTGCATAAATTAATTGGTAATTTAGAATGGGAAAAATGAGAGACCACCTATCATGTTAAGGAATTACCATGTGAAGACATCTATTAATCCAGTTAACTCTAAAAGTATTGATGGTGTCGGCAAAGTCTAAGAAATCAAGACCCCCTTGAGTTTTTGTGGTTTATTTTTTCCAAACAAAATCCATGAAAAGTTTATTTAATACATTTATTATTAATAAAAAGAGAGAGGGATGGGTAAACAAAATGAGAAAGTCCATCTGGCTTTGGATAAAAGTACTCTAACCACCAAACTCAGATCTTTTGGAAGCCAGTCCTCTGTACTGCTTTTTTTTTTTTTTTTAAATAGTAACCATTTTTATTATAGATTTTTTAACAATGACAACAAGACAACAACAAAACAACAACAAGAGGGGTATACTTTTATATATATATATAATTATTAAAGCAACCAGAACGATGAATACATTTAAAGAACTAAATTCCTTCTAATACAATTATTATTATAGAAAGGAGGAATTTAGTTCTTTAAATGTATTCATCGTTCTGGTTGCTTTCCGGCTTAAAAGTCCTTGTAATGTATCAAAAATTAATTTTCAAATCCACCTTGTAATGGGAGATATTAGGCGTTCTTAATGACCACTTACATTTGTGTATATAGAATTTACCTAGTAATTTTAAAAGATTTAACATGAAAATGTGAATCTTCTCGATATCTTTTTTATCATAATAAAATATACAGTAACATCTCTTTTTTACTTATATTAATTTTTGATCCACTCAGTGTAGTAAATAAAGATTCAACATCAATCCAATTTTTTTTTTTTTACATATATACATTCAAAAAAGAGATGCAATACAGATTCCACATACATTCCACAAAAAGAACAAAATTCAGAAAGATTCACCTTTATATCTCTTGAGAAATTGGTTAATTGGATAAATGATGTGTATAATTTTAAAGTATACTTCACTAACTTTGTTATTAACACAGTATTTGTTGTTATACGTCCAAATCAATTTCCAGTCAATATTCTCAAATTGACTATTCCAAAAGTATTTATGACGAAATGTTGCAGGGCAGTGAATCAAACATCTTAAAAATTTGTTATTACATTTTCTGTCTTTAATATAAATACCATTTAAACAAATTTCTTTAATCATTGAATACTTAAAGGAATCATTAAAGCCTTGCAGAAGTCTCGCAAATCCTGCTGGTATTGCGTCAACTTGGTATTGGAATACCAAATTTCTCTAAGAATTCAGAGTACGTAAGCAAATATCCTTCATTATTCATCAATTGAGAGACCGAATATCATTTTAACCCAATTATCATCGAAAATTGATTTGTTTTTATATTTAACATATTTGTTATTCCATATTAGCTGTTTATGAGGAGAACAATTATGCTTATATATAAGAGTCCAAAATAATAGCGCCTGTCTATGAAAATTAGATAACTGAATGGGAAGTTTGGTAACTTCAACGTCACATTTCAACAGAAACTCAATGCCACCAACTCTTTCAAAAATGAGATTCGGAATTATATACCAAATTCTATCTTTATATTTAATATTATGTTTAATCCAGTTTAACTTGAAAATAATATTAGAAGTGTCAAAATCAATCACATTTAAACCTCCTTGATCATATGCATTACATAAATTATTCTTATTTAAATAGTGAGGTTTGTTTTTCCAAATGAAATTAAATAAAGTTGAATCAATTTTTTTTAGAAAAAGATTTTGGTACATCTAAAACCTTAGCAGGATGAACTAAACGAGATAGTCCTTCGGTTTTGGATAACAGAACCCCTACCTTTGAGTGATAAATCTCTCATAAGACACATATCAAATTTCTGTTTAATTTGTAACGCAAGGGGTTGGAAATTAGATTTGTACTCTGTTTGACTGATCTTTGCAGATATTGATAGCAAGATAAGTTACTTCTTCCCTAATTTGAATACCTTCATATTCAGCAAAAGGAATATCATTGTCTTTCAGAGGGGAAAGGGTACATTTTTTGATATTTAAAACTAAACCCGACACTTCAGAAAATATTTTAAGGCACTCTAGAACTTTCTTAACTTGTGTTACATTTCCCTCTGTACTGCTGTTTGCTCTCATAGGGATGGTCACTGACGTCGGAGTCCAGGCGACTACAAAATCCAGCTACTTCCGTCTCGGTGCAATGCCGTCACTTCCGGTTAGTGAAACGAATTTTTATTAATTAATTTTTTTTTTTGGTTAAGCATTTTCTCTAAATATATGGAATGTGAGGGAGAAAATCGGGGAAAAAAAGAAAAGAAAATAACATCACATTAAAACATGAAAATAAATGCGAATTGCATATGTACAAATATAATTACTCAGTGCAAACGTAAGAGCTGCGCGCGCGTGTGTGTGTGTTCTGTGGTCTCCATGATACTACCCATAGGAAAAAGAAAAGTTTGAGCACTAGGTGGCGCTGAAGGATTTCTAATGTAATTTCTAATATTACAGAGCACGCAAGTCCAAACATTAATCACAAATGCATCTGTGGAATATGTGGGGGAAAGAAATTACAGGAGATTTATATTTCAGATTTTAGACACTTTTCCCATGAAAAGTTTTGTCTTAAACCAACTCCGGCGTGTTAAAATTCACTTATGCCACTTCAGCGCTGTTATTTCAGCAGTAAAAATATGATCTAATCCCAGTAAAAATATTCAGTTTATCTTTTCTAATTAATATCTATCGGCGCAGGTGTTTGTTTACATTGAGACAGTAGCGCATTAGTAGATTATTTTAAAGTAGATTATTAAACCCCACACATAACTGTTCATAACATCACTTTTACTCAGCATTTTGACTTCACTTCAGATCATCGGCATTTCGATAATCTGACTTCATGGTGCAGATTAAACTTCAGGCAGAGATCTAAGTACTGCAAAAGTTTCATTAAATTCTGTCCGGTGGTTGATTTAGGACGCGCCCACTGTTTGATGCATGCGTAGTACAAGGTCAAAACTTCATGGTTTATAATCTGAAACAAAACTGCTCATAACTTCAGTTTTACTCAACATTTAGTTTCATTTATGGTGTAGGTTAAACTTCAGGCAAATACCACAGGACTGCCAACGTCTCGTTGAATTTTGGGCAGTGTTTGCGTGATGCTGAGACAAAATCTGTCTGGACAGGCGAACAGTCAGAGAGAAAATTTTGGTTTTGGTTGCTATAAAAACTAAGGATATTATTGAGGGAGTGAGTTCTCACCAATGTAAAGACTAAACTTTTTATTAAAAATGTATACAAATTATGACAGCGTGGTGATGTAATTATTAGCACTGTGGTTCGATTCCTGTCTGTGTTTCCTGCTCACGCTCGCACCTACTTGTGTTTAGTTCAGGTTAACTCTAAAGATGCCCAGATTGAGACATCCAGTCGTGGTCAAAAGTTTGGAGAATTACACAAATATTGGAAATTGGAAAAGTTGCTGCTTAAGTTTTTATAATAGCAATTTGCATATACTCCAGAATGTTATGAAGAGTGATCAGATGAATTGCATAGTCCTTCTTTGCCATGAAAATTAACTTAATCCCGAAAAAAAACTTTCCACTGCATTTCATTGCTGTCATTAAAGGACCTGCTGAGATCATTACAGTAATCGTCTTGTTAACTCGGGTGAGAATGTTGAAGAGCACAAGGCTGGAGATCATTATGTCAGGCTGATTGGGTTAGAATGGCAGACTTGACATGTTAGAAGGAGGGTGATGCTTGAAATCATTGTTCTTTCATTGTTAACCATGGTGACCTGCAAAGAAACGCGTGCAGCCATCATTGCATTGCATAAAAATGGCTTCACAGGCAAGGATATTGTGGCTACTAAGATTGCAGCTAAATCAACAATTTATAGGATCATCAAGAACTTCAGGGAAAGAGGTTCAATTCTTGTTAAGAAGGCTTCAGGGCGTCCAAGAAAGTCCAGCAAGCGCCAGGATCGTCTCCTAAAGAGGATTCAGCTGCGGGATCGGAGTGCCACCAGTGCAGAGCTTGCTCAGGAATGGCAGCAGGCAGGTGTGAGCGCATCTGCATGCGCAGTGAGGTGAAGAAAAGGCTTGTCCGGAGAAGAAAAGGTGAGCGCTACCATCAGTCTTGTGTCATGGAAACAGTAAAGCATCCTGAGACCATTCATGTGTGGGGTTGCTTCTCATCCAAGGGAGTGGGCTCACTCACAGTTTTGCCCAAAAACACAGCCATGAATAAAGAATGGTACCAAAACACCCACCAACAGCAACTTCTTCCAACAATCCAACAACAGTTTGGTGAAGAACAATGCATTTTCCAGCACGATGGAGCACCGTGCCATAAAGCAATAGTGATAAATAAGTGGCTCAGGGTCCAAAACGTTGACATTTTGGGTCCATGGCCTGGAAACTCCCCAGATCTTAATCCCATTGAGAACTTGTGGTCAATCCTCAAGAGGAGGGTGGACAAACAAAAACCCACTAATTCTGACAAACTCCAAGAAGTGATTATGAAAGAATGGGTTGCTATCAGTCAGGATTTGGCCCAGAAGTTGATTGAGAGCAGCCCAGTCGAATTGCAGAGGTCCTGAAAAAGAAGGGCCAACACTGCAAATACTGACTCTTTTACATAAATGTCATGTAATTGTCTATAAAAGCCTTTGAAACGTATGAAGTGCTTGTAATTATATTTCAGTACATCACAGAAACAACTGAAACAAAGATCTAAAAGCAGTTTAGCAGCAAACTTTGTGAAAACTAATATTTGTCATTCTCAAATCTTTTGGCCACGACTGTACATTAGTTTTAACATGGGTTGGGTGAAAAGTAACTAGGCATTATATTTGGTATTGAAGTCCATATTTTTAATACAAACGTATTGAAACAAATTGTACGTCATAGAAAATGAAAGCAAATCTCTGAATTTCAACATGGGCACTGGTGATGTCAACCAGATTCCTTAAATGGCCAGGGATGAAATGCACTTCTGAAGGAAGTCGTTTGGAATATGGCTGTGAAACTCCTGAATCCGAGCCTCCGAGTCCTCCAGTGCCCGAGTATTTGTCCTTTGCGTAGCCCCACAGAAAAAAATCACATAGAATGAAATCTGGACTTCTTGGAGACCAAGTGATGCTCTATAGCCATTAATTATTACCAAGTTAACTGAAGAGGCTTGACAAAACCATCCAGAACTTACAGCCATTTTCATACACACAGAACCGGCTTTGCAGGGCTCATAAATTATGAAACTAACAATTACAAACATAAGGATTGCCTCCAATACTTGGATGAAAACACTTTCAAATTCAATGCGGTGATAAACAAATGCCAAATGCCACTTATTTGTTCCAAAATTTATGGACCTATCTGTATGTGTTAAAGGTTCAACAGAGGGTCCTGATAAACAGAAAACTTAATCGCTATCAGCAATTAAACACTCTTTTTTTCTTTGCTAACCATATTTTAAAATCCGTTTATTATAAGGTTTATTTATTTATGTTAAGTCCCTGTGTGGGAACTGTTAATATAAAAACTATACACCATATTAGAGTAGGCTGCTGATGAAGTAAAAGAATCAACCCCCATGAGACAATTAAACCACGTTATTCATTTACTTGTCAGTTGTTCAAAAACTGTTGTGTTAATTACATATGTTTACAAAAAACAAACAAAAAAGTTTTATAAAGCTTTAACACAAACTGCAACATGTGAACATGGTTATTTCTAACAGACACAGGAACAGATATAGTATATATTATATACACAGCATGTTACACAATTCAAACAAGGCACACAAGTGACAGTTCCAGAGCTGGTGTGGGATACGATCCTGCCCTTAATATTTGAAATCTATTAAGACACTGAGAATTCAACACTTACTGAAGAGGTTGGAAAAATGTAAGTGCGTTCTCTAAATGTAGTCAATCACCTGAAACATCCATACTAAAAAGCAAGGGTTCATCAGAGCTTGCTTACTCTCATTCATCTTCTATAATGCTTTATCCTGTATGCAGGGTCACGGGTGACCAGGAGCCTACCTCAGGAGACAGAAGCAGGGAACACCCTAGACAGGGTGACAATCCATCACAGGGCACACACGCACAGTTACACTACAATTTGGGAACGCCAATTAAGCTAATCTGCACATCTTTGAATTATAAGAGGAAACCCATCAAGCACGGGGAGAACATGCAAACTCCATGCACACAGAGGTGGGAACCAAACCCGGACCCAGGATGTGCAAGACGACAGTTCTTAAAAAAGAAAAAAATGTTTAAGCACCTCATGTGAAAACACAATCATTTAACATATGGTCTTAATTACGATCAGCGAACCAACCCATGTTACTGCTCAGGTAGACTTAAAAAAAAAAAAAAAAAAAAAACACCATTAAACTTCTTATAGGACTGTCTGTATATATAATGTGCGCTGGTTATTGGTCTAGAGAGGAAAAAAGGAAAGGCAAGATTGATTGGCCTTTTCACTTCAATTTATTTATATATATATAAAATTGTATCTACTAGACACTAACCATCTCAGCTGACTGACTATATTAGGAGTTGAGACATAATCCTGTGCTTCAACATCCAGCACTACTGTTTTTCAGTCTAATCACTCATTTCTAGTAATTAAAGGAGATTTTAAAAAAGAATAAGTGATCAGACTGAAGATTTTTTTTAAAATAATTTTGCATAATTTGAGGATCAGACTCTCTCTGCTCGTCTCCATAGTGCAGCCCTCGAACAATCTCACTCTGTACAACGTCACTCCTCACATCTTTAAACCAGATGGTAACTTATACAGGACAGGTGCAGATCGTGTATAATTTCTGCACCTATCCTGGTCCAGTAAATTCCACTCCTCAGGATTGAATCCGCATAAGGAGTACATTCGTAAAAGCTGGGCTCCAGTCACACAGGGTCGTGACGCGGCAGGCAGTGCAGGGATCAGAAACGCCGCAGTGTGAACTATTAACAGCGATTTAGTGTAACGGACAAACACGACAGAACTCTAAATAAGCAACAGATAATGTGACAGTTAGTACAGCTTGTCTATTAAATACTTGCAGGAATGATCAGCCTTTTAATGATGCTTATTTGGGTCATGTCTCATAAAGAGTTGCTAAAGAGAGAAGTCGAATTTAAACTGTGCATGGTGTTCTGATTTATTTCCTACAAAGCTCATGCAGCTAAGAGGTGATGGAAATCATTCTCACCCAAAAACTCACACACACTTGACCTTTTTCTTGAACACGAGCATATTTGTATGTGTTAAATTCTGTAATGTTCCAGAGACGGCCATTGTTTTTTTTGTTTTTTTATACTAAAACAGGGACATATTTTATGGTTCTTACACCACAAACGAGTGCAAACATTGTCAAGCTTCTTAATAGATCTTTATCCTTTTATAGAAAATTTGAATGAGTTAGATGTTATGTCATATCTGCAATAAAAAGCGTCAACAGCATGTCATGTTAAACTTGCTGCCGTTGCAAATCATTCACACTGGAGACTCCTTTCATAAACCTTAATGGTTACTATAGAAACGATGTCATATTAGAACAAGTGCAAACCGACAGAATTAATCAACGCTTTCTGAGCAATCTAACGGATGCAATGTTTTGTTAATGTTCATGATAACGATTGAAATGGATGAAGTTTTGCTCGAGTTCTGTCTTTATGAAGGCATTTTGGGCGAGACAGACCTCAACACTCCCCTGACAGAAAGCAAACCTCAGACACTGAAAGTCGAGGAAAAAGGCACACGCTGTCTTGGTCACTCAAGATGGATACCTCAATCAAAGACCTGATGTTTCTCATATCTGGAATCATACAAACATTAGAACGTTTATTCAAGCCATATGAAGAGATCCGATACTTACGGACCTCCTTCCAGTGCACCAGTTTCTTTCATTAGAGCCTAAATACAGCTGGCTTTTAAAACCGATCAATATCTGAGCTCCCTTCAGTCCTCCATAACAACAGTGATGCTGAGTGAAGAAAAAAAAAAAAAGTGATTAAGATGAAGGACGAGGTGAGGGAGTGTGAGGGGGTTTCCGATGCTGGCGCTCAACAGCTGGCTTTCTCGTCCACTATTGTGAAAGTCTCCATGGGTTTTTTGCTCAGGTCTCGAATGTCATCCAGCAGCTTGGATGGAGTCAGGACGTGAGTGGAACCTGAGGAGACGGACCAAAGTAGGGGTAATATTCGTTTTACTAACAATGTGCTTTAACAATGGTCATTTAGCGCTTTAATAAGCCAAAACTTTACAACAATTTACAACAAATACAAACCTGAAATAAGAAGTAATGCAGCGCTGTGATAGTAAACTAATCAGTGACAGAGTGATGTGATGCGGCCCGACACATACCACCATAATGTAAATTAGTTCCAGCCCTGACGTATTTTATTTCTCTTATACTGTAGCAACTTTCCCAAGGTTTTTTTTAAATTATCCCTTTATGGTTACGTTGACGGTTTTGTCCCTTATTTTAAAGTAAATTTAAACAGTTTCTCCATCACCAGCCTCTTTATTCCCCCCCGATTTCCTCCCTAATTTAGTCGTGTCCAATTCCTGCCCGTCACTAGGGGGCTCCCACATTAAGGCTACTACTGCCACTCAGCCGGGAGGGCCGAAGACTGTCACGTGTTTCCACCGAACCACGTGACAACAGCCGTCTGCCTCTTTTTCGAACCGCTCGCTCACGCACCGTTGGGGTGGAGTAACACACTCGGAGGACAGCGCTATCTGCTCCTTCCACTTACGTGAGCTGACAGACGCCCCCTAATTGGCTGTAGAGCCGTGATTAATGTGGGAGCACCAAGTACCTCTCATCCCTCCCCTCTGAGAGCTGTAACTCACCGATGATGACCTCGCAGGTCTTGGTGGCTTTGGTGACCTCGTAGGCAGAGCGCATCTCTGAGTAACTGACTCCGCCCAGGATGAAGATAATGAGGCGGGTGCCGCTCCTGTGGTCGTCCGGGCCCGGCTTATGTTTCTGCTGTCTTGCGCTGAGGAAAAAACGATGATTTGATGGAGTTAGTTTATTAATAATGCAAGTGGAGCCAAACACATTTTTTACAGACCCTCAAAATACTGTAAATGTTACAGGTTTACAGTAGGAATGGTGATCAGTAGGGACCGCTCGATACAGTATTATCACGATACCTAGGTGCCAATTCAATATGTATTGCGATTCTATAATTATCATGATTTCGTAAATATCCCGATTCTATATATATATATATATATATATATTTTTTTTTTTTTTACTTTGTCACAATTCTAAATATACTTAGCAAATAATTAGCTCCAACTACACAGGATACTGTTACCTGCCAATGTTTCAACAGTTTTTGTGAGTGCCACCTGTAGTATTATAGAGGAATGACAATATTTTACCACCTCAAATGCAAGCATGATTTTAAATTTATATACACGAATTGCCACAAAAAAGAACTTTTAATAATCACTGAATAGATATTTTCCTCATTTCTACTGAAAAAAATCGACATAATGGACTGATAAAACTGGATAATATTTAGGCTTAATCCTAAAACTGTATTGATAAAAGGAATCAACTAGGAAAAAAAAGAAAGAAATACACCGCAGGGCACTAGGAGGTGCTGATGCTCGTCATTCACACGTTACTAAAATGTAGTTTTACGATGCATTTCCTTCATTAAGATCTAATAATCTTAAATTATTGAAAATTTTGTTGATTGAACTTAGCGTTTGTATACGACATCATGTCTTGACATTGTTGTCTCACAAACCACACATGAAGATTAGGAAGTGGTTTTCTACACAGAAAGCAATACCGCAAACTCTCAATCTGTCTGTGATTTATGTCCTTATACGTCGATCAATCTGAGAAGGCTTTAGGAGGAGGAGCTTTAATTGAATCCCTAAAGCAGCTGTTATACAGGTCCTGATTTACTGTTCATATCTTTACTAGTGATATCGTCTGAACTGGAACAGGATGAGCTTTCCTGCATCTCACGCGATCTGCTTTCCGTTTCTGGAACAATTCACACTGGCTAGTTTACATGATTATGGTCACATTTCTCTCTCTTCTCTAAGTATAGTCAAAAGTATAGACACCCTTTCTAACTCCATGGTCATTCCTGATGTTTATTTCTTTGTACACTGTGAAACAATGCTGAAGGCATCCAAAATATGCAATGATCTTGTTTAAACAGTTGATATTGAGATATGTCTGCTGTTTATGCTCTGTAAAGCCTTCATAACGACTCTAATCTGAGTTAATGTTTGTTAATTGGTGATTTCTGAGGTAAATTGTGGTCTTGCTTTCCTTGGAAGGTCTTCATGAGAGCCTGTTTCATCATGGTGCTTGATGGGTTTCTGTAAAAGCACTTGACAATCCTGTTCTTGTAAGAATTGTTCCAGAACAGCTGACCTCCGTGGGGTCGTTGGTAAATTACCAAATCCGAAAAAAAAATCCAGTACTGTTCTAGAATTGTTGAACAGAAATCCAAACTGCAAACTATAGTATACGAATAGATACAGTAGATAAATGAGGAGTAAAATACAAAAGGTCAGCAAGCTTACCTCACGACTCTGTAAGCATGAGGGAGAGAATGAGATAGACATGACGACACCTACAGATTTCTTATAATATAAATAATACTAGTAGATTAAGATCAATATACGGTGCTGTCAGAAATAAATCCCAATCTTAAAATCACGGTTCAGATTTTCTCTGGTATTTGTAAAAATCTTAGATTGTGTGTGTGTGTGAAATCTGGATTTTACTCAGGGAGTGAAAACACATATTGTGACGAATGATGATTGGTCGCTGGCGTACCTCACGGCTCGGGATCCGTTCCACGCAGCGGGACATTCGGACATATGCGGCCAATTACTCGTGTCCAATTTGTTCTCCACCACATCCTGCCACACACAAACACACACCAAAAATGCTATTAAATATGATCCAATTTCCTCGGTTGCTCGTATCTGTCCAATCTGCCGGGTGGCATGATGAATAAGCTATTTTGTAATTGTGTTTGAACAAGCCTCTCATTTTCTGATGTACGAGAGATGTGTGATGAATCAGCGACACCACCACACCCTCGGTCTCGCTGGACCTGTGGCCTGGTTCTGAGCAGGAAACCAGCGCCAAACATCGCAGCACACCATCTGTAGCCCATTGTTTGCAACACTGAGATTCAATAAGTCATGTGCTACACTCGCTTCCCTCAACACAGCAGCCTGCTGCGGTATAAAATAAATACACCTCTTCAGAAAGAGCTTTGAGGTGATAACAATGCTAGCTCACACTGGTACATACATCTTTTCCAGTTCTCCAGTACTTGCGAGATTTATAATTATTTATACCGCAATGGTGTTGAGAATCATGTATAGCTGACCTCCATCACATCTTTGATGACTGGCGTCCATCTCGAGAGGTTGTACGTCTCCTCCTGTGAGCGATCTCTTCTGGATGGCTTACGGGAAGAGAACAGACTTGACTGCGGAAAAAAAACATGAAGTGAAACAAATTTTTGAGCGCAAGATTTACAAGATGTACAGCAGTGTGCAAAAGTCTTAGATGCCATATTATGTGTAGTACGAATTTCGTTATACAGTGGAACCTCGGAGTGCGAGTAACGTGGTTTCCACACACATCGTTTACTTTTTTTTAAACTTTTTTTTAAACTTTTTTTTTTTAAAGTAAAGTGCAGGTTAATTTGTTTTATTTTTACTTTATATATTGTATTAATAATTTTTATGTATTTATTGTTTTAGGCTGTGGTATAAATAATTTGAGTTTTCATTATTTCTTATGGGAAAATTCAATTTGGTTTACAAGTGTTTTGGAATACGAGCCCACTTCTGGAACGGATTACGCTCATAATCCAAAGTTCCACTGTATAAGTTTATTATGTTTATAATATACACTAAATGAATGAATAAATAACATTACAGAAGAATATTTGCATGTCTCTAAAGAAAGCAACATATTACATGACAGTTTTCAGATGAAAAAAAAAAACAATAATGTAGACTCCTGGCAGAAAAATAGAAAGGAGCGAGTGTGATGAAGTTACCAAAAGAACTCATTCTCCAGCATGCTCAGTAAAACCTAACAACAGCTTTTTTACTTACAGAACTGTGAAAAATTCTTGGCAACAACCAAACAAAAGCAAAATATGGAATGTGTAGAAAAAAATATTTCTACAGTAAAAGAAACTTCTATAACTAAGCACTAAGTAATAACAAACAATAAACGGTCAATATTTGGTGTGGAAACTCTTTGCTTGAACATAAGCGGTAGTGTTCGATACAGATGTGTGCAGCATTCTAAGTACAACAGCTGTTAGGTTTTCTGAGACTTTTTGTGCAAAGGCTTTTGCACAGTACTGTATGTGTGAGAGAGTCTCTTACCGAGCTGGTGATAGGCACCCCTAACTCTCTCCAGTTGGTGATGTACTCCGGCTCCGTCTCGATCTTCACGTGCTGAATTAACTTGTTCAGGTTCTCCTCGGTCGTCCCTACTCTCGCACGGGGATAACCAAGATAGAGTTTAATTATAACAGCACTGTAATAAAAACATGCACAATACACTTTATTACATTAATTATACATTTTCCGTGGCATGAAGACAATTTCATTAAAGCTCATGGTTACAAAGGTATACAGGGATTTTTAACATCCACGTATAAATCCCACAAAAATGCATTTTTAAAAACTGAGGGAAGAAAAATGTAAACATTTAAGACAACACACCATTGAGGCTGAAGATGTAAAGCAACACGGCACGGATCTTATCATGGGAGCTGTGGGGATTCAGCAGGATGGGCAGCAGGGTCCTCATGGGGTCTTTCACCTTCTGACCTTCTACGTCAGCACCGACGGCGAGATCCTACAGGCACACAAAGCTGTGTTGAGGACAAACTTGGAATAACTCGACTGGAGAATTGAATCAGGCTGGGTTAAGTTATAAAATATTCATTAGTCTGACTCATCATCATCATCCTCACAGCTAGAATCTACTGCATGTTAAAAAAAATTATTAAAATTATTTTTTTCCCCCTCTCTCTCAGGTCCGGTGCAATCTTAATGATATGCAGTTTTTATTTATTTTAACGGAGCCTCCACAGCCTTATCACCCGAGTTTCTACTTGTTTACAAGAGCAACATATAAATAAATAAATAAATAAATAAATAAGAAAGAAAGAAAAAAAAAGAGAAAACAGGGCATTTTTCCAGCACCGGTATTTCTACAGTACCTGCTCGGCTTTGCAAAGCTTCTCCACTGCGCTCTGGAACTTGTTCATGCAATCCTCTGCTAGAGTGAGATGAACAGTTTTCTGAGGACAGGAAGAAAGAGGCTTAGGATAATTACAAAATAAATCTCAAACCTGTGAGTGCTTTTTATAAGGTACTTCACACTACTGGACTGCACCAGATCTGAAGCAAAAGCAGTCATTTTTAAGTTAAGTGGACTTTACGCAACTCGTGTCCTGTTCACCTGCGCAGTCCAGACGCCCACTCTTTACACACACACGCTTATTTCAGACTGCGCTATACTTCATCACCACCATCATCATCATCGGTACAGAATTCAGTCGAAATGGCTTGAGGTCGGGGCTTGTTACTGACTCCACAGATCACATCCCGGGAGTGAATTAAATCCTTTTAAAGAAAGTGTACTGTGAAACCAGGAGTGTGTTGTGCTAGTATTAGGACACTGATTCCCAGAGGAAGTGCCAGGCATCAGGTGTTACGTACCTGAGCGACCTGCTTACGGAACGATGGCATCTGCTTCATGAGCTGGGCTAACCCTCCTATCGACATCTGACGTTGGGAAAAAAACGCAAACAAAAGTCTGAAATGGTTCACAGGGCAAAGGTCACGTAAAGCTGAATGAGAGATCGTGAATGGGAACGTGTCCGCACCTTCCCGTCAGGCTGCTTCTTGTTGGCGGAGATCGCCTTCACCAGTTTGGGAATTTGCCTAAATTTATACAAAAAAAACAAAACAAAACAAAAAAAACAGAATGACAATAATTAGTTCTACAAGCTATTCCACTAAACTAAAAGCTAATATTATGTAATCCATAATTTCAACAGTGTAATAATAGTTATCAGGACTTGACGATAAGCTGAAGTGAAAAACAGCTTTCATCACTCAGGTACTTCATAAAAACATTGCGGAACTGATTTAAAAAAAAAAAAGAAAAGAAAAAAAAACGCTTCCATGGAACGGAAGCGTTTCTTTTTTCTTTTTTTTTCAGTTTCGCAATGTTTTTTTGTACATAATTTATTTGTTTGAGGTCAAAAGCTGTTCTGAACATAATTACTGTCATTAGGAAAAAAAAAAAAAAAAAACTTTATTTAAACTTGACATGTTTTTGTTTTTAGCAGAAAAGCATCAACTGTGCCGTATTGCTATGCTAAACCATAACGCCCATACTCCAACATGCCTGGCTCAAGCCTGGCCTCATCCTCAGTTGGACACACACACACGCACTGAAATGCGACTTGTTAGCAAACGCCTTATAAGTCTGAATTGCACAATTTTGTTTTTTTTAGCAAACCATGTGGCACAAAAGTAGCGATTGTGGCGATCTGGTTTGGGCTGCTGGTGTTTTTGCGCCACATCGCCGCGTTATTTTTGAGCCCTTTTTTTTTTTTTTAGATGACTAGCAATAAAACACTTCTGATGTATTTTAGTAGTTACTCACTCGGTGACCTCGGCGATGTGCATGTGTCGCAGATTTATCCATAGCTCGTCGTTTTCGTTCAATATGGCTTCTTTCTCTGATCCGTCTTTCGCTTTGTACCTGGCCCACAAACAACACATCAACTCACAGATACGGTTCAGTGATGCAACTGACTGACTAACTGACTGACTCGATGACTCAATAAATGATTGATCTATTGCCCGAATAACTGACTGGCAAATCAAGCAACTGACTGACCGACCCATCGACTGATGAATCAAATTGCAGACAAACTGATTAATTAGACTAACAGACATACTGTTTGTGTGACTGACGGTCACTGACTGGCTAAATGAAGGACTGATGGACTGATTAATCAAATGACTGACAGATAAATTAAACAACTGACTGAATAAATGAGGGATTGACCAATGGCTGATTAACTGAATGACTGACCAACCAATCAACTGACTAATTATCTCATTAAACAACTTATTGCCCAACATTCTAAACTACATAACTAACTGACCGATCAACTGTCTGTCTATCTGACAGAGTGAAGACATATAATATGAAACAGGCGGCTTTACTTGTAGACGTCATTGGTGATGGGTATGAGGTCATACGCCATGGCCTGGTACGTCAGCTCGTGTAGTATCGGGCTCACGGGGTCGAACCCACGATCTACAATAATTAGCTGAGCTTGAGTCTTTTCCTGAAGTGCAAAACGTTAAAAACAATTAAATGATAAAGAGGCAGGAATGAAATGTACAACCAAGAGCGAGGATTTATACAAGAAACATAAACATCACCTTCTTCTTGCTGATCTCATCCAGCTCGTAATGTCGTGCTAGTTTTTTGTCCACGAGCTCAGCCAGCGATTTGGCATAATCCGCCTTTGAATCCCTGCACAGCAAAACCACGTTTTTATGAGTCGCCAAAACTCGCACATTGCACATCTCAATTTCTCATTTTATCTTAGTTATTTCTGTTGTAGTATGGTCATCATCCAGGGTTTGTTTTTTTTCTTTTTGACTACACTATACATGACTGAATTGTAATTCCAACTTTGCGTTTGTCTCTAATGTTAATATTGTTACTACTGGACGTTGGAAATTTCCTTTTGGATCAATAAAGTATCCATTCATCTATGTACCTAAACACAGCTAGCCAAAAGTTTAACAAAAAGGTCTGCAGTATTTACAGTGTATTCAGAAACACTTTAACATTAATTACAATTGACCCCCTGAAATTCATGAGGGTTACGATCCTAGAGCACGCATGAATTGTGAAAAACCTCGAATTTTTTATTCAAATCCAGCTAAATACATTACCCTTTAAAAAAAATTTTAAAGATGGACCCGTATACTGTAAACTACTGTACTGCTGTTTCTCCTGCAGTGCCTGAATGTAAAACACCTATGTTACTCCTCTATATGTCCTGTAATTTGGTATCAGTACTGTAGAGTAAATACTAAGGGTGCTCCGATTGATCGGTCGCTGATCATAATCGGCCGATAATTGCTTTGGGAAGTTTGATCGGCAGTCTCTATAATGGCCGATATAGAAAAGCCGATCAGATGAGGCAAAACTCGCGGGACAATTTTTTTTTTTCTGCGATAAAATGCCGTCGCCGGTCTGGCAATTCGACGTGTTGTGTGAAAAAGACAATACATTATCAATCAGCATCCTGTGTAACAAACCAATTCCACGAGGCGGGAAGAACCCGAAGCATTTTAACACCACGAACCTCATCAGACGTTTGAAGGTTAGTCATGTAAAGGAACATGAGCAGCTAGCACTAAGAGAGCGGGAGAGTTCAGTAACTCGCGCGCTGCCACTCACTCAGCTGGCGGTAATACACCAATCTCACCTACGCGGTTTCACTCGGTGGCCGTAAGTACGGTTCATCATGATTCACCCCGAGTTTTGGCGCTGTGATTACGTTTCCATCTTTCCAAGCGGAAAATTAAACGTTTAATTTTTTTGCCGGTCCTCGCGGGATGTTTGCGGACCTTGCAGAACTTCCGGTGACTCACGTCCTAATTATCTGTTATTTTATTTCATTTTATACAATCTACAGGAAAGTTGTAGTTGTCAAGCTCTAAGCTGTTCCCAGTTACTAACCAAGCACAGGCTGCTATGTTTTAAGTTGACGTGTTGCACATGTTGCTGGCCAATAAATACAGTTGTCAATTCATGATATTCCTCTTCTTGTAATTTCAATACTTAATTTATATTGTTGTTAGATATAGTTTAATAAATAATGCTACACAATAAGGCTTCGAGTAGACCCTGTAATCGGTGATCGGTATAGGCAGATACAGCTTCTAGTGATTGGAGATCGGCCCCAAAAATCCTGATCGGAGCACCCCTATTAAATACGGTAATAATTCACCATCACAAGCCGCGTTTCCTCTACGGTCGCTTTTTGTTCTCTCTACAGTACTAAAAACTTTATACAACATTATACTTTATATGAAAATTTAGCAGAATTTACATCAATAATAATTTTTATTTTTTTTTTTACGAAATGAGTAAATTATATTGATCTTAATAGTTTAGCGTTAAAATGCATGAAAAATTATATATTGCAAAGAAAAAGCAATACAAAAATTGCGAGAGATATTTGCGGTTTCGCATACAATTATTAGTTATGTTTTAAAGAAAAATCCACACACGCCTGAGGCCGCAAACTCTAAACTGCAACATTGTGGGGGTCGACTGTTAAGATATGAAAAAAAATTATAATAATAATAAATGAAACCAATGTAAAAAAAAAAAAAAAAGAAAAAGAAAATGAATAAAACCCTGAAATGCAATTGATCGATGATTTGAGGATCTTCCACTTTTGTAAATCATGCTCCTGTTATGCCTGTGTGTGTTGGACGGTGTGTTTTCACTCACTTCCTGTATCGGACCCCGGGGTACTCATCCAGCGTGGCGCACAGACTGACGATTTGATCTGAGATCTTCTCAAGGGTCAGTCCTTGATTCTGACTGTTTTTGCTGTACATGCTTTTGAAGGCCTCAGGGTTGTCACAAGTAAACACCTGCACATCCACACACACACCTCAGATCAACTTTAACCAGATCAAATTGAAAATAAATAAATAACAACAAAGGCAATGCAAGACAAAGACAAAAGATCCAAAGACAAAAGATCCAAAGACAAAGAATCCTCCTGAGTAACTGAACACGTTCTCTTGCCGATCAGATGAATCAGAGTCCACATAAACAATCCACCACAGCCTGGAGAAGTGTACCCGTCCCATTTCCTACAGCGGAAACACTCCTTTATTACCAAATCAGTTTACAGAAACACGCCGCTATCACATGGCCGTTTCCTGTCTTGCTGCAGCTCCGCCCGTGCCGTGAGATCAAACTGTTCCCTTTTTTCTAAGAAAGTTCCTGTTTGGTTTTTTTGCTGAAACATTTAATCAGCGTTTACGTTTCAACGAACCCTGTTCGGGCTGCACGAAGTAACTTACCTTTACACAACAAACATTCATTCCATCATTCTCATACAGTACGAGTAGGTAAAAATATCCTAAAGTATCTGTAAGTATTTTATTCCGCTTATTATTCATTGAGTTTTATAGATTCATAGCTAAACCATAAAGTGTAAACTTGCTTTAAAGATGTTGGTGAGGTTAACAGTGATACAAGGTGACCTTTCATCATTTTTATAATTATAGATCTCCAGTGTATACACAGGGTAATTCAAAACGAATGAACCGATTTCATGACTAATTGCTTCCTTTCTTAAGCATCATTGTGGGATGACACTTGTGAGACAGGAAATAAAAGTTGATTGCGAGTGGAGAACTCGTGACTTGGCTGGAATTTGGTATTACTTTTCCTCAATAAAATATATATATAAAAACACAAAATTTTTGGATTAACCAGCACTTAAATGAGCCAACTATCTTGCCTTCCCCTAACGTGACCTCATAGAAGACGCTCCTCTCCACCGACTTGTTGCTCAGCTTTGCTGTTCTCTGGCTGTGGGAGTGGCTTAGCTCCTCCATTACATAAACACTGAAAAGGCATGTCCGGAGGAGGAGTGAAACACGGAGTTAATTAGGTAGAGCAGGGCTCTCCAATCATCTCCAGAATTAATTGTAATCCAGGTTACAGCATCACACGGGATTCGAACTGGCGATCTCCGGATGATAGGGCGAGCGCTTTTACCACTGCGCCACTTGGAGGCCCTCAAATTCAATTTTAAAATGATTTTTTTGCTTAATATAAATAAAAATAAATAAATAAATAAAAAACTAGACCGTATAGGTTTTTTTTTAAACTTATTTCTTTAAGTAAAATGATATAACCAAACATGAACTGCTTATTTGGATTAAAAGTATATATATTAAATCACTTTGCAAACCACATGCAACTTACATGCTGAATAAAATCAAACAGCTGCCTGACAGCATTTTACATGTTTTTTTTTTAACTGTGTATATGGGCATAATGTCTTTAGCGATATAACACGACACAACATCAGTAATATCTTTCCATCGAGGCCGCTCTTATCATATGGGATACAGTGGGGAAATGTGCTCCCTGTTTTCACCTGGCTTTTAGCAGGTGTTTTCGCGCTGCCGCTTGTCTTGTTTAGCTCGCAGCGCCAAACACGACGCCAATTCAACAGTGTGTCTCTGTTTAAGGTGCGCGAGGAAATTAGTCGTGCTCGAGTAAATTAGCTTCCTTTAGTTGCCACAAACTTCAGACAAATTTTACACCGGGCTTTGGCTTGTTCAATGTGTAAAGTTGCGAACCCGAACAATTTCCATATGACTGAAGAAACCGCGCCTCTGTTGGAAACGAGCTCTTTTGGTTTCATCAGCGCGCGCTGCCTTGTTGTATCTCGTATTTCCCCACGTGTGAGTCACAGAGGAGGCGTCGTAGAATTACAGAAGCTTGCGGTGCAGCACCAAAGTGAAACCGTAAAATCGATTTTCATTTTTCAAAATCGACATAAACCATAAATTAGAATTAATCGAAAATAACGTTTAAATTGCCCAGCTCTAGTTCCAACTAAGAAACACAAAGACACACACACACACCTTAGAACAATTACTGCTGAGTCGGATCACTGACTATCACATTAGCTGAAACACATTGTTCCACACTTTGCCGGAGCTGTGATACATGTATTAATGTAGTAATGCAATATATGGGAAACTGTAAACTGTAACACTTACCTGAGTCTCTAAGGGAAGGAAGGAGATGTTGATCTCTTTACAAACTTTGATGTGCTTTGCACAGAATGTCTTCATTTTGTTGAAAAGCTCGTCGGGACAATCTGGGTGCACAAGGGGGGAGAGGGCGGGGTGTTGATGTGGTTGGGGGCGCAAAAAAAAAAAAAAAAAAACTAGTATTGAATGAAATAATGAATTATGGCATTCCAGGAAAAATAAATAAATAAATAACAGGATTTTTAATACGACAATGCGAAGAGAGGACGCTAGCTGAAGAGAATTTTTTTTGTAGAATTTTGTTGCCTGTTGTAACCATGACAACATTCTAATAAATTGTAGCTAGTATCAGCTAGCCCTCTTAATTACACTCATTATTAGTAGTAATGTAAAGTAGAAGTGTTATAGTATAAAAAGGAACAATTACACACACAAGTGTGTTTCATGACCAGTCTTACCACATAAATAATATACTTACAGTCAGTAAAGTAGACGTATGCAGATTTGTACTTGGGTTTGAGCTTGAAGTCATCTATGAATGCATCTACACACTGTTAGGAAAGAATCAACACACACACACACACACACCCCATATGACATGACTAATGGAGAGGAAAGCATGACTTCTGTACCTTTTTGTTAACTGGATAAATTATTACACAATGTACACACAGAAGAATTAGCAGACAGTAGAGGACAGACCTTGGCAGTCGGAGACATGAAGTAGACAGCCTTCATTTCCTTGACTGGCTCTCTGCTTTTGAACAAATCCTCTACAACTGCACACAAAAAACACACACACACACATATACCATCATCACACCTGGAAATCCTTATCAAGCAACTTTATCATCTGGAAGCACTTGGGCAAGGTGTATAAGATTTCAGTGAGCACTGGATAGTGGACAGTACTGTTTACTATAACATTGTAATCACGGGTGTGCATATGCATGTAAGGCATTTTTTCTGTGTGTGTCGATAAATAATGGAAACTATGATGTGAAACTACATGAGACTGAGCATGGGAGAAAATTACCCAGAATCCCAAAGCATGAGAGAGAACTGTCGTGATCACGTGACGCTCGGGAGGCAAAGCGCATGTGTACTACAGTACTCGTATATCAAAGCCTTGCTCGTTTAACAAGTTAAAATTTATGTAAACAATTTGGCCAGTCTTGAAAAACGCTCACAGACCGAGTTACTCACAATCCAAATATTTTGGTATCTGGTGCACTGCAGTGTCTGTCTTTTGTACGATACATGTGAGCTACTTCTGTGATTTGTTCACATAAAACTGTGGTCTGTTCGTATCTGCGGAAATTTGTAACAAGTGTTTGTAAGTCCGTGACTTGTTGTATACATGGCTGTAGATTTTATTTTAACTAACTTTTAGACAAGACAAATACATAATTTTCCGACATAATCTTTGTCCGTCTGTCAACAAGCTTTCATTTCAAATTTCCTCATTAAAAAAATGTTTTAGAGCTGTGAGCCACGAATGCACCGCTGTCTTTACTGCTTCATCAGAAGAGAATCTTTGTCCTCGTAGGGCTGCTTTAAGGAGACCAAACAAGTGAAAGTCTGATGGTGAGAGGACAGGACTAAAGGGAGGATGCTTTAACATCTCAAAATCAAGAGTATCGACAGTGTGGGTCAGAAGTGTGCGGACGTACATCGTCACGTGAGATCACGACGCCCACTGATATCGCTCCTCTGTGTTGGATACATTTTTTACTTTAAAAATTAATCCTAATCAACACCTTCTGAGCAAGCAGAGTTGAGAATTCGTCAGTACGCCGTTAGAGGGGTGCATCTCTGAGGTACGCTTGTCCTCCATGTACTTACTTGTGATACCCTCGGACATCAGGTCGGACATTTTGCAGCAGGAGGTCAGGAGCCGAGTGGTAAAGTTGTCCAGCATCATAATCTAAATGAACAGCAGACAAATGGTTAAACGATTTCCGATTAACGACCTGAATGATATTTATCAGCCCTAAACACTGCTTTATAACCTGAAACCCACTCACCTTCCATACTTCGGATTTTCTGCAGTCTGCTATAATAGTATCCTTGATCCCTGTGCGGTGCAAAAGAAATCCATCAATTAACTAAAATCATAAATAAACTCATTCCTTCAGTGACTTTAAAACTAAACAAGAGCAACAGCATTGCCTTTAACCGGTATGTCCAAGATTTAAACGGATTGCCATTTCGTCTAGACCTTTACCTGGAAAATACAAGTTTTTATACGTTTCATTAGAATGGCACCTGACAAAAGTCCCAGAATTGTCTCTTCAGACCAAAGCAGATTCGTAGTTCATCAATGAATACGACTTTCATTGTTTGCTTCATACCTCACCCAACTACGATTGCCCCGCCCCCCTCCAACTCCCCAAACCCACGGCCACTTCACTCTTCTACTGATCAGCTTTCACATTATTAATACTGTTCTGTACTCGAGTCTGCTTGTGCATTTACACACTCCAATACAGCAGATGGTGAGATTCACCTAGACTTGTTTAAAAACTAGACATAACCAGAGCTCACTAGTGCTTGATGCACCCATGATGAAGCTGGCACAGCAGACAACACGAATTACGAACGAGTTCCATTCTAGGAGCATGTTCATAAGTAAGATTTGTTCTTAAGTCCGACAAAGTGAGACTTACACACCTTCGATACAAATATACAATGTAAAGCGTACCAATCCACTAGACTAAATCTCTGTCCCCTTTCCCCACACTGCCAAAAACCGTAACTGCGCCCAAGGAAATGAATCTCACAGTGAAATAGAACAGCGTAGTCTCTGCGGCTTTAAATCGCAAAGGGAAATAACACGACATTAGGATTATTCAATATCAGCTTTACAGGACAGACATTTTCTATCCTAATGCTCCCAGACTGATTCATTAAAAAACCAGTGAAGCCGACTCACCAAGTTGTATTTTATCGCCTTCTAATGTGATTTGTTGTTTATTTAAGATATTAAAGCCATCATGAAGTTCTCTTTCATGATCCCTCCCCCTTTGTCCCCAACAGTGCTGCTTGTAGTTATAATTTTGTAGATTTAACAACAAACGGCATTCATGTTCAAGTCCAAGAAACACCACCTATGTGGGTCAATGAGCGTTAAAGAATCGCGGTTCTTTTGTGTGGTTATTTCCGTATGAAGTCCATAATGTAATTTCAAACAAAAAAACGGAGTCATAACTCCCGAGAGGTGCAACAGAAACAAGGTTCTATCGCACTACATTATTAAAAATAAAAATAAAAAATAAGCCTTTGATCTGCCTTTTTTCCACACTCTATGAGCAAATTAGTCTTAAACCCACTCATTACACATGAATAATCCTGTCTCAAAACACAAAAAGCTCTAATTGAGCGAATTAAACTGAATAGAATTTTCAACCATTCTGAGGAGGTCAAACGACGGTTTCTTTATAATCCTACAGGTGGCGCACTCTGAACTATTTATACATTTTTGTATACAAGTTTGATTAGAAATAAAGTTGTCGGATGATATAACAGATACATCCAGCTCAGTAAAAAAGACTTTTTTGCTTAATTTGTTTTCAAATAAAATGTCAAACTCTTGTATTTGTAGTTATTGTAAATTATAACAAAAAAAATGTAATACAGAATCAGGATATTTAAAAATCATGATAGTTAAAGAGTCGCAATTTTAATCGCGGTATTGTGATCGTGATAATATCGTATCACAAGGTGACTGCTGAGTCACATCACTAATGATTAGTTAAAGGTAGAAAATATTTTAGCTACACTGTGTGTACGCCAGTTACTTATTCAGGTCATAAATGATGAAATACATCAAGAAACACTTTTTTTTAATTAATGCGCAAATAAATTGGATTATTTCTCTTTTTATTTTTGTTTACAAAACAAAATGTGTATCCAGAAACTTTAATAATTGAATTATTATTATAAAAATACTTTTTAAAGAAGTTTTATGAAAATGGTGAAATACACTGTTAAAAATGACTTTATTCACCTGTAGTGTCGTATAATAAGTATATATTATGAAAATAATTTTACTGTACTAAATCTAACGGCCATATAAACAGCGAGATGTTAACTCGGCAAAGCTAACTCGGGTTAGCATTGTAACAGCTACGGAAATGAGAACAGAGCTGCGCGAGAGCATATTCACCTTTACTATAAAGCAGAGAAATAACTGCGGTGCAAATATAAAGTGTTCTGCGGGCTGCAGTTTTACTGAGTTTTTGTTACAAACAGGAAACACGACTGTCGCTTCCACTGCATATTCACTTTCCAAACTTCGGAACATGTCATGGGCCTTTCATAAACACGCACAGCGTTAACAGTCTGTACGCGACCCCGCATCCTTCATAAAGCGTTTAATATCCAATTAAAACTTACTTTGCCAAACTATTTTCTTCAGCCCGTGCTCTGTGCCCCCCGCCATTTTGCTGCTTGCTTTAACCTACACGACGGGAATACGTAATTACGTCACCAGCGACGGCAGCGTGACGTGCGCGCAGTGTGCGTGCGCGTACACGTACACGTGTAAGCGGGATGTATACTGTATACGGTAGACGGTGTGCGCGCGCAATCGTTCAGGATTTGCAGTAAAAATAAAAAAAAGAAAAGTTTTTTTTCCCCATAAAATCACACAGACACACTGTAGTTTATAAAGTTGATTTGAATATCTACAAACTTTGAATTAGTAATTCATGACTTCCTGTTTGGTATAAATATGACATAACACAAAGGCCTGTTTTTCTCATCCACTCTTCAACATGGGAAAGACAAGAGAACACCACATTCAAGTAAGGCAGATGTGTGTGGACCTTCATAAGTCAGGCAATGGCTACAAGATAATAGCCTCTCAACTAAACTTACCCATATCTACAGTCAGAAGAATCATTAAGAAGTTGAAAACAACTGTAACAGTGACAAACATGGCTGGAACAGGACGCATATTTATCTTGCCATCACACACAGTGAGGAAGAAAAGTAAAAAAAAAAAAAAAAGAAAGAAAGAAAAGAAAAAAAGCTCCAAAGCTTGCTGTTGAAGAACTGCATTTAAAAAAAAAAGGCATCTTGGGGTCACAACGTCATAATTCCATCACAACCTTCAGACCTTCAGTTTGCTGGGACTTCAACTGGCACTGTGTGCTGTGGACTAAGATAGAGCTTTTTGGCAACAAACACCATCTGGGTGTGGCATACAACAAAAGATGAATATGTGGAAAAGCATGCCATGCCCACTATGAAGTATGGTGGAGGATCTGTGATGCTGCGGGCCTGTTTCTCCTCCAAAGGCCCTGGGAACCTTGTTAGGGTGCATGGCATGATGCACTCTATAGAATAACAGGACATTTTAAATTAAAACCTGATGGCCTCTGTCAGAAAGCTGAAGATGGGTCATCATTGGGTCTTTCAGCAGCATAATGACCCAAAACGTGTTATGAAATGCACATAAAAATGGTTCAGCAGACACAAAATCATGCTCCTCTCATGGCCATCTCAGTCCCCAGACTGAGAACCAATTGAGAACCTGTGAGCTCAAGCCGAGAATGCATGAGAGAGGACCCAGGATTCTGGATGATCTAGAAAGATTGTGCAAAGAGGAATGGTCAAAGATCCCTCTATCTGTATTCTCCAATCTTGTGAAATGTTATAGGAGGAGATTAAATGCTGTCTTGGAGTTGTATGGAGTATTAACATCCGGGGTGCCAATAATTGTGGCCACCATGATTTCATGTTTTAAAAAAAAATCCTAATGTGGGATTTTTTTTTCCACTGAATAATTGCACTTCAATTAAAGGTTTGATTTTTCTATCTTTTTGCATTGTGGTTCTATATTGTTTCAATAATAAAAAAAAAAAAAGAATTTATTAGAAGCCTAAGAACACACATCCGAGGATGGCAATAATAGTGACCAGCATTGTATGTCATACTGTAAGGTAATAATATATCTGCCGAAACACTGGAGCAGTGTGAGGAGCGGACATCGCACATCGCAGGTAATGGTAGAACACATGCCAGGGAGGAACCTCTAAATGCTTATAATATAGTAAACAATACAACAACTATAAAATTCAAGAAAAAAGTAAAACTCCAAAGTCTGTTTTAGAATGATTAGTACAGAAACCATTGTAACATTTTTAAAAAATTATAATATGCTGAGATTTTGATCGATCTTTAAATATCCTTTATATTATATTATAAAATGTATTTATATTAAAGTTTTTAGGAATTTCAACTAAATTACTAAATGCATCAAATTACTGAGCTAAGTTAGTGCTCCTGAAAGAAACCATAAAAAATAGCATAAGTGAAGTAATAGAAAAGAAAAGAAAGAAAATATATACAGTATACTTCCATATTAAATATCCTTATATGTTACTCTAATATAAAATTTGACTTTTTAATTGAAAATCAACAAATTAAAGTTCAATGATTAAAAGAAATTTGATGAAACAGGGAATTGAAAATAAAAAGGTCTGTTAAAAATTGTATACATATTTAAGACTTTAAATTAACGCTATGATATGATACAACAATTGATCTAAATACGTTTTTAAAAAGTTAATTAAAAAGTCTTTTCATGTTAAATGTGCAAAAATTTTACTTTAAACTTTAAACTGTAATAAAAGTAAAAATATACAATCGACAATGTATAACCTTTGATTATTGAACAATAATATATTACATTTTAATTGCTATATATTATTGTTCTTATTAATAGATTTATTTACACAAACAAATTGAGCAGTTAAGCTCCCCTCTCTGGTACACCTGCCTATAGGTGTTGAACTTCTTTACCTGTGATTGGTTGGCTTACCCAGTGGGCGGGGCCAGCATCCAGTATTTCAACGGGGCAGAAAGTGCAAAAAAAGCCATACATACCGAAGTGTAAGACGAGTGAGAGAAAGGAGGAGCACGGATAATAAAGACAGCTGTGAAAAAAAGATGGGACTCATTGGTGTGACATTGTTTGTGCTTTTACATGGAATTGTTGCTCAGGTATGTTTGGAATTATTAAAAATAATAAATAATTTTATGTGTGAATTAATGCTTTGGTTGAAAAATTATTCATATTTTCTTTTTTTTTCAACCTTTTCTGTTTGCAGAATGTTGTTCAAGGTAAGAATCAGTTTTGTTTTTTATATACTGGATTAATAATAAATAAATAAAGGAACAAATAAATAAATAAATAGATACACTTATGATAATATACTGTACTCATCTGATAAATCAATACATTTAGGAGTTTATATTGCCATTAGAGCTCTTTCACATCTTTGTGAATTTGTTGGCTTGGAGTATTAAATGCAACACCACTGCACTACTGTCTGTGTTTTATGTGTCTCTCACACTGTCTCTCTCTCTCTCTCTCGCTCTGTCTCCATCCATCTTTCTCTCCCCATTTTTTTTCTTTGTCTCCCTCTGTGTCTCTTTCTACATCTCTCTCATTGTGTCTCTCTGCTCCATCTATGTATTGGTCTCCTGGCCTTGTTCTGTGTCTCTTTTTCTGCGTGTCTCTCTGTGTCTTACTTCATGTCTCCCCATCTTTCTCTCTGAATTCATTTTTATCTCTGTGTCTCTCTTCATGTCTCTCCCCTTGTATCTTTCCATTCTCTCCCACTATATCACTTTGCTTGTCTCCGTGTATCTCTCCGTCTTTGTCGCCATGTCTCTCCCTCTACATTCTGACTCCACCTGTTATGTATGTCTCTGTCCCCTGCTCTTGTCCCACATCTATCACCATGTCCCTCTTTGCATTCCTCCATCTGCGCATCACAATTTCTATCTGTGTGTCTCTTCATGTCTCTCTCTTCTTGTCTTTCTCCGGGTCACTCTGTCTCATTTCTCAGGATATAATCTAACCGTGAGAGTGTACACAGTCACCTCTAAAAGCGCGGTGCTGAGCTGGAGTACACACGACGGCTCGTCTTCGTACCGGCTCACAGCTTTGCCTCGGAATTCTCCCAATCCGTCCGTCTTCAGCAGCTTCAGCCAGAACACCGTCATGGGCTCCATCAACACCCTGTCCCCCAACACCGCTTACACTTTCACAGTGGAGGCGCTGGACAGCTCTATGAGAGTGCTGGCTCAGAACAGCGTGGACGGATTGACTGGTATGCACATGATGTGTTGATGTAATGCATTATAAGCATTATATTCAGGTTTAGGGGATTTTAGCTCTTTGCCACAGCAATCAAAAACAAAAACAAAGAAAAACACTCGAGCACTCCTTTATTACGGCGTTATTATCGTCTTGATTATTTATCAAAGCTTATTGTTCAACATGGACATGTTTATCCACGAGTTTTTTTTGTGTACTAAAGACATTACTGTGTATCATTTCCCAGCTCCTGACATCCCCACCATCACGGCGGCTTCCTCGAAACAGAGCCAAAGCATCACGGTGGAGTTCGCCCAAGTCTCGGGTGCGTCCTCGTACATCCTACGGACAGAGACCAGTAAAGGCTTCATCGTGTCCGAGACGTCTGTGCCAGGCTCTCCAGGAACGGTGTCCGGCTTGCAGCCTTACACCAACTACACTCTGAGCGTCATGTCCGTCAACAGTGGCGGCAGAAGCCAGCCTTCGTTCTCCGTCCAAGCAAAGACAGGTATTCTTCCTTCTCTCTCCTCACTCGGGGAAAAAAAAAAAAAAGAAAAGAAAGAAAAACCTCCTCTGGTCTAAAGAACGGCCCATTCATGCACGCACACTGTCGGCCATTCTCTAGGCCTCAGGCCCCCGTGGTCACCTGATCTCCTCGCTGAGTTAAAAAGAGGAATCAGGATGTGGCTCATATTTGACCTCCTGGGCACAGCCATTTTTCACATGGCTTCTGTAATACGTGCCATCAGGTGGTCGCTCTAAAGTTACAGCGTCCTAACTCATCCAGCAGGGAAACGGTGAAAGGAGCCAAATCTCAGGATTACAGCAGTCTGTCTCAGGGGACTGGGTGGCAGCGGTTATTGTTGTGATAATGGTGGAGGAGCTCTGATTATGAAACGCTATCTGCGACTTCAGACATAGACAAAGACACACAATGGGACCAAGTATGATTTACACAGAAACAACCCAAGTGTTGAATTAATACCCAGAGTGCACTGCGTGTGCATTGGTCCATTGTTTCCTGCTCCGTTCAGGCGCGTTGGGAATAAACTGGGGATGGGCAAAACAGAAACATTAATCTGAGCGCTGAATTACTTTATTGGTATGATCGTCATGATACGATAATTATGACCAAAAAAGACTTATTATATTAGTTATATTATTATATATTAGTTCGATATTATGTAGTACAGAAAGGCACCAAAGTCACATGGTACACATGTAGCACATGGGCAAATGATTTAATAAAAAAAGAAGTAAACGTGCAATGTAGGGATGTTAACGATTAATCATTAATTGATTAATTAATAAGAAGAGTGCAACCGATTAAAACTGACATTGTTTGTTTTGCATACATTTCTCAGCAGCGTATACAGTATATACAAGAAAGAAAGAAAGAAAGAAAGAAAGAAAGTAATCATACTAGTTTGGGTCACACCTAAATCTGAATACAAATATGAATATTAGGAGCAATAAACATACAGAAAATGCAAGTGCATTACATCACTCATTTATAGTAATTAATTAATTAACTTATCGAGTTAAGATTTCTTTTTTATAGCTACTAAAAACTTAAGCTGCTGTAAGTGTTTTATTTTGCCTGCGACAAATGCCTACAGCAAGCTAAGCATTAATTGTTTGTTTGTTTGTTTATTCATTTACTGACTTAAAACTCCCGGAATTTCTTATATTTCATGCTTTTTTAAATTTATGGCCTGACTTTTGATAAGTGAATCACATCAGCAATCTCTTTCCATCTTCCCCATATGTGTGTGTGTGTGTGTGTGTGTGTGTGTGTGTGTGTGTGTGTGTGTGTGTGTGTGTGATTAGTGTTGGCTGCTCCTCTGCTAAACAGCAGCTCCCCCAGTAACAGCAGCATCGTGGTGATCTGGGCTCCGGTACCAGACGGCGTGCTCTACAGCGTCAGCATCATCCGCGATGGCTCGTACCAGCAGAGTCGCCTCAACACCAGCTACACCAACGTGACCTTCAGCAACCTGGAGGCTGGCACTAACTACTGCATCAAAGCTAATGCCTGGAGTCCACTAAGCGTGCCTGGGGACGACTACACCGTCTGCCAGGTCACCCGTAAGTCAGATGATGCCGCCAGACGTTTGCTGTATTTCACTGTTCTTAGCTCTAATGCTATTTACAACACATGGTACAATTTATCATTGCATGTAATATCATGTAAACCTAATGGGTAATTTCCATTTTTCAATTTTTCAGTTATAAGGACGAGGATTAGGGCCACCAGGAAAAAAAAAATGAATTCTGACATTTTTTCTTAGAATTTAGATTTTAATCTCTGAATTCTGATTTTTCACTTGATTTTCTGACTTTCTCAGATCTCAAAATATAGGAAAAAGACAATAAAAAAAAATCTGAATTCTCAGTTTCAAGTTAGAATTCCAGGGAAATAAATGCAGAATTTTAAAAAGTCCGATTTCTGTTATAAAATTTCTTAGTAAGAGTTCGGAGAAAAACGGTTTGAATTCTGAGAAACAAAAAGTCATAAATCTGACATTAAAGTCTGAACTCAAATATCTTTTTATGGTGGCCGTACTCCTCTTCTGTCCGATTAAGAATCAATTCGCGATTTTGCAGAAAATACAAACTACTGTATAGTCTTTCTTGCAAATACTCGCATTTTGTGAGAGCATCGTATCTTCTACTTTTGAGTGTATGGCCAGTCAGTGCAATACCGCCACCTACTGGACTGGATGATTGACAAGAAATTGCGAATCGGCGTTGTCGCACTGGGAAAGACTCTCGCTTGTACAAGACACGACATTTAAACAAGTAGCCACACAGGTTCTAAACCATTACACCGTTCATTAGATACTTTACTGTTTATTCAAGTTATTCAAAACCTGTAAGAAATATTGCTTCTTGGGACAAATCAGACAATAAACATTGACTCGAAGATCACAATTGGTCCAAACGCCTGATCAAATCCAAACAGTCTAGCTATGATTCACAGTCCCGGTGCTGTGGTCGAATTACCTTTAGAACATCTTTAGAAAAATCTTCAGAACGTAAACTACATTTTAATAAGCCTGTATATCCACAGGTCCTTCTACACCTCAGTCCATTGTACTGCTGACCACGACGGTGAATGATGTAATGGGTCGGTCTGTGTCCTGGAATCCTGCTCAGGGAGCCAATGAGTACGTAGCCCTGAGCTCGGCCGGACTGAACTGCTCGTCTTCTTCGACGTCCTGTACTCTGAGTCCATTGAGCTGTGGAGAGATTCAGAATATCTCTGTTACTGCCTTCAACCAAGCCGGACCAAGCCAATCCTCAGACCCGCAGAGTTACATTACATGTGAGTGCTTTTTTTCGGGTGTACATGCATCTAGCTAGAGTGTGAACCGTGTGGATTTCATACTGTTGGCAAAGCAAACGGATTTTGAATCTGCCGAGTGTGTATACTGGAACCTGATTATTAAACATGTTCGTGGAGGGACTGGAACACTGCACATTATCGTAGCTTTTTGCCTCAGTCTGGTATTTTAAAGGGACATGTTTTGCAAAATTCACTTGCATTGTTGGATATTCAGATGTGTGTCTAGTGTGTGTTTGTTTGTGTGTGTGTGGGTGCAAACAAAAAAGTGAGATTTAAAATTTTCCATTTTTGGACTGACTGTGGCTTAAACAAGTCGATTAGATTTTCTCCCTATTGTGACCTCATAGAAGAAGAGCCCCTCCCCCGCCGTGTTACTCAGCTCTTCTCCTCTCTAATGGGCGTGTCTAAGCATTATCTCAGGAAAAATGCATTATATGAGGTGTTGGGGCATTTATTAACTCTTTGAGAAAATCTTTAGTTCTTGTTAGTAGGCTGGGGTCAGAGCGCAGGGCCAGCCATTATACTGCGCCCCTGGAGCAGACAGGGTTTAGGGCCTTGCTGCCATATGACGTTTACTTCTTAAAGGATTTGTCCACATCTGTTCACTTATTATAGGAGTAAAATATATGCTAGAGCAAAATGTTCTTAATTATAAAATGTCCACTTTATAAAACTGACACCAGTGTCTTCGTCTGTTCCGTCAGTCCCGTGTCCTCCAGAGCAGGTCCGTGTGGATGACCTCGGAAGTGGGATCTGCTCCCTGTCCTGGAACTCTGTGTCCTACATGGACTATTACACTGCCTTCAGCAAACGAGACGATGGAATCGAAGAGATGTGCAACTCCACAGGCACCTCCTGTAACTTCAGCTGCCAATGTGGCTACTCCTACATCATGAGCGTGTTCGCTAACAACCAAGCCGGAACCAGTCCTCCGGGTCAAGTCCTGAATCAAACCACCTGTATGTAAAATCCAACCCCTCTAAAAAAAAAAAAAAAAAGAAAAAATATCTAATCTGGAACGATGTATCAATTTTTTCATTTCATTTTCCCCATCTTCCTTATAGTGCCATGCTGCTCGGAGAACGTAAACGTGTCAGGGATTTCCTGGGAGTCCCTGCTGATCACGTGGACGGTGGTGCGAGGGGCAGACATGTATGAGGTGCAGGCTGTAGACCCATCTAACCGCACAGTGCTGTGTAATGACACCTCACCGGAGTGTGTGCTCTCTGCCCTCAACTGCAACACCAGGTACAATGTCTACGTCTCTCCCTGCAATGAAGCACGAGGGTGTAATCGCTCCTGCAGGCCCCAGACACAAGAAACAGGTAAAAGAATAACACACTATTATTTTTCTCGTTCATAAAATTTCCATCTCACTATCTCTCTCTCTCTCTCTCATAGCTCCATGTATGCCTGAGCAAGTGACCGTAAGTCCAAGTAACTCCTCGTCCTTCAACGTCTCCTGGACGTCCGCTAACAAAGCTGCCAACTACACAGTTAACGTGATTGGACAAGCGAGTGGATCCTACACCTGTCAATCAAGTGCAACATCCTGTCAGGTGAACGGATTATCTTGTGGCTCCTCCTATCAGGTCACCGCAATCGCCTCCACGTCCGCCGGTCTGAGCATCCCCAGTTACAGCGTGTCCTTTCAGACGGGTAATTTCCTTGTCAGTAGTAGTTTGGCTAAAGTGATTATCTGAGCCATTTGAGATTTTGGCTTTTGAGTCTTTGTCTCCTCCGTCTCCAGCTCCGTGCTGTCCAGCCACTTTGAACGTCAGTCAGGTGACCCAGGCGATGAGTAACGTCACCTGGTCAGTAGCTCAAGGAGCTCAGACCTTTATGGCTTCGCTGACCTCGTCGCGGGGCAACGCGACATGTCACACCGCGCAGACCAAGTGTCTGATGGGATGCATGACGTGTGGAACAAACTACACTGTAACGCTAAAAGCCATCAGCTCCACGGGAAACACGGCGGTATGCACGTACCACGGCTTCTCCACCAGTGAGTTCATGGCTGTGTTGCTTTGAAAAAAGTCCACCATTAGGGTTATTGTTTTAACATTGATGGTGTTTATGATGCAAACAGGTGCTTGGGCCCTTATAGGCAAAATAAGCTTTAGTGCTTTCTGCTTTAACTAAGTAAGAGAGTTTAAATTTTTAAGACTGTCCAACTCTCTATCCAGGTGAGTGCTGTCCTTCAAGAATCCGTCTTTACACACGCTTTAATAACACCCTGCGTGTGTCGTGGTGGTCCTCAAACCCCCTCGGTAACTTCACGGCCCAGGTGACAGGTGGAGGCCGGACTCATTCCTGCAGCTCGGCACCGGGACAGAGCATGTGTGACGTGTCAGAGGTCACCTGTGGCGATGTGTACACGGTCGTGGTGGCACCTGTGAACCCAGACGGAACCGTGGTGCTGTTCTGTCCCAGGAGGATGTACTCCGGTAGGATCATTTTACTCGTTATGTTATGATCGAAATGTTGCTGTGTGAAGTCAAGATGATACTATGTTACCTAAGATGTAGTCGATTACCCAAGGCATGTGCTGGCATTCCACGTTTTGTGCTTTGTGTGAATCGGATCGTAATATTATTTAATTTCCTTGTTTATAATTCATTTTTGTGTGTAAATTTATGATGCATAACATAATGAAGGAACATAAACCCAGACATCAAATTATAGAATTTGTCCAAATGACTTCATGTTATTTGGTATATATTGTGGAGCTTAAATGTATCATTGTGATTAACTTTTGCAGATTCTGAGCAACTTGTAGTAAAGATTTGGAGTCTCATTTAAATCACATCCTCATGCCAGGCCACTAGGCCTCAGACTTGTAGAGAAGAAGGCAGTTTTGTAGGGGGAAGGGGGGGGGGGGGGGAGGCATTTTTTAATGGAAAAGTTATGCAAATTCACAAGATAGAATACATCAACTTCATTGAATTGTGACAATAGAAATATCTATGTATAAATAGCGGACATAAGCTGTAAATCACTGAAAACCTCCCCCTACTTGTCTTTACCATTACCACTCATTTCATGCTCCAAGCCGTCTGTTTTCTTTACCTTTTATGGCATTTTGGGGGCGTCACTAAATGCAAATGGGTTCTAGCAGGAATCTTTTTTTTTTTTTTGGTATTTAAAGGTGAATACTGTCATAGACAATTGTACTAATAAAATCATCCCTTCTGGAACTTTGCAATCTCTAGCAGTAAAATCTAGATAGGTTTAGCTTACAAAAAAAAAAAAAAAAATCACACAAATTTGTTAAAGTTAGTATAAGTCAGTCAGCCAGCTGTAAACTCAGATGTAAAAACCAGCCTTAAGTGAGTCACTTTCTTATGTGATCCTAGATTGGATATGGAATTCCCGTGACTTTTTGCGCATTCATGGGGCTAAAATGAGGTGTTTTAACTGACGCGAACAAAAACGTATCTATGTGCGCATGCGTGCCGTGTCAGAGAACAGACGAGTCCGTGTTAGAGTCAGACAGAAGTCACTTGTAATTATGATTGTAAACTGTCATGACATGCAAATCCAATCTGATCGAGAGAAAAAAACGTGTTCAGAATTAAACATTGTGGCTTGTAATGTGAACTTAGCCATACTGAGAAACGCTTTATAAATGTAATATTTTACCAAATGTTTCAATCCTTCAAAAGAGTGACTGCAACAAGCCCAGTGTTAATAATAATTCATGCAGACAAGAACTCATGAATTATTTCCTCTTATTTCTTTCAGTTTATTGCTCAGGCACAGATCTCGGAATGGGTAAGTCTCAGGATTTTTTTTTACACTCGTCCATGCAAGTATGTTACTACCAGCGTTGGGGGACGTTACTTTTTAAAGTAACTAATTACATTACAAAATTACTGTGATTAAAAAGTAATCAGTTACATTACAGCGGTACCTTCTGATAAAAGTAACCAGTTCGAGTACTTTTCCACTGCAGGAAATGAAAACTCCTTTGTGATTCCTCATGCATGTTGTTTTAGTCGAGACCTTTATAATTATTCTACTGTACCATCATCACACAGTGACGTTTGGCCCGTAATCTGTTAACTACTAACAGCAGGAATAAAGAAGAGAGCGGGTTATCGGGGCGGGGGCGGGGCTTGTAGGACAACTTTCATACACACACACACACACACACACACACACACACAAAGTGATGGGAAGTTTGAATCATTTTAGTGACTCGGTCGTTGGAACCTCGTTCATCAAAATGAACGAACTGTGTCATTTAGTTCGTTTCGTTCTTTTAGTCAGAAATAAAATTAAATGTTACATTTTCAATAAATATACCCCCAACACATCTACATATAAACATTTTGGCTATAGTTCCAATAATGAAAATAATACAATGCAGGACACTGTATTATAAACAGCAGTTTATAAAACAATACAATATAATACAATACAAACTTATATAATACAAACAGCAGTTTATGAGTTTTATTATAAGGACATATAATGATAAACAGAATGAGCAGCTCACCTCTCATATCTTCTAGTCTGAGTCATTCGTTTTGAATCTATTGTACTGTCAAAAGAACGAACGACTCGGACTAGAAGAGTTGTTGAGAACCGTTCAATTCTGTTTTACTGTACATTTACGTTTGTACATTTTATTAACTTTCTTTCTGTCCTTCTTTCTGATATTTTCAGTACTTTATCGAGGCAAAAGAAGTCTGGATTAGCAAATGGTAAGCACAGAATTTATAACAACAAAAAAATAATAATAACAAACAATTCGGAACTTTGATCCTTTTAACTCAGCATACAATCTGCTGATATCTGATGCATCCTGTTGCCTGAGAAAAAGCTTTTATGAATAAACAGTGGTTTTTGTCTGCTGGTGTATCTGATCACATACACATTTACGCCAATGAGAGCCTTTGTGAACATGGCAATAATTCATAAGAGTAGTATTTCAGAGGTTTTGAAAAGACGTGCACAACACCATTACAACATTTAATATTGGATAATTAACTGGTAGAATAATATAATAAATAACTAGAAAAGGGAAATTCACTTGCTCGAAAAATTTGGAAAAGCTCTTTAACTGGGGTTTGTAAGGTGGAATGCGTTGTGTAAATAAATTAGGATAAAGTATAGCTACATAAATAAGGATAAAGATGTTTATTTATTTACTCCCTAAGGAAGGAGTCTCAAGTGTCAGGGGCTTTGTAAGAGTGAGAAGGTTTTCCACCATAAGAAAGTCTTCAGGGACCAGGACTCTGGGGAACATGAATTTTAACTTAATGACAGACAAATACAAAGAGGCTGGAGAGGAAATGACTACAGTAGGTGTTGTAAGGTACAGCTGGTTTTGTGAACGTTCTACCACAGCTCTAATCACGTATCATGTTATCATATATTATACTGTACTGTATTGATTGGCAAATTACTTTACTTTATATGAGGAATAAAACATTTCAGGACATAAAAAAACTTTTTTTTTCTCCTACGTTGCAAAAGTGTGCACAGAAAGAATGCATTTATTTTGAGATAACATTTACTTATTAAATACATTTTATATTGAAGGATCATTATATCACTGGGTCGCATTCTCAGCTCTAACTCATCCCGAAGGTGTTCTATTGGGTTGAGAAGAGGTGAAGCTGTTATAGCTGCAATGGGTGGGCCAACATCATATTAAACCCCATGGATTAGGAATTAGAGGTTACTCAAGTTCGTAAACATGCGAAAGCAGATGAGTGAATACTTTTGGCAATAAAGTGTTTGTATATACTGTGTATATACAGTGGGTACGGAAAGTATTCAGACCCCCTTAAATTTTTCACTCTTTGTTATATTGTAGCCATTTGCTAAAATCATTTGAGTTCATTTTTTTTGTTACACACAGCACCCCATATTGACAGAAAAACACAGACTTGTGTTGACATTTTTGCAGATTTATTTTAAAAAAAGAAAAAAAAAAACAAAACAGAAATATCACATGGTCCTAAGTATTCAGCCCCTTTGCTCAGTATGTAGTAGAAGCACCCTTTTGATCTAATACAGCCATAAGTCTTTTTGGGAACGATGCAACAAGTTTTTCACACATGGATTTGGGGGATCCTCTGCCATTCCTCCTTGCAGATCCTATCCAGTACTGTCAGGTTGGATGGTAAACATTGGTGGACAACCATTTTCAGGTCTGTCCAGAGATGCTCAATTGGGTTTAAGTCAGGGCTCTGGCTGGGCCATTCAAGAACAGCCACGGAGTTGTTGTGAAGCCACTCCTTCATTATTTTAGCTGTGTGCTTAGGGTCATTGTCTTGTTGGAAGGTGAACCTTCGGCCCAGTCTGAGGTCCTGAGCACTCTGGAGAAGGTTTTCGTCCAGGATATCCCTGTACTTGGCCGCATTAATCTTTCCCTCAATTGCATTTACCGGCAGCTGAAAAACACCTTCCAGCATGATGCTGCCACCACCATGCTTCACTGTTGGGACTGTAGACAGGTGATGAGCAGTGCCTGGTTTTCGTCACACACACCATATAGAATTAAACGGCAAAAAGTTAATCAGACCAGAGAATCTTATTTTTCACCATCTTGGAGTCCTTCAGGCGTTTTTTTTAGCAAACTTTCATGTGTCTTGCACTGAGGAGAGCTTCCGTCAGGCCACTCTGCCAAAAAGCCCCGACTGATGGAGGGCTACAGTGATGGTTGACTTTCTACAACTTTCTCCCATCTCCCGACTGCATCTCTGGAGCTCAGCCACAGTGATCTTTGGGTTCTTCTTTACCTCTCTCACCATGGCTCTTCTCCCCCGATAGCTCAGTTTGGCCAGATGGCCAGCTCTAGGAAAGGTTCTGGTCATCCCAAACGTTTTCCATTTAAGGATTATGGAGGCCACTGTACTCTTAGGAACCTTAAGTGCAGCAGAATGTTTTTGTATCTTTGGCCAGATCTGTGCCTTGCCACAATCCTGTCTCTGAGCTCTTCAGTTTCTTTCACCTCATAATTCTCATTTGCTCTGACATGCACTGTGAGCTGTAAGGTCTTATATAGACAGGTGAGTGGCTTTCCTAATCAAGTCCAATCAGTATAATCAAACACAGCTGGACTCAAATGAAGGTGTAGAACCATCTCAAGGATGATCAGAAGAAATGGACAGCACCTGAGTTATGAGTGTCACAGCAAAGGGAATACTTAGTACCATGTGATATTTCAGTTTTTCTTTTTTATTATATCTGCAAAAATGCCCACAAGTTTGTGTTTTTCTGTTAATATGGGGTGCTGTGTGTACATTAATCAGGAAAAAAAATTAACTTAAATGATCTGAATGGTCTGAATACTTTCCGTACCCACTGTAGCGAGTAACTTGGTCTGGGAGTGTTTAGCAAGACAAGCTAAATTTATATATATAGACGTATGCGTACTACAGTACTCGTATATCAAGAGTTCACTCGCTTAACAAGTTAAAATAAATGTAAAAATTTGTCTTGTCTTGTCTGACGCTCGCAGACCAAGTTATCCAAGGTTCCACTGTATGTCTTAAACACATTATTTTTTTTCTCCCATACAGCTTCATCTGACATCCACTCTCCAATCAAAGAGCACAACTGCACTCTTCTCCACAACATCCTCCACTCCACATTTACAGATAAAAATATATACTAAATAGAATACAGTATATTGGATTTATTGATACAAGTATTTGTGCCTTAATGCTAGACACATTGTATTTAAAAATGCTCAAAGCCATTTAATGCACACATTTGAAGATTCAGATTAGCCACCCCAAAGCATGTAGAGTCAGTGTATTGTAATGTTACAGTATGTACATGAAATAAGGTCTAAAGGTTTATGCGTTTGTGTGTCGGGTCACTCAGACTTAGCATGGAGTATACTTTTAAATTGCCTAGGTCTGCAGAAATACTGTAATTTACCAGATTTAAATGAAGTGCACATGATTCAGGTATCCCAAAATGTTCTCAGGGTAATGGCCATTTTTTACTTTGTTCTAATAAATAATGCCAGAAATATTTGTTTGGATATTGAAAGGTAAAGCCTAGCAAAATAATAATAATAATAATTAAAATTAAGCTTAAAAATAATAAATGAAAATAAAAGTTAACGCAATAAGATCCAACTCATAATGGCAAATGCTAAAGCATTGATTTGAAATATAATTACGTTTTAAATTCGCATTAACTTAAAACTTTAAGGACACTTTTCTAATGTCTTGTGCCTCCAAAGGAAAGAACTGTTTTCACTGCATATTTACTTTCTTTGGATGTAATTACAAAATGAATATATCTATTAGCATAAAATAAATTCATGAACATTCACTATTGTGTTGTCTTTTCACCTTTCATTTCTTTATGTATGTACCATATGTCCAGTTACTTATTTTAATTTCCATTGAGGGTAAGAATTCAAAGAGCTGATTTGAGATTAATGATGAAAAATAATATGATTACATAGATGGAGTAAAGTGTAAGGCATAAGCAAGCATTTAATTAACAGAGGAGGTCAAATGTTTTATAAATTATACACATCACACATATACCGCATACATGGTACATACGAAAAACTCTACATCCTTATCTCACATCATGAATGTTATATTCAGTGCAGCGGTATGATTGGAAATTATGGCCCCCTTCGTAAAAAAACATCTCTCGCTTCAGATATATTTGTCTCCCTCTAAAGAGAACTACTTTGAGACTTCTGAAGGAACATGATTCTTGGAGAATATGGTTTGACCTACTACAAGAAAGTGGTTTTATATTGGAGATACATGGAAACATACTGGAAACGGCTACTGCACTTACTTTAGCTATTGTAGTCATCATTAAATATCTAATAACTCTTCATACATTACAATTTGCATTGGGGGGAAATGGCAAGGTTGTGTACCTCAAAAAGTTGTACTGAAAGTATAGACCATGTTACAGATGATGGATTGTGCACTATGAAGCGCGGATTTAGAAGGCCTAACTTGACACTTGACAATGATGCCCCAAACATGGCCAGAAAAGACATTTTAAATGGAAAGGATGAACTCCAGAAATGTTACAATAGAGTCTTTTAGCTTCAGCTACAGCATAATACAGCTCTTACATTCTCGAGATTGCAAAAATAAATGAATGCACATCACAAATATTTCAATTCAATTAATTTCTTTCCATGCAATGTGTAAAAATGATTCCTCATGTTTCCAGAACCACTCTTTTACAATTTAACTCTGAATTTGCCTGCCTAAGGAAGAAAAACTACATAGATATGATAACCTGGTCATTCAGAACATTCAGGTCTTCAGCTGACTTCATGTTATTGTTACATAACGTTGCTGAGCATAGACCTGAGCAACTGAAGCAACCCCAGATCATAACACTGCCTCAAGAAGCTTGTACAGTAGTTGTACAGCCATATGCGCTTCCCTTCTTACCTTGACATGCCCATCACTCTGAATCTGAACTCATAAGACCACATGACCTCTTTCCACCACTTTAAAGTCCAATCCTTAAGCTTCCTAGCTGATAAAACATTTTTTATGATAAATCTCACTAACAAGTGGTTTTCTTATGGACACACAGCTGTTTAGGCCCAATCCAGTAAGTTCTTGTCACGTTGCATGTGTGCATGTGTGCATGTTCTTACTTTCACTCTGAAACATAGCTCCAATTTCTACCATTATTGTTTTACTATGCAACTTCACCAAACATTCATGTGATGTCGGATCAACTCATTCATGGTTTTCTTCCAAACTCATTTCTTCCACATTACATTTACATTTAGGCATTTGGCAGACACTCTTATCCAGAAAGTGCTTTGAAGTTTACATCACTAGATAGATACTTACACTGGGTTACTACGTTGCTAACTACTGTAAGTGCCACTTAGTAACTAAGAGTCTGGATGAATGTTCTCCTTGATCCCTGAGAGATGGTGGGATGAGACGAGCAATGCTGGAGGATGGGAGGGAACGTGGTGCAGTGCATGGTGTGATTAGAGCAGCGAGGTAAGTGGGTGCTGGGCCATTTTTAGCTTTGTAGGCAAGCATCAGGAAGTCAGTGCATGGAGCAGAGAAGTGGGGTGGTGTGGGAGAACCTGGGTAGGTTGAAAATGAGACGAATCGTGGACAGAAGCAGACCTGCCAGGAGTGAGTTGCAGTAGGGCAGTCTTGAAATAACAAGGGACTGAACAAGCACCTGAGTAGACTGTGAAAAAAAAATGGGTGGATTCTTCTGATATTGTAAAGAAGAAATCGACAAGTGCAAGTAAGGCTAGTGATGTTTGGGGAAAATGACAGATGATTGTTTACAGTTACCCCTAGATTGCAGGCGGTGTCTGAAGGTGTGATCTGATTGTTGTCAGGGATATAACAAGGTTTTGACCTGGGGATGAGTCATCAGGGATGAACAGCAGTTCAATTTTACTCAGATTGAGCTTCAGCTGATGAGCTGCCATCCACTTGCTGAGATCCAGGTGGAAACCTGAGTGCCAGAGGAAGGAAATGAGAGAATAAGTTGTGTGTCATCTGCATAACAATGGTATGAAAATCCATGCAATGATATGACATTACGAGACCGGGTATAAAGGGACAACAGGACAGGACTGAGTACTGAGCCCCGTGGGACACCAGTAGAGAGTCTGTGTGGGGCAGATGTGGATCCCCTCCATGTCACCTCAAACGACCTATCTTCTAGGTAAGAAGCAAGCCATTGCCATGCTGTTCCACAGATTCCAAGGCTTGTAAGCATAGATGGAAAAGAATCACCAACCTGATGATTCAGCACTGTCCTTTTAATAATGCGTTTTAATAATTCTCAAGTCCATTAATTTCAACAGTCTCCTTAATTCATGTCTTTGCTTGATGCAGCACAATAAGGTGACCCTTCTGCAACACAGTGCCACCTTTTCCAGGCCCACGGTATACGTTTTTCAACATGGTTGTAAAGCTGTACCAAATTAATCCGTGCAATAATTATTCAAGCAGAGGCACATATTTGCCTATTTAAATTCCATACTTGTTCCACACTCAGGATTCCATTAAGATAGTCCTGAGAGATGTATGGAGAATGAACACGGTGATATACGTGTAGTATTTCGTAAGGGTTTCCTCTGGTGTCCCCCTTCATTAATTTTGGTAGGGTTGTTCAAGTCAAACCAGTACCTTTGACTGTGCAGAATTACAGAACGCAGTTATAAGATTAAGAACTCCCTTTATCTCTTCCCTGCTACGCCAACACAGTTTCACTAGTGCTTGGATACCATCAAGGTAGTTTCTCAGTACGCTGGAGCCATGATCGGACTGCCTGCTTCACATCTGAAATGCTGGCCTCCCGGACACTCCTTTAATTGTCCCAAAATGTGGAAATGACTTGGAGTGAGGTCAGAACTGGGGGATGTGAAAAAAAAAAATCCTAGATGAGTTCCTGTAATGTGCAAGTTATGTTCTTGAACGATTGTGTGACCAGTTTCCACAGACAAATGTATCTCTTCTGCATGTTGGCGTCAAGTTATCCATTGATTTTCCAGGATCTATTCACGTAATGTTCATGGGATCAACATTCATGGACCTTTGGCCTTCTTTAAACTGTTTCCACCATCCAAATGTATTACCAAGGCTCTCATCACCATACTTGGGCTTGAAGGCTTCTGTAAATGTCACTCAGCTTTATGTCTTCTTTCACCATAAATACAGTATTATCACAAGCCCAGGTTAGACTTGAACACTCCTCGTATTAAAGTTTACATTATTTGCATTGCTTCTACGACTAAAGGCATTATAGGTAACCTTTAAGGGTAAAATAATATTATAAATGCCCTAATAAATACTTTAAGACCAACCATAAATGAGAACCTGACTATAGCAGCAGAGGTGGATGTTCTCAATATATTAAACCATTGTTGCGATTTTTATTTGCTGAAAGGATGCATTTTTGGTAAGAAGTTCTGATGTAAGGCTCTCTGAAACCCTAATATTGTTGTAGGATGTTGGTGGTTGTGGTGGTTTCCAGGTTTTTGATGGTCATTGTGTGATAATACATTGAAGCACATTGAATGCAACAAAGGACAAACCACTGAAAACAGATCTTCTGGAAATCACAATTTTGTGGTTAAGCAACCAGAAGTACCATAAGATAAACGAGGATCACCTGTCACGAGAATTGCAAGCAAATCTTTTAGTAATCCCTGAAGTAATCCCCAAAGGGACGTGTCTTTGTTCACATTTGTCTTACCCCAATGGAATTGGGAATTAAATGCTCACGAAAGATGAATGATGTAGTTCTGGGAAATAGAGTAGAAACTTTGAAATAAATGTTGAAAAGTTGGTGCTGAACTTATCTACAGTACATAATATTTTTAATACAGTATCAACTAACGGTTATTAAATCTGATATAACATTCAGAAAGTGTTTTGCTAAAATCTATAAACACAAATTGAAATTTCTAAATCTTGGCATTGTTGGGTTACAGGCTGCACTATAATTAAAAGGTAAATAAAATTTTGTCACTTTTCACGGTAACCAGATTTCTATATAGTATACAAGCGTACGTAGCTAGCACAGTGGCGTAGTGGTTAGCACTGTTGCCTCGTATCGCCAGGGTCGAGGGTTCGATTCCTGCCCTGATACTGTGTGCATGGAGTTCGCATCTTCTCCACGCGCTTGCTGGGTTTCCTCGGGGTACTCCGGTTTCATCCCACAGTCCAAAGACATGCAGAGTTGGTTATTTGGCTGTTTCCAAAATTGCCTGTAGTGTATGAATGAGTATATCGTGTGTGCCCTGCCAAGGATTGCCACTCTGTTCAGAGTGTACCCTTGAGCCTTGTCTAAAGTTTCCTGGGATAGGCTTCATGTGACCCTGTACAAGAGTATAAAAGATAAAGAAGAAGATAAAAACATTGTTGATTCAGGAAAGTCTGTAGTAATTGCAATCTAAATGTAAAATCACAATTTGAAAGTGCTTAAATAAAACAATACTTTTGTTAAGGAAGTTGTCTCCCCTTTATTTGGTTTATACACAGCAAAATCCTTAGTCTTGAATGAACACCCAGAGTGTTGATTTAACACTTTCAGAGTACATTCGTGACCATTAGGTCATATATGTACATTTGGGGTGTTAAATCAACACTCTGGGTGTTCATTCAAGACTAAGGATTTTGCTGTGTGGAGTTTCCATATCCACATTCCTATTGACCTCCTTTCTCATCTATTCCACTGTTACAAGCTAGCATTATTAAATTATTTTATCCCTGAGTCATAAAAAACAGCCTTTTAAATATTCTCCCGTAGGGGATGTCGTACAGTGTGGAAAATGCAAAGGAAACCTCTTTGAAGAAAAGCAGGACAATACATGTGTACTTGGAACATCAATCTACTGTATGGTGTTAAAAAACGAAAAGTAATACAGTAACAGTCCAGATGTCACAGTCGGGCCAGGCTCCGACACCACCAGCCAAACACCGCGCCCTTTATCACCGGAGTATTAATCAGTATCACCTGAGGTTAATCAACACACGCCCATAAAAGCACACACCGCGCTGCACTCAGTGTCCGGGCTTGTTTTACGAAAGTGGACCGAATCTCCGAGATCACTCGTACGAAGTGTATGTCTTCTGCATTACTTACCTGTATTCTCTGTTTCCTAGAAGGTATCCAAGTCAAGCGTTCTCAGCTTCATCTCCACTGCTCCGTGGTGTGTGCTCTCCGTCCAGGAATCGCCAGTCATCAACTTCCTTTACCTCCGGAAAAGTAACGTTTCAATACAGAACTGCCATAGCTTTCACTACGTCTCGTGAAGCTGCCATTTCCGCACTCCTTACAAATAAACGATTGCTCAACGTTAAACTTACCATCTTGTGTGTGAATCCGTCCTTATTACACCAGACTTATAGACAGATAGAAAGAAATTTCCAACAGCAAAGATAGTAACCTAATATACAATAAAAGTGTAACTACTGTACAGCTTGTCAGTCATAAAGTCCATTTAACTAGGTGGTAATTGGGGGGAAATTGTGTAGTTCAGGTTCTTCAATTCAGGTTCTTCAAACGAGCAGAAAGTTTCCACCATTTCTACCTGGCCAGAACCTACCACCATCAAGGAGCTGCAGCGCTTTCTAGGGTTCGCCAACTTTTATCGGAGGTTCATTGTAAATTACAGCATTACAGCCAGCCCTTTGACCTCCTTACTCCGTGATAAACCCAGGTCGCTGAAATGGTCACCAGAAGCCACCTCAGCTTTCCAGAAACTCAAACAAGCCTTCATATCCGCACCAATCCTCGTTCACCCCAATCCAGAACTCCCGTTTGTGGTGGAGGTTGATGCCTCGACAACCGGGGTAGGAGCAATTCTCTCCCAACGACAGGGGAACCCACCGAAACTTCACCCATGCGCCTTCTTTTCAAGAAAATTCAACCCAGCTGAAGTGAACTATGACATCGGAGATCGTGAGTTATTGGCCATTAAATTGGCTCTCGATGAATGGAGGCACTGGTTAGAAGGAGCAGCCCACCAGTTCATGGTGCTGACCGATCATAAGAACTTGCAGTACTTACGGGAGGCCAAGAGGCTCAACCCTAGACAGGCAAGATGGGCCATGTTCTTCTCCCGGTTTGACTTTCAGATATCCTATATATCGGGTTCGAGAAACACCAAGGCTGATGCTCTCTCCAGATTACACTCCTCCAACGAGACGATTGAGGAACCAGGGCCCATCCTTCCAGAAACTCTGTTCGTCAATCCCATCCAGTGGGAATACCCGACAGCCATTGCAGAACCGGCCCCAACGGCTCCCCGAGATTGTCCACCAAATCGCAGATTTGTCCTGGAACGAGATCGTAATTCCCTTATCCATTCTGCACATACTTCATTGGGCACCGGACACCCAGGGATCGACCGAACTCTCTCACTCATGCAAGATCGCTTCTGGTGGCCCAATATGGAGAGGGACGTGAGGCGATATGTTCAGGGATGTCCAGAATGTGCCATGGCGAAGACCCGGTGGTAATTGGGGGGAAATTGTGTAGTTCAGGTTCTTCAATTCTGCCTTACATCAAAATTGAGCTGCATATAAGTACGTTACAACAGATCTTGGTTGTTATAAGTTTTCCTGCTCTGCACACTGAGAGTGAAATTTGTCACCCAGAAAGTGAGCACAGCGTACGTAATCAAGGCTAAGTTTCATAACTCTCGTTCCATGCAAAAATGCAAAGACTCATATAAAGTGTCTGCGGTCCCACTGAACTAAATCTCTTACTCACTTACCCACCATTTATGATGCTTAATCCTGTATTCAAGATCACGGGGGGCCAGGAGCCTATACCAGGAGACTCAAGGGCACAAGGCAGGGTACACCCTGGACAATCATCACCGGGTACACACACATTCAAACATTACAGGCAAACTGGGAACGCCAATTATCCTAACCTGCATGTCTTTGGACTATGAGAAGAAACCAGAGTATACAGAGGAAACCCACCAAGAACATGCAAACGCCACGCACACAGAGGCGGGAATTGAACCCAGACTGTTGAGGTGCAAGGCACCGGTGCTAACCAACACACCACTGTGCCGCCTATGCACTAGTCATACGGCTTTTTCTGGAGAAAGAAATATTACTACTACTACTAAAATATAGTGTAACTTTGAAAGGTACCAACTTGATTTATCTCAGTGGGACTGCACAGGCTCAGTGCATTTTTGCATGGAATGAAGTTTGTGCGATTTTTCACTCTGATTACTCTCATTTGTATTCTCGTTCCAGATGACAAAGTTTAAGATCGGTGTGCATAGTGGTAAAAATTCTAACAAGCAAGACCTATAATGTACTTACTGTACATGCACCTAAATCTTGATGGGATCAACACACAAGACTAAACAAGATAAATGAAGAATATCTTGCGGTTTAAATCCAGTGGCTTTGTTTTATTGGTTCTGGTTATATATATATGTTTATTTATATGATATGAATGACATCTCACAGGCCACCTGCAGTAAACCTTATGTTTCCTAAAATGCGGGAAACACTGTTTTAGCTCCATAATCTGACAGTTAGTGCAGATAAAAATACAAAGTATAGGATGTGAAATTCTGTTTGTAGCTCGACAAGAACATTGTACAGAGCTCATTTCCCCAGTCACATGCCTAGTGTGTAGCATGTTCTGTAGCATTTTGGATTTATGATATTACCATTTTACAATATACTTGTTTTGTGCAGAAAAAAGAGAGAAAAAAACAAGCAAAATGCTATTCTTCTAATACAGTTTCAAGCCACATTTCCTTATACATGATGTAATCTTATTATGCTGTATACTATGCTAGTTTAATCACTTTGATCATCCCTAAGCTAGCCTAAGAACCTTAGGCTATTTTTTTTTTTCATGATGCAGTGATATCAACTTGTCTAACTAAATGTTCATCACACAGTATGTCATTTCATAAAGAATTATGAGATTTAAGATGAATTTCCTGATGTTTTGTGGTGGGGTGTCCATATCCAAATCCCTCTCCACTTTACTATTAGTTTCAATGCACTGATATGGATCCGCTTTTTTTTTTTTTTTTTAAAGTGTTATTTAAGATTTTACATTCATGTTGATTTACAAAGGAAAATCGACCTACCCAAGCTGCAGGTAAATGTCCTAGTTAAGAAATAAACTTTGTTAACTGGACTGACGCTTATTGTATAAGTATTGCGCCCTGTCTGAGATCTAGTTTCACGGCACAAAGGAGCCAGAGACAGTGGCAGATTCATAGTCGGACATTTATGATCTGGGTTCACCCATATTCTTTTCAGTGGAATTGAAAGTGCCATTTAATTAAGCGCTATTAAGTGATTTATTTACGGTAGTCGTTTGGTGTGTCGTAAATAAATCCCGGACGGTGGGTTTACCTGCTAAGTAACATCCTGGATTTCTGGACTACCACAGAGGAATACAGTAACACCACATCCACCCATATTAGTTTCATATAATTAAATGGAACTGAAAGCTGTTCGAGTTTATTAAGTAATACTTTTACATTACTTGAATGATGGTATTCATCTAGGGATGTATACTGCCTCCTTTATTCCATTAATAACTTCTGAATTTCCTGGGACGCCTCCTGGAAAGATAAACCAACAAGTTGGATTTTGTTGTGCAATTGCATCTTCTGTAAAAGTATGATGGACAGTAACTCTAAGTAGTAAGATTCTCTTCATTTGATGACCCTCACCAGACCGGGCCTATTTATTTATATATCAACCCGATGCTTTTCGCTGCTTTAATAGTGTAAGTATAATAATAAGATTTAACAAACTATTTAGTATAGTAAATATTACATGGTAAATATTCTTAATATTTATAGTATAAATAGAATAGAAATCCTTACATTTACTATGTAAGAATATTAAATTTTTCATTATCTGTAAAAAAAAAAAAAAAAAGAAAAAAAAAAAGAACAAAAAAAAAAAAGTATCCCGCTTTGTTTCCAGGAAGTGAATTCCTGACAAATGTTCGCACGATTCTCCTAAAGTTGTTCCTCCTGGCATGGTAAGCATCAATTTTCAGAAATACTAAACCAAACCCATGGCAACATATCATAATATGTAGCTTAACACCTCCTCAAACACACAGTTAAATTATACACTGTTATATGATTAGGCAGTATTTTTGCAAGGGCTCACAATGTTGTTCCTTTTTTTTTTTTTTTTGACCCTCTGCATGTCTCTCTTTCTATCTTCCCATGATATGATGTACACCCCAGGGCATTGTTGTGAGCGATGACCCTGATTCCTGATTGGCTGTTACATCCTAGGTGTAGCTTTGCTGCCTCAAAAGAATCCAGAGCACCCTTTGTATTGAACTAGCTTGTATAGAGCTAATGGAAATCACGGTGTCATTGTAAAAGATGGGATCATTGAGAGAATTGGGATTTTTCATTTTCATCGCTTTGGCTCAGGTAAACGCGTTCTCTGACACACCGTACGGCGCGACAAATATATAACTATTGACAAACAAATACAGCATATGAAATACATGTTAATATCTTTATTTTTTTTTAATACAAATTTTGGTTTGTTTGTTTCTGTCTTTTCATAGATTACAAACACACAGACACAAGGTAGGTCAGCGTCACCGAAAATGTGGACATAATTATAGTTTGCATAATTTAAGAAAAGTATTAAACATTTTGGGCTGAATAGTAGAGAATTTGTAGTAGATTTGTAACATGTCTATGTATTAATTTTTATAGTGTGATAAAGACAGTAGATTTAAACAGTGTTGTTACTGTAAAATAAAAATAGCACTAGTATAAATTACATTTCTCTAGTCTCTAGTTTTAGAACGGTCTCCATTCTAAGACCAGGATGTTATTAGGACACTTATCACTTGAATTTTGAAAATAGTTCTGTTAATAGGTTAACATTTTTTAAGCATTAATGTGTTAATGTATTATAATTTTTTTAAATACATTTTTGGTTAATTGAATTAAATAGTTTTTTGTTTTTATAAAAAATTTAAGTGTAAATTAACTTTGTTTAAGCAGCAGAGTGTAATATACACTTCAGTATATAACATATGTATAATATCTATACTGTATGAGAGGCCAAATCAGTCAAAGCGGGTCTTGTGATGGAATTTCTGGTGAACACAGGTGTAAAAGCGATTGACATTTACAGAAGAAACAGTATGGTGATGACATTGTTGTCCTTAGCAAAACATTTGAATGCATTATTATTGATGTTTAATCCTTGGCAGAATGCAACATCATCACATCCATCTCTTCTCCATCGGCCTCGTCACTTCTTGTACAATGGTCCAGCTACCCTGGTGCCACAAACTACATCCTGGACCTGCGTGTGGTGAACATGAGCAGCGTGGCTCCTGTAGTGGTTACGGTTTCTCCCTCAACTACACAGAAAGAGGTCTTCGGCCTGAAGCCGGGCACTTGGTACACTGTCGTGGTCAAAGTGTTCCGCTACTACAATGTTGAATGTTTGAATACAAAAACAGCAAGGACAGGTCAGTTTGTGTGTGTGTGTGAGAAATGGACAAAATATATTGAATCATAATCTTTTCATATGGGCAGCATGATTGGAGAATCAAACTAAAATACTTGTATAATGTTCATTAATTCATTTATAATAAACATAAAAATATGAATAAATATACAGAAAAATAAACAGTGACAAGCTATTACAATTATAATTATCCCTAAATCCTCATTTGTTTTCTATTTTTTTATTTTAGGAAAGTACAGCTTTTATACCTGTAGTATATATTTCACAGTATTATTTGTCCAAATAATAAATATGAGCGTGTATTCTTTATGAAAACATAAAATACAATCTATAGCTTTATAACAAATCTTTATGTTTCTTTTGTTCAGTCCCAGACACATCTCAGTTAACCTCCTCACGTGCAATCTCGAGTAGTGCCATCGTCTTGGAGTGGGACCGGGTGTCATCTGCGGATCAGTACTTTATCCTGGTGAACTCCTCACTAACCGGAGAACGCTACAATGTCTCCTTCACAAACACCAACGCCACCATCCAAAATCTGCGATACGCCACTACATATGACTGCTACGTTTACACCTCCAACTCGGCTGGCCTGGGGGCGAGGAGCCAAGTGCGCACCGTCACCACACGTGTGTGATCTTCTGTGCCGTTTCATAAGCTTTTTAGTTCAAAGCAAATAATAATTACTAGTTTACTAGTGTAATAATTATCCTGATAATTACTAGTGTTATAAAAGAAACGCATGTAGTGAGTGGGTCTTAAAGTTAATAAATGGGCAAGTCCAATGTTCAGTACCTAGTGAACATTTCTGAGATGATTTTAAAGTCATATTCATAATAATTCACCTAAAGGGCTAATGGAGCATTCGGCAATCATTTAGTAATCGTACCCGTGCCGATATTTGGTACAGCAGTATGTCTGTGACTGCAATATTGCTTTTACACATCTGCGCTATTCATAAGACTAATAAGATTACAGATAAATGCTCTGTCAAGGAAAAAAAGTTTCTAACAATCCAACAGTCCTAGTTATACATGTTTACAGATTTCACTGCTAATGCTAGCCAGCTGGTTAAAGTAAGCTAATCTGACAAGATTTCGGAGAGGATGTTTAAGTCATATTTATTTTGTTACAATTTCCACTGCTAATGCTAGCCAGATAATTAACGTAAAATAATCTGAGAGGATTCCAAAGTTATCTTTTAAGTCATATTGATTTTGTTTTAATCTCCACTGCTAATGGCAGATAATTTAAGTAAGCTTATTTGACAGGATTTTAGAGAGAACTTTTACGTCAGATTTATTTTGTTATACTCGCCACTGCTAATGCTAGCCAGCTAACTAACACAAGCCCATCTCCATTGCTAATGCTGGCAAACACAAATTTCTAATTTCAGATTATTAAGTCACCTTCCTAAAAGGTTAGCATTTCCATTGCTAATACAGGATAGATAATTAATATAAGCTAACCTTAGAACTTCAAAGAGAATGTATTTTTTGGAGGTAATATTTTAAAATGTTTTAAATCGGTGCTGCTAATACTACTTAGCACAAGGTAATATGATAAGATTTCTGAGATTTTGAGGTCATATTCATAAATGCCCGTATTGTTCATTGCTAATGCTAGTCAGCTAGCTACAAAGATATTTTGATGATTTCTGAAGAAATGTTACCTCAAAAACCTTACTTTTTTATCAAAGTGATACAGATAACTATTACTGGTGCCTATTCAAAAACTTTTTAAAAACCTGCCTGCATCCATAATCATCAATGACCATAAAACTTTAACCTGGTCTTTAATTGTTAGAGAAAAAGAATAAATAGACTAATATATTTTTCTTATGCTTTTTTAGTGGTTCCACCACCAGTGGTGGTCACAGTGGTGCCCCTCACAAGTCAGGCAATTCAAGTCACATGGCAGCCGGTGGAAAGGGTTCTCCTGTATAAGATAATGGTTACAGATTCCAATGGTACACAGGTATTGAGCACCACCGTCTCCTCCACCTCTCAGGCTGTGCAAAATTTGATGCCATGCAACCTGTATTTCATAGCTGTCTATTCCCTAAACACGTTTTTGAATCCAGGAGAACCAAAGCAAGTGAACTACACTTCAAACAGTAAGTGGGTCACCTGTTATGGCTGTCATGCACAGTGCAAACCAATGTGGAAATATGAATTATAGTTCGTGTGTGAAGAATTTATCTGTTCATGTATATCTTTCTCTTGCAGATCTAAGTCCGGTGACATCAGTTTCTGCAGATTACAATTGTGCGAATGCATCCGCTGTGGCATCATGGGGAGCTGTGTTTGGTGCTAAGTCTTACCGTGCCACAGCGGTTGATCAAAGTGGTACGACCGTGTCTTGCACCTCTACGGGTACAACATGCATGCTGACCAACCTGGGTTGTGGCAGGGACTACGTGGTGTCGGTCACTGCCATCTCCAATAACTGTGAGAGCACAAGTAGCATCACAGCCTTCTTCCAGACAGGTGAGTGAGTACCTCCGAGCAGTTTAATGAGATTACTTTGCTGTTTGGAGCCATCATTTCATCATTGTTGATCAAAATAAAGCTTCTCAGGAATCTGGATGCAAATTTAGATTAGCCAGGTACTGCTAATCATCAGCGCTTGATTAATTGATCCTTAGCAGGTGGGCAGACTTCTATAAAAACGAACATTTTTGCAATTTGCTGGCCTGGAGCATTTACAGTAGTTAATGCCAGGAGGGAAAATATATCAGCAATGGTCTTATATATTAGAGAAGCAAATGTTACTGCACATCAATCTGAAAAGGGTTATAAAACCATTTCCAATCAATTTGGAGTTTTGAAATTTAAAAGCATTCAAGACAGTTGCCTATCTTCCCAGGAATTAATGGCCCCACAGCCTTCACTGAGCATATTACATGTTAAAGTCTATTAGAGAACAATTAGAAGAAGACTGACCAAGACCAGTTTGCTCAAAAGGGTTGCCAGAAGAAATCTCTTCTGTCTAAAAAGAACATGGAAGCACAACTGTGGTTCACAAATCTACATCTGAACGAAGCACAAGGCTTTTGGAACAATGTTCTATGGACATATAAGACCAAGGTGGAGTTGTTTGGCCTTAATGCCCAGCGCCATGTTTGGTGCAAACCAAACAGCATTTCTTCAAAAACACCTCATACCCACTGTCAAGCAAGGCGATAGAGAAGTGATCATTTGGGCTTTTTTTGTTTGCAGCCACAGGACCTGGGCACCTTGCAGTCATTGAGTGAACTCCTCTATATACCAGAGTATCCTAGGGGCAAATATGAGGCTATCTGTCTGACAGCTCATACTTGGTCAAAATTCGGTCATGCAACAGGACAATGATACGAAGCACACCAGTAAATCTACATCGGAATGGTTGTAAAATCAAAGAATTAAGGGTTTGAAATGGCTTAGTCAAAGTCCAGACCTCAACCTAACCGAAATGCTGTGCTGGGACGTTAAGAGATCTGTGCATAAGTGAATGTTGTAAAGACGAATTGACCAGAATGATGTGAGAGACAGTCAAAGTTGTACAGAAATGGTTTACTTCTAACTAAGGTGGAACTACAAGCTAGCAAATCAGGAGGGTACCTATTATTGGCCACATTTTTTATAGGGGGGGCTTAATGTTTGTTGCACTAGGTTGCACTTCATTAATGGCACAAGGTTATTCTGAGGTTTTAATTGCCTAATACTAAGACCCACTATAATCAGATATTTTTTATTATGCTTTTACATTTTAATACACAGAATTAAAAGAGGGACTACTAACTTACACATGACTGCATATACTGATACAGTATATGTTAAATAATCTAAATTATGTTTAGTATAGTTCACTATACATACAAGTCCTAGAATGAGCACATGACAGTACCTACTTATTAAAGCAATTTCCCTCTGGGGTTAATAAAGTTTTTTGAATCTTTAATTTAATTCTGTAAAGCTGCTTTGTGGCAATAACCATTGATTAAAGCACTGTGTAAATACAACTCAACTGAATTGAATGGAATTGGATTCAATAGAATAAAGAAACAATTCTTAGGTAAACAACAATTTAATCTATGATTTAACATAGGACAGTTAGTGTCATCCTCAAATCTTGTTCAGCTGCCATATGATGTAGGCACAGTGCTTTAAAGGTCCCATATCTTATTTTTTCTTCGAAAAGTTAACATAGGTCTCAGATCTACAGTCATTTCAGTATGTAAATAAGCAAAAAGTCAGGGGAGTGGCTTTTCTTATATGAAGTCACACAAGTGGCCATAATATAATTTGTTTGTTCAATTCCTGATGAATAAAACATGAAAAAGGACAAAAATAAATAAATAAATCAGGGATTTTTTCCCCTTGCCTTTTGTTTATAGACACACAATGGAGATCCATGGTGTAAGAGATATTGTAAAAGATCCTATCACATAATCTGTTTGTTGGTGGGACACACTATTCAATGTTTGGTCTTGTTTCTTGTGCAAAGACATCTGGACACACCCATGGCACTTAAAGACAATGAGATGGCCCTGAAGGATCGGCTCTGGTTTTCAGTCATGGAGTCTAGTTTACACATGGCCTTTTTTCACAGCCAAAAGAGCTGGGCTTACAATATACTGACTCAAGATAAAATCAGAAGCACTGGTGTGGCCTGAGACTCCTGGGATTGGTAGTTGGTAGTGTTGTCTACCTTATACCTTCCATTCCCACTGTAATACATATCCGTCACACACTCTCTCACACTGGAAAAAGGTGTTCTCAGTGATGATTACACAAGACGTAGTGATGTTTTACAAAGGAAAAGTCCCAGTATTTCAAGAGCCCAGAGTGTTGAATTAACACAGCATAATGTTTATATACTGTATGTCGATTTGTATTTAAATGAGCTCGAATTAACCAACAGTGGGGATTTTAGGAAACCCTAGACTCTCAGACTCTGTACAGTACATCAAAAACATCCAGGCCTCACTCTCACTCACTCATCCTCTATTCCGCTTAATCCTGTATTCAGGGTCACGGGGGGCCTGGAGCCTATCCCAGGAGACTTAGGGCACATGGCAGGGTACACCCTGGACAGGGTGCCAATCCATCGCAGGGCACAGACACACACACACATACACTCACTCATTCACACACTACGGGCAATTTGGACTGTGGGAGGAAACAATGTCTTTGGACTGTGGGAGGAAACCGGAATACCCGGAGGAAACCCACCAAGCACGGGGAGAACATGCAAACTCCATGCACACAGAGACGGGAATCGAGCCCGGCCGAGGATCGAACCCGGACCCTGGCGGTGCAAGGCGACAGTGCTAACCACTACATCACCGACATCCAAGCCTCTCACTCAAATTTCTCCACTTGTGTGCTGAAAGCGTGGAAGAAACCTGCTGTAAAAATCACCAAAACCACTAACCATATTAACTTATTTTTACTTACAGTATCATGCTCGCCAGCTAACCTGAACCTGTTCCGTGAATGCAGCAGCAACGTAATCATCTTCTCATGGGCATCAACAAACAATACGGCATTCTATATGGCACAACTTGCAGACTCAGTTGGGGGTACACAGGACTGCATAACCACAGAGACTTCCTGTTTCTTTACCAACACTGAGTGTGGACGTAAATACAGTTTTACTGTCTTTAGCGTAAATGGAGAATGCAGTGGTCCAGTCAGCCCACCAGTGAGCATCGCAACAGGTAAAACCACAATCCATCACCATCAGCAAAATGAAATCTATACACTTCTTCCTAGTTGATCAGGCCAAATACTGTAGATTATTTTTGCAAGTTGTCAGACTTATGGAATTAACAATTCATAGAAACTTACAGAGGAAAAAACATATATGAGAGATGTCAAGCAGCATAATCATCTGATGAAGTCTATTTCTGTGTCCTCAGCACCCTGCCAACCCACTAACCTGATCACTATGTCAGACTGTAAATCTAATATTTTGATAAGTTCTTGGGATAAAACAGACGGGGTAACAAAGTACATTGTGGAAGGCAGGGGAAATCGTGGAAACACCAGCCACGAGAGCTACTACAGCTGTACCTCCAATACCAGCAGTTGCGCCATCCCTGGCGTTGTATGTGGAGAAAGTTTGACTATGATGATCACTGCCTTTAATGATTACTGTTATAGTGCGGTGACACTGGGTCAGGAGACAAATACTGGTAAGTAATTGTGTATTGTACCATTTGGACCTTGTGTAATTGGGGCATTTGTGTATATTTAAGACCATGATCAAGCACAATCCAATGCCGTTCAACCACTAGGTGTTTTGTGTTTGTGTGTTCAGCTCCCTGTGTGCCTCAGAACCTCTTGCCTATTACTGACTGCAGTTCGGACTCCATCACCCTAACGTGGAACCTGGCCAACGGAGCCTTGTTCTACATCGCGTCAGTGACAGACCCTGCAGGTGGGACGTACTCTTGTAGCACAGTGGATCTAAACTGCCAGATAACCGGTCTGCGCTGTGGAACAGCATACAACGCCTCCATCATCTCGTCCAATTATAAATGCAACAGTTCTGCCAGTGATAAGATTGTCGTGGATACAGGTAGCTGATTATCAGATCGTTTTTTAGATTTGATAAGTCTTTTAGATTTGTGCATCCATAAATTGGCTGTTTTAAACATACTGCAGCCTCAGAAACTGAAATGCTACTGCAATGTTTGTAGTCCTGAGGTTATGAGCTCAGAACCAGACACAAATGAAAAAGACTTATTCTTGCACGGGTTCTAAAGGTACTTTTAGAGAATTTTAGAGAAGGAACTTAATCTAAGCCCCTTCATCCTATTTTTCTTATTTTCATTCTCTCAGCCCCCTGTCCTCCACCTCAGGTGCAAACAACCCTAGACTGTGATGGAAACCGGGCACTGGTGAGCTGGCAGAGTTCACGCTTTCCCGGCTCTTATACCGCCAGCTTGGTGGATCAAAGTGGAGGCCTGCTAAACTGTAGCACAGTGAACAGCAGCTGCTGGGTTCCTGGCCTCAAATGCGACCAGGTCTATGAAGTCAGCGTCACCTACAACAACGGCATCTGCCTTAGCGAGCCTTCATTGCCCATTCCCATGAACTCGGGTAGGTCAAGAACAACCATATGTTTGTCTTTACTTTACATTAGTTTGCATGATGGAGTCACTCAAATGTTGGAAATTGTCATTTGATAATTGATTGCCAGTCCTCTGTTTGTACCCGGTCACTGATTTTTGATTGACACTTTATTTTTGACAGTGTCATGTCCGTTATTACTTTTTTAATATTTCTGAAACACAATCCCTGATAGATTTTTTATTGTTTTTTTTATTTTATTTTTTTTTACAGAAACTGTTGTCATTTTAAACTGTCAGATAAAACTGTCATTTGCATCCAGAAGAACTCTCAAGACGTCCCATTCAACTACGAACTTTTTATGCTAGCCAGAATTAATCTAACCCTTTTCTGGAAATAGGAATGAAAACTTGTGCCATATTATTGTAGTACATTCTGTGTTATTTTCTGTACATTTATAATCTAAAATAAATTTTTTTTTAGACTATATTCTATTCAAATTTTATTCAACCTTTATGAAGGAGAATACCTGAGCACTGTAAATGACCCAGTCCATTCTTTCTCTTTGTCTCTCTCTATGTTAGTGCCATGTGGGCCAAGGAATTTTCACACCAGGGTGGAGTGTCCGTCAGGTGTTCTTCAGCTGATCTGGGACCAGACATATGGTGCTAATGGATACTCTGCCAGCGTGGTCGCTAACAGCACTGGGAAGCAGTTTTTCTGTAACTCGACCTCTCCGAATTGCAGCTTTAGCTCTTTAACATGTGGAGAATCATACGTGGCATTGGTCCGATCTTACAATGGCAGCTGCTTCAGCATGCTCAGTCAGCCAATGGCCATTAAAGGAGGTTAGTGAACCTTTCTGTAACACATTTCTTGTTTCCCCAAAATGTATGTTTCTCCAATGAAATGTGTGCTATAATAATCTTGAGGAACCAGGCTCTTTAACTATATGTTCTTCATGAGACTGTATGATCTTCTCAACAAATAGAGGAGGAAGCATTTTCCCCCATATATGGCGGTCCAGTCATGGAGCTGTTAATGGGACCAAAAGTAATTTTATTGATCTGGTACTTTCTCCATCATGGGTTTTATCTTAAAAAAATGCATTAGCAATAATTAAAATAAATAAACTATACTGTAGTTGTACAGTATAGACGTGTATAAGTATGGAACATAAATCAGGTGTATACAGTAAGTGTGTAATAATACATGTCATGGTGGTTTCCTAAAAAAATTAAAGGACTCCACAAATATTAAATCAGCATCTGATTTTCATTACTGTACAGTATTATAAGTATAACTGTAATTCATTAAGATGGCTTATTTGGAGGAAGTACTTTACAATTCCCTTACACTGTTCTAGCTACACTAAATTGTGCATTGTAGCTTTAGTGCAAGTCTAAAGAAGACTTCAAATATCAAGCCCCGTTCTGTCTTTTTGATCTCTGTCTTTACGTCTTCCTGACCTCCTCAGTGCCATGTGCGCCGACCAACGTGACAGTTGCGAAGACCTGTAATAACTTCACCTCAGTGATGTGGCAAGCCAGCCTCAGAGCTCAGTCCTACAGGGTCATCGCTGTGAGCAACAAGGGTTACCAGACAACCTGCTCGTCCAATACCACTACTTGCACTCTGACTGATCTGCGCTGTGGCCAAGTTTACAATGTCAGTGTGGTGGCCATTGACAATGCTTGCTCCAGCCTCCAGAGCCAAAGTGCTCTACTGCAGACAGGTGTGTGTGTGTGTGTGTGTGTGTGTGTGTGTGTGTGTGTGTGTGTGTGTGTGTGTGTGTACAGTATGTGTGTTAGTTATGACCAAAATAAAGTATAATCTTAAATGAGGCCATGAATCTGTCTGTCTTTGTGATATTATATGTCTGAAATAAATTAATAATCATAATAATAATAATTTTCAATTCTGTATTTGTTCCATTTTCTCCCACATAGGTCCTTGTGCACCCTTTAACATCCACAGTGCAATTGAGTGCATCACCAACGACGTGACGGTGACCTGGGACTCGAGCCCCACCAGCGTGTCCTACACAGGGATGGCTGTAGGAACAAATGGACGCACAGTGTTGTGTAACAGCAACTTTACGTCATGTCATTTCACGGGTCTGCAGTGCGGCCAGTATTACAGGATCATATTGATGGCCAGTGATGGAGTGTGTAGCAGCCCAGAGAGTGCGGTGTACACACAGGCCACAGGTATAAACGTCATACTTTTACTTGCTGGGAATAAACGTGGACCACCTGATACCGTATGATATTATTAAATATTATAATATTAAATATAATTGATTTTACTACAATTCTAAACAAACTTAGCAAATAATTTGCTCCTACAACACAGGATGCTTTGCTGTCTGCGAATATGTTCATTGTTTACAGCGCCACCTGTAGATAATAGTGGAACTGCAGTATTTTACCGCCCTCAAAGGCAAACACGATAAAAAAGTTAATTAAACAAACAGACAAAAGCAGATCTTTCCTCATCTACAGTGCTTGTACTATGTTCTTATAACATTATTTTATAAATTGTCTTTTATCACTGTTTACTGTATATTCGCTTATTATTTACAGTCGGTAGAGGAAGTATTCAGACCCCCTTAAATTTTTCACTCTTTGTTATTTCGCAGCCATTTGATATTTCAGTTTTTCTTTTTTAATAAGTCTGCAAAAATGTTAACAATTCTGTGTTTTAATATGTCTGTCAATATGGGATGCTGTGTGTACGGTCGTGGCCAAAAGCTTTGAGAATTACATAAATATTAGAAATGGGAAAAGTTGCTGCTTAAGTTTTTATAATAGCAATTTGCATATACTCCAGAATATTATGAAGAGTGATCAGATGAATCGCATAGTCCTTCTTTGCCATGAAAATTAACTTAATCCCGAAAAAAAACTTTCCACTGTATTTCATTGCTGTCATTAAAGGACCTGCCGAGCTCATTTCAGTAATCGTCTTGTTAACTCAGGTGAGAATGTTGACAAGCACAAGGCTGGTGAGAACTAAGTGGCTCGGGGACCAAAACGTTGAAATTTTGGGTCCATGGCCTGGAAACTCCCCAGATCTTAATCCCATTGAGAACTTGTGGTCAATCCTCAAGAGGCGGGTGGACAAACAAAAACCCACTAATTCTGACAAACTCCAAGAAGTGATTATGAAAGAATGGGTTGCTATCAGTCAGGATTTGGCCCAGAAGTTGATTGAGAGCAGCCCAGTCGAATTGCAGAGGTCATGAATAAGAAGCGCCAACACTGCAAATACTGACTCTTTGCATAAATGTCATGTAATTGTCGATAAAAGCCTTTGAAACGTATGAAGTGCTTGTAATTATATTTCAGTACATCACAGAAACAACTGAAAGATCTAAAAGCAGTTTAGCAGGAAACTTTGTGAAAACTAATATTTGTGTCATTCTCAAAACTTTTGGCCACGACTGTACATTAATGAGGAAAAAACTTTTAAATGATTTTACCAAATGGCTGCAATATAACAAAGAGTGAAAAATTTAAGGGGGTCTGAATACTTTCCGTACCCACTGTATATTCTATCCAATTAATACAATGTTAATTTTTTTAATTCACTGTTGATATCATTCTCTTGTTGTTATCATGAAATAATTTCTGTAAAAATAAAATTATTTTGAAAATAGTTAAGATTTCAGGTCAACTTCAAAATACTTTGATTAGCAATCTAATCAATAATGTGACCTCATGCTATAGGGCCCTGTGCCCCGGAGACTGTTTCTAGATTCCTGTACTGTGATACAAACACGCTGAGTGTGATGTGGACCGTGAGCCCCCTGGCTATGAGCTACAGCGCCCTCGTCAAGCCCGCGAATGGACCTGTGCGTGGCTGCAACTCACCCAGCACAAGCTGTGATGTCTCGGGTTTGCAGTGTGGTCAGAGCTACACACTCACCGTCATGGCCGCTAACAATGTGTGCACTGGGCCAGAGACCACAAGTCAGACCTTCCAGACAGGTACATATCCCTCTATTTAACCCTTATGGAAGGAGTCTACAGCGTCAGGAACATGTATTGCTGTATTAATGTTTTGTCACTGTCCTTTGCTCTCTCTCTCTCTCTCTCTCCTTTTGCAGCTCCATGCATGCCAAGCACTGTGAATGCCAATGTGATGTGTGCCAGTAACAGAGTCCAGGCGACATGGGCTCAGGCGCCAGGTGCTCTGTCCTACACTAGTGTCCTCACTGCTCCGAGTGGCTCCACCCAAACCTGCACTACCTCTGCCCTTTCCTGTGACTTCGGTGGCCTGACATGTGCTCAGACCTACAAACTCAATGTCCTAGCAAACAACGGCAACTGTAACAGCACCGTTACCACTGACGTCACCGTCACCACAGGTGTGTGAGCTCACAGGGACTAATAATACAAAGGAAATGCTGCTGTCTTGACTTGACTCTGACTTTTGCAGGCCCTTGTGCTCCTTATAACGTGAATGCTGAGGTGCAATGTGGCTCAAATGCTGTTAACGTGTCCTGGCAAGGAAGCACCGGTGCCAGGTCATACACCGTCCAGGCCTATATGCAGAGCCAGACAACTGCTTCGGCTTCTTGCCAGTCTTCCAACACATCCTGCACACTCACACAGCTGCGCTGTGGAATGGTGTTTAATGTCACCGTACTTGCTAGTGATGACAACTGCTACAGCAACACCTGGGCTGGAACAACATTCAGAACAGGTACGAAAAGAGACGGACCAGACGGGAAGCAATAAAAAAAGGAGCTTTAGAGGTAGAAATAGAGAAAGAGATTAAAAAAAAGAAAGAACTGTAAAAAGAAGCAAAGATTGTAGGTTACCTAAAGAAAGTGATGCAACAATTTATAAATTGTATGTAAAAATATTAATTTTTTAATTTGTTAATAAACAAAGTATTAACTCCTTCATTTTGTTCTCTTTGTCCTATGTCTCCCAGCGCCCTGCCCTCCTGTGCTGCAGGCTTCCCCTCTCAGCTGTATCAGCGATCAGGTTATGGTCTCATGGACACAGGATGCGCTGGATGTTACTGTAAATGCCAGCTCAGCGCTTGGCCTGTCAGTAGGCTGCAGCTCTGCTAATAAGAACTGCACCATGCAGGGACTGTCGTGTGGACAAGTATACACAATGCAAGGCAAATCCTATGGCCTGTGGTGTAACAGCACTCTTAGTGATCCTCTCAGCTTTGCTACGGGTAAAGGCAACACAGTTTGCATACAGTATAGTACTGAACATAATGAAAGTAAAGTCAGTGAATGTGAACACTAGTGATATATTGGGCAGACATCATATGTAATATGTAGCACATACTGTATAGCACACCAATCGAATGAAGAGGTCATACTGACATAATAATCTTTACTGACATAAAGGTGTGCCTATGTACTACTTAAACATCACAGCTAAACTGACTGTGATATAAGGATGACACTGATGACACTGATAACAGATATAGACTGCACATACAGGAAGCACTACCAATATACAGGCAGATAGCACCGATAGATCAAAGCAATACTGCTGATATATGCATCCAAAATGACTGACACTGAGAGAGCACAAGTGACCTATCCACTAATTTACATCTTGCAGCTCATAATACTGAGGTAGTCACACTACTAACAAGTAGACAGAATCTACTGTCACACATGTTATACTACTGACAATTACATGCAGAACTACTGCCCTACAGAGATGACACTCATGAAATGCATTACTGACAATTACTACAAATTTTCACGCTACTGACATACAGGAAAATATGACTGACACTTAAGTATTATTATCAATGCGATGACCTACTGACATACATGTCATACTACTCATAATTGTTTCCAAAGCTACTGACCTAGCATGTATGCCTATGAAATGCATAGGTTACAATACTGACAATTACAGATGATATTACTGACAAAAACTTTATGATTCTACTGATAAACAGGAAGATACAACTGATATTTATTACTTTTATTTATTTATTAATTTAATTTTAAATCAACTGGCATTTATTTATTAAAACTGACGGTATTACTACTGACAAATACCCCAATGAGATAAACTACTGACAATCATACGACTGATAATCGCATCCAAAACTACTGACCCATATTGAGGACCCTTATTCACAAATGTATACCTATTAAATGCATATGTTACATTAATGACAATTTCAGGTGATGCTACTGACAAAAAGGTATGATACTACTGACACACAGGAAAATATGACTGACGTGAGTATTACTACTAACATATCACAATGACATGAACTACTGACATACATTTGACACTACTGAGAATTGCATCCAAAGCTAAGGACTTAATAGCTGTGTACTTTATATGTATCTCTATGAAATGCACAGGTTACATTAATAAAAAATTATAGTTGATACTACTGACAAAAAGGTATGATACTACTGATAAACATATCACTCACTCACTCAGCATCTATACCGCTTAATCCTGTATTCAGAGCCTATCGCAGGGGACTTAGGGCACATGGCAGGGTACACCCTGGACAGGGTGCCAATCCATTGCAGGGCACACACACATACACACACTCATTCACACACTACGGGCAATTTGGGAACGCCAATTAGCCTAACCTACATGTCTTTGGACTGTGGGAGGAAACCGGAATACCCGGAGGAAACCCACCAAGCACGTGGAGAATATGCAAACTTCCTGCACACAGAGACGGGAATCGAGCCTGGCCAGGGATCGAACCCGGACCCTGGTGGTGCAAGGCGACAGTGCTAACCACTACACCACCGTGCCGCCCTACTGATAAACATATGACTGACAAAATAAAAATATGACTGACATTTAAGTGTTACTACTGACAAATATACCAATAAGGGCTAGAGGTTAAGCTACTAATTATTACAGATGATAGTACTGACACAATATGGATCAGACAATAGTAATGCATGGGCAGTAATGACTAATATACTGTCCTGTATGTGACACAACTAACCGTTACACCTACAAGCAATGAAGTGAATTACAAGTAATTACAAGTCAGCTAATTGTTTTAACTCTTCAGCCCTAAGCTGTTACTCATGAATCCACCTTACCGTGTGTGTTGTCTCCACGTTGTTTCTTCAGTTCCCTGCACCCCTGCAGCAGTCTGGGTTGACTACACTTGTGGAACAGGCATGGCGATGTTAAGCTGGAACGAGAGTCTGGGCCCGGCAACCTTCATCGCTCGTGTTCAGACTCAGAACCACTCGGACTCTTGCAGCACCAACCAGACACATTGCTCGTTATCTTCTCTTAATTGTGGGAGATTGTACAATGTCACAGTTGTAGCTGTGGAAGGACAATGCACCAGCAGCAACGTAGCCAGGACCCAGATACAGACCGGTAATAATATGAGCGTTAATGCACTGTTCCTGATTACTAACTTATAGAGCAATCCACATTTCATACTTTATCTTTTCTTATTTTCGCTTATCTTCTCTTTCAGCCCCATGTGCTCCTCAGAATGTGTCTGTCAGTCTGCAGTGTGCCAATAACACAGCATTAGTGACCTGGGCACCAAGTCCTGGTGCCACAGGATACAACGTCACTGCTCTAGGACTTAATGGCGATGTCAAATACTGTCGCACCTCAAATACCTACTGCCAGATACCCAACATGCATTGCTCGTGGACCTATAACTTTGTTGTAACTCCATTTACAGACACATGCATTGGATGGCCAAGTAATGCTTTCAACTTTACTGCAGGTGTGTATATACTTATGGGAGCATCCCAAAACCATCACTGCTTTAGGTCATGATAACAACATAACTCGAGACTTGTGCTCTTTCTGACCCTCTTTTTCTCTTGGTATCAGGTCCATGTCCACCCACTGGAGTCCAGGTGTCCCTGCTCTGTCAAAATAATGTTGGCTCTGTCAGCTGGACTGCTGCCATCAACGCTGAAAAGTACATTGCCACAGCGGTAGGCTTGGATGGCCACACACACAACTGTACCACTACAGGAACAAATTGCTCCTTCCTGGACCTCCACTGTGGAGAGGACTACAGGGTCACCGTTGTTACTGTACAACGTGGATGCTGGAGTGACTCAAGCATGCCTGTGATCTTGAGATCAGGTAAAATCCTGGAGGAAATCATGTGCAAAATGATGGCAATGATGTCTCAACTTTGGTCTTAGCTGTCTTGCAAACTTTCACCAGGCTTGGCAAAGCTAAACTCTCTACTTAAACTGTTCACTTAAGCCCATACCTTTAATACACAAGTATGCAAGTATATGCATGGACTTTTTAAACTCAGTAAAAGTAACATCATAATGGCTCTTTTCACCAGCTATTTGCCCTCCTGCCAACCTGTCCGAAGTTACTCAGTGTGGCACCAACGACATCACCATCACATGGGACCCCAGCCCTCGGCCAGCTGTCACCTACTTCCTGTTCTCTCAGCAGGACGGCAAAACAAATATCACTACGGCAACATCCATCATCTTAAACCAACTCCAGTGTGGTATGCTCTTCACAGTGCAGGTAGCAGCACAGGACAACACCTGCACCAGCCAGTATAGTTCCCCAGTGCAGATCCGCACAGGTACATCACATAATACTAGAGTATATACTATATTCTAGGATGATAGCAGCTATTAAATATTCTGTCCTCTTTCGTTGTGCTTAGCTCCATGCTCACCATCCGGTCTGGTAGCCACTGCTAGCTGTGGCACAAACCAGGGTAACCTCACGTGGCTTGGTGGTGTCGGTGCCCTCTTTTATACCAGTACTCTTGTGAGCAGTAATGGTAGGTCCATTTCATGTACAACCAACACTACATCCTGCGTGGTCAACCTGGACTGTGAACGTATGTACACAGCTACTGTGATCTCTTCCAATGGGCTCTGCAATAGCAGTGGAAACAGTAGCACCCAATTTACATCAGGTACACAAATCATACTTGGTCACACATCAGTAAGACTACACACCTTAAAATTTGCCATTAAAATGTAGGATTTTCTTTTTTTTTCTCTTCTTCTTCTTATCCCCTCTGTCTTCCACATCTGCAGCCCCATGTCTGATCAGTAATGTAGATACTCAGCTTGACTGTAATACTAATTCAATAGCAGTGCAGTGGAATGAAATTGCAGAAAACCAAACCTATACTGCACTGGCTATCGGCACTGATGGCACACATACTTCATGTAACACCAACAGCAGCTACTGTACCATCCAGGGCCTAAGATGCGGACGCAGTTACAGCATCGCCGTGTCCACCTCCGACGTTCGCTGCACCATCCAAGGTTCTGACCTCCAAGTATGGACAGGTATGGACTTGCAGAAATGCATAGATACAGTGGAACCTTGGATTACGAGCATAATTCGTTCAGGACGTGGGCTCGTGTTCCAAAACACTCGTAAACCAAATCATCATTTCCCATAAGAAATAATGAAAACTCAAATTATTCGTTCCACAGCCCCAAAAAATAAATACATAAAAATAATTAATACAGTCTATAAAATGAAAATAAAACAAATTAATCTGCACTTTACCTTTAAAAAAAAGTACAAATAAATCCCTTCCCTCGCCTTGTTTTACACAGTAACACTCCTCCTCCCTCTCCCCACCTCGCTTTTTAAGTTTCACAACAAACACACACACACACAACGGAAACACCGTTTTAACAGGGAAAAAAGAAATTTCTCTGACCTGGCGTGAGCGCATACTAAGGGAATCACTGCTGTTAAGTAAAAAATAAAAAACAAAAACAAAACAAATGAACCAGCACCTTACCTTTGAAAAGAATCGCGACAGAGCAGAGTTTCTGTGTGTTTGTGAAGCCGGGGAGGGGGTGAAAAGGCGAGAGAGCGTCTGTGCGTGTGTGTGTGTGTGAGACGAGCAGAGTTTCTGTGTGTTTGCGAAGCCGTGGGGGGTGAAAAGGTGAGAGAGTGACGCTTGGTGTCAAAATAAGAGTCGCATGCGTGATACATGATACTCGGCGCTTGTAAATTAATACTTGCTCGGTTTCCGAATAAAAATTTATTAAAAATCTTTGCTCGGTTTGCGGAACACTCGTAAACCACGTTACTCACAATCCGAGGTTCCACTGTACATTATAGGCATGTTGAATCCAAGGAAAGAAAGAAATATATCATATATTTGTTATTATTTTTCCCCATCAGCTCCGTGTAAACCAGAGAATCTATCAGTGTCTTTAGAGTGCAATACCAGCATTGCTACAGTTTGGTGGAACACCACAGGGGTGGACCAGTTGTATAATGTGTCGGCAGTAAACGCCACAGGTGGACTGGTGGGCTGTAGCACCAGGGCATCACACTGCACTTTTACGCAGTTTCGTTGTGGAGAGTCATACACAGTCACAGTTACTGGGCTTTCGCAAAACTGTACCAGCCAGCCTAGCACCTCGATGGATTTCAGAACAGGTAAGGTCAATTAACTCATACAGTCAATGTATAGACATCCTGCCTCTACAGGTGTTAGACTTATGTAATCGTATCAGTTATATCTACTCAAAGGTCAGATAGTGTTACCTCCATACAACTGAGAGACAAAATTACTGGACACAGAAGAGAGACAGAGGTAGATACCTAATAGATGAACACACATGAGAATCAGAGTTGCTCATACAGTGGTCAGAGACAGAGACACAGAGATGAGGGAACACAGGTGACATCCCTGGCCAAGAATTAGTGGCAGAGGCGTCTGAGACCTGGTGACAGGTAAGAAGTGGAGTTACTTATTAGATGGTGAGACACAGTGATACTAGGTTTTCCTTTAAAGTGAGAGGTTGTGATTGAGAGATTGAGATGACGTGCAAAGTTCTGAGACTGTTACTTCTTCCTTAACCATTGCTTTGCTTCTTTCAGCTCCTTGCATCCCTACCCAAGTCAGAGTGACCTACGATTGTGGCACTTTGATCACCTCGGTATCTTGGGACACAGCTCGGGGGGCTGAGAGATATGTGGCCTACGCAGTGAGTAGTCGAGGATACAAGTCCAACTGCAGCGCCATACATGCCTACTGCGATTTCCTAGATCTCCCCTGTGGTCAGGACTACAACATCACAGTTGTGGCAGTTAGTGGTAGTTGCAAATCTCAGCCCAGCCAACTCGTCACTATGTCTACAGGTACTGAGGATGAACAATGGATGACAACATCTTTAAATTTTTTGTCATCTATTTCTGTGAATTAGACATTTTTCTTTCTTGTTTTACCTCTGTCTAGGGCCGTGTCCTCAGTCAATTCCTCATGTCATGTTGGACTGCAGCATCAATTCTGCTCTCGTTTCATGGACGCCAGGTTACGGCATTATCTATTACAACGCATCTGCTAATGCAGTGGATGTGAGTGACCGTGTGACTTGCAGCACCACCGGGTTTTCCTGTAACATGACTCGCCTACAATGCGCCCAGACCTACCAGATTAGTGTCAGTGGTTGGGGGAACACCTGCCCTAGCCCTTCTCAGGGGTGGGTGTCCGTTACCACAGGTAACAGATCCTTAAATTATATTTTAATATTCAACACCTTTTCCTTCATTTTTAGGTGTGTAAGTTTTTTTATAATGTACAAACCTAGCTAAATTACTCCTTTTATTTCAGGCCCGTGTCCCCCAAATCTGGTGTCTGTCCAGGTTCCTTGTGACTCGAATGTTATGACTGTGTCCTGGCAGATCTCTCAAGGTTCTGTCTCTTACCTTGCTGTTGCTCAGAGCAGCTCAGGACAGCTCAGGCTTAACTGCAGCAGCAATGGGACAACATGTAACATTCCTGGACTCCAGTGCGGACAGACATATGAGGTTTATGTCTCGGGTGTGATGGCAAGTTGTGTAGGACCAAAGAGCCAAAGTCAAACTATCAAAACTGGTGAGAATAATAGATAATAAGTAACAAATAATAAATATCATTGGTCTCGCCAACCTGAGGAGAGATGAATTATCTTGATGTCTGTCCTTATCAATGCAGCGCCCTGCATGCCTCAGAACGTCCAGTTGATATTGGCGTGTCAATCAACGGTGCTTAATGTTACCTGGCAGCAAAGCGGTGCAGCCACAAACTACAGAGCCATGGTGGTGACCAGTGCTGGTGAAGTGAGGTTCCCTGTTACAGACCAGCCCTTCTTCGTGGTTCCCAACATCCTCTGCGGTCTGATGTACAATGTCACGGTGGTGGCCCAGAACGAAAAGTGCAACAGCAGCAGCAGTTTTGTACAAAGTGCCGTTTCAGGTAAACATCCAGGCTTTCTTAGAGCACACCTTTGTTATTGAGGATACTTTTGTTGTTTTACGGTGCAATATCTTCCTGAATGTCACATGCCAGTGTTTGTATTTTAACTCCCTACATACTGTACAAGGGTGAGTCAAAAATTATCTGCACAAGTATTTTGATTATTTTCCACGTAATCTTTTTGATTATTTTCCACGTAATCTTTTTGCTTTTGTCCGTCTGTCAACAAGCTTTCGTATTACTTCATTAAAAATTTGTTTTAGGCTGAGCTGTAAGCCACGAATGCACCACCATCATCAGAAGTGAATCTTGACCTCATTCTCAGGGGACCAAACAGGTGAAAGTCTGACACAGAGTGAGATCAGGACTATAGGATACTTTAGCTTTTTTTGCAGAGCGTCGCCATTGTGGGCAGAAGTGTGTAGCCCTGCATTGTCATGCAAGATCATGACACCCTTAGCTAGCAGTCTTCTGCATTTATTCTGTTCTGACGTTAAGGCTTCAGCGTCTCTCTGTAAGCATCAATTTTCCAGTTAGCTTTTTCTTGGTCGGCGATTGAAGATGTTTCTGTTCCATACTCTACCGTTCATTCTCAGGCTTGTAGTGATGAATCTGTGTCTCGTTACCAGAAATGATTCTCTTCAAAAAAAACTTTCACCTTCCTTAGAGTATCGTTCCAAATTTTGTTTACAGATATGTAAATGCTTCTGTTTATGCTCTTCCGTGAGTTGTTTGGGCACCAGGTACACTCTCAGTGTGGATGATTTTTGACTTAAAAAATCAATAATGTCAAATGTGTTCTCTTGACCATGTGCATATAACCCAGAATGCATCATCTTTGATCTGTGAGTTGACTGTGGTGTGTGTCTCCAGCCCCATGTCCTCCTCAGGCCATCAGTGCGAATATAAACTGCACATCCAACACCATCTCCGTGAACTGGTCCTCCAGCGTGGTCGGTGTCAGCTACATGGCACAGGTCGTCTCTTCTACTGGCTATTACACGTGCAATAGCACAAACACCTTCTGCAGCATCAGTGTGCCATGTGGCAAGACCTACAACATTTCTGTAATACCCAGCCAAAATAGCTGCAGCGGAGTCAAGTCGCCTTATACTATTATTCAAGCAGGTCAGCATGAAAATTAACTGTTAACAAATTACACTTTTGCATGCAGTATTTTTTAGATGTTTTTGTTTGTGCAGCTCCGTGTGTGCCCGCTTTGAAGAGTGTGGAGGTAGACTGCCTGTCCAACCTCGCCTGGGTCACGTGGAACACATCATCAGGGGCGGATTCTTACATTGCAATGGCAATAGACAGTGACAGGTACCACTATCAGTGCAACTCCAGCGACAGCACGTGTCCAGTCCCTGGGTTACAGTGTGGGAGGAATTATAGTTTTGCTGTCACAGCTACCAATGCACAGTGCAGCAGCGGATTCAGCAATACCATGTGGTCTGAGACAGGTCAGAGACACACAGTAGACAGACAGATAGTTACTCTATATAAGATTAAAGCTGATTGTAAATATATTAAAAAACATACATGATTATTTAGGCATGTATTTATGTAAGTGCCGTAGTGCCTACATTATATTTTCACACTCTTTTTTTGTTTTTTAGTTCCTTGTGCTCCTGAGGGTGTGAATATATCAGTGGGTTGTTACACTGGCACAGTGACTGTGCTCTGGTTGCCCAGTGCTGGAGCTCTCACTTACACTGCCACACTTGAGCCGAACACAGGCATGTCTTCCTGTTGCACTTCTCTTAATGGGAGCACTTCCTGTGATGTCAAATCCCTTCCTTGTGGTCAGGCGTACATGGTGACTGTCACTGCGGAAGGACGGACCTGTAATAGCTCTCAGAGCACGGCCATAATGGCACAGACGGGTAAGCCCCTCGAGCAAACATCTATACTTCTCCTCTATGACACATTAACCACTTACTTAATACACATTACATGGCCACTGCAAAAACATTGTACTGTAAATGATATTGATAAAAAAAATATCAATAAATGCAAGGTATGTATAGTTTATAGTTTGTACTTACTTACATTTTATATTCTTACATTTTACATTTTATATTCTATATTTTATATTTTATTTTATTTTATTCTCTTAGTCAATTTTGACTTATATATATATATATTTTTTTTTTCCTCAAATTTACTTTTTTGTTCAAATATTTATTTCCTTTATAGATATTCTTTCTTAGATAAGAAACTTTTTTTTTTGTGGGTTTTTTTTTTTTTCCCCCTTGTTCTAAGGTCAGGGCAGTTGCCTAAGCATTTCACTGCATATCGTACTGTGTAGGATTGTGTATGTGACAAATAAAATTTGAATTTGAGGTATTCTATGGTCGCTTGCACAAATCTTTTTTTTTTTTTGAATGAGCAAATGCTCATTTACTGCTTTTTGATGACGCATTAAAAAAAGTATTATTCGATGTGTGAAAAAGAGTGGTTGTTATAGCTAGGAAATTAAATATACAACATGTAAATAATAAAAGACATCACAATATGCTGTTGTTGAAAAATAATTAACGATTTGCAATGTTTACTAATGATTGGGATTTTTTTCAGTTTATTAATTATTTAATCATTTTATAGCTATGTTCAAGTTGGCTGTTACTACTTACTGTACATATGCTTGCAGCTATAATTACTTGTTCCCTCGCCAGCCACATAAGTGTAAGTCGGTTGTTATCGGAAATTAATCAACACTTTCTGACTAATCAGATTTAAGAATTCAAGCGTGCTTGGGTTACACGATCTATCCAATTTCATATTATATTAACCTCTACTACAAATGTTTGCTGTTTTTCATTGTCCTAATCGTGTTTGTTTTCGCACCGTGTTGTGCAGCACCGTGCCAGCCATCGGGCCTCAATGCGACTTTGAGCTGCACAGATAACGTGGCGAGAGTCGACTGGATGAGCAGCATGGGCGGTCAGCTCTACATAGTAAATGCTGTAAGCATGAACGGAACGTTCGTAGACACCTGCTCTGGCTTCGATGGATCCTGCGATCTCAGCGGTCTGGTGTGTGGTCTGCAGTACACGGCCACCGTGGTGGCGCAGCACAGTGTTTGCCTCAGCTTGCCAAGTCCACCGACAAGCATCCGGACAGGTAGGGTGAGTCCCAGGAAAGTAGCATGCCACCAGACCCACTTGAACTTGTTCAAGTAAAAGACAGAGGGGGGTTCCTGCTACACTAAAAGTGTAGTTTTCTTCATCTCCAACAAACCCACCATAAGGATCCAAACCAATTATATACTTTTTTTGTTTATATTATAAAAACATATTCAGTCACTGAGTGGTGCCTAATCCATGCTAGCTTCACTTTGGCACATGCAGAAACCACATCTTCTTTACTGGGAATGAAAAATAGAACAGCAATGCTTCATTTAATTAGACATACTTAGGGGTCAGGGGTAGCTCAGTGGTTAAGGCATTGGACTACAGAAGGTCCCAGGTTCAAACCCCACAACCACCAAGTTAGCAACTTGGCAAGGCCCTTAACCCTCAACTACTCAATGTACAGTATAATGAGATTTTTAAAAAATGCAAGTCACTCTGGATAAGGGTGTCTGCCAAATGCCTAAATATAAATATGCACAGATGTTTCACCCCTTCACTAGGATCAGCAATTAGACAAACCGCACCTCCTTTTCAGAGACAGGGAAGCACAGAAGCCACACCCCTTCACTAGGATCAGCAATTAGACAGACCACACCTCCTTTTCTGAGTCAGAGAAGCACCTTCACTAGGATCAGAAATTTAAAAGACCACACTTCCTTTTCTGAGAGCGGGAAGCACAGAAGCCACACCCCTTCATTATGATCAGCAATTAGACGAACAACACCTCCATTTCTAAGACAGAACAACGGAGAAGCCACACCCTTTTAGTAGAACCAGCAGGTAGAAAGACTATGCGCTTTATACTTGAACTGAAAGATACCATAAAAATATCTAACCTCTTTTAGTGGGACTGACAAACTTTACTACTCTCAACTTCATGGTATTTATTTAAACTAAAACAGAATTTCTAAATGTTCTCAATGTTTTTTCAGTACCATGCATACCACAAAATGTCAGGCTGAGCCTGGATTGTCCTGCGCGCAACCTTACCGTGTCCTGGACCCAGAGCTCAGGAGCGCAACTTTACACGGCCATGGTAATAGACACCTGGGGGTTGGCTACTAACTGCCAGAGCTTTTCTGACCGCTGCACTATTAGTGGTGTGGCCTGTGGAAATATCTATCATGCAAGCGTGGTCGCCTCTGATGAGTACTGCAGCAGCCAGCCCAGTACATCCAAAAGCATAGACTCAGGTAAACACCACAGACTCATCAACAGCACTGAAAAGGAGTCATGGTGTTATATCTTTTTGTTGCTATTGTTTTGACAAACCAAGCCTGTCTAGTTTCTTTTGCTTACTTATACTCTCATGTTTTTCTCATGTAGTTCCATGTGCTCCCAGCAATATCAGGGCTCAGATGGATATTCCGACTAGCACAGCCATACTCTCGTGGTATTTGAGTGCCGGTGCGCTGAGGTACAAGGCCATTGCGATGAGCAGCATCTCAGGCACCAGTGTGTCTTGTGACACGAATTACACTAACTGTGACCTGGTCAATCTGTTATGTGGAGACAAGTACAATGTCTCGGTCCAGGCTATAGGAAGCGTCTGCAATAGCTCTGCTTCCATGAGTGGATACCTTCAGACAGGTGATGCATACTCTGTACATAAATCTGTAAATCTTTGTATTTATAAAGGTAAAAAGGTGAGATTTGTAATCTGGTGATCTCAGGGCCATGTGTTCCGGTGATGGTGAGTGCAACCTACACACCACCTGTTGCTCTGTTTACATGGGACATGACCAGAGGCGCTGACAGATACACCATTAAGGCTGTGACAGAGCAGGGCTTCCAGACGTCCTGTTCAACCCGTGACACCTCATGTGTGCTTAGCAGTCTGAACTGCAGCCAGACATTCAACATCACTCTGACCGCCTTTAGTGACATCTACCAAGATGGGGTAACCTCCAACACACTTACACTCAGCACAGGTGAGTGTGAGACTGCAAGCTATATTAGACACATTACTTTGCCCTCCCGTATCAATCATAGAAACATGGATAGTGTATAGCACTTTGCTCTTAGGGTATTATTCCACTCCCTAATGATGTGTGAGTAGCCCGTGTTATCCTGGGCCCTTCCTAATTAACAGCTGTCACTGTTGGAGGAGTGCCATAATATGGAAACTGAACACAATCTTAAATTAAATCTGACCAAAGGTGTATTTCGCAGAACCGTGCCCTCCTACGATCCTAGCAACTCGGGAATTGGGCAACATTGGGGAGGTGACCTGGGAGCCGAGTGCCGGGGCTGTGAAATACATGGTCGAGCTCAAAGGACGGCTAGGCGACACCCTGTACTGCCAGACCACAGGGACATCATGCAGGGTGACAGGACTCCTGTGTGGAACGGTTTACGTCACCGTTGTCATAGCCATTAGCCCCAGCCTCAATAGCTCGAGCAGTGTAGGGGCACTTCTCACTACAGGTTAGTATCATGGCCCAGTTTAAATAAAACAAACGTGTCCATTGTGGCTCCTTATATTCCTAATGCCTGATGTGTCATTGTATTTAGTGCCCTGTCTGCCGGACAATACCAGCTTTGCTGTGGAAGTGCAGTGTGCAAATGATTCAGCATTTGTCAGCTGGGGCTGGAGCGAAGGAGCAACGTCCTATGAACTCACCGCTACTAGCAACAACGGAGACCAATTAAAATGTGACACACTGCAGAACAGCTGTAACATTACAAACCTGGAGTGTGGACAGACGTACAGTCTCAGCCTGGAAGCCTTCAATAATGCCAGTTCTGTCAGCCTGGATATAGGAACCACCTTCCAAAGCCGTGAGTCCTAAGTAGCTTATTTTAGGATTAAAACTCTTGGGAATGTGCTGTTATAGGGGATAATCATTGACAGCATGGAACCCCCACTGATAACCATCAAGTGAATTATTTTCCAATGAATGCATGTCCTCAGGTATTTTATCCCTGGCAGTGATTTACTAACAACAGAAATAATCCTTTTAGTTCATTTTTTCAGTTATTCAACACCTTGTGGCCAGTCAGAATTTTGATCGTCTACACTGCTTACAATTTTAATATGACTGCTCTTGACCCCTAGGACCCTGCGTGCCCCAGCGTGTGGCGGCGAACCTGCAGTGCGGCACCCGTACAGCCGTGCTAACCTGGGAACAGAAGCCGGGAGTCATGTACTACCTGGCACGTGCCACTTATACATCTGGAGAAGCTGCTGCAGTGTGTAACTCAACTGCTGATCGCTGCAGCTTTAGTGGTCTACATTGTGGAGTGCAGTACACCCTGAGTGTTAGAGCTTCTACCGGACAGTGCCTAAGTGACTTCAGTGCACCTGTCAACATCACTACAGGTCTCTTTCTCTTTTTTTTATTATATCGTGCTTATAATTCTTGTCTTTTCAATTAAACTCAAGCATGGCTTAATCATCTTACTTTTGTTCAGAACCCTGCCAGGCACAGAATATCACCGTGGTTGGTTCATGCACCACTGATACACTCCGGTTGAACTGGTCCAATGCTACCGGTGCGCTTCGTTACATCATCTCAGTCACAGGAAACCTGGGCTACACCGGCTCCTTCCAGAGCCCTGTGTCCAGTGTAGAGATGGAGGTTTCCTGTGGCCAGAGCTACAGTTTTAGTGTCTTAGGGCAGAATGATCAATGCAGCAGCCTCACAAGTGCCACTGCCAAGTATTCAACCGGTACATTATTACAGCCTTTGTAAAATTTAGCTGCAAATTTCCAGGATCTAATAAGATTATACACTGACACAAGGATCAGGCAATAAAAAAAAAATTTCCCCTTTTTTGCAGCCCCATGTGTACCGACAGGTATGCAGACCTTCGTTGAATGTGAGGACACCACCGCTTCTGTCAGCTGGGCGGGAAGTGATGGAGCACTAAAATATACTGTGGTTGCTCAGGGACAGACATTAGGCCACAGCTACACATGCACCACCAATACAACCGTATGTACCTGGAATGACATGGAGTGTGGAGAAACCTATATAGCCTGGGTCATCGCCAGCGACCTGCGGTGCAATAGCACCCCTAGTAACAACACAATCATCCGCATGGGTGAGACAACCTTTGACAGCATACTGTTAAACCTTGGATTGCGAGCATAATTCGTCCGATGATTCATTCGACATCCCAAAAATACTGTTAATTATGAACACAAAAAAAAGTAAAAATAAAACAAATTAACCTGCACTTTACCTTTGAAAAAAATCGTGGCTGGTGTGAGGAAGACAAGAGAGAGAAGAGAAGAGGAAGAGGAGGAAGAACGTTTCTAATGACACTTGCTTTTGCCTCTTTTGAGGGTTTCGCTGAAATGTTTCATTGCATTGTCATTAAACAGATTCATCTCCTGCACTGCTACTGGATTTGTAATCTTTGTCTTCATAAGGGCAGTTGTTGCAATACAGTCACTAAAGAACATTCACTACACTTGGACACAAAATTAAAAATGCTTTACGTTCACACACATGGTAAAACTCTTATAGTAAACATGCATATGCACAGATGTTCACGATACGAATGAGGCATGGCCAAATTCATTTAAATTTTATTTGTATAACAATTGATATTGTCGCAAAATAGAGTTTTATAAATTCCACCCAAATCTCTTGGTCAAGTGTCTGCGTCACCACGTCCTCACTGGAAATTCAGAAACGTTACAAGAGAATGAGACTGAGCATGAGAGACGATTATGCACAATCTTGCAGTTTGAGAGAAGAACTAGGTGCTCAGTTACGTCACGTGACCCTCAAACAGGCAAAGCAAATACACACTACTCGTGTTGCAAGACCTTGCTCAATAGCTTATATATTTCTTGTCTGTTGCATATTCCACTACACACTCCAATACTGCAGATTTACAGCTATAAGAAGTACTATATTTCTGCTTTACAGAGTCGTTCATCTTGGGGGTTCCTTAAGTAGAACATCCTATCACAGGCTTGGCTGTGGTGTGTGTTTGTCTGAGATTTTTGTCGCAACAACGTCTGTGTGATTCAATTTGCGATTCAATCAGTTACTGATGTCTTGACACTGTAGCTATAAGCCTACTAAAGGAATAATAATGATGGGAAGCTTATGAATATCAATGTATGCTTTATAAATATTAATGACTAATGGTCATTGAGGATACTCTGATCAAATGTGTGGTTGTCTCATACAGCTCCATGCAGAACTCAGATTTTAAGCACCACTATGGACTGTGCCCTTGGGGTCGCGTCGCTGTCCTGGCAGTCCAGCTGGGCTGCCCAGATCTATGTGGTGACTGGAGAAAACGTCATCGGACAGCTGATTGGGCTAAGCACCAATAGCACCAGCGCTCAGATCTCAGAGCTCCTGTGTAGCCAGAAGTACTATTTCACAGTGACAAGTGTGGGGCAAGGTTGCAGGAGCCAGCCAAGCAACACCTCCATCTTACAGACAGGTATTAACATGCCAGTAACATGAATGAACGCCAATGTCATCCAGATATTTTTTTACTAAAATTGAGATATACATAGTTTTCATTACAATTTATTCCAAGTTCTTTTCGATCTGGCAATACAAGATAACAGACATGCCAGACTAGTCCTTGGGCACTTCAGGTTGATCAACATTTTCTTTTCCAGCTTCAACTCTGGTGTTCCAGATATTTGCGGGGATTGGTTTAGTGTTGAGATCTGGGAACAATATTTTATCTTAAACAAATACTTTATCATATAGACATAATACATGCTGATGTAGATCCTGGCCCTTTTTACAGGTCAGGGTTGGAGCTTTTTGTACTGAATCAACTAACTGGTCCAGCAGGAGGACCAGAAATGTCATGAATAATATTCTTGTCCCTCTCTACAGATCCATGCCCCCCGAGTGCTGTCACCACTTCTGTCGACTGTCTTTCCAACATCGCTACAGTGACCTGGGGCATATCAAACACTGCTGATCACTACATGGCCAATGCAGTGGGCCCGGATGGCATGGTCACAACG